>JAQFVV010012427.1:3375927-4575927 GCA_028023455.1 Epiperipatus broadwayi
ATTCTTATGACATTTTGAATAAAAATTTTGTGATGTAATATCTGTTTGCCTTTATATAAATTTTATAGAGTTGTACACACACCTTTTAATATTATTTAGAACCCCTGAGATTAAGGAAATAGTTAAAAAATACTTAAATAATTTTAAACAAAAATTTATGAACAGAATACAAATATAAAGAAAGAACTCCCAAATACAAATATATTTAATAATTCTAACTAAAGATGACTAGTTTATGATTATGATTCTCTCATATCTATTTATAATTTACTTGAATAATTTGTTTGCAAATAAAGAAAATTATCTAGAAGTGTTCTTTATCAATCTTTAAATAAACATTTCCAAAATAAAAAATAAACCTACATGGGAACAAAAAACAGATACAACAACACATTTTTTTCTATTATTTTAATATAAAATCTTGATATACGGATACTACCACAAGATATATATATATATTGTAACCTTCTCCTTTTCATATAGTGTATTTTTTATACAACAAAAAAAATTATTATACTTTCTTTAATTTGTCTTTTTTCTTTTATTTTAAGATTGGACTATATAGATACATAGACAATTGAGCATCAAAAAAACTTTCTTTTCTACGTACATCCTGTCTGCAGCCTGGATCTCCATATTTCTTACTATACACTTTAAATCTATCTACCACCTATCTCTAACATTAAAACATATAATCCTATATAAAATATTATTTCATGAAACTCAACAATTGATTATAATTATCTATCAAATAATTCCTAAGGTAGATTTACAAAGTCAGTTACAAGAGAGTGGTTTTAAATCATAATAATAAAAATAAAATATCTATCTTCCCATTACATCTTGAATTAATCACATTAAATTAATGAAATCTATTATACTCTCATATCTTTTATAATAACTACTACTACATTATGCAAATCTCAAGGTTCTTAGTTATTCCTGTATGATAACCTAATAATTCTTCTAAGATAATTGGATAATAAGAGGGATTTTACTAAGATCCAAATACCTTAATAATAACCACATCTAACATTATAATATATTGTTAAATTATTCCAGAAAAATTAATACAACTTTTTAACAATGATAATAAATTCCCAATTAAAAATCATCATCATATTCTCTAACAATTAATATAATTATAACTATAACTAACTACTACTTATACAATGAATTACTTTTATTATCATCATAAAATATAATCATTATTCAAAATAACTTTCATTTTAACTTTAGTCAGCTAAATAATCAACTTACCTGGTTTTATATACCCTGTTAACTTTAATTAGATTGTCTAAAATATTTTTATACCAATATCTGATACTCATATACTCTTCTGAATGCATTTGAAATAAATTCAAATTTACTTTCATAAGAAATTACCATGTGACTATAAAGATATAACCTATTTTTAAATTAAAACTATAATGCTATTAAATGTACTCATTCAATTAATTGTGATTGAATTTAATAAACAATTAAATCTATCAGTTTTGTTCTATATAATACTCCCAATAATTTGTATATTTTAATATGACAGAGTGGTGAAAATAATTCCAAATTGAAGCAAAGACTTTACTCAATCACTGTATTTACAATATTAATTTATTTACATGAATAACAATAATTATTAACAGAATTTTAAATAGTATATATAACAGCAACAAAATATAACACATATAATTTCTTTAACATTTGTACAATTATATACAATAATGAGAACCGCTGACTCCTATCTACTAAACAATACAAATTTTAAACTTATAGGAATCTATTTATCCTATTTTTCAATTTCCAAGAATCATTGCGAATAATATTGTTATTCTTCTTCTTATTTTTGTTTTAACTATAGGTTCCATATTTTATGTATATTTCTTATTTAAGATACATATTACTATTATCCTTATGAATGCAAAACAAGCACATCACATATTGTCAGAATGTGATTTTTTTTTTTATCACTTAAAAATCTATGAAATTAATACCCATAATAAAACCAAAGATACAATACCATTTGATCATCACTCATTCCATTCATTTTTTCTGTTTGTTTTTATTATTGATCCCATTTATTTTTATTTTCATATAGTGTCACTTTAAGATTAATTATTTAATGCAACCTTTGTTTTGTATTTACATTTTATCTTCCATTTAAACAATTTTCCACACTTAGATAAACCATTATACTCTTTTTATAAATCCACCTATAAACCATGCCTACCTTATTCTCTTCCTAATTAACATTCTGTAGATAAAAAAACTGATGTCTACATGACTCAAATGCTACAAATATACAATGGAGGTCTTATTTACCTTTCCAAATAAGGCATGCCCTCATTGAAAGTAATCATTTATTCATCATGATACTATCTTAATATTCAAACTTTTCCATTAAGCTCTTGTGGATTTGATCACCTTCAACTTACAGAAATTCCTCACATTATAACATCCAACTATATATACGAGTATCACTTAGATTAACTTCATTATGTTCTTATCAGTTCTTGAGGAAATTACAATTTACCACATTGACTATCCCCTGGAATGACAACCTATCTAAATGTAAAAAGGATCACAGGCATATGTCACACAATAAATCAGCATAACTATATAATATTATTATCTTTCCATTAATTATGTTCCTAATCTCCTGGTGATATACTACAAAACAAAGTGTCAGTATAATTTGACAATAGTCAATATTTATTTATTTTTAACTATTTATTTCACTATTATATTATTAGGTTCTTTAACATTACCTTATACTAATCAACTTACATTTTAAAATATATACATTAATCTTACCTTGATATGATTTTATAATAAATGTTAGAACATTATTTTACCCATTTCACTCTTCTATTTAGTTCACATCTATAATGTTCTCATTGAAATATATCTAAAATTATAACTTAAACATTAACATATAAAATAACTCTTTAACATAATGAAAATTAACTTCATAACAAAAATATATATATAAAGTTAGCCATTATCTAATTCCTATCCAAAGAATAGAAAATTATTATTTAGTCTCTTGTTGTTTTTTTCTTTTTGTGATTAATTTATATGTATGTAAAGCTGATAGTTCCGGTTTTCCTCCACATCAGGATGAACCCATTTGTCAATTATCTAATAGATCGCCTCTTCAATATTTGAAAAACAATGCAATTATAATAAAACGAGGATTTTATTATTTTATTATTTTTTTTTTTTTAAGTTTAAATGTTCTCTGAAATCATTTAATAATCAGAGATTTCCATATTCCACTATTATAAATTTACTGGAAATAATAGATTAATAGATTATGTCAAATATAACTAACTATTCAAGTGTTTTTAAAATGTTGATCAAAACCATTTAACATAAGTTCGTCATTTTATTTTTATGTTTATATTACAGTTTATTGACATCAAGTCTCATAATATATATGTTTTCTTTTCTATCAGACAATTTTAACTCCTATGAGTTATTTTGCATTTATTATTGACTCTTCCAAATAAATATTTATAAGTCAGTTAAATAAAATTATTCCTATTTATACTACTATAGGTGTATCTTCTTACAAAAAATATTGTAGGATCAGTTTTAAAAATGTATCCAATGTAATTATTATTCCTATTATTTGTCTTCCACATTTCAAAAAGTTATTCTTTAAAGATTTCTATTCTGACTTTAATTTAGTTTTTTTTATATCATAAAGTTAAATTATTTTTTAAGCTTATAATGAAGTATAGATAACTGAAACTGTTTCACTTATGTAAAAAATTGTCCAACCTCTAACCACTTGAAATGAATCAATATTATTCTTATATATTTGACTGTTCGTCATAATAAGAAGATCCACTGGTAACTTTTTCTGCATTAGGATTTTTTTTAGAATTGTAATTTGATCTCCCCAAACTATGACTTTGACCAATAAAGAAATTAATTATTTACTCCATGATATAATTATTTATCCAATGCACATTATATTGATTTTTTACTAATATAAATTAAATTACAGCTATAGCACAAAATTATCTTTATAATCGTCTGAATTTTACCAAATATTTCTGACGACTTAATTTACTTACTGGCTTCATTTGTTTTTTTCTTTCCCTCTTCTTTTTTTTTTTTATTGTCTGATTTTTATCCAAAATTCCCGCCAATATTACTTACGTGAAAGTTGTCTCATTTACTGAGCATTTTAATTTTTAACATAAAAATAATATTTCAAAACTACTTAAATTCAACCTTTTAATTTAAACATAACACTATATTTATTCAACGTTATAAAAATATTTTAATAAACTATCCAAATTATCGATTTTTTTTTTATTATAATTATTTTTTAAAAAAATATTATTATAAAAATTATATATAGACCTAAAAAAAATCACAAATGAATAAAAACAATAGTATGTTTATAATATCTTTTAAAGTCTCTATTAAAATATGTATCAAGTTATTAGTGCCAGTTATATTTTTAAAATTAAAATTTTGGATGATTATGTACATCTTATTATGGTAATTTATTACTGTGAACTAATCAAAAGGTCACTATATATATATATATTGTGCCCTTTTCTATAGGTCAGTAATAGTTCATAACAGTCAATTACTAAAAATTTTAAATTTTAGAATATGTTCTTTTAATACATTAATTATAGTTTGTCGATTATATCTTTAAAGTACAATTTGAGGCTAAAGCAAGTACGTAGTATATAAAATTATAGCGAATTATTTAAAAATAGTTATGTAAAGCTTAAAATATTGTTTCATATGGTTGTAAAAGCTGGCCATATTAAATAACACAGCTATAAATAATTAAAAGTATATTTAAAAATTCGATTTTAATAGTTTAAAACGTATAATTTAATAAATGCTATGTTTAAATTTATAGTCATATTTAATAAACAAAAATTAATATTGTACATTTTAAAAATAAACTTTATGATGGTGAGAATTATATTTAATTCTATATTTTCTAAATTGTTCTTCCAAATTTTTTATAATTATTTTATATAATATAATAAGTGTATCAATTTTATAAATCTAGGCAGAGAAATAGATTAAAAATCGTCTGTCAAAGTTATTAATTATGTGACTTGTATATTACATACGTTCACACACGCTTGTTTGAATTAATAATAAAGTTTAAAATATTTTAAAAGTTATATTATAGAAACGGATAGAATTATTGCCTATCATAAAAGTAAATAGTATTAAACATTAAGTTAACGATCGTATGTAATGTTTTAAATGATGTAATAAAGATGAATACAGTTAATAAAAAAATTAAATATTTTATTTAAATAAAAATAGGTAAATGGAATAAGTTATTAAATGTTATTTTAAAACATTAAATAATTTAAATAAAGTTATAATTGAATTAAAAGTGGTATTTTAAATAATATTTTAAGTTCATTACATCATAATTTCTAATTTTGAAATTTAATTCTACTATAAACTAAAAATATGTAAATTTGTTCTCAAGCTAAAGTAAGAATTAACCAATAGGAATAGGTATTCTTACAGACTATAAATATCATTGTAACTAAGTTATCAGGGGAGATTAATAATGTATTGAAACCGGAGAAAGGTAAATTATAACTATCAAAAAGATAGTATTTTTAAAATTTTTATTTAGTTAATTTTTTTTTTTTTTTGGTACTTTCTTATCGTTTATTTTGCAAAAACTAATTGATAATTTTAAAGAAGTATTTTGCAAAAGGAAAGTTTAGAAAATATAATAATTTAAAAACTTCGTGGAAATGATTTTCTAATTTTTAAAGTACTTACCAGTCGTATTTTATCTAAAAGTTTAACCTAAACTTCACAATAAAAAATGGATATACTACAAAATAAAATGGATATAAGTTGTAATACTGAAAAAATATTTGAAATATTTATTGATACAGCTTTATTAATACTTCACCGGAGAACTGTTTTGGTACATAAAAAAACCACACCTCGAACATTATATGGAGTCTTAAAAAAATGTATTGAAACATATTATTTATAAGTTTATCCAAGATTTATTTTTAAATGGTAATAAGACAATTATATTTCATGAATTATTTTATATAATATGATATTCAAAGGAGTAAAATGTTATATCCTTTCTGAAGGTAACATTTTTAAAAAATATTTTCGAGTGCAAAATTTAAGAAAGAACCCAGGAGATTATGTTATAGAAGCGTTTTTGATATTAAAATATCCGTTCTTCGAATTATTTAAAATGTATTTAGAAAAGTTTGTTCAAAAGTACTTGAAGTTTTTTATTTTAAAAGAGATTTATAAAAATACCAAACAAAAGTTTAAATGTATCAAGAAGGAAACATATATAAAAAAGTGAACACATAGTTGAATAAAAGATGGATCCATGGAAATACAAATAGTACTTAAAAGTTTATCGAATATTTTTAAAGTTAAATTAAATGGATTGATGCATCGGATACGCAGAAAATATTGGTAGAGAAGATAAGAAGCTTCACGGGATTAATTAATATTATGATTTAATAATTATCATCCTAAATACTAAAACCAAGGATTATTTTCTATAAATTTTATTAAATGGATTAATAATTATTTTATTTTAAACTTTAACGCGCTTGGAGGAGAACATTTTTAAAAACTCTAGAGAAAATAATAAACATTTTGGACTTATCAGGAACTATTGTCAAGAAAATATGTAATTATAGTTTTGATTCTTTTTATTTTGTTAACCTAGTTTAAATCTAAATTTTTATATAAGATTAGGAAAAACATAAAAACATTAATTTATTAATATTAAAATTTTATAATATAACAATCTAATAATTTAGCTAAAAATATTTTAATATAAAGTGTATAGGTGTGAATTTTTTTTATATCTGTAATGCTCAAGTGGATAAAGGAAGCCCACTGAACATGATGACTAGATAAAGGTTATTGGTAATAATAATAACTATTGATAATTTATAATGTATGTTTTTTTTTAGTTTTCTTTAGATCATCCATAAATTGGAAGAATGAAGTGTAAAAGTTTTTTACTTATATGTACCACATTTCATACAACATTTTAAAAAACATTATGAGATAGGATTGATTTGAAAGTATGCATACGACAATTTTTTTTATTAGTGATATAATCCAACATAACAAATAATTATGTGATTCTTTTAAAATTTTCATGTTATTGGATATTCAAATCTTGTCTAAGTAGATTGTATATGATTAGACATATAGAATAATGAAGTAAGCAGACTTTTTTTGTGGAACAGCTAGATTGTTTAACTATTAATGAATTTTATTTATTGTTTTGTAAATGCAGATAGTTATTTATCGATGTAAGATGTGGAAAATCTTGAGAAATAATGTTGAGATAGTGGCTTGGAAGTACTTAGTGAACAGGAAAACAAGATAGGATGTTATAAGGAATGGAAATAATATTTAGTCTTTATGTGAATGTCAGCATAGTTAACAAAGTCCTATGACTGATACACATTTTATTTGGACAGTGTTTATATTTCTTTAAATATTTGATGTTCTAATAAAGCTGAAGAAATAGCTTTAACACCGTCCCTATACTAGAGGATATTAGGCAGGCAAATGTCATACCTCTTCGCACTGTGCCATGATTTTGAGATATGTTAAGAGTAATACTCTAGCTTTCTTCCTTAATCCTATGCATCTGTTTTCGCTATCTTTATTTCATGTAACTGCATCGTTCAGTAAGATATGTTTAAGAGGAATGATAAATAATTTAGAACTTAGGTTATGCTATCATTTTGTATAAGATTGGTTTATTTGCTTAGAAGGAATATGACGTTATAATTTAAAATTGAAGATCCAAAGTATCCTAAGGAAAGAAAAGAATCATAGACTATATTTTGAATTTTATTTCGGAAATGAAATATAAACTTTTTTAAAATAAAGTATCTAAACAAATATATTTTCTTTAAAGTGATAATAATTTTAAATGCTTTAGTATTATTTTTTTTAAAGAGAAAATAAGTATTGCATATTTTTAAAATACAATAGTACAAAGTAAATTATGTAAACAATATGCATAGTATATTTTTTGTTTATTGATTAACAGAAATATATTGATGATTACACTTATATCATACTAAAGTAAGGCTTAAAGAAGAAGATATTATGATTAGTAAACATTGTGTGATAAATACTAAAATCTAGTACTGAATTTTGGATAATATTTTGTGTAACATCTTTGACTTTGCAAAATGAAATTTTTTAAATATCTTGAGAAATCCATACTCATTATAAAATTTTGTTTTCTATAGAATTTTTTTTTCTAAGTATGAATTTTTAAAATAAGATAGTTTAATAATATTAAGGATAAAATGCTGTTGCTAATGAAGTAGATAAATATATTTGTAACAAGTTAACCATAATGAGAAACCAAATAATAACATTTTTTTAAAACTTTGTCCTAAATCTAAATAAAGATATGATTGAAATATAAATTATTTTTTTTATAACCTGGTAGATCAAACTGTAAAGTAAAAAGGTTAAGGATATCCACTGTAAATAGTGTAAATAAATTGTTTATTTATTTGTTGTTAGTAATAAACTTTGTTAAATTTTGTTATTTCAAAAATTTTGTGTCCGAGTTATTTATTTCTCCACATCGCTGCATGAAATCACGATATATGCATAATAATTGAAACAAATATATAATTTTGCACAAAAAAATAAATAGAGAATTATTTTAAGAATTTTAAATATTTTATTGGTATTCATTTAATTAAATAATTATAATTTTACATTATTTTATTGGTCATAAATCAGTTATCACAATATTATATTAACTTATATGCTATCAGTTGCCACACATATTTTGTTTGTCAGATTATCAAAATGCTACCACGTATTTATTATATTATTACATGAAGATATAAGATCATATTATATTATTTCATTATTTTATTATGGTAATAAAATTATAGTAAAAAGAAAAGATATACAGAATTAGTTAAACAATGAAGAATATTATTACTGTTATTTATTATTATTAGTTTCAGTGTAGTAGATTATGACATAAAATCCCTTCTCATATTTTACTACCGTATTTTTAAATTAACTTAGAATAAACTTTATGAACCTGAGATTGTTTTATTGAGCTAGATTATTATTACGTAGAAGATTAAGATTTAATTATTAGTTTAATCTTAGTGAGTAGAAGTTATTAAAGTCATAAGAATACTATGATTTTTGTTATTTGAAATAGTAATAAAGGGGGGATAGTGTTCTTATGCCATTGAGGTTGTATCCTGTGGGATATTGGCTCAATGTAATCTATCTTGTCACCTGTATTTTCACTTCAAGTCTCATGAAAATATTAAACATTTATTTAATTTATTTTTATAAACTGAACCTTATTCATATTTTAAATTTGAGCTAGTGAAACATTTTAATTTTAATGCTGAATATTTTATTTATTAATTATTAACTGAGCTAGAACCCGTTTTATTTCATATCATATATTATCTGGAAGTGAGGATGCACGAGAGCACGGTCAGAATATATATATATATATATATATAATAACCTACACTACCAACATCGCTCATATACATTACATGAGCGAAATTCCCAGGCGCCTGTTCTATTAATGAATAGAACAATATAACAAGATATATGATACAAAATTATTATTGAGACTCTTCACTTAAGTCTATGTTCAGCTCAGCTCAGTGGGAGGCTATAGGAAGTCCATAAGATATATGATTATAAGTAAATGAAAGAAGAAATATTACAAAACATTAAATATAATGTAAATCCTTTTTATTAATTAATTGTATGATAGAGAATCACAATGTTTATTTGTACAATCTATTAAAATATTCTTTCAACTTAATTTCTTCCCTCATCCAAGTATAACATATATCAGCTTTCTATAATCATATTACTAAACAATTCTAGGACTTGGCATATCATAATCTAAACATCTACTTTAATGCCAATCAAGAAATAAACAATAAGATCTCAGGGAATTTAAAAAACACAGTTGAATTAAATAAATACATTGGCCCATAAGTTATAATTCTAAAGTATGATAAAATGTAATGAAACAAATTGACTAAAATATTTTACTGTGTTTCAATAATAAGATAATGACAGAAATAGGGTATTTTAATCCCATATCATCATCTAACAAATATACTAACTTGGCAACATTTCTAATACATTTATCCAGTGGCAAATGTTCCTTATAATGTTTGGATTAAGAAAAACAACATTGTCAGACACCAGCAAATTTGATATTATAACTATAATATAATAAATCTATTTTATAATAGATTTATGAAATGTGGAGATGTGGAAATTGAAACACGAATGTACACAAGAATAACTCAAGACACAGTTTTTAAGATTTTAAATAACTAAAACAAATCATTTATTACAATAAAAAAAAATTTAGTTTAACATGATATTTTTTTACAGTAGGATTACTTGTCTTACAGATGTCAAATTATCCAATAAACTTTGAGCATTAGTTTGGGACTATTCCCTTTATATAACATTATTTATGCCCTTTGAAAGCAAATTAACAATAAAACTCTAATATTCTGACTTTGAATATTCACTTTGCTTAAATGTTTCATTTAAGCATAATTAAGCATAACATTGACTAAATAATATATTATTGGCACACTAAATATTTTGAGAGGATATTACTATTAACTAATAAAATAAATCAAATTAACTATATTTGGCCATCAATAAAGCAACTTTCTCTAACTAATTAAATAATTATTTCAATTACATATACCCATCATGCATAGCAAATAAAAAATCATATTCATTCTGATGATTTGATGATTTACAATTCTGTATTAAATAAATATACTGTGTTTTAAAATATTTAGTTCCCATTTTAATTTCAATAACTCTATACTTCTATTTAAATGAATGTAATGTGCTTCAAAACATTTATTTCACATTTTAATTTCAATAACTTTAAACCTTTATATTCGCAACATTATTCATATTATGTGTGTGTGTGTGTGTGTGTGTCAAGCAACAATAATAGAAAACAATCTTTTCTACAAACTCTCCATTCATCAAGAGTATATCAAATAATTACTTCATTTTGGACAATGTCGTAAACCATCAATAAAATAAGACACTATTATTACATCAAGAATTTGACTTAGGTATTTATCTGGCCACATTTCAAATAACACGGAGCTATATTTTCATGATTATACAGACTACACGTTCCAAAGGAAATTCACATGAGGAGCGAATAAACTCTTAACTTAATACTTCTACAATAATTTATCTAATTCTAAATACATTGTTGGTGGGGAACCTTTTTCTCATCACCAAGACTCTAAGAAAAACATCACATAACTTCCTAAATATCATTTCATAATATGTGTATAATATAAACTAGGCTCTACTCATGGAGATTATTAAAACATACTAAATAAGCAAAATCTTTTATCCCTACGAAAATATTAGAATGCAACCAGATTATTTTCCATTCACAAAGCTCTTCTACATGTCTAACATTATATTTACACGCTGGCAGATAAATACACACAGATAACATACTAATCCATTCAATTCTATAGAATATGACACCATCCGAAATTTATACATAAAATATTCACAAACTGAACTTTATTAAACAAATGTCATAATTGTGCAAAATAGACACACACATGCACAGATAAGAATATATACAAAAAAAATTAATTCTAAGTTATCTACTATGCAGATAACATGGTAATTAAATGATACATTAAGGTATAACTTTTAATTCATAATAGACTTTAAATTATTTCTAAAATTTAATAATTACAATTCTTACGAACGAACTTTCTTTATCATATCTAGCAAACTATTTCAATTATACGTTCGTTGATTTCTAAAGCCAAAATTCTCATTTTGAAGTAATGAATTACATAAAATAAATGTAAACCTCTCTCCAACGATATAATAAAAAATATATATATATTTTTCTCTACCTTCGCAAAAGAAAAACATGACATATTTGTATAAAATCAATTTTTACCAACGTATCCACTGCTCATGAATACACATTCCGAGATGATCTAGGAGATCATAATCACCCAAATTATAAATAAAACATAATAATAAGTATGCCTATCTATCTATAATATACATTGGTAATGACAAGCAATAAAAAAAATAAAGAAACAAAAGTTATTTGTCCTGTGATTTAATATAAAAGTTCACTTGCAAAGTTTTACTCCGGGTTTATGAAACGATATGGGGACGGATTCCAAACTGAATTTGAACATAAAATGAATTTCTGTAGGATAACTAAAAAAATATAATCATAACTTAAATATGACTTAGCACCTCCAATGTTCATAGCCAAGCTATTTGAATTTACTATATCACACATAAGTAATCAATTTCTCTTTTATTATGACAAAAATATAAGACATTTTTAGCTACAGTTGATCAGGAATTAATACATTCATTTTGTAGTAGTTTTAAATTAAGTACACAATTATTTTTAGTAGTTTTCTTAAATAGTATTTGACACTTTATAATCTAGTATATGCATAGTTTATTTTTAAATATTGCCAATTAAGATATCATGATTCATTAGTAATTCCACAATTAATACTTCATTATTATAGAGCATTTTTGTCGAAGAGAACAGAAATTACATCACATTTCCATCCTTCCATCTGATTTAAGTAAATATTTAATAAGGAGTTTCCTTTGGTTATTTGAAATAATTCACATTTTATTTCTTTTATTAAATACATATTATTTTTAGAAATACCAGATAAACAAATACTGTCACTTTTTTGTAATTAATTTAAGCATGGCATGATATATGATAATACACATATCCTTAATTTTACATTTAATTTTCATAAAAGCATAATACAGAAGAGAGTGAAAAATCAAAATAAATTCTGAAAAACAGTCCTGCATACATTTCCAAGATATATTAAAGAACACACATGGATTAATTATATAACAATAATGTTCACACAATATATTCTTTCATAATTATAGATAAATAAAGTAATGCCATCTTAACACCAATGATATGCATTTTAAATATTAATATAGTATGAGGTGGTTAATTCAAATGTTTAAATTAAGGAGAGAATGAAAACTAATGTACCTTCTTAAAATTTATTCTTGCATCCCAAGTAAAGACATTCTTCCGTAATTAATTTCCTAATTTTTTTAGAAGTTTACTCCAAAGCTTTTTAAATCAATTTGACTTCAGCAACTGGCTGTAATTACAATTATAATGAACACTTTACTGGCTGCAATTAAAATGATAATGAGCATTTTTTTTACTGGAAGCTATCTGTTAAATAGACTTTTCTTTTCCCTCAGCAAAAGGTCATTTCTCTTTCCAAGGTTAACTCCCACGTTTTTGCACCCAAGCTAATTACATATTCAAAAAAAAATATTTTCTTAAAAAAAAAAAAATCATTCTGATTTTTAGAATTAAATCAAGACAAAAAAAAAAATAATAAAATAAATAGCTTTTACAAACTTGAAAGACATGAATATTAATGAACTGCTAAACAAAAATGATTAATAATTTATTTAATTTGTAAAATAATTCACCTATCCAAATATCCATTAATCATTGAAAAGAAATATATATCTGTTAAATTATTAAAGATAATTACTGTAATTTAAATGTTTTTATTGTGAATGTACTATTGTTTGCTGTTATTAAAAGATGAAAATAAAATGAAAATGATGCAGAGTCATACATGCATGCACATGTACTGCAACCTAAATATTAAACTATCTTAACTAAATATAATTGAAATGGCTATTAATGTTGAAAAAAGGATAAGTATTAATGAATAAAGGATTTTGAAACCATTCAACCAATACTACACTAACATAAAATAACTTTGCATCTTTCTGACAAAATATATCAATTCCATTAACAAACAATCCCTCTTCCTTACATTAAATACTTCATTAATCACAATAATAATAATGAATACTTATAAAATGGTCAATCAACTGCATAAGCAATCCATATCTAAGCTTTAAACAATTTCCAGCAAAAAAATTTAAAATTCTAAGGCTATTTCATTTTTTTAATACAATATAACTATTCAATGCAAATACAAAGCATCTCAATTCCTTGTCCCCATTCAGATTGTCACTATATATATATATATATATATATAATGTCCATTAATTAAAAACTATTATAATAACAATAAAAATAACAAATATCATGATAATTAATTATTATATAGTCTTTCAATCCACAAAGTACTTTTGGTTAATTCCTTAACCCTCTTCAACTGCCATTAAATTTAATGGCAATTTATGAGGGTTAAGAAATTAACTGAAGGTACTTTGTGGATGACTGCAGAACCTGTTAACTGAAATGAGACCCTTTGATTCCTCTTGTAGGACTTAAAAAACTGGGCAGGGCAAATTCCTAATGTCCACTTCATACATTATTGTCATTGCAGTTGTTATTACTATATGAGTATATGAACATGAATGGGCTGTTCACTAACATGCATTAGTGAGTGTGGTGAGTCTATTGGCATTTTACCTCTGAGATTAAGATCAAGAAATACCATGGTCTTTCTTCTCAGTTGCCTGATAATAAAGATGGAATGAATGTGTGTGGGGGTATGAATGAAAATTTTTTCTAATAGATGTATAAAATCATGACAGACAAAAATAAAATAGTGGCTCTTTTCCCAGGAGGCTGTAAAGTAACCAGACAAGGCAGCAGTTGGGTACCAAAGGAAAAGGGTGCTAAGAATCCCATGATTGCAGACTTAAGCTGTCATTTGATGACAACTTTTTATTTATGTACTTATGACTGCAGATCACTTTCAAGTGAAGGAATTGCAAAAATTAGAAAAACTGTCTTATATTAAATGGGACCTTATTGGACTTTGTAAAGTTTGAAGAAAAGGTGAAGAGACAATTGATTTAAAAAATGGACATGCACTTTATTATAAAGGCACAATATAGGAAATACAAATGAAGTAGGATTCATTATAAATAAAAAGTGGAAGAACAATATTGTGTAGGTTGGTGGTGTATTGAACAGAGTGGCAAGATTAGTTATATGACTTAATAGCAAATTCCAAATGCAGGTAATTCAGGTTTATACCCCAACAAGTTCTCATAGTGATGAAGTAGTAGAAGATTTTTATAAATGCTTTTGATCAGACTAAATAACATTTTAAAAGTGTTATGGTCGTCTTTAATGCTAGAATTGGTAAACAGATAAAAGTGTTGTAGGTAAAGTTGGTTATGGTAATAGAAATGAGAGAGAATATAGATTCATAGAGTTTGCAAAAAAATAAAAACTTCACATTATGAATTCTTTTTTTGAGAAAAATGTCAAAAGGAAATGGACATGAAAGTGTCCAAATGAAGGTAAAGCAGAATTGGATTATATTTTGACTAACCAAAAATATATATTTCAAGATTATAATGTTCTTAATAAATTCAACACAAGATGTGATCATCGATTAGTAAGATGTAAGATATATGTTAATGCAAAACTAGAGAGACAAAAATTTTTTAAATAATATTTACAGCTGATATTTCTATTCTTCAAAAACATTCTAATGAATTTAAATTAGAACTTGCAAATCAGTTCCAAGTATTAGTAAATGTTGAATATGATTCAGATTTGAATGAAATTAATAAGAAAATAACCGATACACTTTTAAAAACTGCAACAAAGGTAGCTGGTAGAAAAAAGTAGCAATTGACTAATAAAATTTCTATTGATATGAGAATTTATGAAGAAAAGAAAGAATATGAAAATATATAAAAATGATGCATTAAAAAGGATTGAATATCTTGAATTTTGTAAAATGATATGAAAAAGAATTGATCATAATATTAAAACATATAATTGTGAATTAACAAGAAAAGCTGTAGAAGACAATAAAAGCATCAATAGTTGAAAACAACATTTTGGTATTGGCAGGAAACATATCTGCAATCAGAAAAAAATGATGGAACTATTACTAAAAAGAGAGATAACATCATGAAATGGGTAGAAGAGTTTTATCAAAAATTATATAATAATAAAGAACAAGTACCTCCTACATCTATTATACCTTCTCATTTGCTCAGAAATGTAAATGAAGCAGTGATACACGCAATTAAATTTATGAAAAAATGAAAAGCTCCAGGTAATCATGGAATTATAGTCAATATATTAAAAAAGCAGTTGAAGAAATAGAAAATTTTTTGGGAAAGTTATATACCAAATGTCTAAATGATAAAGGTGTACCAGATGATTGGAAGAATGCAGTATTAATATTTCAAAAAGATGATAAAGAAGATATTAAAAATTACAGACCTATCAGCCCGTTATCAGTTCATCTTACAGAAAACATTAAATTTCCACCAACCAAAAGAACAAGCTGGATTTAAAAGTGGTTTTAGTACAGTAGTTCATATTCAGGTATTGAGAGAAGTTATAGATAGGGCAAATGAATATGATTTGCTATTATGCTTTGAATTTGTAGATTATGAAGAGAAATGATTAAAGCATTGTATCATGAAGGTGTAGACCCAGGATACTATCATATTCTGAAGAATATTTATAAAAGTGCAGCAGTAATGGTTAAGATTAATAATGAAAAGTTTCTAAGACTGAGTGACTCCGTGTCTCCAAAACTTTTTACAGCAGTGCTGAAAGAAGTATTTTGTGAATTAAAATGGTAAGGTAAAGGAGTAAAAGTAAATTGAGATTAAGTCATTTAGATTTTACAGATGGTGTAGTTGTTTTTACAAATAATGCTTCAAAGCTTCAGGAAATGTTTCAAGAGTTATCAGATGAAAATAAAAAAGTATAAAGGTAAATGTTAAAAAGACTAAAGTAATGTTCAGTGGATTTTCTCAAAAATTAAAAATAAACATTTATTATAAGAACATCCATTGAACATTATTACTTTAGTGTTTTTAACAAGATAGAAATATAATGGATAAAAATAATCATAGAATTAAACTTAATTGGAATGCTTTTGTTAGAAATGACTTAATACTAAAAGGAAATATACCTATGTACTTGAAAAGAAAGGATTTTAATAAATGGGTTTTACCAGTTTTTACTTATGGATCTGATACTTGGAAAATTAATGAAAGAGCAATGCAGAAACTTCAGACTACTCAAGAAGTATGGAGAGATGCATATTAGGAATAACAAGAAGATATCAAAACATAGTTTATGGATAAGAGAACAAACAGGTGTGGCTGACATCATTGAAAGAATTAAAAGACTGAAGTGAAGTTGGGCTGGATATATTGCTAAAAGATATGATAATAGATGGACAATTAAAATCTTAAACAGGATTCCAAGATATTGTAAAAGACTCAGAGCTAGATTACATGTGAGATGAATGGATGAAACAATAAAGTGTGTGGGAGTGGTGTGGAGAAGAGAGGCTAGGGATTGGAAGAAGTGGATTGAACCTGGATAGACCTTCATCCTGCAGTGGATTGATAATGGTTAACAATGATGATGACTTCGCACATAAAAATCAATTACCATTGTATTTATTACTTTTATTATATATATATATGCATCAGTATAAGGAAAATAATTAATATTAATTACAGTGATTACAAGAAATTAACTTTTAAAATTTTTTTTTATCTAATAATTAATTAACTATTTTAATTTTATAAATAGAAAATAAAATAAAATGTTTATTTGCTTTGAATAATTCTCTAAAAAAATACATGATATTTCTAAGAAAAGTAAACATTAGCATAAAACAAAACAAAATATCTCTTATTTTAAAATAAAAAAATGTTCAAAATAAATTATATATATATATATATATATATATATATATTTATATAAATATTTATATTATATATATATATATATATATATATATATATATATTGTAATAGAACATATGTAATCTAAATGATCTCAAATGAAAATACACATATGAAGAAAGAAGGCCCCAAACATTGGTGCCAAATGTAATAGAATGTCTGTTATCAATTGAAATGGCCCCAATAATTGGGTACCAAATGTAATAGAATCACAATTGCTCCAGTTGAAAGCAATAAATGTAATAGTATGGGATATAACTGTATTATTAATCTCCATCCTCATAAATGAATCGTAATGAATCAGGCCTCATGTTTTAGGCATCAAATGTAATAGTACAGACTCTACAACAATAATCACCACTTAACCAAGCCCTAATGATGGCATGAAATATAATAGAATGCATATATCATCCAATCTAAATAATATAAACATAGCATATCATACACATATACTGAGAAAAGAATGCCCAAAATGTTGAAAGACAAATATAATAGATTGGAATATACATATAAAGAAAGATCTTAACAATTTAAATAGATCCAATCATTGGGAAAGCCAAATATAATAGGTAGTATAATTTAAATGAAGAAAGATAAAATTGTCCTGATCATTGAGGAACCAAAATGTAACAGATAACATTATCCCAAGTATATTTAAACAAATTACTTATCTGCCCTTCCAACTAGCTATATATGAACTAAATCAAAATTGTGTAGAGCAATAATAAGACCTATCATTCCAATTTATTATCAGGGTTAATTTAACTAATGAAATATATATACCAGAAACAAAGGGAATTTTATTGAATCTAATATACACATTACATAAATAAACTTATGTATATCTAAACATATCAATGAACATTGACTTGTATAAGTGACCTAAAAACTAAATAATAATTGAAATATGAAATTATTCTCCATTAAGTAGTGAACTTAATAAACTTCATAATGACTCTGGCATTAAAAAGAAAAATAAGAATAAAATATTAATACTCTTCCAAATAAAATACAAAGGCATTACTTATAAAACAAATAGTACATCCTTTATTTCTATATCATGGTTTGATTTTTAAATAGTATCAGTGTTTTAAATATTCTTTTAAATACAAACCCAAATACTCTCTCTCTCTCTCTCTCTCTCTATATATATATATATATATATATATATATATATATATATTAAATAGACAAAGACATATTTGTGCTCAACAAGTATACATTAATATAAACATAAAACCAATATTTATATTTTCCAAATATTCAAATTTAAAAAAAATAAAAAAATAAAAATAATAAAAGTATATTATATACAGCAAATATATGAATTGTTGTTTATGTTTTGGCATAAGAGTTATTATATGAAGTTAAAATGATAATAGATAAATAAATAAGTAAATAATTGACTGGTAACAATATTGTAAATTAATAAAATAGATAATAGATATGCTCTCAAAGCTAGGTTAATCGATTAAATATCATTAAATAAAAAGAAATCATCAAAATTTACTCCACTACATTATAAAAGGTTTATATATTATATCCACTTTTGGACTATACTTATTTCTACAAGCATTGAATACTCTTTTTTATTATTTACAACAAGGCTCACTCAGGTCTATAAATATAACATATCTTTGACTAACTTATAACTTAATATGAATATGGAACTTATTTCACTCATTTCGTTATTTGTTATCTTATATACATACACACACAAATATATATATATATATATATATATATAATGATGATTTCTAATTGATAAATAACTCTTAATAAATCAACTCAATCTATGATCCATCCCTAAGAACATATCCAATTATCAAATAAATAAATAAAAATATTAAAAGAATTAATATGTATAAATAATATAAAAAAAATTTGGATAATAAAATTTGTAAAGACAAATTTCATTTATTAAATATATATATACTAACCCATATGCATTCCAAACTTATACACCTTAATTTCAAATTTTAAATACTTAAGTGTTAATTTTGACATTTATAAAATGTTTGTTTTTTTTTAAACAAGACACTTAAATAGAACAGAAGTATACTTATAAAAATGTTTCATCTTTCTAATTAAAAAAAAACAATGAATATCGATCTCAAATATATATATATATATAAACATATCACTTACATTAATAAAGTTATTTATTCCCTTTTCAAAGTTCAACTTGTTCCGTTGTTTTATTCCTTTATATTTCTTTAATATTTGAATGCATTCTAGCCAAGGTTAAATTTTGAAGAGAATATCATGTTGGAGAAAATTGTCAATTTCTAGACGCATGTATATTTTTATTTTTTTAAAATTTCTTTCCTTAAAAAAAAAATTGAAATGTTAAATCCAATATATTAACTAATTTTAGTTGCTTCCAAATTATTATTGAATTTACCATTGTAGATTTTTTTTAGATAGCTATCTTACATTTCAATTTAAGATGTGCAATGAAATTCAGGTTGAGTTTTTGCTTAGTTTTTCTTTTTAAATTGATCTGGAATAAAAGAAAAGAAAAGGTGCAGTCCCTTGGCTGCGATATATATATTTTAGCTGATCATGGTTTATGTGTTTACTACAGTAATTTATCCAATTATCTTGACAAATGAAGATACCGAATATAAAAGTACAATTAGCTTTTTCTCCTTCAGTTTCTTTTAATAACCATTTTAATAATGGCTTCCTTTTTCTGTTGTTGTTGTTGTTTTCATGTGCCACAGAACATGCAGTTTTGAAAAACATTGCTACATATGTTTTTTTAAACAATAACATTCAAAATAAAAATATTAATCATATAAAAAAATATTAAATCGAAAATTTATTTGATAGCCTTTAAAAATATAGATATATATACATAAATAATAACATTGCATTTTTTAATAATCACTATGAATAAAATAATCTTTTTTATAATCAACAATTTATATGTCTTTATTTATCTATAATAATTAGAACATTTCACTATTACTGTTAAAAATCTCATCATTAAGAATAATAATAACAATTAAATATTTAAAGTGATGTACCATCAACAAATAAATAAAATAATAAATCCAAACAGCAATAACTATAACTAATAACCATAAACAATAATAACACTCCATATATAAACATCAAATCAAAGAGATTTTTTTTTAAAACCAACAAATGACTTTTAAAATAAAAGTAGATTTGTCAATCTTTTACTATATATATATATAATATTATAAATCGATGTATGTATTTCTTCAAAATAATATACACAAATTTATAAATAAATATTTAAAAATACAGTATTTAAAAGCTTATAAAATATATATGTATAACCGTCACTTAGGAGTGCTTTCAACCAACTTGTGGCTTTGTCAACTATCACATTTAAAATGTCAGCTTTCCCATAATTCTATGATGTCAACTTTCCCATAATTCTGTGATTTTAATGTTTGCTGCTTGCCTATTAACCAAATGTTGCTTGTATTTACATATCAACATCACCTCTTTAATTTTCCTTTTATTATTATTTCTTTCAATTTCCAATATTTTTACGTTGTTATAATTAAAATCAAAACCATATAAACATGATTTATTATGGTCATAAAAGACAGAAGCTGATAAATTATCATTATTTTTAAAATTTTGTTTTGTATTTTGAACCCTTTTAAATAACAATAAGTGTTCCTTTGTTCTTTTTTCCAATGTGCACCTCAATTCACCTATATATCTGTGGCCATACCTACATGTCCATTTGTAAATGATACAATTTTTATTTGTAAATAAAGTTTTATCCTTTGAATTGTTTATTAATTTATTTAATATAGGTGGTGCATAAAATGCAATATCACATATTCCTTTATAAATTTTCTTAATGGAACTTGCCTGTTGATTTGAAATATATGGTATTGATATCCACAATTTTTTATCAGAAGAATTAACACTTTTATTATTTTTATATTTATAAGTAAAATTTTTAATAGTATAATAAACAAAATCATAATTGAATCCAACTTTTAACAATTCATTATAATAAGTTTCAATATTTTTAGTTTTATCTGATGCATATTTACAAAGGTTATCATTTCTAAATAAAAAGGATTTCAAACCTGCCATTTTATGTGACATTGGTACTTTTGATTCATATGGAATATATCCTCCTTTTGCTATTGGTTTAAGAGTCATATAGTAATCCAGTTTATCCTTGTTTCTGGTTATCTTGAGATCTAAAAATTGTATACTCATTAAATTTTCATCTGTTTTAATCCACTTTAAGCCCTTTATATTATTTAATTCCTTGAACAAATCATTAATAGCATTTGGCTTTCCACAAACAAAAACATCATCAACATATTGATTGTATAAAATAATATCTTTCTGATAATGATCCTTTTTTAAAATATTTTCTTCATATGTAGATATAATAAAATTACATATCTGGGCAACTGTAGGAAGTCCCATCAGCCACCCATTATTCATTTTATAAAATTCATGCTTAAAAATTGCATAAATGTTTCTATCAATAAAGTTTAATGTTTCAGTAATAAATTTTATTATTTTAACGTTAACATTTTTTAATTTCAATGCATTCTTAATTATTTCAATAGAAGTCATTCTGTCAATTGATCTGTACATTTCACTGATATCAAAGGTACAAATTACATCATAATTATCAATAATGTTATTAATTTTACCAACGAAGTCAAATGATGAACATATTGTATACATACCAAAACCAAAAAGTTCTTGTAACATTTTCTCAATTAATTTACATGTTTCATAATAGAAAGCATCCCCAAAATCAATCATTAAACATAATGGTTCTTTTTTATGCAATTTTATATTTGAAAATATTCTAGGACATACTGCAGCAGAGGAATAAATTCTATAAGTACTATTATCAATTACATTATTTTTGGCTTTTTTAAAATGTTATTCACAAATTGAACATGTAAACTTTCAATATTTATCTTGTTAACCTTTATAAAATTATGAATACTCATTTGAGTAATGACTTTATTTTCATAATCTGATTTTAGTAACAAGCACAGCTGTAAGCCTTTATCCTCTTTTATACAAACAAGATTATTTTCAGATGTAAATTTTCTAAAATTAGAAATTTGTTCGTTCCAATTATTATTTATTGCAAATCCAAAATTCTTTTCTTTTACTTTTTTAACTAAGTCATTGCCAACTTTTGAATCACATTTAATTACCCCCAACAAACATTCAACAGCAGACTCCAATTCCAAATCACAATCTTTCCATTGGACACCAACATATTTGGCACCTAGATTTAAAATATATTTTTCTTGAAAACCGAGATTCATGCCAGCCAAATTAACAAAGTTATTGTCTTGAAACTTATTTTTAAATTCTTTCTTAAACAAAAAGTTAATTTTATTATTAAATTTATTACGTAGTCTATTATAATAACGATCAAAAAACACTTGAGAACTACTCATAAAATTGTACCAATCATTTCAATTATTCAAATCAATCAAGTGATTCAAACTTTTTAAATAACATCTTTTTTCAAAGATTAGACATTTACACGAAGAAATAATATTACGTAACACCGTTGTTTTTAAACAGCAAATTGTATTAGATGATAACATACAAGACATATTAAATTTTATTTGACAACAATTTGGGAAAACTTTTAACATTTTACAGTTATATAAAAATTGCAACCTACATTTTAAAGCAATTATTTTGTAAGTTACCTTCCGCCATTCTTTAATAATCCACATATCATTTCTAGAACTCATATATATATATATATATATATATATATATGAATTACAGTACAGGAATTAGAAGAGAGGAGAACTTTTTTTAATAAAGTAATAAAATCTCATTTCAATCTAAAAAAAGGGAAAAACCATTTATGTGAATGAATATTGTATCAGGATTGTGATTTGTCACCTATTTCTGCATAAATAATGATTTGAAAAATTAGATTTTTTTTATCACAAGTTCACTGTATTCACAATACATTCTGTGAATTAATCCTTTAATTGATTTACGTATAAATTTGCTACTAATTTATTTCAATGACAATAATTCATTTCAATCAATTGACAGAACAAAATTTATTTTAAAAAAAAACATATTTGAATTATTTTAAACATTAGTAATAGTAAAATGTAAATTCTGACTAAAGCACCTAAAGATGAGCATCTATTAGTAACTCAAATAAAACAATAGGAGGGTTTACTCATGTGCAGTAATATTTTTATGAATGTAAAACTGAGGCTTTTGGTTATATTATAAAAACAGAAAAATAAATTTACTCTTAACTTGTTTACCTGTTTATTATTTACTTTTTTAGTATATAAAATTATTGAATATTTGTTTCTTAATAAATGTGTAGTATTTACATTTAGATTTTATTTTATTATATTAGCATAAAATTAGTCAAAAAATTTACTGATATCAAGCAGACACTTCTACTGACCAAACATTCTTAATTTTTTTATATTTATTTTGTAATTAAAAATTGAATTTTAATATTTCATAAAATATTTTTATTAATTGTACTTATGTTTTAACAAAATTTGTTTTAAATGTACATATTTTTTGAATCATTATTTTTTTTAGATTAAATCATAAATGTTTATTTCTGTTTATTATTATTTTTAAATGGAAAGTTGATATTTTATTTTTTAGATTAATTTTATTTTTTGAGTTTATACTTTTAATAAAGTTTGTAAAAAAATATAAGGATGAAATAAATAATCAAATTATTTTTATTAAAAAAATACAAGTAAAACACTCACATAAAAAAAAGATTAAGTACTTGAATTGTGCTACAAAAGAACATAAAATTTTTAACTGATTTTTATATCAGCATAACATCTATTTTTACTAGTAATAAAGTATAAATATTTATGAATTAATTTTTATTGCTTTATTAAGTTAAATATTAAATAATAATATATTTCAACTATGATAATTAATAAAGTTAACATTTATTGATCACTTTTCTTTTTTTTCACTTCATCATTTAAAATACAGACCAACTTGTTTTCTTTTTTTTCACTTTAGGTATGTTCTATAAGGATTTGAAATTAAAGTTAATCTTTTTATAATATTAATTGAATATATATTTTTTAAGAAGTTAACAATTAAATTTTTTTATTATTATTTATTTTTAAAAAAATCTGTTTAATGAAGAAACAGGATTATGAAAAACAAAATAAAACATAACATACCAACAAGGCTGTTAAATTTATAGGTATTTATAGAACTGTCTTGTTTTGTTTTAAATTTTAAATTAAAATCATGTATATTACTTAAACTACTAAACTATATATATTATTTTTAATGTGAGTATTTAAGATTACATAATAATGATAATAATAATAACACCACCACCACCAACAACAACAACAATAACAACAACAACAACAACAATAACAACACTAACAACAACAACAACAACAACAACAACAATAATAATAATAATAATAATAATAATAATAATAATAATAATAATAATAATAATAATAATAATAATAATAATAATAATAATAATAATAATAATAATAATAATAATAATAATAATAATAATAATAATAATAATAATAATAATAATAATAATAATAATAATAATAATAATAATAATAATAATAATAATAATAATAATAATAATAATAATAATAATAATAGCAAATCTCTGCTGAGGTAAGAAGCAATCATTAAGTTCTCCGATGTAAGTATTTATTTTTTACTTTTGTTCCAACTTGTTATGCGAAAAATAAACATAATACAGGAAAAATCGAATTATATAATAGATTAATAGTGTTTTTTGAAAAATATCGGTGTGTTTTAATATCTTTTTTAAAAAAAATACTGACTTGAGTCAGAATAAATCATGGCTACTGCCCAGTCAAGCGTGAGCGAATTAAGCACCAATACAAAATTAACAACATCGTTAGTTTCAACATCGCCTATTTCGTATGCAAAAGTACTTAAAAGTAATAGCAATACTACAGCACCAACTCAAATACCAGCTTCCTGTAGAACAAACACAAATGATATTAAAAATCTTGATCTAAACACTCGAGAGGAAAATCAACCCCCAGCCGCAATCTGGACAAAAGAAACGCTTGAAAATGTGATGGACCGTTTCAGTAATACTGGTGCCTCGGACGTTATTTGAAACATTTGCAGGTTTTTTTCACCAACTTCGTTAGTACTCGCAGTAACCGATAATCAATGCTCATTATATCATTTCCCAAAGCTTTATTATATGAAGCAATCACGCAAAATGCACTATGGGAAACAATCTCTTGTATCGCCGACCATCCAAATTCTCGATATATAACCATTGATTTTTATACTCAGCAGCAAAAAGAACGGTTTCAATCCACTATTTTAGCACTTGATAATTACGCACTCGTAATTATAGATGAAAACCGGAAAAATATAATTACTGGAGTGCTTAAAAATACTTATCTTAAATACAACGTACAAGATTTTCAAAAAATGATAAACCCGTTTGGAAAAGTAATTGCCCTACAGCCTATATATTTAAAAGACACACCTATACCGATATGTAGTAATCGTTTTGAATTTAAAATAAAACTACATAAAAACGTAGACGCCTCAACGATTCCAACACAGATTACAGATCAAGAAGCGACACTCTCTCTTCACATAAGAGGTCTAAAGCCACTTTGTTTTGGCTGTGGACAGAGAGGACACCTAGCAACTCAGTGCGATAACACAAAAAGCAATCACTGTGAACAAACTAAAATCCTCTCCCCAGAACAACCCAGTGATGAAAATAAAATTTATAATAACACTACATCAATTGGCAATCCAATAATAGAAACCGGAAAAAAACAGGTTCAAACACCCACAAACAAAAATAATAATGGATCAGAATTGCCTATCCCAAAGACCAACCAAAAAAATAATAACACAGAAATCCAAGATTCAAACGAAAGTAATTCTCAAGAAACCACAACACAAAATACAGCAATTACATCACAGGATCAGCATCTCAATAAAACAAAATGTGTACCAAGTAAAAATCAACAAACAGAAAGTAAACACACACAGTTATATAATGAAAATATAAATCCAGATAATATAAAGATACCAATAATAAAAAAAACTACAATTATAAACAAAACTGCATCAAACATAATGGATGCAATAGAAGCCCCTCTTCCACCTATTCAAGAGAATACACCAGAGGGAAAAAGGAAGCCCAGCAGACCAAGTAAACATCATGAATCCAAAAAGGCAAAAAAAAACAGACCAAAAGCACAACTCATCAGACATACACAATTTAGAAAATGATGAAATAGAAATGGATATAAGCCAACAACAAATGGACACCTGTTCGGTTTCATCACAAATTGCCTGTATAGAGTCTGAAGCAATATTAAATGAAAGAAAAACTGATAATAAACCCAACGTCTTAAATATGTATCAGCATCCATCTACTGCAATATAAACAAAAATTTAGTATTAAAAATAAAATAAAAATCAATACCCTGTTAAAAAATTATTTAAAACATGAAGATAAAAATTGGATCTCTCAACATTAGAGGCTTAAATGCCACCAAAAAACTTTTTGATCTCAAAAAATGGTTACATACAACACAACCACACATACTTGGGCTTTTGGAAACAAAAATATACAGCAGCTCTCAAATTGATCCATCAAAATATTTAGTCAGCCAAGGTTTTTGTGCCTGCTCAAGGCAATCATCATCACCATCAGGTGGCACAGGCATAATTATTTCCCACAACTGCCCTTTTGATTCTTTTAAAATTATATATATTGACTCTAATCTTATCATATTAACACTCCATCATAAAAATATCACACTTAACCTAGTATTTGTATATATACCACCAGGCCCCATCATCATCTCCAGAATAATAGCAACAATAAATTCAATGCTTACAGCAACACCAAATCCCATAATACTCCTGGGAGATTTCAACATGACCTACCAAACTTTTGTCACCAAATGGATCCATCAAATAACAATCCCACTTATGAGTGCTGAGGGTTTTCTCCCATCAAACTCAATATCTTTTAATAACAATAGATATAAGTCACTTATTGATTTGTGTTTCTACTCACCAATGTTACATCATTATTTTAATCTTGAACTCTGTCCATCTATAATCTCAGATCATGCTGCTCAGTTCATCACCCTCGACCTAACAAAAATACAGAATACAACAATAGCCCTCCAAAAGACTATGCGAATACTTCTTCCAGCACAAACAACTGAATTCCTATATTCAGAAACATATATAATGCTCCAAAAACTTCAAAACATGTCACTTGATCCAGTACAAAAGTATATAGCATTCACCAATATACTTTCTTTCAACATCAATCATATTACCTGCAACTCAACACCCCCCACCAGATTATTAGCATTGGCAGATGAACTACATAAAAGAATAACCATTTCCAGACCAACTACAGATAATCAAACACAAATTAAAAAACTTACAGAAATGTACAACAATACATGCAATACACTAAAGCAATATGTAGCAATAAAATAAGAAAAAAATATGCCTTACACAACAACATACTTGGACCAGAGCATACATACGGTGGGCATTGGGATACCCATCCACAGTCAGAGTGCCTATGGCACTTGAAATAGATGGTTCTATAACAGCTGGACATAACATGATAAACCCAATATATCAACACTTTAAAAAAAAACTGCAAAAACAGAGTGTGTACATACCAAATGAAGACATATTTGGAGACCCTGAAACAGACACACCAATAACAACAACTGACATTGTATTTCAACTTGCAACAATAACAAACACATGTCACCCAGGACCACAAGGAATTCCCAAATTTGTGTTCAAACATCTTAGTCACTTCACAGCAAAATACCTGTGCGATCTAGCCAATTACATATCCCAAAAAATTTACAACATACAAAGTCTATACCCAATTGCAATGGTTCCATTTAACAAAAAACCAACAGCAATATCATCTTTATCTAATCTACGACCAATTTCAATGGGACCTTTAGGAATAAAAATTCTTGAAAGAGTGATAAAGGAAAAAATAGAACAACACATACTCCCTGTGTTATCATCAGCACAATATGCCAAAAAAGGATCATCCATTGGACAGGGTGCCTTAATGTACAAAACAATTATTGAAGTAGTAAAAAAAAGAAAGAAATATGCACCAATTATAGTTCAACTAGACATTGAGGCAGCTTTTGACTCAGTGCCTATAGCCAAATTATTAGGCGTGCTGAAAAAAACAACAACACCTCCATCCCTACTATATATAATAGCAAATCTGCTACTCAGCCGTGAAATTCACATCACATTGAATGGAAAAAAATCACCAGCCTTCAGATCGAGTCAATCCATCCCACAAGGATCCCCCCTAAGTGCCTTGCTCTTTACAATATATATATAAATCCTCTATTAATAGAGATACAGAAAAAAATAAAAGGCATTCAAATTCCAAACACTGCTTTAAATATATCATGCATAGCCTATATGGACGATGTAACCATTTTCCTCCCCTCTAAAAAGAACCTCCCCATATTACAAGAGATAATCAAGAATTATACCTCAAATTTTAATTTAAAAATTAACACAAATAAAACTGCTGCATGGTCAATATACACAGGCAAGCACTGTACAGAGATGTTTAATGGTAAACCATCTGCTTTCCTTGGTTTCCCATTCTACCTTGGAACCAATGGAATGAGGCAAAAAATTCAAAATAAATTAAAAATAGATGCTGAAAAAATCACAGCCTCACTTGAAAAGTCATACCTGTCAATATATGCAAAGGTAGCACTATTTAATCAACTTATAACTACAAAAATTACATACTATACACCTATAATCAAATTTGCAAAAACATTCATATCTAAAATCTCGTCAATCTGTAACAAACTAATATGGAAGAGAAAGACAGTGGCAATCTCTTTAAAAAATCTGAGCAGACCACCACATAGCAATGGACTTGGACTCCATACAATCAATGTTTTTTACACACAGAAATCAGTAAATCTAATAACAGCAACCATAAAAAGATTTCCAGACCTGGAGTGTGTAATTAGTATAATACCCACAGATAGACCACCCCCTTCATATGGATATCTATCCACACTGATTGAAGAACTCAAGCCAATATACAACAAAATATCACTCAATAATGACAACAAGTATACATACTGGGACATTTACAATATACTACATCCCAACCAGACACCCAATCTACATCCATCAGTTCTTGGAATAGACAACAGGCAGCTACTGCAACAATTCAGAAAATGGTCATTAGAACCAAAATTATTCGATTTTTCTACTTAAGCTTAATCTCAATGCTCTACCCACAACCCATTTCCTTAGATTTCGTAGATTCTATACCAATATAGACCCCATGTGCGGACTATGTCATAGAGAAGAAGAGACACAAGATCATTTTCTTCATTCCTGCAGTGCCCTAGAAACAATACGTCGCACAATGTTTACCACATACAGAAAGGCTATCATTTCAATAGATAAAAAATAATAAATACATTTAAAAAAGGCAATAACCCTGCTATTCGTGCAGCAACATACAGCCTTTATGCCTACTGGTGCACCAGATGCACTTTTGCACTTGCCAATAACCCTCAACGCCACCCAGCAACATATTCAATAAAACTAGAACTGTTAAGAAAAAGAGACAGCATCCTAGCTCAACCAGATATATTTGCAGCCACATGGTCACACTTGAAACAGAGATCCAGTCTATGAAATATAAAGACCAATAAGATAGATGATGACATTTTCAACATCAGCATTTTTTCCAACTTTAAAAAAAAAAAAAAATGCAAGCATAAACTGAACTAGATAGAAGACCAAATTTAAAAACAAGAAGAAAAAAAAAGGATGCAGAAAAGATAAAGACTTATATACTGAAAGTTGTAATTTGTTTTTCATTTGTAAAAATCAATATATGACTCTGTAACTTTTTAGACTCAATAAAGTTTTGCTTTGAAACATAATAATAATAATAATAATAATAATAATAATAATAATAATAATAATAATAATAATAATAATAATAATAATAATAATAATAATAATAATAATAATAATAATAATAATAATAATAATAATAATAATAATAATAATAATAATAATAATAATAATAATAATAATAATAATAATAATAATAATAATAATAATAATAATAATAATAATAATAATAATAATAATAATAATAAGAATAATAATAATAATAATAAAGTTTCCCAATTAAATTTTAACTTACACTAATAAAATAAAATAAAAATATATGGTGCTGAAAATTTAAAGAACTTCTTATAACTTTGTTGGTGCTTTTAAAATAATTAAGTTTTTGATAATATTTATTCCCATATTAAGTTTTTAAATTGAAGATCCCTATTACCTAAAAAGTCTATCGTTAAAATTAAGTTAAGATTTTAAATCAATACAACAGAAATACCCGATTGTTTAATAAATTTTATACATACTACATATTTATAAAATATTCTTAATTATTTGCAAATATGTTTATAAAAAATAAATACCATTCATTAAATAAATTAAAAAAGAAAACTTTCATATAATTTTCTGATAAATAAAAACAAAATTTAATCATATTAATCATTTCGATTTGTTATATTTATTATATTAGAAGCACATTATTTATTTATTTTAGTATAAACAAAAGAAATAAAGAATGTATATGTGACCTAAAAACAATATTTTATTGGCGTTTGTTATTTATTTGTTTAAATTGATTTTAGCCATAAAACCGTTCTCGTTTTTTTATAAAATGTTAAATTGTCTACTCTAACGTATCAGTAGTTTCAAAAGATAATTAAAAAATGAAGTTAATAAAATATAGCTTATTATTTAAAGATAAATAATTTAGCAAATTTTTTATTCAAAAAATATTAAACATTGTTGTAAACACTCTTTTTTTCTTTTTAGAATTGCTCAATTTATTTATAAATATACTAACTAAATACGCTGTCAAATTTATGATATACTTGTACCAGTCTGTGCATACTTTTTAAAAAAAAAATAAAAGCAACCTTATTGGCATCAACATTGTTTTTTATTTTTTATATACATTGAGAAAACAAAAACATTAGAATAAGTTATTATCAGAGTAGTTTTTTTTTTTTTAAAAAAAAAAAAACGAAGTAAAACATTTTAATTTTTTTTTTTCCAAAATAGTATTTTTTTTTTTTTTAAATATAACAAAATATACGAAATTTTTTATTTTGTCCGTGCTTTAAAAATTCAAAAGTTTAGTCACAGTCACTCAGATATGCCAGTTGATAAATATAGTAATATTTTGCTCTTTACTGTTTTTTGAATAGTTGTTAAATAGGTCTATATCCAGAAATTCTACTTAAGGAGATAATTTTTGTTACAAACATTTATAAAAATGAAATGTACATTAGTTGATAATTGATTGGATAGATTAATCAGTTAACAATTTTTTTTTTTTTATAATTATTATTACAAATATGTCGGTTTTGAATTTGTTTAAATAACTAATAGTTTTTTTTACATGAGATTAGAATTATTTATAAAAAAAATGACTGGCCTATAGTCAAGTCTTTGGGTTCCAGATGTGATAGAGGTGAAGCTGTGATTCGTGAATTTTAATATCCACTAACTACAAAACACATTCAAAATTGACCATGTTTTCATTATAAAGTAAAGAAATAAAAGTAGTAGTAAAATAAGCCATTTGTGATTATTTTAAAACAATACATTGTTGCAATACAACATTAGCAGACTTCAATCTAATTATTTAATTTATATTTTTATTAAATCAATTAACAAAATTATATTATAAAACAACATCAATACAGTTTCTTTAAGATCATTTGAAATTTATATATATTTGTATGATAATATAAGATCTGACAGTTTACCCTATTGTAAAGAAATCTCTTTGAAGCATAGATGTAATAAAAATTTTTATGTACATTATATATTAATTTAACACTAGTTCTTGTAATTATAAATTTATTTAAATGCACATTGATTATGTAAGTAATATTTACTAAGGCTATAACCTCGAGAATGTGCGTGTAAAAATGTGATAGTAGAGACCTCTTTTCTTCCAAAATGTAAGCTTGCAGTTAAGACCTGTAGAGGTCCCTAGTATCGCATTTTTACACTACATTCTTGAGGTTATGGCCTTAGTAAATATCACTAGTTCTTGTGTAATTTCAGATGACTATAATTTTAGGTATCTATGCCTTCTCTGAATTATTTGGCAATAATAAATTTAAAAACAAAATCACATAACTACTATCTAGTTTGATTTAGATTTTTTGGCTTTAATTATATCTACATCTTTTCAGTACTTTAAACATGTAAAAAATTATATTAAGATGAAAAATGTACTACTACATTTCTTATATGATACAGTTTACAAAACATCTGAGTTTTCTGGGGAATTATTATTGTACTTTAAATACAAAACACCAGGATACTTGAAAGTTAAAAAATCAGTTTTATTGTAGAAATTGCATGAGTTTTATTTTTTTACTTTTGTTTAAGAATCTGTTTTTACGATTTCACTCAAGTAATAATATTGGAATGATTGTTGTGTGGGAGTTCCTATAAATTGCTTAGAACATTAATGAAGTAAAAGTAATTGAATTGATACAAAAATAATTTACTATACAATTATATAAAAGTATATAATTATATTTAAAAATAATGAGTTTAACTTTTTAAATTTGATAGGGATTACTTTTCCAAAATAATGTAAATATTATTGTTCTTTTAGATTAAAATTCACATTAAAGAAATCACGAATAAAATTATTCCCTTTGATCTTTCAAAAATGTCTCCAAATTACATATTATCTAACAAATAAAAGCTTCCAAGAATAAAAAAGAATTATAATGTTTCAATATGTTTTCTTTTTTAATCTAAAGAAGATAATTATATATAACATGAATTATTTTCTTTAGGAAAACTCACATTGATATTACTGGACTAATTAATTTCCTCAGCTTGAAAGCCATTATTTTTGTTGTAAGAAAAGTTTACCAAAAAGATTACTATTTATTTTGATGACTAAGTTTATTAATTTTATTCCAATTAATTTTACTATTGATTTTTATTTAATTGCTCATTGTTAACTGCTTGCTATGAATACATTCACCGTGACTTAATTAGAAGTTTAAACATGTCTAAGCATTCAAAAGTGATTTAATTTTTTAAAATTACTTGATCATCATATTGTGACTTTATTTTAACCATTTCCTTGTATTCTACAAATCTAAAAAAGATATCAAAAAGATCCTTTAAAAAATTTAGTCACAATATGTATTTCAGTTTCTATGCCTATTGAATTGTTTATTTAAGTGATAAAAGTAATTATAATATCAGCAAAATATAGATATATCAAATGAAAGATTTTACTTAACATAGACTTTAATATATGATCATGGGGCAAGCTTAGAAAATATATTGATGCCAGAGTTTAAGATTATACAACTTATATTTCTAAACCTCAACATTAAAATGTAAATATATATAACTTTTTTGAAGGGCAGTTTGTAGACTAAATAAAAATGTATTTGTTGAATACTACTACGAAGCATGTCTTGACATATACGGATTAAATTTTAATTAAAAGCCAGAATGCAACAGAAGTCAGTATTATACAAATATTTATAAATACACATTGTTGATTGGAAAATTTTTGACTAAGTTCTATGTTAAAATTCTAATGGCAAATATATTAATAGAAATGATTTTTAGTATAATATAACATTATGTATTATAAAGCTGTAACCTCAAGCATATGCACATAAAAATGCGATAGTAGAGACCTCTACAGGTCTTAACCACAAGCTTATGTTTTGGAAGAAAAGAGGGGAATCCTTCTTTACTTCAAATATAAGCTTGTGGTTAAGACCTGTAGAGGTCCCTACTATCGAGAATTTTTATGCGCATATGCTTGAGGTTACAGCCTTAATAAATATTACTTACATAATCAATGTGTGTTTAAATAAATTTATAATTACAACTTTAAATTATGTATTATATTAAAAATGTTATTTATTTTCAAATTGATTATGATAATGCACATAAGTTTTTTTAATGTGCTTGTGTTTAGGATCATAAAAAAAGCTCATTCATTCTCTGATTTACTAGTTCACTAATGAATGATTAATTAAAAGAAAATGTAAAAATGTTTGCTTACATGAAGAATAGAATGAATAATCTGGGTTGTAACTGATGTAGGTATTTTAAGACCAAGAAAGATTTAAGAATAAACAGTGATTAAAACTACAAAAGATATCAATTATTAGCTGATGGTTGTCATTTTAAATTGTTTTTGTAATATTAAATAATCAAATTGCTTTATTGCTTAAGAGTTTATAAAAATTTTGAACGTTAAAGGTGTCAGCACTGGAATTCTTCTGAAGATAACATATTTTAGCATCTGATGCTCTTCCATTGCACTAAACCATATAGAACTTTGTAATAGTGGAAGTAGGATATAGATTTAAACATGATGACATAATCCTTTCAAATCAGTAAACATGATGACATAATTCTTTCAAATCAGTAAACATGATGACATAATCCTTTCAAATCAGTAAACATGATGACATAATCTTTTCAAATTGGTAAACATGATGACATAATCCTTTCAAATCAGTAAACATGATGACATAATCCTTTCAAATCAGTAAACATGATGACATAATCCTTTCAAATCAGTAAACATGATGACATAATCCTTTCAAATCAGTACATACATAATATTTTTGATATTTGAAACTTGAAATATTATAATCATCATTATTTTGCATAAGAATTCAATTGATTCTACTTATTAATATAACCAGTTACCAGTTTAGAATTATGTTGTGGAAATGGGATGGATAGTAGAGAAAAATATGAAAAAAACTTAGGGCAGGGAATAGAAAAGGAAGACAAAGTGGCTAAGAGGTTTCTCTGAACATAGTGACTGAGAGATTCCTGTCTCCATATAAGAAGAACTCACAGTGCATTGCATCACATACAACAAAATATTATGTGATCAGTACATGAGATAATTTGTAATTGTTTGCCACTTTTTTTCTTTTAAAAAAATAAACTTTATTGTATCTAAGGTTTACATTTTTGGGTAATAATTAGTGAAGACTTTTTAACAAAGCAAAGGAGAAAAGTAGGAAATTGCACAGTTCCATTGTAGAATCCTTTTGGTAATGTTCTAATATGGGTCTTAGGAAAAATTTTAATATACAGGAAATTCTACTCTCTAAAATTCTAGTTCACATAATTCTAAGCCAGTATGTAATTTTCTTATACTGAATGTTTTTATAGAAGGATTTGAACTTAGGATTTTTTAATCTATTCACCCCCCCCCATCTCAAGCAATCAATAAAAAAAATATATATGTTCCCGAATATATGTATTTCATGCAGAATCAGCACTCATCAGTTAAGCCAGATCATAATCTCTTACACAAATATACAATCAATGCTCGGTTTATATTAAGATAGCATATATATTACAATTATGTATGTATGTGGGAGATTATGATCTGGTCCAGTTGATGAGTACTGGTTCTGCACAAAATATGTATATTGGGGATCATGCATATTTTTACATGTGTGTGCTTTTATGTGTATCGATTGCTTGAACTGGAGTAAAGAATAAATAGATTTAAAAATCCTGAGTTCAAATCCCTCTAATTCTAGCTTATGTGAATTATTTAAAATGAAATTTGTTTTTGTACATTTATATTTGACACAGATAAGTAATTATTATATGGTCCTTATTTTTATTTGCTTTTTAGAATTAATTTTAATTTTAAAACTGTCACTTTCCTACTTAATGGAATTCTTTATTTTTAAATATTGTTTGGAGTATTAATTCTTAAAAGTCTTTTTTGTTCTCAGTTTTGTTTTGTTTTTTAATTTAGAAAAATATTTAATGTTAAATTACGTCTAACTCATTTTCTCTTCAGTCTAAAAAGTGTTTTTATTTTATTAATCTCTAAATTAGTATTTGATTATAACTTTTAAACAATTTTTAAAAGTTTGAAACTATTTAGCGATCTCTTTTAAGATTACTCTAAAAATATGCTCAAGTAATTTATTATAAAATTATATTTTCAGAGAAATAACTAAAATATTTATTTCTTAACAGTTTTAATTAACTTTTTATATATTAAAGGAAAAACTGAAATTATTTTCTAATTTAACATTTAAAAAATCTATATGGATTTCTATTTTTTTCATTAGCTCAGATTTTGCTTTCTGAATGACAGATTATTATGTTTTAATTATTTTTGTCCCCATGCAAATATTGTAATGATTATAATTTTTTTAACTGTAATTATTATGTACAATTATAATCTTTAATGCATAAAATAGCATTTTTATTTATAAATGTTTTAATCTGTTTTTTTTTTTTGCTCGTATTTATATTAAATTTATTTTTATTTAACTTTTAATATCACCAATACGTTCTACTTTGCCATCCTTGAGTTATAAGTATTTAACCAATTAAATAAGAAATTTATGAAGCACGACAATCTACTGAGAATTTGAGAAATTAAAATATTTTAGATTATCCTTCTTATACTTCTTCTACATTATGAATAGCAGAGGGTCCCTAAATAAAATTTTAAGGCTTACAATTATTTAATAAATAAAATTTTACTTTCAAGTTAAATCCAAGATTTTGTTTATTGATAGGAATATCTTGTTGAGAATAACATTTAATAATTTCCAAATTTGAGTTTGTTATTGTTTTTTTAATGCAATGACATTTGAGTATTGTATATATTTGTAATACTTTCATGTAAGATAGAGAAAGGTTTGCCATCATGTCTATGCTTAAATGAAGAATGAAAATGCGGTTGCCTAAATTCACAATTTCTTTATCAGAGTTACTGATAAAAAGTTGATTGATAACACAAGAAGTCATAATAGGAATCTAAAATAAGCTAATTAATTTACGGTAGTAAATAAATAAATAAGATGAAATTATTAGAATGTTGAATTTATTGTCAATAAATGTTTTAAAGCACTAAACATCACATGATCATCATTTCTTATGTTTATACAAGTTGTTTACACAGAGGCTAAATTGTCCATACAGTAGCAGGATTAGCACAAGCCAGAGTAATCAATGGATGCAAAAAGGTTTGTGCATTTCTAGTGGATGAATAGGCACTAGATAGAGATTTTATGCACACACCTTCTTGCATCCATTGATTACTTTGGCTTGCACTGGTGGTACTACTGTATGGAGAGTTTGTCAATAAATGTTCTAGCAGAAAATATTCCATATAAATAAACTCTGATTATTGATTAAACACAGTTAATATAATCTCCGAATGTCATTCCAGTATCCACCAATCATAAAGCCAATCATTTATTTAAGTGACTACCTGACATTAATATATTAAATTCTACATTTTATAAAAAATATTTCTTCAGCATTCTTGTGTAGAAAAACAGAAATTAAAAAGACTACACTCCTCATCAAATTAATCAAATGTCAGACGGTGACAATTTACAACTATTTTTTCTTTAAGCTTTATCTAATAATAGATAGATATCAATTTATATAAAAAAATAACAGACATTTCAGCAAATTTGTAGATTAATTAATACATAAAATTGGATCAATAGATACATGTGTAGATTGATTTACAAATATTCAGATAAATTGATTGAAATACAGAAAGATGAAAAAAAGAAAGTATATAAATAGATAGGAAAATAGAAGATACTTAGTTTGATAAATAAATAAATAGGTTGATATGTAGATAAATAATTAAATATTATCTTATATTCATTTAACAAATAATTAAATATTGAATAGACAGATAAAATCACTTACACAAGTTGATAAATGCAATTTGTTAGATAAGTAAATAGATAAATTGGGAGATAAAGAAGATACTGAGGGAAATAAAAGGTAAGTGGGAGAGGCAAACAGATGGTTGAAAATAGATAGATAGATAGATAGATAAATAGATAGATAGATAGATAGATAGATAGATAGATCAAGAAATAGATAAATAAAGATAGATAGATCTATAGATAAATAGATAAATGACCAAGTGAACTTATTAATAGACATTAAAAAAGACAGAGAAAACAAAATAAATGGAAACAATAATAATTAAAGATATCGAAATAATATTTTTAAAAAATTTTAACAGCTGACTGTTCTAAACCTAATGGCTAATATAATCTATTCATAATTTAATGATTATTACTAGTTTATTTTTTAAAAAAAACTATTTAATATTAATATTTAATATTATTGCCTTAATTAGCCTTTATGAACAGTTATTGAATATTTTATTGTGCTTTTAAGTAACTTTAAAATAGTTTAATTTGTAAACTATATTTTGTATACTAATTTATCAAAGCAATGTTAACTTTTTTTTTTTTATTCAAAAGTAAACTCAATAAAATTACATATGTTTAAATTAATAATATAACTATCAACTTTAAATTAAAATTGCCTATGGCAGTTCATGATAATAATAAAATTATATATGTTACAAACAATTGAGATAATTTCTAAATTAAAAGTTTATTATTTTATTTTCTGAGTGCAAAGACTTGTGCTTACAATGTCAGTTTAGCAATGTAATTTACTGCTTTAAAAACAATTATATATTTTTTAAATTACTACTTGATAACATAAATAAACTTAATATAATTATGACTTCTGTTTATTTTAAAAAACTGTTTGGTTTTTTCATTTTTATTATAATGAGATATGTTAATTATAAGCTTTGTAACTTTGAATATATTAATTCAAGATCTGAACTCTATTCCCTTTTGCCTAGCATTTATATAAGTACCAGATTATATTTTATTATTTTATGTTTTTTTCTAGACTATCTAGAATAACTTTTTTATTTCTTTTAAATCTTTGATTAACTTTATATTTTTTATGTATTTATAAAATTTGTATATTTGAATCTATTTTAATGCAATTTATAAAAGTGAATTGTGTGCTAATTAGTTTTTAATTTTAGACTTTTCTAATTTTAAAATAAGTTATTATTTTATTTTAAAAAATAGCTCGCACTAATTTAGAAGTTTTTATTATTATTATTAAAGTTTAATTTTTTATTGTAAGTGTAAATAGAAAGATTAATTATTATACTCTCTTTTTTTTATTTCATGATTTGAAATACTTTATATAAATATCTTTATAAGTCACTACATTTCCTTGGGAAAAAAGTCCGGCTAATCTATTCTCACATATCATCTTAAACAATTTGTGAATAGATAAAATGTTATTCATATGATTACCAGAAGTCAATTATCACATGCAGGTCTTTTTGTTTGCTTATTTGATATTTTTCTCTATTGACTTTTATGTTATTTAGCCAAACTTCTTTTTGGAAACTTCAACACCTTGCTTAATTATAACTGTTATTTTATTCTTCTCTCAATTACGTCCTTTCATTAAAAGCAATTAATATTGCGTTTTTTTAGACCGTCTTTGACAAAATGTTTATAAGATAAATGGGAAACTCCTTTCACAAACTCTTAGCCAAGGCTACATTATATAATAAAGCAGATGAGAAAATTTTAAGAACTAGTTGTAGAAGTTTTTGGGTGTGAATCTTCCGATATTTAAAGTGTAGATTTTACAATGTGAGCAATAACTAATCATAATTATTTTTAGTGATATATATAAACGAATTATCTAATAGGCTTATAAACTTATCTAGGTAGGTAAATAGATAAGTATTAGATAAGTAGATTACGATCGTAATTATTTCTACGATAATTAAATTTCATTTATAATACGTTATTTAATTAAATATATTTTTCAAAAATAATAGTTAACAAAAGAAAAATCAATGAATATATATATATATTGTAAAAATTATAAGCTAATTTTTATTTCTATACAAAGTTTTCTTTTGGCGTTAAGTTGCCGTTTAAGATATAAATGCAAACCATAAGGTTTTAAAACAAAGTTTGTGATATGCTTTAATATACATATTACTAATTATAATTGTGTAAATCGGTGTTAATGTAATACAATCATATGAATATATATATATATACTGAAATTTATTTATATATAGAAATTTTAAAAATAAACGTAATGAAAGTTAAAATCTTAACATTAAATTACAATGATATTTTCTACTATTAATTAAATAATTATAAGCAAAAAATGTATAGTAAATATATAAATAAGCGAAATTTAATTTTGTTTTTAAATAATAAAAATATAAAATCTGATTTGTAATAAAAAAATAAAAGAAAGCTAAAGGGATTTATTTAAGAGGAAAATAAAAGATTATACATTAAAAATAAAATAAAAACTACTAAAAACAGTCAATTGATTATATAACTAAGATAACAAAAATGAATTTTTGTAAAGATGCAGAAAACTTATTAATTTTGGGATAAAAGAGAGAGTTTATTAAAAAAAATTGAAATCTTTCAGAAGCATTTAAAAATAAATTTAATATATATATAATGCATACTTATTGTAAACTATTTCATACATTGTAAAGTATTTAATTGGAGTAAAATAAATATTGTAAACGTAAATACTTATTTTTAAATTAATATAGACGTGCGCACACACATGCGCGCGCATACTCACACACATATACGCTTAATCTTATAATTGAATATTTATAAATACAGTAATAAGATATATGTAAAGTATAACTTTAAAAATTTTATCCACTTAGGAGTGCTTTCGACTATCCTTGTAGTCTTTGTCAATTAACACTTTGAAAGGCTAACCTTACCATAAATACAAACAACATTTAATCTACAGGCAGGCAGAAAACGTTAAGATCAAAGAATAAGTTATACTTTACATATATCTGATTACTGTATTTATAAAAATTTAATTATAAGACTATTATATTGATTTGAAGAAATACAGACATTGAATTATAATATTATTACATATATATATATGCTTGAAAATAAATACTTCTATGTATATTACAATAAGTTTTATTAATTTTAACTATTCTAAAAAAAAATAAGTGTAAACGGTTTATATTTTTATTATAGCGTTTGAAATTAAACTTTTAATTTTAAATAGTCTTCAAATAAAATTAACTATAAAAATAATCATAATAAATGTAATTATTGTTATAGTGTAAGTACTTTCCTTTTAATTAGTTTTGAAATTAAAATATTTTTATATAATTTTAGATCACAATTAAAAGTTTAATTATTGGTTGCAAAAAATTTAACTGAAGAACAATTTTATTTATATGGTAGAATTAATTTTAATAGTAGTTTTTCTAATTATCTATTATTTTAAAAATAAAGACGTTTTTTAGAACAAAAGAAAAACTTCTTTATTAATTCATTTAGATTTCTTTTTTCGCTTTGAAAAATAATGTAATCATTTTGGACATATACGTTTTATAGCTGGGAGGTTTTTTGACATCTGCAAGAAAAAGTAATAATTAACTCTAACTAAAATTAATTACATGAACATTTGTTACGCCTTTTAATAATCTTTTCAACCAATAAAAATTTGTAGCCTTCATATGCAATTTCAAATTAATTGCATTTGACAGCAATCAAATTTTCTTTGGTTACTAAAGTAATTTTCTATTACTATTTAAACCAATTGGGTTAGTGTTGAGATAAAACAGGTTTGTCAAATTCTACTGGGTGATATTTTATTTATTTTTAAATTATTATGTATTTATTCTAATAAAAAAAATCTTACATAATTATATAAAACTACTCATTTTAACTTTTTTATATATATTTTAAATTATATCTATTTAGATTATTAGGTGTTGCATATCGCTAATGCATTTATTTTCAACCAACAATTAAAAACTTTTGTACCAATATGTAACAGCTAAATAATGATACACTAAAGTAACATGCAATATCAATCAAGTTATGTATTACTTAACATTATTTCATCTGAAAAGTACGCTATAGTGAGAAGAACAATAATTCTATATATATATATATATATATATAGGCACAAACTTTTTCTGTAAAAACCTTCTGATGACGTTGATATGAACTAAGTATAGTTCATTTTCTTATCTCGTTATTATTTTTAAAGATTTTTTTTCTACTATTTTAAATAACTTAGTTATAAATCTATGCATATGTACAATAAGTATAGGGGATTTGAACTCAGATTTTCAATCAGCATTCAACTATTCACACTATCGCATACAACTGATACACATGACCACACACATGTAGATAATACATGCACATATGTATAATGTAGGATTTACTAATTAAAATTTAAGCTGCTATACCTTCAAAATCGAGGTATTAGAATAAATTACGTCAAAAAAAATTCGCAAGCAATGACAAAACATTACTGAAATAATTAAATATTACTTGGTTATAGGATTCTATTAATTAGCTTGTCAGCGAGTTTTTCTACTGCTTAGTTACTCAAATAAGCAAAGAGATTTATATATATATATATATAATTAACCTATTTATTCAAATCCTTCTATTTATTATAATAAACATTCAGTATACTGAATGAATAGATTAATTAGTTACCCATTGTCTTGGAAATAGGTTACATCATAGTTAGATCCAGTCCATCCCTATCCTATTAATACAAATGGATCCATACTGGTCTGATATTATGAGGGGTTATATTGACATAATATCTACATGGATGTGATTACAATATCAAATCCACCAAGAGCTTTGAGCATTTTATCATTGGTTTTTCAATGAAATGGACAGTTGAATTGTTGAAAGGATGAGACAATTGAAGGCTGTCCATTAAGGTTTAAGGAATTGCTATCTTAATATAAGACAAGCACTGATTATATATATATATATGTGTGTGTGTGTGTGTGTGAGAGAGAGAGATTATGATCTGGTTCAAGTGATAAGTGCTGATTCTGCATGAAATGTGTATATTGGGGATTATTTATCTTTTCATATGTGTGTGGTCATGTGTATTGGTTGGTTGAGATGGAGTGGCAGATGAATATAGACTGAAAATCTTAATTTCAAATCTCTCTATTTAATATATATTAGAAGGGATTTGAACTCTGACTTTCAAGCTCCTACATCTATTCACTCTTTGTTGTACAACTGATACACATGACCACATAATGTAAAAAAGTTAAATGATCTCCAATATATGTATTTTGTGCTAACACAGCTCTCATCAGTTGGTCCAGATCATTATCTCCCCCACATACTTATATAATCAGTACTCTATTTATCCTTATTTTTCCTGTCTGTGAAATTTTATCCTTATTTTTTCTGGTCCACAAGTGTGAAAAGGTTGAAGACCACTGCTTTAAAATAAATGTTATCAATATGTGGTGCTAAGTAAATGTAGAAAAAATGATAATTAATTTGATTTATTTATCTATGTAGTTAATTGTTTAAATTTTTATTTGTTTTATTAAATAGCATTAAATAATTAAAATAAAGAGATATAAACAATGAGCTAGTGAAATATACACATAAAAGTAGTTACATGTGTGTATTATAAGAAGATGGGATATGTCTGTGTTTGAATATAATATTGAAATGATAAATTATGATATTTAAATTTTGATCGTATGTTTAACCGTAAATATTTTAATGTAATTGTAGTGGAGTTATAACTAATCCTAGTTTGTAATTCTTTGTAGGATATTATTTATAAAAAATATATGAAACACGTATAGATTGGAAATAGGAAGTTAATATCTGAGTGGTTTAAATAAAATGAAGATAAAGATTTTTTATTTTAGGATGCCCCAAAGTGTGTTCCATCAACCTTTAGCATAGTATCATAAATTATAAACTGAAATTAGTTCAGGAGGAGGTAAGTTATCATATTTGAGAGGGTTTAGTGTCTGAACTTACCCTGACACCTCTCCAAGAAGTGCCAAAACATGAAACCATGGTCAGGGGTTTGGGAAGGGGTTCCTGACAGAGATATTTTAAGTGCTGGCTCTGGCTAAGCATTTATCATAAACCTTGTAGAGGAATTGGCAATCCTCATTGTTTATAACTTACAAGCTTAAGAGATAGGGTCATGTGATCTATGACTCTTATTTTGAATATTTATACTATAAAAGTTTCATTTTTTGTGTTTAGTTATAGAGTCTGATAATAGGATCATAGGAAAATTGAGCATGATATCAGAAAACAAATTAATGATTACATAATTATTGATTTTCTTAGTGCAAGGTACATAGAAAGATCAAATGGTGAATATCATAAAATATAAACACAGATAAATATATAATATTTCATAATAGTGCAATAAGATTATTTTAATTAAGAAATAAAACAATAATCCATATGTTAGATCTTCTTATATTTTTGGGAAGTATAATCTATAAGGGGTAATGAGTGTAAATCAAATCCATAAAAAAGGAACTGATTATTTAATAAATACGCATGATTTTGTTATATAAGAAATAAAGTTAAATATAACAACAACACCTTACCTTATGAGAAAGGATTTAATTTTATGTTACTGTATTATTGTTATATGATGTTATAAATATTGTTATTATAAGTTACGTAGTGATTTTAAATAATTATTGAAAGATCTTGTAAATATTATTATTAAATTTAATGTTTAAAAGTTAAATTAAGTATTTAGAGTTGCATTTCTTTTGTTAGAATCATCATTACTACATCGTCAGATAGTGTGAATTATAATATACACATTAATCAAAGCATACAGTTTAAGATTTGAATAAGAAATTAATCCAGTACACGATAATGTATAACAATCATTTAAGATAACATTTCTTAAAAGAGATCTTAAATTTTTGCAAACTGTCTTGATCACATAAGTCATTGATAAAGTATATTGCAAATTTATTAAAGTATGTTTATTTATAGGAAATCAGAATATGAATTAGTTATTATTTAAAGTTATAAATTATGATTACAATTTAGATCACAATAGTTATTATTAAGTATTGGAGAACATGAATATAAAACTAGTAGTATAATTTAAATTATAAATTAAGATTATAAGTCTTTTTTTAATTGATACACTACCTATAAAGTTAAGTAAAATCCCTCTTGATATCTTATAGATGGAATAAATAGCTAATTAAAAAATCAATGATAATCGTGAGATCTCCTTAATATAATATTATTATGATGGTTATTCTTAATTATAATCCTAGAAAAGTAATAATAATAAAAGATCAATATATAATAAAATGTATAATCTAACTTATTAATTAGGTTAACTTAAAATTAATAATTATAGATGTTTTATTATATTTATTTAAGTATTATTGTTAGTCATGGGGATATTTATATACTTAATAAGGAGGAATGTCTTAGTATTCTTATTCCATTGAGCAAATACTTTGGTATTTGTATAATGATAAAGGGTATGTGGTCTTGTTTAATAGAATAAGTGGGTCTCATAATTGGTAATATAAATTAAACATAATTTAGAAATAATTAAGAGTATAAAACTACCTAAATAAAATAACAGTATAGCCTAATTTAGGAACTTGTCATGGTTTCTAGATGTCATCACCCTATTGGAAGGGTACAATATATATATATATATAAAGAACCTGACTAATGTTTTGTATTTTGTAAAGTGACTGATTAGACTTTTTATGTAAGACATGAATGAGCAATGAATGTTTTAAGCACCGTAATATCTATCCAAGCTTGATGTATTTATAAAGATAATTAAATAGAAATTTATAAAACATTTCCAAAATGTGTGTGTGTATATATTGTACCGATATAAATCCACCACGCTTACTCATACCCAGTACCCGAGTTCAAACCCAGTCCACGTTTAAGAATACATTCCAAACGCCAACTGAATTCAAACCCAAACCCCGGTATGACTAACCGATGATGACTTTATAACAGCACGGGGTTATCCCTTTTCTAGCTCAGCTCAGAACATAGACTAAATTCTTACAGTTAATGATATATAGATTTATTAGACTCTAGATACTGGAACGGTCATTCATGTAACGTATATATTTAAGTTGCCAATACAGACAGTAAGTGGCTACCTAGATTTAGCGAGCAATAAGGTGGAGGACACAAAAAGTAGATTAAATAAAGTGTTTAATAAGAAAAATAGAAACCTATAAATATAGCGTTCAACAGTACGGAAAGACGTTCATGAATCCTCTTGTATTTGGCTACTAGTCTTTAGTAATCATTTTATTTGGTGAACAAACTCATGCCAATAGCTGTGTAGTTAAATGATTGAGGGGTGGCAAAGAGAATCAGAGTATTTGAGCATTGAAAAAATATTTATCTAAAGATTATTTATTAACTCATTTTATTCGAATAGACTCGAGCCGTTACGTAGACGAACAATTGTAGGTGGTTTTATATACATACGACATAGAAGATAAATATACTGGTGGTTGCCTGGATTCAAGAGCCCTACAGTAATCAATTGCGGTGCATTAACGGAATACCGGGCGGCTTGTACTTTGACAAGGCTTAGTGCCCCCAAGTAGCTCCGGGACACGACAACCAGCCGGGATCATTTCGAACCCGGTGATCCAAGAGATAACCTGGGAAAGAAACTGCTTTCTTTTCCCAATGGTAGAATGGCGAGACGCTAACTTCAGCGAAGAGAAGGCATTGCCACAGACATCAAGGACGACTACTTGAAGTGGATTTTTAAAAGAAATTATACAAAACCTGGAATCTATTCGTCTGTCTCTACGCCACAGGCTGAGATCCTTATCCCAATAAAATATAGCGGAATTAAACTGATCGCGAGAAAAATAACTAATTAAATTTACTCTGAAACCCTTAACCCTTCAGGTTGACAGGCGGTAGCGATAGTATTAAATTATACAGTGAATCATTTCTCATATCATACATGACATTAATATAACACTTTAAAACCAATATATATATTTAACATTGAACCTTAGATTGCAATTATATGACCACTTAAAATAGAATAATAAAGGGATTCAACATTTACCAACTCGAAATATAAAAGAATATTTAATTCAGAAAACGAAATTTACTTTTAAATAACTTGATCATTATTGTACACTAGTTTTACACAGAGTTGGGAAATATTACTATTGGCATCATTTGTTTATGGAATATGCAACACAAAGAAAATATAAAGGCATTCATTTAAATTATTATTACTCTTAATTACAATTTTTATAAATTATTTCTAAAGACTAGAGCGGAGGATTAAAAGAAAAGAAAATTTACTGACAGGTTAAACAATAGCATTATAAATGACATAAAAACTTACATGTAATTTATTTGATTGACAACATTAAGCTCGGGAGAAAGTTAAAAGTTTGTGTAACACAGTTACCCTTCTTTCTTCATCCGGCTTGGCTTTTCCCGATTGATATTTCCGACGAACGTAGGCGCGCATTTTGAAAGTTATTTGCAAGGCATTGTCAACTTGGAGATTGGAAGCTGGAAACTATGAAGCACATACAACATGATCAGTCAGCGGCACGAAGATTCACTTTGGCAGGACAGAGATCAGCTCCTGGCACTTAGCCCATCAACATTGCGGTTTACCAGTGAGCTTCTTAACAAAGTTATTAGGAATTATTTTAGCAGCTGCAGTGCTGTCTTAAGACTACCTCTCTCAACCACGTCAAAAGTTAGAATAAGTTTTTCTCTAAGATGGCCACTATTGACCTTTCCGCCTGGTTTTGTGTTTAAGCTCCACCTACTTTCTCTAGCTTCCAGCCATCCAGCTTGACCATACAACATTAATTATCCATTCCCATTGTTCTTTTACTTTAGTACGCAATTTTTAAATTGACACGGTAATTACAAATATACATTTCTTATCTCATTTCGAATACAATTTAATTACTCTGTACATTTGTGTAATTTAGATTTTAATTAAAAACACTGATCAAAGGAATTTGACTTTTGATCAGTATTTTTAAACAACTTTGTACAATTTTAAAAAAAACCAAAATTCAAACAAACACGCCCGCAATGAACTTTAAATTAAATTGATATAAATTCACAACCACGCACACACGAATATTATTTCATGGTTTGTGACATTTATATACGGAATGTTACATATTGATTTACGAAACATAAAATATATAACTAATTTTTTTATTATGACTGACAATAGACAAATCTCACTGCGGGCGGATAGTAGTTCGAATTACCGTACTTAAAACACATGAAACGACAATCGGTTCTTCGATCTGTCTGTTTCAATATATATATGTTCTAATAAAACTATAATTAAAGTTAAAAAAATTTACATAAATAAAGCTAATTAGTATTATCTATCTTTCATATCTTCATTAATTAATTTGCTACACTTCATTGTTGCAAGACAATAAAGCTGTAAACATCAGAACACATTAAAGTTTATGGTGCAGCTTTAAATATTAAAACTAGAACAAATGATATAAAAACAAACTATTATCTATTATAATGACTGCTGAAGTTATCTCAAAAATATTAAAAGTACAAATTTGTATTGCTAAAAAATGTATATAAATGTTTTGTTATATTGATGGCATGATTCTGTATTGAAAAGAGAATGCTGAAAAAGAAACAATTTGCTAACTTAAAATACAAATAAGATTATTCAGACTGCTAATATCATTTATTTTCTTGTAAAAATAATTTGCTGATTTATTTTTACATAAACTTTTAGCCTTGGAGCGCTAATTATTTTATTGGCTGAGTGAGGTAAAAGTCAAAACTTTTAATTGGTCAAGTCACAAATTCAACATCAAAATATATTCATCTTTTAATATTATATTCACTTTAGTTTCATTTGTAAAAAGTATATTAATAATTTGTCAGATTATGAAAGTGAACAAAAGTTTTTTCAAAAATGAATTTCTATTTATAATTATAAAACTATTTCATAATGGCAAATCTGAAACAAACATTACTAACCAATCAAAAAGTTTTGATGACATTAGTATTTCTTTCCCAATTTTACATTGCATGGATAAGTAAATAATTTTGCTAAAGTCTTAACTATTTTTCTAAAATAATTTTATTTTTAGCATATTTTATCAAAATAATTTATAATATGTCAAAAAATACATCAAAAAATACTTTTAAAATGGTCTAAAACATTCATTTATCACTTTTGAAATGAAAGAAAAGAAATCTTAGCAGTTTTGTTTTGACAAATTCAAGCAATTTGAAGCAGCTTTGAGCCATCTTGTAAGGACCCCCAAAGGGTTAATTAATTAACATTTGTGTTGTCAAAAATTCTGATTGGCTGAATGAGGTAAAACTCTAAACTTTTGATTGCTCAATTACAGAATCAGCAGTAAAAATATATTCATGTTTTAATATTATATTCATTTTAATTTCATTTGTAAAAAGTATATTAATAATTTGTCAGATTATGAAAGTGAATGAAAGTTTTTTTCAAAAATAAATTTCTATTTATAATTATAAAAATATTCCATAGCGGAGAACCTAAAAAGAATGTTTTTAACCAATTACAAAGTGTTGCAGATGTCATTGATTTTTTTTCTCAATTTTACATTGTATAAAAGTAAATAATTTTTACTAAAATCTTAGCTATTTTTCTAAAATAATTTTATTTTCATCATATTTTATCTAAATAATTTATAATATGTCAAACAATACTTTAAAAATGCTCTAAAATTTTCATTTTCATTTTCAAAATCAAAACAAAGAAGTTAGAGTGATGAAAATTATTGACAAGTGGTCTCTTTTGACTACTATGAGCAACAACCAATCAGTGCCTATGAAATATTGCCTTTTTCCATTGTTAAAACATAAATTTGAATATTATTGAATTTTTACTTGTAAAATAATTCTAGAGAGGGCAGCATCTTATGAAACTTTTTTAAGCTTTAAAATGACCATAAATTCACTACAGTAATGTCAAAACTGACAGTTTTCGAGCTACTGGCAGTCATGTACATCTATGACCAGTGACTTCTATATAAGGGTTAATCAATTAATATTACCATGTGATCTATGAATTTCGTCATTGTTGTTTTTACTAACTCATGACTTAAATACTAACTAAAATTTTAACTTTCCTCATTTCATCATGGAATCTTAGTATTTTATCTATCATAAATATAGTTGATTATAGATATTTTTTGCTTATACACATACACTTAATATATGTTATCACTCATATTTATCCATGACTGGGATTGGTAAACCCTCGTAGGTTAACTAATGTAAATAAAATATGCACCTTTTAAAATTTACTTGGAACCAAAGTCTTTTACCTTATATTTACACTGTTGTAATGATACAATATTATCTAAAATGAGGATCTCACATACCTCTATTTTAGATAATAACAAATTAGCATAGATTGTGATGTTTGGATATCTATTCACAAATTTTATAGGCACAGTTAAATATGTGCTGTCCTTTATATTTTAGAGCATGCATGAAGTAAATATTGGCCTTGATTATTTTAAATATTTAAGCTACTATAAGTTGCAAATCTTTACTTAAGAATGCCTGCATCTTATGGATATGAGCTCAACTTCTCAAAAGATTTGAAATTTCCAGTCCATAGGAATAAGCATGGATATAAAAAAAGTTATTTCAGAGAGAATGATTTTATAACATTATCAAAGATGCTGTTATATGTTAGGTGAATATTTTAAAAAATGTTGATATTAATACACAAATAAAGATGGTAATGCATCATGTTTTGTGAATGATAATAGATGTATCTATTTTTTACTGTTATGGATTAATTATAATCCTTATATGGAATCTATGCAATTTACTGACATTGTTAACAGCATCCAAAACACTATTAAAGTATTTTATAATCATGGCATGCATAGGCATAATTTTAAAAATTCTATATTATTCTAATACTCAGCATATAGAGATTTTCTTTTGTTTGTTTTCTTTAAAACTTTTTTTTTCTTTTTAAAGTCATCATATTTCAATTATTTTTGACTATTTCTCTTTTAATAGTCTCAGTTTTTTAAGATGATCTGCTTATGCAACTTTAAAGATAAAGCAAAGTAATTTTCAATTTCTGAAAATGAAGCCAAGTTTTAGAATCTTTGAACACATTTTTCAAATATGATCTTTTGGCATGATTGGGAACAGTTACTTCCATATGTGAAAACTTAAATGACTGGCATACATCAGTTTCAACTCCTTTTTTTCTTTTTCCTGAATGTAAGATACAGATGTCCTTGTATTCTAATATATTCTAACATGCTGTAAGAGTTTACATGCTTATCAATTGATTTGATGGGTAACTTAATTTTTTTTATTCAGTCTAACCAATTTGCCATCAATGTTTATAGGTAGGTTTTTACACAGTAAAAACTTTAATCTCTAATGTTAAAAGATTTTCACAACATTTTATTTTTCTGAGATGACACCTTTCTTCAGAATAATTTTTATATATTTTTAAAACAATACCATAACTGCTAAAAGTACCTGACTATTAATTGACTACTTATTTTTGATTGAGTTATAGCCAAGAACTAAAAAATATATATCATTTATTAATTTTTATCTCAGTCAATGATAAATAGTGTATGATCCTTGGTTGGATAAATATCCAGGTTAGCTGCATTTGTGTTGCAATTTTTTTTTAACAAAGCCAACATATTTATCTATTCCTCACTAATATATTTTTCACAGATTGATGTGTAAGAACTGATATGATGCAACTGCACAAGCATATTTTCTTTTGGAACTTCTATTAATAATACTTCTTAAAAGTTTAGTTCTATGATCAATTTTATCTATTGTTTCTATTTATATTAATAATCTTACCAAACAAATTATTAAATCCATTTGAATTATAATTATCCTTATTTTATTTTTTCACTGAAAATTACATTAATACTTTAGCATTTAATTTTAGTTCTTTTTGATTTCATTTAACAGCTCATGTAACTCTCCCTGAAGCTCTGGAGCATTATTTACATCATTTGCAAAATCTATAATTTAAATATTATGCATGAATTTTTATTCCTTAGCTTTTCATTTTAATACATAAAATACTTCTTTTAAAATTTATGTAAAACTTTTGGAGATATAGCATCATCCTATCCGATATTTTGTGGTAATGCTTTAATCTTCTTAGCATTACTATGTAATTTAATCATTGATTGCATTTTTAAAAATTTTAATTACTGTAGAAATTTTTATAGATCAAATGCTTTTTTCTAAATCCACAAATCCAAAGCATAATAACAGCTTTTTATGGTCTTTTCTATAATTTCTCTCAAAATCATGATGTCATTGAGGGTACTAAAACTACTTTTAAATCTAACTTGCTGTTGTGATTAATTTGAATTCAATGTTCACTGAAAATAAGTTCAATTAGAAGGCTGACATGTCTATAATGTTTAGTATCTTCTATTTCATCTTTCTTAAATATCAATATTATTACTACATGCATCAAACTACTTGATATTTATCATTTATATATTTGATATAAAGTTTTGGCAATAGTTTTTCTATTTATTCCCCTACTGTTTTAATGCTATCAATAAAAAATTCCATCTTTTCCTGAAGATTTTCTCTCTAGATTTAATTATACATTCCACCATTTCATTTAAAATGTTTGACAATTTATAATATGTTAAAAATATAGGCATTAATTTGTTTTTGTGTATTGTATTCTTATACAATTCTTACCCTATATCACCTCCACATTTTATGATGGCATATCTATATTTATAATAATTCCATCATTTTTTATTGCTAAAATAACTTTACAATATCAAAATGTTATTTTACACATCAACTATAGCTTTTCTTGCCAATTTAGAATTATATTTTCTTGTATCTTTTCATGTGTCAAAACATTGGCCAGAAAGCGAACCCGGTACAACTGCTTGTAAGGCGACTGTGCTGACCACTTGGCCACCAATGCTTATTACCACTCTTTTACAATTTTACAAAATTCTAAAATATTCCATTTTTTAATGGATTATTTTTTAAGTACTTTTATAGTTCTAGTTTTCTTCATATACTGATTTGCTCATAAAAAATTAATTGGGAAATTCCTACTTTTTATATCATTAACTTTGTTGCAATTTTTAGTGAAATTTCACTTATGTTATTATTAAATGTAAAATATTGCCAAGCGTTGGTGGCCTAGCGGTTAGCATAGCTGCTTTCCAAGCAGCTGGTCCACGTTCGTTTCCCAGTCAATGCTTTGACATATATATAATATCGTTAATCTATTAATATTTTAAAATGATTTTTAAATTCTAGTTTAAATTCATTGTAATATTTCTAAAGATTAGAAATAATAAATATTAATATTATCTAATTTAATAGTTTTTCCTTAATAGTGGTCGAACATAAATTTGTCCATAATGTTGTTTTCAAATATTAATAATGATTCCAACACAATTAAAATAAAACAACTATATAAAAATAAATATTTTCTTTACTATTGAACTGGTTTTCACCCTACATGATTCCAACACAATTGAAATAAAACCTGTTCAATAATAAAGAAAATATTTATTTGTATATAGTTGTTTTATTTCAATTGTGTTGGAATCATTAGTAACTTGATAGTTTTTATTTCTTTAGTTAGATATTAACACTCTGATCCTTAGTATAAGGAATCTATTAAAAACATTGAAGTCTTGAGTCACCTAATTTGTATTAGTTAAAATAAAATTCAATCCTGCTATATTTTCATTTGGATATTTCCATCTCCATTTTCTTTTAGTATTTTTCTCAATGGAAAAATTTAGACTATATTTATATTTGTGGGTTTTTTCTCCCTGAAAATTTGACAAATCTATATACTTTCTCATATGTATCAACCAAAATTTACCCACAGCTCTTACATCAGTCATCATCACCCATGACAATTTAAAAATGTTATTTAATATGTTAAAAATGTTTTATACATCTATTTTAAAAAATTTATGATTTCATCATAATGAGAACTTGTTGTCCGGAATTCTGAATTACCTAAATTTAATATCTTTCATTAAGTTACATAATTAATCGTGATAATTTATCTGATATATCAGTAATCATCTTCATATTATTACTTTTCCATTTTTTATTCATTTGTACTATTTGTAAGTAAAGTATATCTCCATTTTTTAAAATTAATTGCTTTTTCATTTTTCTTCTAATTTTGCCAAATCCATTAACATTTCATTTAACTTTTTTTTTTTCAATTCATGTGTTCTCCCTTTAAGTGAAAATAATCTTCAGTTGTTCAAGGTTAAATATAAGGACTTCCTTAAATGGCTGCCTAAGTCCACAAATTAAGGTTTTTTAAGTGCCTCCATTTTTAGCTTCCAACTATTGAACTATTATTGCCTTGACAGAAGACTTTTAATCCTTCTGAGAATTAAGGACCATAATTTAATGTGCCATGATTGTCTGTATTTTAAAAAAATTATTCACATACGTATTCATTCTGTCTTTAAAGAAATTCATATAATATTTTAGTCAAGAATTATCATGAGAATTCAAAGAAAAACAATGGTGTTTTTAATTTTAATAACATTTCTCTTTTAGCTGATACACATTGGTGAGGAGTACAACCATGTTTATTTACCATATAAATAATCACATAATACTAATTGCTATAATAAAAATAACATATAAAATTGTTATTAAAATTTTACTTTGCTCAGTTCCTTTAAATATTCAAAGAGAAATTAGCTTTCAGAAACCTGCCATGGTTATGGCTTATCTGTAGTTACAAATCAAGTCATTCAACTTTTTTCTTAAATATTGTTATATACATCAGGTATATAGGTTTATGATCATGCCTAGCTAAATCATTTGTAGAATATTAATGTTAATCCATAATGTTTAAGCCATCAGTTTGGTTATAAAATTGGCTAACAGATTTCTCTGGGCATAGTTGCTGAGAGATTCCTGACTCCGTAAAAAGAGAAGCCACATTGCATCATATCACATCAACATTTGATTCTTAATGAAGTTTGATATTAAATAGTAAATTATATTGGAGATATAACACAAGGACTGATATTGATATGTTCATGAAAAGGATTTATATCTTAAGCATAGAAAAATATTGTTTGTGATTACTGTTGCAAACATTTTATAAAACTAACTATTGAAGATTCTGATTAATTAAAGTGAAAGATATTTCTTTTTTTTTTAAAAGCAATATTCATGTTTCTATTATTTGAAAGGAAATTTTTACATATTTTTTATATTTCTATATTTTTTTGTTAATAATTTCTAGATTGTAATTGAAAATAAATAAATAAAAAATTATGTATTTTATTATATAAATATAATAAATACAAATTTGGAGAGTTTTTAATTTTTTTTTTATATTTCAGAACATATTAATAATGAATGTCTTTCTTAGAAAAATACAATTTATATCACCATTTTTCACTTTCCACAAGGTTAACAGAAACATCTTTTTTCTACATGCTTTACTACAATATCAGTCTAAACTGTAACAAATATATGTAATAAATAAATATATTATGGTAACATTTCATGTTTAAACATTAAACAATAAAGAAATTGCAGAAACACATTTAAGCATTGCCATCTATTCGTTACCAATTGTATACAGTTTATTTATCATCTAGCAATTAAATGTTAAAGGTTGTTGTGATATATATAAATGAAGTACTATTGGATAAATTTATTGTAGTAAAATTTATTATATACATATAATGCACAACCTCAGCATTTAATTTGTAACCAAAGTACACATTTATATTTGTGTGTATAGTTGGATGTAAATACTTAACTTTAATAATATAGTATATCATTAACGTTTTACACTACAATCGTGGGTTTATGCTCTAATAGTATTTGCTATAATATATCTCATTTATATTTAAATATTCCAGTATCTTCTCAATTTTTGTTCAAAAATTGTTTGTAAAATTGACAGATTAGAAAAAATTTCAAATTGAAATGACGTTTTTAATCAAAGGTCAAATAATGTGTAATTATTTACTTTAATATAAAATTACTTTTATAGCTTGAAACTGTCATTATAATTTATTCTAAATGCATGTTATGCAGATGTATGTATATATATGCTGTGATGTTAGTGGGCATTTCCAAATCATTTTATATGTATCAAAATTTTTATTAAAAAATCGTATGTTGATTTAAGATAACTAAATATATGTTTTTAATTTTACCATAACTAATTTAATTTAAACAGTATGAATTTTTCATCCTAACACATGCACTGTACTGTTTTTATAATATTTCAATGATGTCTTGTTGAGTGTTGAGGAAACTCTCGAACTAGGACACAAGATAGAGACTTTTGAAAAAATAAGAGCAGCCATCTTATCTTTAAGCTTACTTTCTACTTATAGAGGCCAATCTAAAGAATCTCAGTTTAAGAGTGTGAAAATGTTTCTTTATTTACTTTACTTTCATTTTTTTTTCTGAATATTAACTCTTGCAAAATCTTTAAATTTATAATGTGTTGACATTTGGAATTATTAGAAATGAAGTGTCTTAGTTTGAAAGTTTCTTCAATACTCAGGGCATTGTTGAGATAATATAAAAATAATGCAACCCATGTATTAAGACAAAAAATCCTTACTGTTTAAATTACATACTATCTATCTCTGTGCTAGTAAATGTTTCTCTATTTTAATTTCATTATTTTCTTCCTGCATATTAACACTTGCAAAATCTTTAAATTTACTATGTGTTAATATTCAGAAATATTTAAAATTATGTAATATTTAATTTTATTTACTAGCTAAGGATAGAATGTAATTTAAACAGTAAGAATGTTTTTATTCTAATACATGCACTGTACTATTTTTGTAATATCTCAATGATATTCTGTTGATTATTGAGGAAACTTTCAAACTAAAACATATAATTTCTAATATTTCCAAACATTAATATGTAGTAAATTTAAAGATTTTGTGAGAATTAATATGCAGAAAGAAAATAATGGAGATAAGATGAACAGAGAAACATCTTCATACTTTTAAAATGAGATGCTTTAGATTGCTTATATAATTAGAAAGTAGGTTTCCATTTCTTGTTAATAATATGATTACACTACTTGTAAACATAACCTTTATAATCCATGATTATTAGGTTTTATTTCCATCTTCTGAAAAAATCCATTGGATATATTTTAGTTTTTCAGTATTTATATCTAAGATAACCTTTTTCTCATATATTTTCCTACTATTTCTTGCAATATTTCCTGGAGTTCTGAAACATTATTTGCAAAAGTAGCAATTTTGATATGATGCCTATGAATGCATCATCCTTCAGACAAGTATTGTACTTTAATATTCCATTAGCGATACTAAATATTACTAAACTCTCAATCCAAGTCACATGATAAAGATGTTGGAAAAGATAAAAATGGTCATTTTATCTTTTGTATCCATATACAATTATATAGACTAATGTTAAGCATGAAAGACTGAGAGCATGAATATATTAATTATTCACTTTACTTACATTTATATTTTATCACATATTAACACTTGAGAAATCTTATAATTTACTTTTTGTTAATGTTTTTAATGGAAAAAAATTCTAGATTATTTACATTAAAAACAGCAATTATATCTACAAAATCTAGATGACTTGCAAAAAGTTTTAGTGATATGAAATCACTCTGATGTAAACTCTTATTTTTTAGTATCATGATAAAATTTAGTCACTGCTATTATATTTTGATAAATATTATTCAGAATATTATAATATCCTAGGTTTATACTTTGATCATCCAAAGCTTTAATCATTTCACTACGTCTGTGTTTTTATAATTGCTATTATGAATGTTTATATTTTATTATTAATACTTCATATATATATATATATATATGATCAATAGATGGCGTTTTACCAAAAACACCATCAAAAAATGTTTGTTTACATAAACGTCAGAGTAAGCATTCACTACCTCTTTAGTTAGTTCCACCCTCAGATCATGATTTCAAGCTGATTTGCTATCATCAGTGAAGGACAGGAAATAAGAAACTAGATCTAAACACTAAACTCTGAGCGTTTATGAAACAATTTCTATTCAGCTTGCAAGCATGAATTTTTTAGACACGTAATGTCTTCAAACTCAGCATAGCAAGCCAGATAGCTATATGGGCCTGATATCAGTTCAGTATCACCACATAGTAGAAGCCTCTGCAATATATATCATTGCAAGCAAACTTCAAAGGTATATTTATGAAAAACAAAAAAACCAGTTAAACTTGCTAACGCTTGTATTTATGATCAATAGAGGTAGTGAGTGCTTACTCTGACATTTATGTAAACAAACATGCTTGATGGTGTTTTTGGTAAAATGCCATCTATTGATCATAAATACAAGCATTAGCAAGTTTAACTTGCTTGTTTATTTTTCATAAATGTACCTTTGAAGTTTTCTTGCAATGATATATATTGCAGAAGCTTCTACTATGTGGTGATACTGAACTGATATCAGATTCATATAGCTATCTGGCTTGCTATGCTGAGTTTGAAGACATTACGTGTCTAAAAAATTCATGCTTGCAAGCTGAATAGAAATTGTTTCATAAATGCTCAGTTTAGTGTTTAGATCTAGTTTCTTATTTCCTGTCCTTCACTGATGATAGAAATCAGCTTGAAATCATGATCTGAGGGTGGAACTAACAAAAGAGGTAGTGAAGGCTTACTCTGACGTTTATGTAAACCAACACACTTTGATGGTGTTTTTGGTAAAACGCCATCTATTGATCATAAATTCAAGTGTTAGCAAGTTTAACTTGCTTTTTTGTTTTTCATATATATATAGGATAAGTAGCTACATTAAAAACATTTTAAATTTAGTTTATTTTTTAGCATATAATTTTGAAGTTATAGATAGTAGAAGTTTAACGTCAATAGATAGGCAGTTATAAAGATATATTAGATAGTTTGAACTCATTTTGCGATGAATTAAATAAAAAATGGTACAATAAATTATCTAAAAGATAATATTAATTTTAATTTATATTTAAAAATACTATAGAGATATAATAACTTAATTATAGCAGTAAATATTTTATATATTTAAAGTAATTATTTTTTTAAATATTATTTAAAAGATAGTTAATTTAATATCAATTTAAAATGTGCTGAAAGTATCACATGATTAGAGGTGATTGTGCGAATATGTAGGCTTACAAAAAGTTAAGAAAAGAAAACTTTAATTTTAGCTTGTTAATAAAAATTTGTTACATAATAATGTGTAACAAATTTTTAAGTCTAAAGATAATATTATCAAAATAATGGATAAAATTATTATCATTTTATTTAAATGTAATATTTTATTTTAAGTCAATTTCAGGGTACTTAAGTATGTAAAAATTGTTTTAATAAGAATATTTAATTTTTTAGATAAAAATATTTAATATTTAAAGTATTAAATAATTTTATATTTAATATTGATAGCTCATAGTTTTAAAACTTAATTTTAATGATGATATTGAGGTAGTTATGTAAAATAAATGATTTTTTTATTGACCAATAAAATCATTGGATTAAGACCAGTATAAAAAGAGTGGTTGAAGCCTGTCTAGACAGTGGTTTCAGTGATTTTAATGATACAGTGTTTTACAGATTCAGATTAAGACAGATTTACTTTAAAATTTATAATTATATTTTTTTATATTGTGACAGTAGTAATTTCTTTTTTATTATTTGACTTAAAAGTGTTTTTAAAAAATATAATTTGAATAACTATTTAAATAATGATTCACTAACCACCAGATTTTCCTCTGTCCATTCTTACTTAAACTTAGCTTAGGACCTCAATAATTCTATGTAATGCAATAATATCTACTTAAATATTGGGATAATGAACACTAAATGTCAAGGAATATACATCAACAAGACTGAAGATTTATATAAGGACTTTGAATTTTTTATAAATAGTATGTCTGGGTGAGTGAACATTTTTTTGCAATAACTTTATCATATTACCATGAAACTAATTTATTAAAGTCAATTAATAGGAATCAGATATTTATTAAAAATCTTTATCATAGCATTAAATTTGAAAGAAAAAAAGAAAATTAAGGCTCTGCATCTAAGTTTAAAAACTGAATTTAAAATGTTTTATAGAATGATGAATGTTTGTTTATTATATAATTAATAATAATAATTTACATTTAATTTGCCTTTAATGTAATCAAAATGGACTTACATTTTAAGAATGATGTATTTAAAGACAGATTGAAGATGACTTTTAAATGTAATTTATGCTTTTAAAAGTACTTGCTCTTGATCAAATCAATAAATAAATTATATACTTTTAAATAACTTTATTTGGAATAAATGAGCTCTGATATGTGTTTTTAAAAGATTGAAATTATATCAGTTAATAAATGGTTGGATGATATAGCTATCATTTTACCTGGAAAAGAAAAAAATTTAGTGAAAATATATAAATTTAAAAGGGTAAAATTGTAAATCTTTTAAACAATGAAATATTTATTTAATTCATAAACTACATGTCTGTTGATAAATGTCATAAATATATAATTTATATTATATAATGTCTGCTAGTAATGTTTTTAAATGATGGAAAATGTGAATATTACTTATATTCTATTTACTGTGACATACTGGCTATACACAATGGACAAACATGTGTAAGAAAATATTTCATATAAAATGGATTTTGAATTATTATTTTATGAAGATATTAAATGCCTGAATAGAAATTTTTAGACAGAACTAAAATAAACATGTCTTTTTGGGATCATTAATATTCTTCTTGGATTTTAATGAATTTTATATTATTATATCTACCTTTTTTAATGGTGCCAAGACAGAAGTATGATCATGCACAAAGCTTTCCCCATAACTACACAATGAAATGAATCCTGACAAGAAAATTCTGATAAGCATTCAACTTATGAGCAGGAGGAGAGAAAACATCTTTTCATAACTTTAAAACTTTATCAATCTAACATTAATATTTAGAATATTACTTTTTTTAAATTTTCAAACTAACCTTTTGTTATTATATTTTAAATTTAATCTTAAAATAGATTATTATTATTATTATTATTATTATTATTATTATTATTATTATTATTATTATTATTATTATTATTATTATTATTATTATTATTATTATTATTATTATTATTATTATTATTATTATTATTATTATTAGAATGTTAAATAATAAAAGTGGATATTCAGAAAGTAATTTTCTGAACAAGATAAATTACAATTGTAATTGTTTTTTTTAATGTATGGACCAAGAGGCAGATCACCATGAATGATTTTAATGGTGGTTGAGATCATTAGTAATTTCTTTTCATTATTTAGATTACATTTTGCTTAATAATTTTTTTAATGATATATCCTAATTAGTATTTAAATTAGTATTTCATATTGCTTGAATTTAATATTAAACTGTAGAATGAACCATTTGTATAAATGTATTTTTAAAACATCCAAGGATATTTAAAAATATTTATTTAATGTGGATGCTTGGATATGTGTAAATTAGATAACATTTTAAATTTATTAATGTTTTATCTTTGTGAATGTTGTCTGTTGAAATACAGAGAAAAACCTAATACTGATCTCTAAATTAGATAATAACAAATAAATAAATGCATAGTACTGATGTATGTTTTATCAAGATCATTTGTGCATGAAAACTTTTAAAAAACCATCTTGACATAAATTTAGACCTTTGTTGTTTCTTTAATGTTGTTTTTGGAAATTATTTTAGACTATAGTTTGTATGTTTTATAATGTTAAGTGAGTTATTCAGTGTGGAAGATATATGATGGTGGTCAGAAAAGTAATATTCATATGAAATCCTAGGTGTTAGGGATATGTTGAAATCTGTTGTATGTGAATTATATTTTCATACTTTAAAGTTATTAAATATATTGGGCAGTATATCATTTTCTATAAACAGTTGCATTTCCTTATCATCAATAAGTGCTACAATAGAGCCATGACTTGATTTTTAGGTGCCTGATGAATATGGACTTATTATTATGATTTGCACTGTGTCCATGATGATATTATCTTACTCTTTTGAGTCATTCTTGTTATTATTCCATACCCTACATTATAATTGCTATCTATCATCACAGAAATGATCATAGCATATAGTTTTATAAGTTGGTAAAGTAATGACTAAATTGTTTAAATTTGATAATTTGTGAGAGGGCAAGATGAAATATATAAAAATTTCTTTTGAAAATGATGTTGACATGTTTGATGATTATCATAATATATAACATAAGAAAGAAATAATTGATACTCATACAAATATTAGAGATCACTTATCTTAAACAGAGGCATATTTAAATTGAAATGAAAGTGAGAATAGTGAAAATGCTTTTGAATGATATGATGAATATAAAAGTAAAAAACAAAAATAATACAAATGTCAAGCAATATAATTTATGGGTAGTTCTTTAAATTTTATAATAAATAATTTAAATCCATTTAAATTACAAAAATTTATTCAATTATCTCTTCAGTATTTTGCACAAGTAGTTAATGTTTTATAGAGAGAAGTATTCATATTTTTTTTATTTAAAATTTTCTGATATTCAAATATCAAGATGATAATTTGCTAAACTGTGAGGAAAGTCTTAAATAATTATTTTTTGAAAATATTTTACTTGTTGAATTTTAAGAAGTGTATTTTAAATACAAACTAATTGTAAGGGTAACTTACAATTTTATTAAGCTCACTTGTTTATGTGCAATATCATATCATAAACTTAAAAATATAATTGTAAGTTTATAATTACATTAAGTACATTATCCTTTTATGTTAAAATACCCATATACACATGTATATAACTTAAATGTTATATTATAAAATTTTAATAATAAAAGTATACTTAGATTTCAATCATTCATATATAAATATAAAATATTTATGAAGTTAACTAATAATTACTAATCAAGATGCAAAATATAGAGATAACTTTAGGTCAAGTTGTATTTTAGCAACTAAATGTGAAGGAAATAAAATTAAAGCTCAGTTATGCAATTATTAATTGTGATGCATTCAACAATAATCAAATACAAAATTGTGAAATGAAATAGTAATTTGAAACATGCTAATTACCAGAAGTCATTTCTACTATAAAAGCTATATCAACTAATTTTCAAATTCTATCTTTTACAAATGAACTATTCATTATGCATAGTTATTTTGCTGTGCTTGAATACCAAACACATTAAAAAGATGGATCAATAGTTTGAACAAATTTTCCTTATTTATAAAATCTTCATTAGCAGAGAACTCAAATATCACCCAAGAAAAGAGTAAATAAATTACTCTTTAATATTATTAATAATAATTTTGAAAATGAAATTATCTTTAGTATAATAATTAGAGAAAGTCTTAATGAGATCATTATAAATTTGAATTTTAAGGAAGATAAATATCATCAAAAACATTTATATATCTAAACGAAATTATTTTAAGAAGATTTCAAGTTATAGAAAATGCATCATGAGTAAAGACAATTTGCCTTAGGATCAAATGCTGTTATTTTAAACTAAAGCAGTCTAATTACTCATTCCTAATGAAATGTCTAATATATACATATTTCATCTATATAATTCAATATCCAACTTCTATTTACAGTGAAATAATTTATGAAAAGGAATGTCAACATCACGTGAGAGAAATGTTTAGAGTATACTGCATGCCTCACCAATGATTGGTGCTTGGAAGATAAAAGAACTTTATTCTTAATGAACATTATTACTCAAATTATGGAAATGTATAGGACAATACTATAAACTTTCAATACATTATATCATCTTTGCATATCAACATCCACAATAATTTAATTTTATTTCCTTTGCTTCTAAAATCTACTTACATTGAAATAATCCATTTTGAAAAATTATTAGATGAAAAGAAAGTGGAAATATCATTGAATTAAATATATATTTTTATTTAATAAAATTTAGGTCCTCCTTATAAAGTGACTTGATCAGGGTAATAAATAAACTTAATATAAAAGTAAGATTTTATTGTTTTTTGTATTAAATTCATTCACTTATGACAAGACATATTTTTTTGTTTATTATTCATTTAATTAATTTAGTAATATTTGTTTATTTATTACTCATATAAATGATTAATATCCTTGGATGAAAAGTCTATTCTTTCATTGATATGAACCATACATAGATGGGGGGTCTTATAAAATGGAATTCCCTCAAAAGGATTTGATATTATAAATGTCTTCATTTATACTTATATTATTTAATTTTAATTTAGTTAGCTAGTGTTACTATAATCTTTGAAAGTATAAAATGCTATTTATTGTTTTACAACCTATTAAATATTGTTTGTGTTATGATATATATATATATATCAAGTAAATCATCCCACATGATTAAGAAATCCAGTACTGCCCTCTATGAACTAATATATAAATACATTAGAGTTCGTATTTCAAAATAGCAAAGTCAAAATGGATACCATTTTGACTTTGCTATTTTGAAATACGAACTCTAATGTATTTATATATTAGTTCACAGAGGGCAGTACTGGATTTCTTAATCATGTGGGATGATTTAATTGCTTAATATTTGTATATTTATTTCAGTATAGCGTTATGCACTGAATTATTATATATATATATATGCTATGGGTATATAGGAAGATATTTAAATTTTATATACTAATATAGTACAAATGTATGTAAAGCATTCATAATAATAAATTTTTGTTATATAAAGATAAATTTAAATTGTTGTCAGTTAATAAATATTGTTATTTTTTTTTATTTTAAGAAAGTCTCTGATTTATTTAAATTATTTATTTTATTTTCATAATAAAATAAGATTGAATACACATATACATATATTATAAGTCTCCCTCAATATCAATTCTACATCTCCTTTCAACCAAACAATTCAAATTCTCCATCATCATTCAAAGGTACATAAAGTCATTATCATATGCATAGTCATATCCTCCCACATGACATTCAGTTTCCATACATGACAAATAAAAAAAATGATTGCACTTCATAATCAGATGACATCGATCCAAACATGTATGACATGATTAAGTGAGATTTGTATAATTCATTTACAAATACATCATAAACCAGATTAGTTTTGACATGATAACAAAGATAAAATAATTCAAATAGATATAATTATTAGGCTATGTGTTGGAAGCATTAAAATACTATAACTTTTATCCACAACACTATTCAAACTTCATTTATCAGGCCAAAAACTACTATAAGCAATGGACTAGAATGATTTACCCCACAACCATCATTCACCAGCAAATTGATTCTCATATTTTAAGGTGCAAAAATTGAAACCCAAGATTCAAATGTCATGTGCCACATTGGGAAGCCAAAAAACTACTGTAACCACCACCCCCCAACATCATTCCTATATCTTCTTTCAACCAAACAATTCAAATTCTCCATCATTATTCAAATATACATAAGGTCATTATAATATGTATAGTCATATCTTCCCACATGATATTCAGTTTCCACACATGACAAATAAAAAAAAATATTACACTTCATAATCAGATGATATCAATCCAAACATGTATAACATAATTAAATGAGATTTGTATAATTCATTTACAAATGCATCATAAACCAGGTTAGTTTTGACATAATAACAAAGATAAAATAATTCAAATAGACATAATTATTAGGCTATGTGTTGGATGCATTAAAATACTATAACATAATCACAACATTATTCAAACTTCATTTATCCAGCCAAAACACTACTATAGGCAATGGACTAGAATGATTTACTCCACACCCATCATTCACCAGCAAAATGATTCTCATGTTTTAAGCTACAAAAATTGAAAACAAAGATTCAAATGTTGTGCCACACATTGGGCACCAAGAAACTACTGTAGCCCTTCTCCAAACACCAATCCTACATCTATGAATAAATTTACCTGGGACACCAATTCTATTGATAATAGAATAAACTACTAATCTGACTCTACTTTGAGCCACTATTGAGGCTCTTAGAATAATTCAAACTATAGCTTAACTCAGTGGGGGGGGGGGTGTCTCAGAATTCTATAACATGTAAAATACAAATAAAATACAGGAGGAAATATGAATCAGTAAGAGTAAATTGTCTACTTGGTTTTGCAATAAATAAGTAGTTCAAATTGATAAAGTTCCATCCATTCAAACTAATAAGTTATAGTTCAAGTTTAGCTCTTCCCATCATCTAAATGCACTTCTGACTAACCATGGTAGTACATTAATAGGTCAAAATAAAGGTATAGCACTAATCAACTTTTGCTATATGATAAGTTTAACTAAAATGACTAAATTAATATCTACTTTGAAACAATAAGGAAGGTCTTAGGGATTTTATTACATAACTTATTTAAAAGTTCATACTAGATAATAGTTACAAGTTATCATCATAAAAGGTAATGACATAAAATTGAGTATTACTCCAATGGAATAGTAGTTAGACAATGAAAAAATAGGGTACCTTTTTATTTCAAATCATTATCTAAATAATAACTAACTACACAATCTTCTCCAGAAGCTTATCAAATAATTAAGCATTTCATATAATGTTTGGATCAAAAAATAATATAATCAGATCTTAACATGTTCATTATTAAATTCATAAATAGTACAATTATATTGTGTTGGATATGTAGGTGTGGAAACTAAGAATACAAATGCATGTAAAAGAATAACTCTTAACAAAGTTTTTAATAAATAAAACATTTATTACATTATGTAGTCAAAATAAACACTTTTTACTTTTACTTCAAACATATACATGTTACAATATTCATTACTGAACAGATTAACATTGGAGTAATTAAATATTAAAATAAACTTCTTTGTTCTTTCACTTCAAAGGTATACATGTTTTTAGCTAATTCTAATATACTTTATTAAACATTTATTAACAAACTAACACTGGAGTAATTAAACATTAAAAGAAACATCATTACACTTCTATTTCACCTATATACACATATCATCAGCTATTCTAATATTCTGTGGCAACCAAACCAACACTGGGGTAATTAAACAATGCAATATGGATCTAAACATGTGAGTTAGAGAGGTCACACTTTTCTTTATAAGTCAATTGAACAATTCTATTAACTAGCTACACTTTCTTTTCCCCTTTCTTTTTGTTTACTTATTCAAGATAAGGATGAATCATTTTGAGGATTTGATGATTTAAAATTTAAAATAAATTAGTATGATATGATTTGAAATATCTACCCAAGACTTACAAATCCAGTTATAAATTTCTTCCATCTCTTCAGAATCAATAGTATTTTGTGCATGCTCCTGTATTATGCCACCTGTTATAATATAATTAACACAGCTACTATAAGTTTGCTTATGAAATTAAGAGATAAAATATTGTAATACAGATGATGCTATAGACCAACCAATGACTTTATCAGTACTTCTGCTTTAGATACTCCATAAAAGAAACTAATTCTACCATTTATTTTAACTGATGAACTATATTATGTCTATCTATGGATTATACAATGGGAAAACATTCCAAATGGACACATGAGGGACAATAAGACCTTAATTCTACTAATCTATATGACAAAATACAGTGACTCCCTAACCTTACTCAGAGGTTGAATATTGGTATGGAATCAGTCTCATCACCAAAGAGAAATACACTACTTCACTTCATATAATATAATCATCATAATGTACAAATGCTTAACATTTTAAGCGCTAATTACTTTATTGGCTGAGTGAGGTAAAAGTCTAAATTTTTGATTGGTCAACTCACAAACTCAATGTCAAAATATATTCACCTTTTAATATTATATTCACTTTAGTTTTGTTTGTAAAAAGTATATTATTAATTTGTCAGATTATGAAAGTGAATGAAAGTTTTTACAAAAATAAATTTCTGTTTATATTTCTAGAAATATTTGATAGTGGCAAATCTAAAAATGAATGCTAGTAGCCAACTAAAAAGTGTTATGATGTCAGTGATTTTTTCTATCTCAGTTTTATGTTCCTGAAAAATAAATCATTTTTATTAAAATCTTATATATTTTTCTATATTTTTAGCACATTTTATCAAAATAATTTATAATATTTATAATATGTCAAAAAATACTTTTTAAAATCGTCTAAAACATTCGTTTATCACTTTCAAAATGAAAGAAAATAAATTGTAATGGTTCAAGTGATTGACAAGTGAATTCTTTTGTCCTCAATAGTGAAGAGCCAATCAAAGCTTAGAATAGACTGCCTCCACCTTTTGTTAAACCTTTATGCCAGTTTTATTGATTTTTTACTTGTAAAATAATTCAAAAGAGGGCAGCATCTTATGAAACTTTTTAAAACCTTTCAAACGATGGTAAAATCTTTACTGTAACACTAAAAATGATGGACTTTCAATGACTTGAAATGGCTTCGAGTCATCTCAAGAAATTCATGAAAAAGGTTAATCTAGGAAATATAATCCATTCATGATAAGTATTTAAATAAACAAAGAGAGAGTTCTCTCAATCCCTAACAATATTATGTATATCCTTAATGATTTCTTTATTCATAGCTACTTAACATGTTTCATTCTAAATATTAAAAAAAATTCATTCTTAGATAAATTCCTTATTCCTTCATCTCTTTTGGCATATTACATCATCCAAAACCGATCAGGAAAAATACAAGTCAAGCGATTATAAATTTAACAATTATATAAATGAACTGTGCAAAAGAGGTATACACACACACATAACAATGCATAAAATAATTTCAAATCATATTCAATATGTAGATATTATAACAACATTAACTAATAAATCAAAAATAAATCTCTAATTTATGATGAACTATAAATGCTTCAAATTTTAAGTATAACAATTATTATTAGATCGACCTCATCATCTCTGACAATTCAAAGCTAAAACAACACTTTTGGATATTTAACATTAACTAATAAATCAAAATAAGATTTTAATTTATGATGAACTATAAATCATTTAAATTTGAAGCATAATAATTATTACTAAATAGACCTCATAATCTCTGACAATGCAAAGATAAAATAATATTTTTTATGCATTTATCCCTCTTTAAATTAGCTGCTAGCTTCATAATAGCAAATAAATATTTCTACCTCTAACATAAGCATATAGAATACATGTATATAAAAAAATTATATCAAAATAACAATCATTTACCAATATAATATTTTTCATATTATACATATCCGAAACGATCTTGGAGCAAAAGAAAATAATATAAGAAAGCAACATAAAGACAAATGAATTGATTTACCTATCTACCATACACTAACAACAAGAGAAATAATTAAATTTTCTTTAACTGAAAAATAAAAGTTCATTTGTACAGTCTGTAAATAAAGCTTTTTAGGCATGTACAAAGATAATGGCAATAATTATAAAATAAATAGATGTTAGTAGACTTATAGACAATGTCTGCAGGATGAAGAATACACATTTTGGATCCAATTGAAGAGCAGTTTCTAAAGTTCTTAGCAAATAGATAATTGAAATCGCTGACAATATAGCATGCGAAGTATTCAAAATATTTTCTCTGCTGCAGATTTCTAGTGATATTTTACTGTTTAATTATGAACTTCTTTATTGCATAAATCTATTATAGTACTATTATAAAGTGCTTAAAATATTGAAATTATTAGATGGAAGTCTAACTCCGATAATGCGCTATTACTTTAAATATAACGTGAGTGCGCAAAATTTATAATATTTAAAATAATAGTGCATTATCGGTGCTCCACTTCTGATCTAATAATTTTTATCACATAAAAAAAAACAGCATACACAGATATTAAGAAGAAACATGAATCGCATAACTTCAAAATCACATTAAATAAATCCGCATAAAACGAGACCCGGGTGTATATATATAATCCTGACTTAACATCATGATAACTTCGTTGAAAGTAATTTTGAGAATCTATTGAGATTATATTAAGTATTATTATAACTATAGGATATTGATGGACTCTGAAGAAAGTTAAGTGCCAAATTCACCCTGAGTTCAAATACTGAGCATAATGGAATAATCAAGAGAGATAAAGAGTGGATGAATTGGTCTAAGCTGTATCTATATTGAATATTTAATATTAAAGTATTTTATTTGAAATAGATTCAATCATAGATTAAATTTTTATCACATCATTCATGGCATCCTATATGAAGACCATAAGTCCGACTATAGTTAAATGCATTCACCATCATTCCTTAAGGGAATGCAGACCATTACATAATATTGATATGTTTACATCATAAGAAATATATTTTATAGTAGTATAAGTATAATATTAAGTTTTTTTAGAAATTGGGAAATTTATTGTAACTGTTCCCAATACAAAATAGTATAGTATTATATTTACTAAATGAGGACAATATATTACCATTACTGTTATAAGTTTTATTTTATTTTGAAATGGCTGGAGTGAAGGCTATCTTATTTTATTTCTTGTATTTCTTGGAAATATTTACTGTGAATATATTTTTTTATGTTAAACAATGTTAATTCTTATTTACTTTTGTATTTTTTATAATATTATGTTGTAATTATATTGTAATAGTATGATATTGTTAATTTATAAATAAATTTGTTAACTGCTTTTAAAATATATTCTCATCGAGTTGTGATTTATCTGCATGTTGCTTACTTGATTTTTCATTCTACATGCATGATTCACAGAAATTAATAATTTGAAATATTACTTATTTGGCACATGATCCTTAAAGATTACTTAGATATTATTTCTATTATATCTGATTAAGTAACAAACTATATTATTATTACTATTATCGTAGAAGATATGATCATTGGTAATTACTTTTAAACTAATATAATACCAATGAGAGATATATTAGATATTGCCACAATATTCAAATACATTACATTTTAAAGAATGAGACATTCAACAAAGAGAGATTGTACAATGTTTATTTTAAATCTTATTAGATTATTTATGTTTTATTGCTAAACTTTAATCATTAAATAAATTTAATGTTGAGATTCATTAGATTATTTTAGTTGCTTATCGTTATTATTTTGAAAGAGTAGTTAGATATTATGTAAAATCCCTCCTCATATTTAACTACAGGGTCTTAATTAATTAATTTATTTTGTTATTAATTTGTTTAGAAATGAAGCTGAGATTATTATTAGTGTTTTGGAGAATTGTAAATTTTGTATGGGAAAGTTGATAAGTAAGAAATTATTAGTTAATATTAAATGTACAATTAGTATTTTTATTAAAGCAATATTAAGTAATTTATTGTTATTTCTGTAATAAATTTATAAATCATATTTTAATATTATTATATGTGTGTGTTTAAAGACATGAGAGCATTAAATAGTTTTGTTACGTGAATTAAGTGGGGTAATATTCTTGTGCCATTGGAATGTACCTTTAGTGATGCCAGTATACTTTACTGAATAGCTCATGTTAAGAGTTTCATAATTATATTCGTCATTTAATAGAACCATATTTTATTTATAATATTGAGCTAGTCATAAATCGAATTTCTTAGTGAAATGAATAGATTGATTATTATAGTTAGAACCCTAATTATTTATAGCAGATTGAAGTGTTATACTTTTATTTATTTAATAAGTTTTCTTATATTTCATTATTGAAAAATATTGTTTTATTATCAGATACTGTATATAAGCAGTGTATCTTGTGCTAATATTAATTGTCTTGATAATTATTGTTTATGTAAACTTAATCGTAGTTCAATATTGTTATATCCTAGTTAGCCGAATTCTTTTGTTTAAAGAATTTCTCGTTTTGGTAAGGGTACTATATATATATATATGTGTGTGTGTGTTTGTGAGTGAAGGTTTTTGAGATGAAATATTAACAAATTCACCTGTGATGTTGATGACCTGGAGTGCAAAGCCAGTGGAAATTGTTTGATTTTTTTTTAATTTTATAACTAAAGATTTGCAAACATGTTGAGAATTTTTTTAGGTAACCAACCTATAACCAGCTTATCTAATTAATCAATAATTTATCAGCTAACAAATTTATAAATAATATTTGCTAAATGATAAAACAAGAATGGAAAACTTAAAAAATCTCATTAAATTTATTCGATTGTCCTGGTAAATAATACTTTTTTCTTTCATGCTAGTCTATAAAATTATGGTAGATAGGTTAATTAATTTCAGATGATATTTTTATCTTTGCATTACTAAATTATAGACATGCTTATATATAATAATTTTTATTAATCATTGATTAGACAAGATTATCCAATAATGAATAATATTTCTCTAGTATAATTTACATTACATTATTCAGTACTTTGTGTGATTGAAAATTACACTACAAAAATATTATTTATTGATGCTTGTATATACATAATATTTATGTGTATAATATTATAATCTGTTATTGATATATATATATATTCTAAATAAAAATAAAATTACAATAAACTGCTGTAATTGCTTAGAATACTTTTCGATGGATAAAGATAATCAGAATCGAGAAAATTTACTAGACAATAAATTAAGAGAACATTACTGTGATAATGTTCTTATTACATATTTATTTATATGATTTATTGCTGTATATAAATACACATAAAAAGATATAGAAATTGAGTATTAAAGCTAATTTGTGTAGTATAAATTACATATAGTTGAGGTTTTTTATTGCGTTTATTTTTACTGAAACGTAATATATTTATTACAGTTTTTTTATGAATTATTAATAATATTTCATGGTAAGCTTAATTGAATTTGGTATCAATATTTGAATTACTGCAACATGAATATAAGTTCAACGTAAAATATCAATTTATTTAATGAATTATTAAAGTTGAAACCTTAGTTTATTTTAAAATTTTCTGAGCGTTTTATAATTATACATGCATTTAATATTTTTATAATAATAATTAAAATAAGAATATATCAATTTCTTATTTTTGTAAATTCAAGTAAAATATTTAATTAAGTAGTTATATTAATATTTAATTAACTTTTTAAAAATATAAATATTTTAAGATGTATATAACTTCGTGGAATGTATATAAAACATCTTTTAAAAATGGGACAAATGTGTGTAATAAATAAACTTCTACTGAAATTTATTATATATATGTAATTGAACAGGAAGTAACTTCCTCCAACTGAATTATGTGACGTCAATTCAATGAAAGAGAAAATGATACAACTCTCTGTTTAAGCTCTCTCTGTTGTTATATTAGTATGTGATGTAGTTTTGAAATTATAGGGTGAATTTTGTCTATTGTTTTTTTTTTTCCATATGTCATAGCATCGTCCGGGAGGCGAACCTGCAACAACCGCCTGCAACCAACTGCGTGCACTTCAGCTGCGCTGACCTCTCGGCTAACAATGCTTGATGTCTATTGTTTTAATTAGACTAAATAATCTGAAATCATCATTAATATATATATAGAGGATGAAAACGATTATTAGATGAAATATTAGTTTTAATAAGCTGTAACTTTGTAAATATCTGTAATTGAAAGGAAGTAACTATCTCCCATTAATATGTGACATCAAAACAATGAAAGAGACAATGATACAGCTTTCTTTTTAAGCTCTGTTTTGATGTCTAATAATTTATTGGGAGATAATTACTTCTGTTTCAATTATAGATATTTAAAAAATTACAATTATTTATTATATATATATAAAGAGCTTTCTGTCTAGTAATAAATAAAATTGAGAAATAAGATTGTTTTATTTCAGATAACCAATCTCCAATCAACTCAGCCAACCATCCTTTGTTAGTTAGTAAATGGGTATCCATATATTTTTAGTTTAAAATTAAAACGAACATAGACGACTATTGAAATAAAATAATAGTTTTTATTTCACCTTTGATTAGTCATTAATTGAGACTGCGCTTTACGCAAAAAAGTGAAGCTTGTCTAAATCTTACAAAGTTATAAAATTTCCATAAAATTTACATAAACCACAACTAAACTTCAGTTAAAAGTAGGCTATGATTATGGAGACTCAAGGTCTCCGAAAGCGCTAAGCCATATAACTTTGTAAGATTTAGACAAGCTTCACTTTCTTGCGTAAAGCGCAATCTCAATTAATAGAAGACTATTATAATTTCATTCTCCAGCAATGCATCTAAAAAGAAATGTGTGTAATTTAAAAGATTATTTACTATTTAATTTTTAAAAAACACGAATATATTATAATGTGTCAAGTTATTTTCTCTTGTTGTTCACTTATTATTACTTACTTATGTATTTATTTTAAAATGGTTAAGTTCGAACTACTCTTTATTCCTGTAAAAATTCATAAATAGCCTTAGTAGCCTTGATTAAAATAGTTCATGAGAAATAAATTGGTTTTGTATTGGCAAAGGGGTGAATTAGTTCTCTTACTGGCTCATACTGACGTGCAATCTATGCAACTTGTATATTGAGGACACCATATCAACAACTGAAAGTAATTTTAGCTGAACATACTTTTATTAGGAAAATTAAAGAACAAAACATATGAATGGCTGACTTTAAAACTGATAACTTAAATGTAAAGTGTTAACATATTTTTCATCTTGGATCATTTATTAACAACAAGTAGTCTAATAAACAAGACATTTGTTACAACCTATAATTAAATATAATTTCTATGAAATATCTAGTAAAGGTTTTTAAACTTAGAAAATTATTTTTGAAAATAAAAAACTGACATTCATAATAAGATGTTTCCTATGAAACTTTTTGCAGATGGAAGTTAGTCACTAAAAACGTGAACTTTCACTTGAAAACCTTTGTGGCTTAATTCAAGTTAGCAGATTTTCAAGATGTAAAATTGAGTGTAGCTAAGAGGATTATCAAAAAAACAAATCTGCCACAAAAACTTCAGCATCACATTATGTTTTGCTGAAATACAAAAATTGATGACTAAAAACTATATGTTGGGATTCTTCATTACAATAATTACTACGCATTTGAAGATTCTGAAGAACATAATAGATAATAGATCATCTTAAGAAATGTTTTTATATGATTATCAGGAAATAATGTTTACTTTACTAAATCTAATAATATTTAAATGTCAGTATAGTATATATATACTTCCTCTATATGTAATTTAAGGGGACGTGAACACAGTTCAATTTTTTTTATATATCCGCATTATTTTATTATAAAGCTAAAGAGCATCAGATTTCAGTAAAGGTTGGAAGTTTCAAATATCAAATGCTACATTATCTGGCAGTTAAGAATTCCAAGCAAGAAAAAAATATTATCTTTCCCTTTTTTTATTGAATATGTCTTTGACTAAAGTTATAAATCTATATAAAAATAATCCATTAGTTTTCATATATTGCTTTATGTAAAATAACAATGCCACAATTAGTTATTTAAATAATTTGAATTAATATTACTTTTAAAGCAGAAGCAAATGATAATTTTTTAATTGATAATTAAAAATAATTGCTAATATCTGCAATGTTAATATTAAATCAAGAATAAGTTTATGTTTCAATAACATATACTACTCTCAGTCTTTTTTACAAGCATACACATTTTTAATAGAACAAATTTTAAAATAAATTTTAGCTATGTTAAATAATTTTCTGTTAATTGTGGCTTTTAGAATTGTTTTATGAAATATTAAAATAGTGATAGTAATATAAATTAAACTCTATAATTATATTTTATTCATCCCTGAATCTTCATTATTAATAAATCAATTATATTTTCCATTTCTTCTCATTTTTATCACTATATCATCCAATCCAATCTAAGATTCTTTGGGTCAAAACATAAAACATGGATAACATCTTAAAATCCACTATGAATCTTGTAAATAAATATCTATGCTGCTTTAGTCTCATATTTATGTTTGCCTTTGTAATGCTAGTTTGTAAAAAATATAATAACAAACAAAAAATAAAAAAATAGAGAGAAATTTTTATATATATTAAATGCTTTTATTGACATGCACTAAAAATCAAAACAATAATTGCTTCTTCAACCACAGTTAAAGTTTTTAGATTTAACTTGAAATAAAAGCATGGAAAAGGGCAGGTCCAGAAATTAGTCAATCCCTTATTAGGAAAAATAGGAATTGATTTAATTAATTTCTGGATCCCCATCACTTTTATTTCAAGTTAAATCTAAAAACCCCAATAGTGATTGAAGAAAGAATTATTGTTTTTTTAGTGCGTGGTAAATAAAAGCATTTAATATAAAAAATATTTTTATCTCTATTTTTAACTTTTTAGTATTGGATAAGTAAATGAAAAAAAAAAAATAGACTGCACTTTAAAATGACTCGACCCTTATGGCTAATATATATATACATATATATAGATATTTTTGCTGTAAGTTAATATGTATATGCCTTATGTATATATCATATTTAGTATATGTATATAACAATATGGGTATAATAAATCATTAAATACTTAAAAATATGAATATATTCTTTTAAGGTAAAAGTGTTTACCTTTTTACTTTTGTTTTGAAGTTTTAATTTTTTAGAAAAATGATTATCAAAACTATATTGTAAACATACTTTATTTAATATGTATGCTTTTATTTTAAATTGATTTGACATTTAAATTTTGTATATCTCACTAAATATTTCTGCATTAAGATAGTATGTATACTCCTTATGTGTACATCATATTAGTACCATGCATAATTATATATGTGTATAATAAAGCATAATTAACTTAAAATATGTAAACATTCTTTTGTTAAAAAATGTTTGATATTTTTTCTTAGTATTTGAAATTATTTTTCTTAATAATTAATAAAACTATGTTGTAAACTAACTTTATTTTATTATAATACAAATGAAGGTTACAATTAAACCCAAGAAAATTGCACACATTATTTAAAATATATTGAAGTTCTAAGAACAATTTTTAAATTTGATATCAAAATATTCAAAATTTTTCTTACTACTGTTCCATATCTAAGAACCTATCACTTATCTTAAATATTACATTGCCTATCACTTTGATAATAATTTTTAAAAAAACTATATAATTTCAACAAATTAAATTGAATTTAAATCTATTAAACTTAAATTTTAAAATGTTATTCTACGTTAAATTAAAACCAAAAAATCTCTATAGCACCCTCTTGCAGATCTTACTTACAACAAACATAAGCTTTAAAATGATTTGTAAATTTAATATCAAAATATTTAAAAAATTTCTAATCACTAGTCCAGATCTAAAAAACTAGGTCACCTACCTAAAATATTATAGTCCTATGTTGTTTTGCCTGGTATTTCTTTCTTATGTATCAAATTTGAATCAATTCTATTGAATTTAAATCTACTAAACCTCAAATTCAACATTTTATTCTAACTTAAATAATAAAAGTGATTACAATAGTTTACAAATAAACATGTATATACAAACAAATATGGTTTATTAATACTCAAGTTCAGTAATGAGTCAAACACTTAACAGCATTTTTAGTTGAAGTGTGATTTGAACTATGCACAAGTAAATTCAGTTCACATTATTACCATTTGTCTTTTGATGCAAATGTTGTGAACTGAAAATGTATTTAAGTATTTAAAATTATATAAATCAGTTTTTTTAAGTTTAAACTTCATGTAAGAAGCATTTACATCAAGACATAAAATCACTAAAATATTGTATATAAACTGATCATTACAACAAATAACATTTGTTTCTTAAGTATATATGTGTAGAAGGAATTTGAATTCAAATTTTCAGGCTCCCTATAGCTATCTAATCCCTATTCTACAATCAATATATATGATCATATATATGGGAAGAGGATAAAGGATCTCCAATAAATGAAATTTTGTTCTGAATCAGCACTCATTAGTTGATCTAGATCATTATCTACCTCACATATATACAATTAGTGCTTAGTTTATATTAAAACAGCAAGTTTTCAAATTTTAACGAACAGAATTTCAGTCTTCTCCACTCTTCAACTCTTCAGCCATACATATAATTAAAAATCTGTTTATGGAATGCTCAAAGCCCTTTATCAGATTTTTAATGCTATGGATGGCTGACAATTTAGAGAGTGGAGAAGATTGAAGCCTATCAATTAAGTGAAGTCAACATGGATATGACAATACTATTGGTGCCAATAAGAACTTTGAGTGTTCCATTATTAGATTTTCAATGTTATGGATGGCTGAAAAGTTGGAGGGTGGAGAAGACTGAATTCTGTCCATTAAAGTTTGAAGATTTGCAATCTTAATATAAACTGAACACTGATTATATATATATATATGTGTGTGTGTGTGTGTGTGGAAGATAGTGATCCAGATCAACTAATGAATGCTGGTTCATCATGAAATATATCTATTGGAGATCTTTTTTTACATGTATGTATTCATGTGTATCAGTTGTATAAGATGGAGTAGATAGCTGTAGAGAGCTTGACAGTCTAAATTTCAAATCCCTTCTAAATACATTAATTTCAATATAGGCAATATATTTGTATTTGAATATTATATATACAATAAATGAATAAATGTACTTCTTAATTTTAATACATTAAATAATTAATGAATTCCAGAACTACATTTTCAATTGCTGTAAAGTATTTTTTATCATCTACAAACATTCTTCAAATGTATACATTAACTCCCATAATGTAGTATTTTATGTTATCCTCAATATTTCAAAAATGATTATATTAACTTCTTATTTAATAAGAAAATTATTTTCTCTGGTAGTAAAAGTAATTGTGTTCATTCTTATTTCTTATGAGTCATCACTTTATTTAATACTTTTATTTATCTTAATTAAAGATATGCTCTCCATTTTTATTTCAATTCATGATCTTTAAATAGATATTTATGCAATATATGTTTTATGCCATTAATAATAACTGATGTTTTGTCAAGCATTGGTGGTCGAGAGGTCAGCACAGCTGCATTACAAGCAGTAGTCCCAGGTTAGTGGGTTCACTTTCTGGCCGATGCTATGACACATGAGAAAAAAAAAACTGATGTTTTTTAAATTTCTATTTGAATGAACACTGAGATTCACCAGTATATTATGTCTCACAAAGACAATAACTTTATATTTTATATTATTTTTTGAATTAGTCCTGCCTTTAATATTATTAAGTAGCATAGTTGGATTAGATGGTACACTATATTAAACATTATACTGCTCAGAATTAATACTTTCCACTTCTTTATATCTTTTTATATTATATTGCATTGAAATCCTTTTTTTTTTTGTAGAAAGTATTTGAATTTTTTCAAAGATTTACTATAAACTTTTCTTATACATTCAATAACATATTGTCTTGATATTACCTCCTATGTATAACATCTAGTAAATCCATTTTTGCCATTGATATACTTTTATTTATATATATATATATATATATATATATATATATATATATAAAATATATATATATATATTCCTTTTGGATGCATCAGTCTGTCAGTTTACTTTGACTCTTGGCCTGGAGAAATTATTCTAGATTACTCCACACATTCAATATTTCCATCTAAACATTCATTAATATATATATAAATATAAAAATTCTCCAGTTAAACTAGTCAATAAAATAATCAAAATTATTCCAAATTCACAACTCAACCAGAGTAGCCAAAAAATATAAACTTTAAAATATAACCAATGGTTTTACTGTTATAAGCAGACTTCTCAAGTGAAGTCTGCTTGCAGCAGTGAACTATTGATGGTGTTTTACAGTTTATATTTTTAGTTAATCTGATTGAGTTGTGAATTTGAGATAATTTTTGATATATATAAATAATAAATGCAACAATAATTATCATTATATTTATTATTTTTATTTTTATTACAATGGTTTTTCTTTAATGTACATTTTATTTGTATATATATAAACATTTTAACCCAGCCACTTTATACACACACAAAAAACTTTTTTTGTATAAAATGGTGGACTTAAAGGCAACAAAGATCACTAATATTCTGTTGAATCCCAAATATATAATTATGCATTGTTAATTTAAGAAAAATAAATTATGAATGATGTAAAAAAACATATATCACAATATATTCTAGATATATAGATGATGTATTTGTGTGGAAAAAAGAGAATATATGTAAACTAAAACAAAACTTAAATAAGAATAGTTTAAAGTGGACCATAATAATAATAATAAGGTTCTCTTTTTGACTGTGTAATGTGTCTGCCTGATGGCACTGTTGCTTGCAAAAATCATCAAAGGTAACATTTCCAGGCTGATAATTTTTTGCCAATTTATCTAATTATTTTTAAAAAACTTTACAATGGAAAATTATGTTTACAACATTTCTGATGGTATTTAACTCAATTTTCATTTTAAAAATATATAAAACCAACAGTTTAGTCAGTGTGTAGTGCAGGAATGGGTGTGAGGCTCTGATGTTTTTTTCTGTCCAAAAGACAGGCCAAGATATGCTGAATTATAAAATTCAGCGTATAGTGCTGGAATTTGTGGAGGGGGGCTCTGATGGTTTTGCCAGGCCGAAGGTAGCGCCAATACATGCTCTAGTCTGAAAAAACCTATATTATGATTTCCAAAACGACAGACAGTGCAGACATTGTATTACTCTCATAGCTGTTCTCTGCTAATGTGCCTTTTCATGTGACTTATGTGAAATGATTCAATGATGTAGACTTTTGCAATTATTTTCACCTTCAAAGTTGTTAAGGTAAATGGAGCAATGGACTTACAATTATTAATATGGAATAGAATGTCAGGGAATGTGCAAGATACTTAATTCCAATGCACATAAAAACACTTATGGCCTGTTGAATTTCATACACCCTCACATCCTTCAGTAATGATATATAAGGTGTGCGCTATTTCCATAGTGATGTGAAGCACACCGTGGACACCTAATAATGGCTAATATGAACAGAACTGTTCTAGAGGCTATAAGTTGGGCCATGTAAACAGCATATTTTTGTGCTTTTGCAAGCAACAGTACCATCAGGCGGACACATTACATGGTCAGAAAGAGTACCAATAATAATAATGATGATGATGATAGTAATAATAATATATTTCAATATAGTTGAAAGCAAATCTGAAAATATTCGATTATAAATTACATATAAAGCTTATGGACAATAGAGAATACTTACCTTGAATTTAAATTGTGTTTAAGTATAAAATCACTGGATTAAGATGTGTTTTTCTAAGAATAACAAATTATGTAAATATGTAAGTGATTGAAATAAAAATATTAGATGTTTTATCCAGGAAATTGCATCAATATGTTGCAATATTGGATCTATTAAATAGGAAAATTTTAAAAGAAATTCAAATAATGTTCATAATAAAATGGAAAAAAAATTGATTTCTATAGCTTATAATAAAAATGACAATAATAAAAAGGTAAAAGAGATTTGTTCAGAGCATTATAAGATTGTTTATAGGGTATCACTTGATAATAGCCAGATGGTTTATTGAATTGTTTTCCATAGTGTGTGATATCATTCCCTTGGGAACCCTAAAATAATAAAGGAAGGTGATAGTAGTTTCTGTTGTAATTAGGGGGAGGAAATATACAAATAAGTGGGCAATGAAAACATAAGGATAAGAGAGTTTTAAAAAATAATTCATACATGTTTAATCTGTGAAAAACATAGCATTAAAACCATTGTGATTACATTATTCAATTTATAATCAGTTATTGGTCAAGTATGCTGTAGTTCTTAGCAAGAAAATATTATTAGATGAGTGTGCAATGCATTGTTGGAAAGTTCAGCATGCATCAGCAGGACATGCATGTAATGACTTGATTATAATATAATACTATAAGTAGGTAAAAATGTAATTAACTTCTTTTTTGAATTATATGAGAAGCTGTTAACAATTCAAGTGCAATGAGTATTTAAAAATTTTAATTCATATTCAAGATTGTTAATCACTACGGATTAGATTGCCAGAATAACTCTTAGAAAGCAAAATGTATTATTATTATTATTTTAAATATATTAAATTTAGTAAGCACAAACAGATGATAGTAATAATGTGATAGGCTAAAACCTTCAACAGATATGCTTTAAAAATGCTTATATGACAGTCAATCAGATGTAATAATGACTGCACATGGAACTCTTAATTCTAAAACACAAGTCAGAACTATGAGAAAAAGATGGGAACCACCTTCTTCTCTACTTAAATTTATATGTAAATAAGTCAGACTCAAGCATTTTGAACTAAGAGCGTGAATCTTAAAACACCTTCACATTTAATTCACTAAGTATTATATATAAATAAACAATGTGAAATCTTTCGATTTACTATGAAGCAATTTTTAATTCTAATGAAATGATAGTATCAAATGTAAATATATTAAATTTATTAAGTGCAAACAGATGATAGTAATAATGTGAAAGTCATTATTACATCTAATTGGCTGTCACATAAGCATTTTTAAAGCATATCTGTTGAAGGTTTTAGCCTTTCATGTTGTTATTATTATTATTATTTTAATAAAATTGCAACTTACATATGAATGTTTGTATACAATTTCTTATATATCTACCATACATTTCTGTGTCTTCTAATGATTACTATTAATAAAACCAAACAAGGCTTGTGTTGATAGAATACTATTTGAAGTAGTTAGTCACTTAATATGTTTGTCATATTTTTATTACAATATTGGCAAAGATTAGGAATACAATCATAAAACGCTGTAAACTATTAACATTTAATTATATTTATCAAATCATTTATGTTAATTGGTAAATAAGGCATGTAGTAATAATAAAAAAATATTTTTAAAAGTCAAATGAAATTAAAACTATGAAGTGGTTTTCAATTATGTATATAGGTATTTTTTAAAATAAGTATTTTTTGACAAATTTAGTTTGAATTTAACAATTTAATATTAAACATGTAAATCTGAGCATAGAGCAATACTGAGTTTATTCATTTATTAGTATTTTGTTGTTGTCTTATTCAAAAACAACTATATATACGATGTAATGGGAGCTATTTTAATAATGCAATTGTAACAAAAAGTTTGGTTGAGGCCAGAAAAATGACACTTTTTTAATTATATAAATTATCATTTCTTGATAAATTTATCTATTATGATGAATAAAGAAATAAATTGAACTTTTTGTAGATAATATCAGGGTTGAATTTGCAAAAACAAAACAGAGATAATGCTGACAATATATTATTGAAATGCTCAATTTGCCAAAAAAATCTTACCAAGTGGAGCTATGATGCCTTTAAGACTGCATTAACATCTGATAAAAGTTTGTTCTGCTAAGTACTTAAAGAAAATTTTTTTGAGATAACTGACAGTAGCATAATTCTTTTCAGTAGTATTCAAAAAAGATGACAATGGGTTCCATAATTGTTACAACATTTCATTACTGATTGCAAAATTGCAAAGAATATTTACAATGGTGAATAACTATTTATTAGTTATAAATGATATAATATTAACTATGCTATACAAGCTAGCATTTGATATTACCAAGAAAATTTGAGCAAAAATATCATGGAAAGAAGAATAGATGAAAGGGATCAAGATGTGAAGACTTATTATGTGAATAGCTATAAATAATACCATTTTCTATCTCCCAAATAACTTATCAATTGCCATCAATAGTGCCCCAACAGTAGTAGAATATGATAGGGTTTTCTTGCATATGTAAAATAATGAGATTCCAAAATATTTACTATATTTAGTTGCCAAACATCTGACTGAATATTACATAGATCATTGTTGTCATTAAAGCTATAAATAATAAAATCAGAAAACATGTACTGAATGAGAAATTGAAACAATAATGAATTCAACTGTTTGCTGCTTCATGTTGAAGCTTGTTGATTGTCAAAAGGTATCTATTTGAATCAGTTTTATAAACTCTTTGACTCAGTATTCAAGTTTCTAGAAAATAAAGATGATGCGTTACAAGCTAATTTTGGTTTATTTCAAAATGACATAGCTTATTGATGATTTTTTAAATACATTTAATTAAATAAATGTAGCTTTAACTCTTACTGTGGTCCTTAATTTTATTGGCTGAGTGAGATAAAACTCTAAACTTTTAATTGGCCAATTCACAAACTCAGCTGTAAAAATAGATTCATCTTATAATATTATATTCACTTTAGTTTTGTTTGTAAAAAGTATATTAAAATCTTGTCAGGTTATGAAAGTAAATGAAAGTTTTTTCAAAAATAATTTTTATTTATAATTATAAAAATATTTGATAGCAGTAAATCTAAAACAAACATTACTCACCAACTAAAAAATATAGCTGATGCCAGTGATTTCTTTCCCAATTTTATGTTGCAGAAAAGTAAATAATTTTTACTAAAATCTTAACTATTTTTTTAAAATAATTTTATTTTTAGCATATTTTATCAAAATAATTTATAATATATCAAATAATACTTTTAAAATGGTCTAAAACATTCATTTATCACTTTCGAAATGAAACAAAAGAAATTGTAGTGGTAAAATTTATTGATAAGCGGTTTTCTTTATCCTCTACAGTTAACAACCAATCAGCAGCAAGAATGGACTTCCCCCTTCTTTTGTTAGACTTACATTACATTTATTGATTTTTTTTACTTGTAAAATAATTCAAGAGAGGTCAGCATCTTACAGGACTTTTTCTAAGCTTTCAAACAAGTGCATAAACTGTAACATAGCTCAAAAAGTGGCCGATTTAGAGTGACCTAAAGCCATTAATGTCGAATAGCATATAGAGCTGGGAAAGTCTTAAGAAGTAAGCTGCATGTGTTGCAAAACTTTTTTTGTGCAAAAGAAGTTTAAGATGAAGGGAATTCAGTCACTTTCCAAATTTAACAACAGTAGAAAACATAGTTATGACTTGCCTATCTATTGACAGCACTTGGAGGATCTCCATTCTGAATTCAATCAATAATTTGGAGATATCCTTAATGGATTTTAACCCTGTTTCAAGTACAAGCAGAGAAACAAGTTTAGAAACTCTTGGTTTATTTCTCTGGACTTCATAAAAAATTTGAGAACTACAAATAAAAAAGAAGGATTATAATCTAATTTAATAAAATACATATATGTCAAAGATATTTTTACATAAGCAGTGATATACTTTAGAAAAAACAAGCAAAATACTTGGTGTGTGACTGAAGATTTGTGGTGATAGCATTTTAAATCTACTTATATGTTATAACGGTTTCATCATCTGCCTTTAAAAAATAAATTTTGAATTTATTTAAATTTTTCAATTACATTCAACTGTTAGTAACAAGACACATGTTACTATATATATAATGTTTCAGGTGGTATTATTCTTCTCTCTTCATCAAATGCAAGACATTCAATATATAATCAAAATAAGAGTTTCATAGATCACATGACTCTATTCTCTTAAGCTTGTAAGTTATAAACAATGATATATATATAGATGATGAAAATAGTCTAAAATACTTCCTTCTATTTATGCACAAATTGTCATACTTTTTTAATATTTATAGTTAATAAATATCTCCTCTTCTTCAAATATATAAATGTAAAACCTATACTAATATTTAGATACCTACCAGTAACTATACGAAAGAGGTTTGTGGTTTGGTGATTACAATATATTAAACTAACCAAACCTATTAAGATATTTATGTCTAGATTAGATGATACTTGGAAATTTTGCCATGTTACATAGAACCAGGCTTATCTTTATTGGTGATCCATGATTAACTCAGATAGCTATCCAGTTACTGATCATTTACAATAATATTTATCATTCTTTTGTTAGAAGATAAAATGAGAAATATATCTCAAACTCATTTTTTACCAATTGAAAAATTTTGTAATTTCATTATTTTTTTCTTATTAAAGATCTTTGTCTTTATTGGTGGTCGAGAGGTCAGTGACAGCCGCCTTACTAGTAGTTGTTCCGGGTTAGCGGGTTCGCTTCCCGGCTGATGCTATGACACATGAGAAAAAAAAGATCTTTGTCTTATTATTGGCTATTTAAAAATACTTTTACTTCACTTTATATATATTAACACACTAATATTAGAACTTCTTAAATGTTATCAACATTTGCTTAAGAATTTATATATATGTATGCACAATAAGCTATTAAAATCTAATTAACAATATAGAATCTTGAATTTTTATCATGTTTTTCAAGATACTATTAATATATATATGGTCCATTTATTTTCGGAAAAAGTAAAATATCTATATAGTTGGGTTATTTTTATGTATACAAATAATTAATTTTATTCACTTTTAAATGTTTCTTGTATATATAAAAAAGTAGAGATCCAATTGAAATAATGCAATATTTTTAAATTTATTTAAGAAAATGTTCATTCTAGTTATATTTAAAACGAATCTCAGATTTATCATGTGCAAAAAGATTTGAAATAGACAATTATTCAGATAAATTACTTGACCAGAATTAATTATTGCCTGGTGAGCTAAGGGAGGAGAAATTTGACAGCTTTTTTAAAATATGGCCTTAACCACCAGGAACACACACAGAAAGAAAGAAAGGAAAATAATAATAGCTAAATTTAGCTGGGGGAGGTTTATCTTTGTTTTAAAATCGCCACACAAAAGTTAACAAAACTATTTCTATATATATCTTAATTTAAGTAATAAAATTTTAATGAAGTGGTCTTAACTGAAAACAAAAAACTTTTAGTAAGTACTTTAAAAAAATAATCGCATTTACAAAATAACAATTGTTAATTTTCAATGGGTTTGTATTAAACTTGATAATCGGAGTAGATTAAGATATATAAGCAATAAGATATTAAAACCACGTCATCCACACCACCAACATATGAATAAAAATACAATAAATGACAAATGACTCCCAAGATGCAGTTCGTGCTGAAACAGCATTTATTAAATCAAGGAAGCTATTTACTTCGTAAGACCGATTATAAAATCAATATATTACCTTTTTCTTATTTATTTGGGTACTTGAATTACCTTTTTTTAAATGTAAGTTTGGGTAATTGCTCATAAATTGTATATGTTGGCTGTAAACAATTTCCAATACGAGGTTTTATTCTGTAAAGCTAAATATATTTCGATAAGGTATATATATTCTTTAATATAAACTTCAGATAACGTTTATGAATTACGATAGAAAGCCCATAAAATATTCAACTTTATCATCAAACTTTTACACATTAGATGTTATAATAAACGCATATGCAACATTTATTAGGTAGCCAATTATGATTATGAATATTTATCATTTCTGTAACATAAAATATTTTGATACTCAATTTGGAATAATAAGTACTTACATATTAGACCGGCAGTGAAATTTTAGTCTTCATTAAAATCATTATGATTATCTATGATTATTAAATATTTGATAGTATTTAATTAAGTAAATAAATTTAACTTTTAGAGAAAAGTTGTTGAAGATCTCATGAGTATTTGGTGTGTATGTATTAGTCCGGTGGAAAAAATTTAGCTTTCATTACTTATGATTATTTATGATTGGTAAATATTTGGTAGTAACTGTTACTTAATTACTTAAATAAATTTAACTATCAGAGATTTAAAGAATTATTTCAACAAAGTTATAAATAATTCCACTTTCTATATTAATGTCAATTTATTTACATCTCAAAAAATGAAAAGCATAAGTAGATCAAAGGTAGCTAGAAGTTAATGAAGAATGTATATTGTATATGAAATTACTTGATACTTGTAAGTTTTCTGATAAACCAAGATGGTAGCCAGAATTTTTGATAAATCTACAGTTTTGGGAACCTCCAAAAAATATTTACAAAAAAATGCCCATTAGGAAATGATGTATTTAATATTTAATTTTGGATTAAGTTTATTTAAAAGAAAAATGAAAAAAATATATGAATACAATATGTTGGTGGCATGTAATCATATCATGACCAGTAACACACATTTTTTGGGAGGTCAGGATACTGTACCTTTGAATATATTTCACTGCATCATGTTCTGTGATAGGAAGGTCCCAAATTTTTTATCAATATGACTATTTACCACAAAACTGAAGCAACACACTGAATCAAACCAAAGTACAACAATGTTAAGAGCATTTTATTGCTTCCCACATTATAATATAAATAAAAAAAATTGAAATAAAACTTCTTAATGAAATTTCTTGAAATTTATTCATTTTTTAAAATTTGATAATCAATTTATTAATTTTGTTTTAATTTAACAACTAACACATTTTTTTTAAGTGTCATAGCATCGGCCGGGATACGAACCTGCAAACCGGGCAACTGCCTGCAAGTGCAAGGCAGTCGCGCTGACCTCTCAACCACCAATGCAAGACAACTAAGTGCTGACCTTTTTATATTTTAATTAGAATTTATATCAATTAAAACACATTATGTTTTAGGTTTTTAATATTAAATGTAAAAAAACTGTTAAACAAACTCTTCAGAATAATCGCAAATGAGCCGCTATAACAATTTACGTACTTACAGTGCTCTATATTTCAGCCAAACTAAACATTGCTTCATTTATGATTTTTTTTTTGTTGACTTTTCTCCCATATTTTTCTTTTATTGTATTTTTTTATAATAATAAAATTCTCTATTACAAGTTTGTTTGTTCAAAAATAAATTTTATTAAAGCATAAGTTTTAAAAATAAAATTTAATCTTAAAAACGAAATATCATATAAATTAGCAAAACATTTTTTTTTCTAGCCTTCAAGTTAAAAAAAACACATTTTACAAAAAAAAAAAATACATTACCCATTAAATATGTATATAAAACAATTTTTTTAAAGAATGAGTTAAATTATCCGAAATATTTTTTTAAACATCCAAAATTATAATCACAAAAAGCAATAAAAATTAATTAAAAAGTTATAACTGCAGACATTTTCTTATTATAGGTTTTTTTATTGTACATCAGCAAATGTTCAGTTGACTAAAAAATAAATAGGTTTAAATAAAAGTATTAAGTATTTGACCTCAGATTTTCAAGCACCTTTAACTATTCACACTATCTCATACAACTGATACACATGAACACACACATGTAGAAAAACTGATGAGTGCTAAACCAGCACTCATCAGTTGGTCCAGAAGCTAAATATAATTATCAAATGTGTATCAAAAAACAAATATGTTTAAATAATAATAATAATAATAATAATAATAATAATAATAATAATAATAATAATAATAATAATAATAATAATAATAATAATAATAATAATAATAATAATAATAATAATAATAATAATAATAATAATAATAATAATAATAATAATAATAATAATAATAATAATAATAACATTAGATCATAAAAAAAAATAAGAAAAGCAAATATGAGTTCAACGGATACCGAGTTTGAATACACTTCAGATGAAGACCTTAGCACCAATAAAAAAGCAAATGTGCAAAAATTATCACAGGAGGGAGGAAGTAGAACCTCCAGACATAAAAATTCTTTGTCATAATTTGTGCAAGTTATCTAAGCTATATAAAATTATAATCTAATTACTACATCAGGTGTGTTCTGTTTTTATTGAGTGAAACTATAATGAATATAAAAATAGCGTCATTAAACATCCGTGGATTAAACTCACCGGGAAAAAAACTATCAATTAATAAAATGGCTTGAAATTATACAACCTCATTTGCTAGGGTTACTCGAAACAAAAATTTATAATAAATCTCAGATTAATCCATCTAACTATCTTAATAATCAAGGATACTCAGCATTCTCCCAAGCATCATTTTCACCCTCAGCAGGAACAGGAGTAGTAGTAATGAAAACCTGCCCCTTCTATTCATTCAAAATAATATATATAGATGCACACATATTAATTATAACACTATATGATAAAACAGTTACATTGAATGTAGCATTTGTTTATTTACCTCCAAATCACACAGTAATTAATAAAGTCATTCAAATTATAAATTCCAAAATAGCATCCTCATCACATCCATTAATTTTACTTGGTGATTTCAACATGTCATACAATGAGTTTGTCACAAAATGGTTGCACTTACTAGCCATACCACTCATGAGTGGAGAAGGCTATCTCCCACAGAATTCAGTAACATTTAATAATGGCAGGTTTTCATCATTAATTGACCTGGTCTTCTACTCACCAGTGTTACATCACATGATCAGCCTAACAATAAAAAACTCATCATTATCAGACCATTCTGCAATTATTGTTTCACTAAAGAATGATTTTATATACAGATCAATAACATCTATTGGAAACACAATTAGAGTGCTTCTTCCATGTCGAACCCCAGAATATTTATTCTCAGAAATATATATATATATCTTCAAACTTCGAGACATTGAAATGGATCCAGTGCAAACATGGATTGCTTTTGTTAACATTATTTCATATACAATTGATGTCATAACAAGGGCTACCCCAGCCCCTTCAAGGCTTCTAGCTCTTGTAGATGAAACACACAAAAGAATCACAAACAGTACTACAAATAAACAAGGCTGTTCAAATGTGATTGCACTGAAGAAACTTTATAAATCAGTCTCTGAAGAACTTAAAGAATACCTGGCAATTAAAAAAAGAAAACTCTTTTTGACACAGACACACACATGGTCCAGACACTATATTCACTGGGCACTGGGACAAAAGCCATCAACTCGCATACCGACAGCAATTAAAATACAAGAAGATATAATTTCTGGTTACAACATGTTGCTACCCCTCTACACACATTTCAAATCCAAACTTCAAAAGAAGAAAAAATGGCGCAGGGCTGAATTTTTTCTTGGTGAGCCAGAAAAAAATATAGTATTTACTCCCAAAGACTTTATACAAAAATTAGCATCAACCCCAAACTCCAGTCACCCAGGAATGCATGGTATACCTTGCTTTGTATTCAAGCATTTAGAAAATTTTACTGCTCAGTATCTGTGTAATCTAGCAAACTTTCTAACAAAAAGAGATCCATCATATACATGGATTATACCCTATTTTACTAGTAGCATTTATCAAAACACATGAAAAAATAACCACACTAAACAATCTAAGGCCCATATCAATGAGCTCTCTGGGTATCAAACTGCTGGAGTCAATCATTAAAGACAAAATAGAACCCTATATCATACCTATACTATCTAAAATGCAGTTTGCTAAGAAAGGCTCGTCTACAATGCAAGCAGCCTTTCTATTCAAAACAGTTATTGATTCTGTCAGAAATAATAAAAAATATAGTCCAGTTGTAATCCAACTGGATATAAAATCAGCATTTGATATGATTCCAGATGAACTCCTTGTTGAAGCATTAGCAGACACAACAATACCAAGATCCTTAATATATTTAGTAACCAATCTTCTATTAAGTCGAGAAATACATATTACACCTAATGGTAAGAATTCCCCCTCTTTTGTACCTTACTGTTCAATTCCACAAGGTTCACCACTAAGTGCTCTTTTTTTTACTTTCTATATCAATCCCTTACTGAATATGATAGAAAAAGAATTATCAGGCATATACATACCTGGTCTAAAAGCAAACATCTCCTGTATTGCCTACATGGATGATGTCTCGATTTTTTTAACTTCTAAAAAACAGATCCCAACTCTATTGAAAATTCTTAATTCATACACTAATAAATACAAGCTGGAGTTTAACATGGATAAATCTTCTGCATGGTCAATATATACGGGACAATTTCACACACAACATTTTAAAGGAAAACCCAGTTCTCTTGTGGGATTCCCCTTCTATTTGAGCAATCTAGAAATGCATCGACAAATACAAGACAAAATTAAAAATAAAATAGAAAATATAATTGATTCACTATCAAAATCTTACCTTTCACTGTATTCAAAAGTATCCTGTTTAATCTATTAATTATGACTCGAATCACATACTATTCTCCAATAATACTATACACTAAATCTTTTACTAGTAAAATAAACTCATTATGTAGAAAGTTGCTGTGGGGAAAAAAGATTGTTTCAGTTTCACTAAAACGTATTCAAGCTCCTCTAATACAAAATGGTTTAGGACTACATTCAATACATATTTTTAACATTCAAAAGACATTAAATCTCATTTCTGCATGTACTTATTTATTTCCATACATGAAAGTGTTTTTCAAGATTACCCCAACAGATAAACCACCACCAAACAATGGATATTGGAAAACCTTGCTTACACTAATTCTTAACATTCCAAACATTATTTTTTTACCACCGCAAGATAAATTTAAATATTGGGATGTATACCAGATAATTTGCTCTTCCCTAAATGATAAAAAACCAATTTTAAACATTAATAATAGACAACTAACCCGAAAATTTAAATTCTGGTCATTAGAACCCAAATATTATGATTTTCTACTCAAATTAAATCTTGAAGCATTGCCAACATTACACTTTTGTAGATATAGAAGGCATTATGTAAATACAGAAGACATATGCTGGTTGTGTCATAGAGAAACTGAGACACAAGAACATTTTCTTTTTACCTGCCCAGTATTTGATAATATTTGTTCATCCATACCATCATTGTACAAACAAAGAAATTGTGACATTCAAATCCTTTTACAATCATTTATTAAGGGTAGCTACCCACATATTCGAGCAAGTACTTTTATATTGTTTTCACTATGGTGTACAAGATGCTCCTTCATGTACAACAATAATCCAAGAAGACATCCAAACACATTCTGGAACAAAATGGAACAGCTCCGCTTAAGGGATGAAAAAATTGTATCCCAAAAGATGTAAGATCGGACGAGGTCAATATTACAACAGCGCTCAAAATTATAGAAAAAAAAAAAAAGACTAATAAAAAACAGAACTAAGAGCTTTACAAGTGCACAAAACTAATTGGATGTATATATTTTAAAGAAAATAATGTAAACTCAAATTTGTAAACCACATGCATATCCTTTGTCTTTGTTAACCCCCACCCCAATTACAATTTTCAACTTATTTATACTGACTTCAATTCATCTGCATGTGGTAAAATAGTTATAAATGTAACCTTTTTGTTATATTCAATAAAGTCCTTTTGAAAGATAATAATAATAATAATAATAATAATAATAATAATAATAATAATAATAATAATAATAATAATAATAATAATAATAATAATAATAATAATAATAATAATAATAATAATAATAATAATAATAATAATAATAATAATAATAATAATAATAATAATAATAATAATAATAATAATAATAATAATAATAATAATAATAATAATAATAATAATAATAATAATAATAATAATAATAATAATAATAATAATAATAATAATAATAATAATAATAATAATAATAATAATAATAATAATAATAATAATAATAATAATAATAATAATAATAATAATAATAATAATAATAATAATAATAATAATAATAATAATAATAATAATAATAATAATAATAATAATAATAATAATAATAATAATAATAATAATAATAATAATAATAATAATAATAATAATAATAATAATAATAATAATAATAATAATAATAATAATAATAATAATAATAATAATAATAATAATAATAATAATAATAATAATAGCAGCAGCAGCAGCAGCAAAAAAGTAATGTTGTGGAAATGAGATGGAGCAGATTATGGGAAAACTTAGGATAGGGAATGGAAAAGGAAGGTAAGGTGGCTAACAGGTTTCTCTGGGCATAGTTGTTGAGAGATCTGACCATATAAGGAGAAGTCACCGTATATCACATCACATCACAACAAATTAGGTACAAATTTATTTTTTTATTTTTACAAGTTCATCAAAAGATTACATTGAGCAAGCAAAGTACTGTACAGTATTTTTCTTCTATAGAAAAAAAACTCTTTTGTCTCTTTCTTAAAAGATTGATAACTTTTGTCATCTAGATAATTTAGTTTGAATTAAAAACTTATTCCATTAAAAAAGATATTTAGTGTATTGGGATAGCTATATAATCAAACATATAATCTACTAGTTTTGCACTTAATTATGTATTTTATGAAGTATAAATTATTACATTTATAGTTATGTCTAAATTAAAACATACATGTATTGTGGGTCAATTTTTTGATGCATATATCATATATAATCTAAGAATATGTTGCATTTCACTAAAATAGAGATGTCATTTTTGGATTTTTTCCAAGTTACTACTCATGATAAATATTAACTTAAAGCTTTTTAATTTGGATATTTATATGTTTTTAAAAATATATGATAAAATCAGGTATAAATAAATAAAGAACCAGAAGATTATTTAAATTGTTGAAACTAATATCTATTATGGTTATTGATATATTTTTAGAGAATGACCAATTTGCGTCTTATACCCAAATCATAAATATCAGATAAATCATATACTCTACATTTATTTAAAAATACTCAAATAATTATTTCTTTTTTATAGAGTTGTTTCTTACTATAATAAAAAAAAATATTTAGAAAATAATATTTGTTGTATTAAAAAAATTAATGCACAAAACTTGCCTATTTAATTAAATATTTTCAATTGAAGAAAGTGTTTTTCAAACCATATGGATAATAATTTATTTTTACTATATATATATATATGTATTAATGATATTAAATCCACAGTCAAAGTATATTTATTTGCAATTAGACTTGTTCTGCAGCTGAATGAAAATAATAGAAAACCTGTCCAAGCTACTATTAATCAAAAGAAGGTCTCTTTTGATCAGTCATTGATACATAACTTGAGTCACTGATGAAAAGAGAGATCATTTCGATTAGTAGTAGCTTGGACTTGTTTACTATTGTTTTCATTCAGCCTACAGATCAGATCTCATTGGTTGCTACTGTGGATCTAACATCATTATATAATGATGAGCCCATTTACTAATTAATTTACATCTCTATTTACTGTTAAAAATATTACATTTATGCATCAGTCTGTCAGTTTATTTTGAATCTTGGCTTGGGGCAGTTGTTCTAGGTTAAGTGTTTTTTAATTAAGTTGATTTAAACGGATATATTCAAGATTTTCATCAAAAAAATTCTTTAAACATATGATATTATAATATATAACCTATCAGTGGAGGGGTTTAGTATATAGTAAGAAAATTGAAAAGTTTGTTATACACCTGGGTCTCGTTTTACGCGGATTTATTTAACGCGATTTTGAAGTTATGCGATTCATGTTTCTTCTTAATATTTTTGTATGTGTTTTTTTATGCATTAACACTGTATTAGATCAGAAGTCAAACTCCAATAATGCACTATTACTTTAAACAATAAATTTCATGCACTTATGTCATATTTAAAGTAATAGTACATTATTGGAATTCGACTTTCTTCTTAATAATTTCAATATTTTCAGTGCTTTATAATAGTAAGATTTTATGCAATAATGAAATTAAAATCATCATTTTCCACATTTTATGTACACACATTAAATTTTACAAGATTATCATGTAAATTTGTTCAAACATTGTGCGTGTTAATTTTGCATTTTAAATCACATTCTGTTTTTGCTTTTTAAAAAAGAACGTAATCAATTATTAATCATTTAGTGTCTGCAGGTTTATTTTTAAAAGGTGAGTAATAGCAGTGGGCACAATTAAATTTGACAATTAAAAATTAAAATCTGATTTTTAATTGTAATTAACAATTTAAAAATTACTTAAGGCGACCTGAAATTAATGTGATGTGAAACAAAATTTGATTTTTAAACGGAATTGAAAATTAAAAAATTAAAGACAAAAATTAGAATTTAATTTTTAGTTGTTAGTTTTAATTAAATTTTTCCCAGCTGTGTAGAAAAAGATAATGAAACAGAAGTGGAACCTGTTCCTTTCACTGCAAAAATGTTTCGAGAAGATCTTCAACTTTCTAATCAGTTGGCAAATTATTTTCTTATTAATTGACACTAATCATGAACATGCTCTTAAATTCCAATGAGAGCTAAATGATTGTATGTCTGGATATCGCAAGATGCATAAACAATTAATAAAATCATCATCTCAAAGATTAATTACTAATTACATTGTCACCAGAAAACCATTAACACAACATGAGAGTGAAGTTGGCACTAGTTGTATTTCCTCTTGTGAAGAATCTGATTTTTTACCAGCTTGCAAATGAAACTGTTTATCAGTAAATAGCGATAATAATTAAAACGTGTATAAAAAAATGCAAATTATTGTACTGTAAATTATGCATAAAATATATTGTTTTGAATAAAATTAAATATTATAGTTAAAAAAAGTTTGTCATGTATCAATTTTTTTTAAATTTGAAAATTTTTATTAGTCATATTTTATTTCCTTATTTTTTTTGCGCGAATTTTAAAGTAATTTTACGTTGATGCTTTGCTTTTATGTGATTTTTCAAAAATCACAGTCTGTATCCCTCCTTTTTCAAGGTAAGTTACATCTATTTTTGTGTGATTTCTTTTGCGTGTGTTTTCTGAGGAAGCTATCTATCGCGTAAAACGAGACCCAGGTGTACTTTGATGTGTTACACCTATAAATATAAACTGTAATACTTTGATCTTTATATTAGATCTAGAGTGACATTTAAAAGAGGGTCCTCCTTTTGTATGCAATATTCTGTCAATTTACTTGGACTCTTTGCCTGGAGTAGTTGTTCTAGGTTAAGTGTTTTCTAATAAAGTTGATTTAAATGGATAACTCAACACATTCAAAATTTCTACCAAAATATCCCTTAAAATATATATATATATATTGAACCAAGTCAGTTTAAAAAAAGCTGTTGATTGGGTTTAAACTCCATTTAACGTAACTTTAATTTTTATGTTTTTAATATTATGTGAATGGACTGGCTCTTTAAGTAGAGGGGAGAATACCATTGATAGAAGAACAATCAATGATACCCATGAACAGACTGAACTATGCAAAGCATAACACAACCACATTTCCAGACTGTGGCCCACCTCATCTTCTAGATTTAAACTCCTGCCACCCAAAGTATTTTATTTGTTTAGAGGTAGACCTCAGCACCAGCTAATTACAAGAAGTAATTAATATGCTTGGATGGTAGGTGCATAATCCAGTGCTTGAAATATCCCATGACTAGCTCACACTCTGTCTGTGTCCAGCATATTTACTTTTCGCATAAAGTAACTTTACAGTAATTTTCTGGTGAGCAGTGACAAGAGAGAAAGAGAAAATAGACAAAATAACAATTAAGGCAAACATTAATATTTATTTAAACACACGATATCTAATATAACATAATAATATTGAAATTTACATATGTTTACTCCGGCTAAATTATGATAGTCCTTTGTTAATTAAAGTTCATTTTATTTAAATATAAAGTGTCTATAGACAGTGATCAAGTAATATTTAGTTATTTAAAGTATGTTTACCTATGTTTCCATTTGTGTGCATTTTCCAACTGGTTGGCTTTTTGGTTTTCCATCGATGGCTTCATGGCTTGTTTCCATTCTGTGACTTAGCAATGGGAGAAAGAGAGCAAAAATAGTGGTAGCATTTATTTTGATTTTGGCACCAGTTTCCAGCATTTATTTCAGGTGGAATAGTTGACTTACAGAGGTTTGGGACATGAAGCCCTGTCGGACACATCCATGGCTTGTGTCACCTGTCCATTAATGTTGACCACAGCAGTAATGTTCTGCATTCTTTAGAAAGAACCCGAACTCCAGACTAATAACAAATTGATGACTGGAATGACTTGGATCACAAAATGCAGACCAGACTCCATGTCACAAACCAGACTAGATCACAAACCAGACTGAATAATAATAGAGAGCAACTTTATATAATTTTTTTTCCTATTATTTTAATTTCTTATCATTATTTTTTAATTTAGATCTTAATTTGAAATGTCTTTTAAATAATTTTACATTTCTGGTTATCTTAATCCTTTGCTCAGATTCATCTAAACAACCTCTATAGGTCACTGTACAGTTTTTTTTAAATTAATACAACTATTGATTTTCATTTTATTATCAATCTGAAATCTTATAATGAAAGTTTTTACAAACATTTTATTTTTCCTGACTAATTTTTAGTCCGATTTCACATTTTCTTATTTTATATATTATAAAAGGAGTTTTCTTTATAAAGAGAGAGAAAAAATAGTTTTTAAATCCATTTTCTAATTCTATTTAAAAGTTGTCCCCCTTCTGCCAAGAAGTTTTATCCTAAAGAAAAATATGAGCAGTACTTTTAATTTTGCAAAATTTCATTTTTAAAACTCTTAAAACTAATCATAGTGGTTTTTTTAAAAAAATATGAAACTTGTAATCCTGAATAGTGGTACAATATATAATTATGAGAAACCAGTCAACACTTAGACAATCCCAATATAGATAAAAAATAACAATCTCAAACTATTGTCAAGGCAACTTCCTTTTAACAATAAAGGTGGAATCTCACCTTTATTTATGATCTCATATATTTATATACTAAAGATTGCAACTTGATCACAAAGATTAACCCTTTTCCTGCCTCTTATGAGGCCTCTCGTCGACATCTGATGTCACTTTAACTCTGCCAGTTCTTATGCTAAAATATTCGTTTGACAGGTATTGATTAGGTTTTTAAAAGTTCTGTAAGATGGTGCCCTCTTCCGAATTATTTTACAAGTAAAAAATCAAAAAAAATGCATTTAAACCTAAACAAAGAAAGAACATTGTTAGTGATTGGTTATCAGCAAGCTCTTAGCCAAAAAAGACATTCTGATTGGCTGGAAAGAACAAAGAAACCACCTGATCAAAGAAAATAAAGAAAAACGCTGAGATTTTCATTTCGAATGTGATTTAAGTATTTAAAACAGTATAATTTGAGAAATTAAAATAATTTTTAAAAAATAAACTAAAAAAACAAAATTATTTTCGAAAAATATTGAAGATTTTAGTAAAAATATTTAAGATTTAGCAAAAAGAAATCTTTACTTTTCGATAATGTAACATTGAAAAAAAGCGTTCGCGTCACCACTTTTTTGTTTAGACATTCGCTTTATATTTGCCAAAATTGAATATATTTTATAATAAATAAATAGAAATTTATTTTTGAAAGAACTTTCATTCTCTTACATAACCTGAAAAATTAGTAATATACTTTTTATAAACGTATCTGAGTTGAATTTAATATTATAGGCGAATATGTTTTAACAATAGGCTTTGTCTTCAGTTTGTGAGTTGGCCAATTAAAAGATTTGATTTTTACCTCATACAACCAATAATATAATTAGCGGTTTAAGGGTTAAATTATTGACACAAAGAAGTTTAAATAAACCTCATTAAGCAGGTAATATAACCTGTTTTGAAGGCAGACTAATAAGTAGTCAATTATAACATTACAAAATGCAATTATAATTTTCAAATTGCACTCAAAAGTATTACTTAAATAATAAATGTCATAATGCTCAAGGCTAAATGAGTTTCTATGTATCAATAATTTCAATCTCTGTGGTCAAATTGCATTGGTGGTCAAGAGGTCAGCATGACTGCCTTGCACTTGCAGGCAGTTGCCCGGGTTGTGGGTTCGTGTCTCGGCTGATGCTATGACATTTTAAAAAAATTGCAATCTTTAGTGTTTATATAATTATATGAGACCATAAATAAAGGTGGGATTCCACCTTTACTGTTAAAAAGAGGTTGCCTTGACAACAGTTTGAGATTGTTGATTGTTATCTATATTGAGATTGACTAAGTGTTAACTGGTTTCTAATACATATATATGCTTTATGGTATAGTTCTTAGTGTCTCTCCTTAACCATTTTATTAACTTATGATTCAACCCCAAATCAGAAAAAAAAAATTTGTCCAACCATAACCAGATTTAAGATTTTTTTGTAAGGAATCAAACTATAGTTAATCTCAAAAGGATTACCTATTATAATTCAATTATTACTGGATTCTCATCATCTAAGTGATGGAAAAATTAGCGAGTAATAATTTCTTTTACTAGTCTCTTTTGAATGGAAAGAAGAGATTGCGGAAAGCGATATTTCTGCCTGTAGTTGAACAGATAATTTTTTAAAAAATTTTATATATGGATTTTGCAATACATTCTGATACTAAGGAATATCTTTTATAAAAACCATCAAAAACATTACATTTGTATTGATTTTATCTCATAACCTCATTTATCTCAGAGTGTAAGTCAAGATAACTTTGATCACTCTTTATACAGTCGCGGTGTAAAAATATATGTATACTACAACATTGCTATTTATAATGACCACTAATAATTTCTAAAGAATATATTACTTAAACTAGTTTTAGAATAAAAAGTTCTCCCTAAAAATATATCCTGAAGCAAAAAAATATCCCAACTTATGAAATAAATTGTTCTAAAAGTTTGCTATTAATTTTAATTTTAACAACTATCACTTAAATAAAGTTGTTTCTTTTTTTTTAAAAAAAAAAAACCGACAAAATATTATAAAATTACTTATATATATATATTATGTAGATACAATAAAAATAAACAGAATTTAAACAACCACACGAAGAGTAAAGAACATGAATGATTTGGATAGACAGTATTTATCAAGTTGTCCAATTGCAGGTGGGACGATTTGAACATACTTCAACCCATTTTTTTTTTGACAAATAATAAATAATTAATTGGATTGCAATTGACCATCTATTTGAAAGTGTCCTCAATTAAAATCTAAAAAACGTTTCAAATTATATCCGTGCTGAATAAGAAGCATAGATCAAAATAAATTGATATCATTAAAAATTATCTGAGTTTGTTTCTTAATATAATTAAAAGCAAAAATAAAACAAACATATGTTTTTAGAATTTAAATACTTGATGGTAATTATAAACAGAAACTAGATTTTAGTTATTAGTCAATGCAAGTGCTATAAATATTTTTGTTTTTAAAGGGATTTTAAAATTTACATTTTTTTTTTTTTTTTTAAGTTTATGTAGGATATATAACTAAGATTGACAGTTCACCTGAAGACACATATTTTAAGACATTTTATTTGAACTGTAATAAATTGCAAATGATGTATAAGCAAATGTTGGTAATTTAAGATTAGCCTAGTTTAAAATAAGTTAAAAACAATTTATAAATTATAACAAAATATTTTTGGACTAAACAAAGATTATTTTATGTATATACAAAAATCTGACATTTTCAATTAGTATTGAACATATATAACGAGTTATTTATTTATATAGTAAAGATTATTTCACTATACATACGCTTTATAGATTTAAACACTTAATAAATACGCCCTTTCCAAACACAAGATAAAGTCTTTTGAAAAGATAGAATGAAGTGAGTATTCATTAAGTGTTTAAATCTATAAAGCGCATATGTAGTGGAGTGATCTCTAATTAGTATTTAAGTAAATTAAAAATTAGTCAGTAATAGTCCAAAACTTTTCAAAAATAATTGAAATATAAAAGATATTTTGATTTATAAAGATGCAGTTTAGTTGAATTGTTAAAGTAGTTTATACATATGTGTGTGTGTGTGTGTGTGAAGGTTAAGTTTATAAAAGCCTTGTTGATAAACATTGCATACTCTTGATAAATTAAACTTTCAATACTTTTAAACTATACTCTTGGATAATTATAGCTATGAGTATGACTACCAGTTAGTCGAAAGCATGCCCAGCATATAGTCGAAAGCATGCCCAGCATATTATGTTGATATATTTTTAAAAAAATTATTTTTAAACAAGTTTTTTTTAGTATTCATATTGTATGCATTGTTTTTATTGAATTAAATTAATCTTTGTAAATGTTTAGAATTTATAGCATATTTATTAAATTCCTGATCTAAATAGCTAAATATTTGAATTGCATTATCGATTTTATTGATTTTCGTTTTAGATATAGTGCCTGGTTTAAAAGCCTATTAATATTTAATCTTTTATTTAGTTGTTTACATTCATGTTGTTTTTTGAAGTTTGTTTTAATTTAAAAGTTATGTTTATTTACATTTGATTTATTTTTATTTACTTTATATACTATAATCTGTTAATTATTCAGTTATAAAGCAACTCATTATATTAGTTAGAACAATGTTGTATTTTTAAAAAAAAATTTCATGAACGTTACTTTTTATTTTAAATTTATAGTAAAAAAATAGTAAGACACTTTAAATATAGTTATAGGAGATGCAATTTTGGTACAGTTGGTACAACATCCGACATGGGATCAGGAAGTTGCAGGATCAATTTTGAATCTCACAGGTCTGATGTTCAAACTTTTTACGAACTTGCAGTAAAACCATTTGTCTTTTGTTTACCACATTTAAAGATTAAATCTATGAATATTGACATCTTAAATCCATCACTCTACCATTGTTTTAACATGCATAAAAAACAGTGCTTTTAAAATTTATCAAATATTATATAATTTAACATCATTTAATATTGGCACAAACTAAATTTAAAATTTCAGAAGTGGTAATAAGAATTGTAAAAATAATAATTGGATTTAAGATGAATGATTTATAAATTCATGCTCTCGCAGACACTTAAGATTGGTTCATATAATTACATTTGAGTTCAGAAATAAGATAACCACTCTTATTTCACTAAAGTCTCTGTCTTGTGGCTGGGATGAGAGTATCCTTTCAGATTGAACACTACCGTTTGACAGCACTTGTGGGGAAAGAATGATCACTGTCTATAGTTTGTTACATTGAATATTTGTAACAGCAAATAGATCAACTTGAATCTTTATCAAATTCTGAGAATATTATTCTGAGAAGTTATTTTATACTATTCCAGAAATGAATAGACCATGGCTTACCAATACTCTTCAGGGCATTAAGACTTTTATCATCAAAATTAAATTTAGGCCTTATATGGGTTCAGAAAGAAATTAAAATGGAGTAGTAATAGCTATCAATATCTTTAAATAATTTGAACAGATGTTCTTTAGTCTAAAAACTATATATTTATAAATCTGAATTGATTAAAATAAAAATTGCTGTTTTTGTCTACATGAAACATATTGTGATATTAGAAGTTTTATAGGATAATGAAAATAAATCAAATTGATTAAAAATATAAAAAAATAATATAAGTCAGTGTACGGCAAAGATTTGGAGAATGTTTTTTTCATACTTTACATTTTAATATGTTTGAAAAAAAAAACGTTCTATAAGAATACTGAAGTTAAATTAAACCATCAGAATTTGGTATGTAGTTATACAATTACAAAGGAAATCATCTTGATTGAAAAAAAAATGAGATAAATTATGAAGTTAATAATTTTATTAAGAGACTGAAGTGATAATTTCTTTGACATGAAAATATGTCTTTTTGTTTTAAAATAGACAGCAGATAGCTTGAGACAAACAGCAAAGATCCCAAAATAGTATTTATCTAATTAATTATGTTAAAAATAATTGGTTAAGAAACATTAAATTTCAATATGTCTGATATGATTGAATTTGAAGATGATGTAAACCTAATAATAATTTTGTTTTGATCCATAATCTATTACCTACAATTTATTTTAATAAGTGGCCTATCTTCATTTTTCAAATCATGATATTTAAAAGAGTTTTATAAAATTCTTTAAAGTAAATTTCAGTTTTTCATTTTGAATAAAGAAATGGGCCATAAATTATATTGCCAATGCCACTCATTTCTTGAAAAATAAAAATATTAATATTTATCTACCTGTCCATTTATTCTCTTATCAATTTCTTTTTCTCATATGCCTACTTTGCTACATATTTATTCGTGTCCTATCTACCTATTGATTTAATTCTTTATTCATCCATATGTCTTTCTATATATTTATCTATCTATTTCTATATTTTGTCTACATATATAGCCTGCTTATCTATTTATACTTTCAAGCAATTAAAAACTGGAAGTACAAAATGAAAATTATGTTATCTAGTTATAGTATTTCTATAAGACATTTTTAAATTAAAAGTGAACCTGCTTTTAGTTTAATGCTCTATATTAGATAAAAATTGTAAATCAGACATACATAATTTATATGTGTGAAAGTTGAAATTATTACAACTTTGCTAAATATTTCTATAAGTAAATAAGGCTCATTTGTAAAGAATTACATATAATAATAAATATCCAGAAAATTATACAATAATTATGCCTGACTTACAACTCTAATGTTATATAAAGTATTAAACTAAAAGAAATCTATTTTTGGTTAAAAGATTTGTCAGATATTAATGTTATTACTAAATATTGAGATTTTCAACTTTTATTACTGTTTTTTAATTAGATGGTTATCTGGTTATATTGTAATTGAAATATATCTATTAAGTTCTTAATCAGGGGGTAATCAGCCTTCAACATGCACTGTTTACTCATATTACTAAATCACTGATTTTATGGTATATAGGATACTCTCAAATTCAAATACAAGATAGAGACTTTTAAAATATAAGAACAGCCTTTATCTTGGATTTGTATTTGAGACTGCCCTGCATACTCATTCCAACTTTGATGAGTTAGTAATATGATTAGCCACTGCATGTTGAAGGCTGATTGCCTTTTGATTAAAAATTACCAAGAAAAACTGTGTTTATAGATTATATTGATCTATTATGTTTATAGAAATCCGTTAATTATGAATTTAATATAACTTTTTGTGAGTGAGGTTTCTTTACTTTTTAAATCTCTTGAAAATTAAAATTCTCCAGATTTTGCACATATGTGTCTAATTCACAATTCTTATATAATCTAGACTATTAAAATAAAAGTAGGCCCTTTTGATTTATTAGTAAATAGCATAATTTCTAGATTGCTGTGCCAGTTTTTAATTACTTGCTTATTTGGTTATGTCATAATGGAAATATATCAATATATAAGGATTAGAGACTAGCTTTATGTAATTTTTTAATTTTATTGAAAGTCATTGCTAAGATGTCTATATGTTTTTAATATTTGGTTTGTTTATTTTAGATAAGAAAGAGGTGGGCAATAATACAAGAGATTTTATAATGGAAACTATTCCATTTGCCTAAACTGAAAGTAAATTTAAAATCATTACAGAAAATAAGAAAATCTTTAAGTTTTTTTTAGATAAAACTACTCCTTATGTTGCTGTTTAACTTATTATTGCATGATGAGTAGAAGACTCAATAGCTATATATCTTGATTGTTCTAAATCAATTGTTCATTCAGCTTAATTTTTTGGCTTAATTAAAAATTTTATTGTTCAAAGTTGTTCATGTTATATACTCATTAGATATTTGGATAAAGTATTATTACAGTAGAAGCATTAAAAAATAACCTAGTACTGAGGAATAGAATATAAAATATACTCATATTTATATATTGGACTATTTTCATCATCTGGTATAAAGTATTGAATGTTTTTAGAAAAAAATAACTATTTTAAATTTCTAATTTCATTCAACTGTTAGTAATAACACACAAGTTAGTAAATTCATAGCATTTTAGAGGCATTATTCTCCTTTCTTTTGTTGTTGGCCTGACCAATGACAGAACTAGCAAGGGAATTGAACCTGTAATCTTAGATTCCTGAATATTGAATTGTAAAGTAATGCTCCAACCAACTGAGCTATCCTATCAAAATGGCTTATTTGGTTAGAACATTACTTAAAAATTCAATATTCAAGAATCTAGAGGCCCAGGTTCAATTCCCACACCTGAAGAAGAGAGAAGAGTAATACTTCTTGAAACACTATGCATATACTAACATATAGTATTACTAATGGCTATCAGCGCCACCAAGCGGGCAGTAGTGCTAGAAGCTATTTGCCATAAGATTCCTGTGTGTAGGTATGGTGAACAGCGCCACCTAACGGCTGGAACTTGCATCACTGCTTTTGGCCCTCTACTCTGAATATTTCTGTGGTTGACATGGAAACAGCGCCTCTTGCGGCCTCATGGGGCATAAGTTGAAAGTACCAAAAATTTAAATAAAGTTTAGTTTTTTTCAAAGACATTCAATACTTTATACTAGATGGTGGAAATAGTCCAATATATAAATACAACCAAACATTCAGAAAAATACAAAATATAATCAGCTTCATTTCTGAATATGTTGAGTATCTTGAATTTCTTGTTGATTTTCATAAATTAAACATAAATCAAGTCACTACTTGAACTTGTCTTTTTTTGATGATGTAATATTGTAATAACAATTTAAAAATATACATCCATGATAGAATGTAATGCATGATGAGATAGATCAATGTCATAAGTAAATTAAATCATTAATGTATTCTAGCAAAAAAATAATAGTGACTGGTTATTAAAAAAACAATACCACCAAAACATATACATTCTGTATTCAGATCAGTATATCTATGCAAGTGAATTAGCTTAGATTGAAAACATGGCATTTTAGTTTTTATAGTTAACCAAATAAATAAAAAGTGTATGCTGAAGGGTAGTATTAGATTCACAGATCTAGGCACACTTCCCAGATCCAAGGTTCTTCACTGATGAAAGTCATTAGCTAAAAACTAGTCTTTGAATATCACACAAGAAAGCACTGGATTTATATTATACTGCACAACCATCTAGCATCTGCTGATTAATAAAGTTTACACTAGATAGCACTACTGTGTGGAAAATTTTGGTATGGTTTTAAATTATGTGAAGTTGGAGTTAACGTTATGATTTTTGAGATTGCTTTATTTTGCTGTCCTCATTTAAATCATTGTATCATAATAATGAATATTATTGTTATACTTATTAGAAAGATATGGACAAAATATCAATGCCCCTGTTATTGTATATTTGCAATGTGGGCCATTATAAAACAATTGATATATTAAAAAATGCTGATATGCATAAAAAACAAAAGCTTTTTTTTCCTCATGTGTCATAGCATCAGCCAGGAAGCGAACCCGCTAACCCAGGACAACTGCTGGTAAAGCAGCGGTCGCTGACCTCTCGACCACCAATGCTTGGTTTGTATTATGTCATATATCAAGAGTGTATAATTAAAGTAGTGTTTATATCAAAAACATTTAAATAGTGTTTGACAAAAGGATGAAAAATTGATATATAATGTCAGTTAGATACAGAGAGAGTTCAATGAAATAGGTGCAATGAACTCAATATTAGCATTCATTTGACCGCTAAAATAAAAAGAGACTAAGTTTAACATTTGAAGATTAAAGATAAGTAAATTATCAAAAAAATTTTTAATTAGTTTCTTTCATGGAGTCGTATTTTTAGAATCTTTTTTATGTGCATCGTGAAAGAAAAGTAAATTACAATAACGTAGCGTATGCTTGAAAAATAAGGGAAAAACAGAATTGAGTTAAATATATGATTTATAATTTTTTTTGTAGTTAGATCAATTCTTATAAAAATGGTGATTTCCCGAGAAAGCGACTCCAATAATTATATGATTTCGTTGTTGGTTGTATTATCAATGTGTTGGAAAATGTGTTTTCATTTAATTATGTTTTTATTAATATTTAAATGTCACTGTGAAGTATTTATAAAAAAATTAAATTAGTTCTAAATTTGCTATTATAGTTTATTTCTTATCATCGAGTGTGACTATTTTTATTTGATGCATAAATCAGTTTGTTTGATGTGTTGTGGAAATGTTTTTTTAAATTATTTTTAATAGCCTAGATGAATAAAGTATACATTGTACAGAATGTACTTGTCAAATGATATTTCTTAGTATGAAATTCAATGATTTCTAATAATTTAAATCACAAATCTATGATTGATATGGTAACAATTTTACCAATGGAAGTTGTTTTTTCATTATATAACACAATATGTTTTTGCCTATGAATTTATTGCATTTTTTCTAATAGGAATGTAATTATGAGGGAGTACCCCAAAATACTGGAATTTTGTAATAAAAAATTATGTAATTATTTTTGGGTATTACACATTGAATTTCCTTCAAAGTACTGTTCATTTTCTCCAAAATCCCAATGTAAATGTGTTTTCCACTTTTTGAAGTAATTCTGAAACTCTTTCAAAGTGATGTCTTTTAATACCTTTATTATTTTTATTTCACCACTTCCAAGTCCACAAAACATTATTTTTGAGACATTTTTTCATTCAGGGGAATAAAGAAAAGTTGCACAAAATGATAATGAGTGAATTTGGATGATAGACAAACTAAGTCATTCTAGTTTAATTAAAAATTATTTTCTACTCAATACTTTGTGCACTGGTGTGTTGTCACTGTGAAGTTTACACTCTGCACTTTGTCACAAATTGGGACATTTTCATTTTACCACATCACACAAACATTTCAGAACTTATAGATAAAACACACGATTGTTACAAATGGATTCTGAGTAAATAATAGTGATGGTATAAAGAAAAAATATCAGCATCTCTTGAGATTGGATTGCACTTATCACACTTTTTTGGGATGTGGAAAATTTGGCACTTTCATTAAACCACTTAAAAACTTATTTTTTCTCCAGTGCCACTTATTTGTAAGCTATTTCATCACAAGTTTCAAAGCAGATCAGTTTTGAATAATAATTATTATTTTTTTTTTCCCAGTTGCATTTAGAACATTAAAAATATTCAGAATCTTTATTTGAATTGGAAAAATAGCACAATAAGTAGGATAAATTGGGAAATTAAGAATTTTTTTTTTGTATTTGCTTAACAATAAATAATATTTTCAATAATCATACATTCATGACTGAAAACAACTTCTATAAAACAATTCTTCAAAGTAATTTTGCTGTATTGTTTACAAATGATATTCCAGATTAAATAAACAATATTTTCCAGTTCTTTTATTTTTATAAAAATTAAATGAAGCAACTTCATAAATCCATATATTTCTAAGAATTTCACTATTTTTGACCATATCTGAATCTACAAACTTAAATTATTTTAAAATTACAAATAAAATATCTGTGTCCAAATCTAAATAAGTTGGTTGAGTGAATACATCTTTTAAAACTACATCATTATGCAAACGATAATCAAAATACTTTTTCTACATCTTCCTATTATTACCATTATCAAATAAAATGGGGCTATCCATGAACTTAATATGATTATGATATCATTTTTCAAACTAGTTTTAGTATTCCAAATAAAATAAAAACATTTTTTATAAGAATCAGTATCAATCAATGGCTGTATCATTTATATAATTTAATTAATTGATTATAAATAATATATATTAAGGCTACAACCTTAAGACTATGTGTCTAGATGCATAAGTAGGGACCTCTATAAATCTTAACACAAGATTAATGACTTTAAAAGACAAGATCGGTCACTCTTATCTTCAATCTACTTTTTAATTATATAGGCGAATCTAAAGCATTTCGATTTGAGAGCATAAAGCTATTAAATACTTCACTGATTAAGTCCAACATTTCTATACAAACTAACATATGTGAAATCTTTCAATTCACAGCTAGTCAGTGTGAAGCTCTTATAATTAGAAATCTTTTAAGACAATTTAAAGTTGTAATTAATAATTTGTTAAGCACATAGTCATTACATAAGTAATATATATTAAGGTTATAACCTTAAGACTATGCACCTAGATGTGACAGTATGGACCTGTACAAATGCTTTAGATTTGCTTATATAATTAAAAAGTAGGTTGAATATAAGAGTGACCACTCTTGTTTTTTAAAGTTGTTAATCTTGTGTTAATATTTGTAGAGGTTCCTACTGTATATCCTTAATATACGTTATTTACATAATGAGTATGCACTTAACAAATTATTAATTAATTGATTATAATAAATATTAAACATAATAAGCAATTTAAATCAATTAGTGATTGGCATCATTACTCTATATATAATATTAAATCATTGCAATGCAATATAAGTAAACGCTGATATGTATTCAACTTCAGAAAACAAAATTTTAAATCATTTTATTTATTTATTTTTCTCATGTGTCATAGCATCAGCCGGGAAGCGAACCTGCTAACCCGGGACAACTGCTTGTAAAGCAGCCATCGCTGACCTCTCGACTACCAATGCTTGACATTTCATTTATTTATACTATTTAATCGTAAACATGTGAGGTAAGAAATTGAGTGCAGATCTAAGTCATAATCTATTAATCTACTTTTTCCCCCGTAACAAAAAATAAAAAAGGAAATTAATTTTACCTTTCATTAAAACCCATATAAACTTTAAAAAAACTAAAATGTTAATTTGTATTAAATATGCTGATTTAATTCACATAATATATTTTACAAACTTTAAATTACACACTTTGCATACTTTTATTAAAAAGTTTATTTACCAGTTGAAATAATAATACTAAAATAAATATAAACGTGATCATACTTATGTGTTAGCAGTCAAATCTACTTATAGTTTTATACATTAATGTTTTTTTACAGAATAATCATACTCCAAATAAGTTATGACTAAGTAATAGCAGAAGCAATTTCCACAAACACCACATCTTAATGGCGCAGAAGATAAAAGTATTGAAGAATCTTAAAAGAACTGTTATTCAATTTGGCATAGACATTAAGTGTTAATAAGACAAAAGCAGTAAGATATAGGAAATAAATTAGTGGAATAAGTTGAAAATTTTGAATACTTTATCAAATATACTAAAAATATTAACTGAAAAATAACTGCAATTCTTCACATCCATAAAACAATTATATAATCTTACACTTAACCCATTAGTCGATATCAATATGAAACTTGAATCCTTTTAATTATTGATATTTAAAAAGTAGAAATTTATCAAATATAAGAGTAAATAAAATAAAGAAAGTAAATTGGTAAATCAAATGATAAAATTATGTAGAAAAAAATGGTCACTTATTTATCATGTTAAGACTGGAAAACTGAATTGTGCGGTTATTTATGGAAACATCCTAATTTAATTACAGAAATAGTAAAAAAAAAAAGTCTGGTAAGTAGCCAAAAGTAAGAACCCATTTTATCTTCATATATTAATAATGTACAGAAATTGCATTTTAAAATCATGAATTAAATAAGCAGGTAACTATAGATCACTGAATAGTTTTATAAAAAGCTATAACCTGTGGTTGGGCTGAATAATAGTACCCTAAAAGCTTTATTTTTTTTCAATATTGATAATTAATATGTGGTATGTAAATGGTGTTTATATGATACATTAAGAAACTGTTACTTGTAAGTAATTCTTCATGTTATAATACAGAGATAAGAGCAATAGGCTCAAGCTCAAAGTACATGAATCCCAGCTCATACAGTCATTTACAATGCTCAAACTTCTTACATCTCCTAAGCAACATTCTTTTTTTTTTTAAATTTTGTAATATATGTTCACATTTACAAATAAAGTTGCAAATTTAAACTGTTTACATAAAAATGTCATCTAATCTTATTTAACAAGTTTTTAATGATTTGTTGTTTTGAAAGATGAAGATTGCTACAGAATATCTTGATAAATTGTTTAAACACACAATGATTGATATGATTTAAATAATAGCTTTAATTTTATATTGCACATTTTGTGGATGACCTTATCAATCAAGATTCATTAGAGATCTATTATCAATGCAGAATTTCCACAAATAGTATATGCTGTCCAACGTAATATCCTGATTTGCAATACTATATACGACAATGAATCCCTAACAACATTTAAATATGAATAAAACAACATAAATATTTATATAAAAGGCAAAAGAAAAAACAGCATGCATGTCTATATTCTTAGACCATGAGAAAAACATGGGCATGATTTCAACTTGCAAAGGTTAACCATGTCTGCATGGAGTGAGATGATAAAAAAATCAAAATCAAAAAGACATGGTTTATTGCAAACATCAAACAGAACCCAATTTTCAAATTATTGAAATATGTAAATCAGGGTATTTTGCATATTAAACAACAGAAGTTATATACCTGGCTCCAAATTTAGTAAAAATAGCTATGTTTATAGTGCTTGGCACTGAAAATACATTAAGCTCAACTAAAAACTGGAAATGTTGTTTATTATAAAATATTATATACTTTGTAAAGCATATTTCCATATATATGCACAACTTTGCATAATTTTTCCAAATGCATTTTTGATATCTTTTTTAGATCCAATTTAAAATTAATCTTAGGAATGATTATTGTCTCTGATCATCATTATTTTGATGTACTAGTATGATCTTTAGGAAATTTATTGATTTCCTAGGTTTAGTGGCATGAGTTCAAGCAAAAATTTAACTCTTTTTGATAATAAACAAATATAATTTATTTATACAAGTTATAAATAAAATAAAATTGTTGTTTATAAATTTGTTACCACCATAAAATCATAAAATAAATAAAATACAAAATATTTATATTAACAAGTAATTATAAATGTTAAATTTAAATGTAACTTTTAATATGAATGGAGAATTTTTTTAAAAAATCAAGTTTTAATTAAACAATCAAGATAAATTAAGATTTCACTCTTCATTTTTTTTTAAATTTTAATTAAATCTAAATGTTTTTTGGTGACTTAATCATTAAATTCAATGGATGTGTATTTTTAAGAAATATACTAATATTTATTGCACATAACTGAAAAGTTATTGAGCCAATATCACTCTAGTTTGAAATTTAGCCAACCATCTCTATTAACAAGCCTAAAATATTGTTATTTGTTTTATTCCATTATTATCAATACCTAACATATATATATATATAAAATTTGAAAAAAATCCATTTGATAGGAGTATGTCAAAATTAGCTAAAAGGTTTAATAAGCTAATGGGCTTGGATTGAAAACATTAAGGTGTTTTTAGTTTAAGACTCATAGTTTTGTAGTTAAGTGGAGATAAAAGGTGGCTGATAGAGGGTTGCATTAGATCCTAAGATCTAGGTGCAGTGCTTTCAGATCCAAGGCTCCTCACTGATGAAGGCCACAAGCCAGAAACTAGTCTGGGGATATTGGATGAGTAGGCACTAGATGGGGATTTTATGCACAAACCTTCTGGCATCCATTGATTACTCTAGCTTGCTGTATGTGGCAATACGTATAGTGAGTTTTGCCTGTTTTAACAACAGTTATACACAAGCATAAGAGGTGGTGGTCATATGATGTTTATAGGTTTAATTAACCCAAATAAACAAAAAAAACCAAAGCAAACAATATCTAAGTTAAACAGAAGTGCTTTTTTTCATGTGTCAAAGCATCAGTCAGGAAGCGAACCTGCAAACCCGGGACAACTGCTTGTAAGGCAACTGTGCTGACCACTCGACCACCAACGCTTAACAAGTGTTTTTTTTTTTAAAAAATGCTATTTTTTTAATAAATAAAATAATGTATTTACTCAAAAAAAAAACTAAGTATGAATTCAAAGTCTATGGTTCTAATGTAAAATTAAAAACTGTCAAATATAATATTTATTAATTAATTTAGAATATAAAATAATGCATTATGAAAGACAATTTATTCCTTTTAATAAAACATACAATTAAAAATGAGTATATTGAAGTAACTGGGAGCATAAACTGTAGCTGCCATTTATTTATTATATATATATAGTTGGTTGGTTAGATTACTTAAAAAAAATAATCTAATGTAAATTATTATACTTAAACATAATTATAATAGATAAATATTAATAGGTTTGTTTGAAGAAAATCAACGATAAATTACATCCTCTTAATCAAGCATAAAATGGGTCATGATATAAATATCAAATTATAATAAAAAATAACGCTTGTGGAAATTGTTATATAATAAAACATACTACATATCTATTTAGACTACTATAGCTTATCAGGGGAAATATGATAGTGTCGTAATATAATGTATATTTAAATATTTGCAAAGAAACGAACAAAATCAAACATTCTATAAATAATATTTACGAACAAAATTAACTCAATCTTTTTTTATAAATGACACTTTTATAATTGAACATTATCGATTTCTGTTATATAACTTATATATCAAAAGAATTAATAATTTAATCTGGAAAAGTAAAAAGAAAACCTCTTAACATTATATTAGTCTTTTCAATAAAAGATTTTCGTGCAGAAAATTAAAAGCCTACGATATGTTTATCACACACGTAGCGCTGCAATATATGTTTTTCTTCTGTCGTTATAGTAAAAATATCAAATAAAGGTCTAAAATTACATGTTAATATAGATTTTTGACCAAGTTATTTACTGTTTAATAACACTTTCTTAAAATGGCATTTTATTTTAAATTATAATAGATATAAAAACTTATAATGCACATATACAGCACAATATTTACAAAAAAGTCACATACGAAAAAAAAAAGAGAGGAAAAATAAGAAAAAAGTAATTTAGAAAGAATCATGTAAAACTTATTTGGGACAACTAACAATTTTTATATATGCCTATTATTAGTAATAGTAATAATTAGTTTTTCTTAATGTAATTAAAAGGGATATAACCTCAGACTTTCAAGCTCACTGCAACTATCCACTTCATCTTATACAACCGATACACATGACCACATTCATGTGAAAAAGATAAATGATCTACAATATATGCATTTTGTGCTGAATCAGTTGACCCAGATCCTCATCTCTCACACATAATATAATCAGTGCTCAGTTTATATTAAGATAGCAAATCTTCAAACTTTAATAAACAGGCGTCAGTCTTCCCATCCTCCAACTTATCAGGCATCCCTATCATTGAAAATCTGATGATGGAATGCTCAAAGTCTTTGTTGATGCCAATATTATTGCCATACCCATGTTGACTCTTAAGTCACTCTGACGCTCATATATAAGACCTTAATATGTCCATTTAAATACACAAAAGAGAGATGGGCAGAATACAGGCTAAATATATAATATTTAAATACAATTATATGTTTATACTAAACTTAATGTAATTAAAAGAGATTTGAACCCAGAAATCTAAGCTCTCTATAACTATCCACTCCATATTATATACAACCAATACACATGACCACATGTGAAAAAGATAAATAATCTCCAATATACATTATATAAATAATTTAAATAGATAGGAAACATAGTCCTATTTATATAGAAAAAAACATACTATATATTTAAAAGTATATTTAATATAAATATGTAATAAAAAATAAACAATTAATAAATCCATTTAATTTTGTAATACAAAATCAAATCTCTAACTTATACTACATAAATCAGAATATATTAAAAATAATATCAACCCTGACATATCTATCAGTCAGTTTATCTGTCTACCTGTTTGTCTGTCCAAATCTAAATAAAAGTAAAGTAATTGAATGGTTTTATTGATTAGAAGTTTAAAAAAAAGTTTAAGCACTAAAAGTTATAGACTGAACTGTGATCCATAGATGATGAGTTCTAAAATTTGGAACTTTATCATCCCATAAAACTATGCAGCTGTAAATATAAATGAGTAGATAAAAAAATCAAATCATTTGAAGTAGTTACCTTAATTTTTTCATTATTCAAAAGCTGATCAAAATATTTCTACTATCTATTCTAAATAATACACAAAGGCAAAACTCTCCATGCAGTAGAACTACTTGGTGCAAGCCAGAATAACACTACTGTGTGGAAAGATTTGCCTCTGTGTAAACAGCTTGTATAAGCATAAAAAATGATAATTAGGTAATGTTTAGTGGTTATTCTAAATATTACTGTCATCATATTAAAAAAATGCCTTTAATGAATTTAATATATTTTTAAGATCCATATAGGAGTTGAAAAATGTCTAAAATTATCATGAACAGCAATTATTTGTATCACTTTTGCCATCTTAATATATCAATTATTTTTTCAAGTCTTCTTATCAGTCACTAACTTTCAGTTTATTATTTTACTATATGTAACATTTAAATGGAAAGGATTCACACATTAAGCACGTGCTGTATTGTTGTTATAATAGCTCAATGATGTCTTATTAAGTACTGAGGATATTTTTATACCAAAGCACAAGATAGAGACTTTTGAAAAGATAAGAACTGCCATCTAATCATCGTACATATCTTGTGCTTTGGTTTGAGAACACAGTACTCATCAGGACATTGTTGAGATATTATTACAACAGTACAGTGCATGCACTTAAGGTGTATATCTCTTCTATTTCAAATTGAATATTACATGTAAAATTCTATATTTTTCTTTTTTATCAAGTCACTAAAAGTAAGTTCATTGTCAAAGAATTGTTAATGACTCTTCTTATTAATTAATCTAAGAAATATTTATGTGCATTTATAACACCCTGTTTAAAATAATTCAATGCCTCAATTCTAAAAGTCCAAATTATAAAGTCGATGAAATTATCAAAAACAATAGATGCTTTTTTTTTCCATATGTCAAAGCATTGGCTAAAAAGTGACCCGTGACAACTGTCTGCAAGCAACTGCTTGCTTGCAAGGCAGCTGTGCTGACCTCTCGGCTACCAATGCTTGATAAGCAATAGATGCTCTTGAAGAAGAAACATAAAGTTTCTTGCAACTATGACTGAAAATAAGACCTATTTCTTTTAATATAACCTTTATTTTAACCTTATAGCTATTAAACTACGATCTGTCTAACAATTAAAGTTTATAAATAAAGTGTAATATGAGTTTATATGCCATTGTTTTGAGCTTGGATACATCCATGCCTTTTTAAAACGATTTTTCTGTCTAAACATAATATTTGTGGTAGACAATGGGATATGTATACAGAAAGCAATTACTATTTTATTTTTGGTGTTTTTTTTTTTTTACCAATTCCATACAAAAATTTGTTCTTCTACTAGTAATATTTATTTTCATGTCAACCCTTTATTATATCTGTACTTATTTATACTTTTAAAACAAAAATAAAACCTGATACCATCTCAGGAAATATAATAAAAGTTGTCAACGTGAGGTACTTTAACTTAAAATGACTGCCTTAATTTTGAAAAATAAGATAATTTAATTAACTAATATCAGTTAATCAAATTTAAATACACATTTAAAATAATATTAATCATGGTGACAGTAAAATAAATGAAACATACTATAAACAACGATCTCTTGAGAAACCAATTATTAAATGACATCTAAATATAATATAGTTAATATCTCATTTTAAATTTATATTTGATCTTAAAATAATTTTATTCGGAATTAAAAATAATCAAATCATTTTACCTTCAATAGTGAATATTATTTTTCATGAGAATATATATAAATAAATAATTTCCTTCTTTTCTGAGCAGTTAATTAAAACATCCACCGAAAATATTGTTTTAAAATAGTAAGCTTTATTATTGCCTAGCATGCTAGTGATATGACACACGTATCATATTAATGGCTTATAGACTATACTACTATAAGTCATGAATAGGGTATGCATGTTATATCGAAAGCATTTGATATACATAATATATGGAAAGCATGCTAGATAGAATAAAACTGAATATTTAAAAACTCCCTTTTCTGTGGATGTTTTCATTACAGTCGTGTATTAAATATAAATATATTAAAAAGAAAAATAAAACCTTTGACTTTATTAAAAAAGAAATAAGTTAATATGTTATTTTGATTCTATAAACCATATGTAGAAAACAAAAATATTGTTTCAGAACTTTTCAAAAAGTTTGTTTAATCTGAAAATAAATGGCGATGATTAAAATTATGGCATCAAAAACATCAATGGAAATATATTTTTTAAATGGGTTTAGTTTGATGCAGTTGATCAAGCGTCTAAATCGGAAGAACTCGAGATCGATTGTGGCGCTTGAACTTTTTATGAATTTCCGAGCAATAAAACCACATGCCTCTTTATATCATCATTATCATCAACAACTATTATCAATCCACTGCAGGAGAAAGATCTCTCCAAGTTCAATACACCTTCTCCGATCTTTAGCTTCTCTTCTCTACATCACCCCTGCACACTTTCTTATTTAATCCATTCATCTAACATGTGGTCTCTTTCTGGGTCTTCTACAATCTCTTGGAATCCAGTTTAAAATTTCAATTGTCCATCTATTATCATTTCTTCTAGCAATATGTCCAGCCCAACTCCACTTCAATCTTTTAATTTTTTCAGTGAGGTCAGTAACACCTGTTTGTTCTCTTATCCATACATTGCATTTTCGATCTCTTCTTGTTACTCCCAACACGCATCTCTCCATACCTCTTTGAGTGGTCTGAAGTCTCTGTATTGCTCTTCTATTAAGTGTCCAGGTCTCAGATCCATAAGTAAGAACTGGTAAAACACATTTGTTAAAAACCTTCCTTTTCAAACACATAGGCATATTTCCTTTTAGTATCAAGTTATTTCTACCAAAAGCACTCCAACCAAGTTTAATTCTATGATTAATTTCATCCATTATGTTTCCATCTGTATTAATAATCTGACCAAGGTATTTGTAACTGTTAACTTCTTCTAACTCATTATAATCAATCTTTATTTTCATATTTTGAGAAAATCGATTAAACATCACTGTAGTCTTTTTAACATTTATTTTTAGTCCTACTTTCATACTTTCATCTAATAACTCCTGCAACATTTCCTGCAGCTCTAAAGAATTGTTTGCAAAAACAACTACATCATCTGCAACATCGAAATGATTTAAATAATCTCCATTTACTTTCACTTCTTTAGCTTCCCATATTAATCCACAAAATATTTCTTGCAGCAGTTTTGGAGATATGGAGTCACCCTGTCTTACACCCTTCTCAATGTTGCCTCTTTATATATATGTTAATTTTTTTGCTTTTAAATTTTCTGCAACCTTTTTTTATATTAGAAAACTATTAAATGCTAGTTGATTAAAAGATAAATTATATGAAAAAAAAAATAAAAGTCAAAAATCTCATTCCAAGGCAAGACTGCTTTAAAATAAATTATAAACATATTTTTAAATCTTGTGTGGTATACATAGGCATATTACAGAAGAAAATTAGACATAGAAATATCACAATCCATATGTGACTTTGACATATTTAAAAACAGTGAATTTCTTGACTTCTTGCACTAGATATTTATTCTGAAAAAAAAATTGTTTTAAATTAATTATTTTTTTTGTTTATGAGATGGTCTTATTTTTGAACAATACAAATTATTGTGAATTCATTTTAATTCATAATGGACTTTGTCCTTACTGCTATATTATCAACACTGGAATCAATTTACAATAAAACTGGCAAATGAAATAGCAATAAAAGGAAAGAAATAAACAATGCCAATTTGAAAGCTAGGTCAATAAATGGTTGCAGTGAAAATAGGGATCTTGCCTATATATTAAGATCCATTTGAAAAAAAAATTAGACATCAGACAACATTCAGATGTTGAATAACAGTGCATATGTTATCCACCATATAGTAGAATGCAGCAAGATATGTTTAAGTCTAGATCAAGTAGTTTCAAGCTACAGTCATTACCATACCTGTATGCAAAACAAGTCATGCTTAGTTTGGAAGTTTCAGTGTTCAAAAGGGAAGTGATGTACTATTAACAACTAAACACCCATAGTTCATAAAACATAACAGGGACAAATTATTAATAAGTTTCAACATTTCAAAAGTGTGTAGAGTTGTTGATACAATATATTTTATCACTTTACTTTCCATTTAAAATTTTTATTCAGTGTTTATGCATATTATTTACCATTTTTTGTGCAGTCTTTGATTTTTACAAACTATATTATAAAAATATGCATGGGTGTTTTGTCATGATATATTTCTTTATAATTTTTAATCTATTACCTGGATCAAATTTGGGCTTACTGTGAATTAAAAATTTAGCATAAATATTATTCACAGGATTTTTTGTTTTTTTATTCTGGTTTTTAATGCAATTGTTTTCTTAATGCTGTTAATAGCATTTTAAAAATAATTGATGTGATTATTGCATTTTTATGTTATTTGAATTCCATTAATTATTCCACAAATTATGTAGATATATTTTAATATATTGAATTAAATATTTCTATGAATTGTTATTATAATAAAGAATAGAAATGATGAGAAAATATCCATGTAAATAGAAATAATCATTAATCTTTGATGTTATCATGAAATTATCAATTATTACAATATATATATATATATTGAAACTGATATAATCAATTTAGGTGATTATGTTCATCAATTCTTTCACAATAGTCAAAGAAAAGAAAGTGTAATACAGCACAGAGTAACCTATTTAAATACAATAATAAAACACACATTTTAGAAAGCAAATAACTTATAATATTAACAAATAGGAATGTGTTATGTCTATGTACAAATGCATATATGTCTATGCATGATATTTGTTACTTTTTATATCTATAATAGAAACAAGATAGAGATTTTCTAAAATATTATGTAGGGTAATTTTAATATTATTTAAGATAATCACATGACACTCTTGTTATGATTGAACTTATTTTAAAAAGAAGAAACAATAAAAAGCTGCCTCTTCAAAGATTTCAAGAGATTCTATATTCCAAAATTGCCAAAGAAATTTGATGGTTTAGAGTCTTCTAAAATTGCTACAACTAGAAATATAATTTTAACTAATGTCTAAAATAAAAGTAACCCTTCTGTAAATTGTAAACCAATGGTGGATTAACTTAGGATGATTTTTTTGGAGTGGAAAATTAACTTTATATGAAATATCTTTAAAATGGTTTAGAAAAATATCATGAAATACCTCATCCTTATCAGCAACCCAAAATAAATAAGGCAAAAAAAATATGTTGAAAGAATTGTTAACACAAATATATCGGGAATTCTAAAAAATAAAAGAAAATATTCAGATTCAAAATCTAAAAAAGATTTATCAGGGTTCTTAAAATGAAGAAAAAATTAAAAGATGTTTCATGTTTTTGATTACAAATTTGTTTAAATTTAAACTAAATCTGTATGCTTATGTCAGCATCATGATTATAATATAATTGATTCATAAATGGTAAATAAACTGTAATATAAACTATTTAAATTTACAGATGAACTTTTAATTAAAGTGGATTTGAACCTAGACTTTCAAGCTCCTTAGAGTCATCCATCCTATCCAATATTACCAATATATATATGACCACATATATGTGAAAAAGATAAATGATCTTCAATATATGTATTTCATGCTGAACCAGCACTCCTCAATTGATTTAGATTATCAACTCCCACACATATATATAATCAGTACTTAGTTCTATACTAAGGTAGAACATCTACACCCTTTAATGGATAGGCTTCAATTTTCTCCACTCTCCAACTCTTCAGCCATCCATAACACTGAAAATCTAATGATAGAATGATCAAAGCCCTTCATAATACCAATATTATAGTCAGTATAGATATTATATACATAAATTTGAAACATTTAAATACAATGCATGATTTATTTAAATATTCATTCTTTCTAACCAAAGTGTTTTTGTCGATCTTCTATATTAATAAATGAGGCATGAACATAAATGGCTGGGTATTTGAATACTAAACCTGCAACACAGAACATGTACTAGATCTTTATGTGCCTGTTCATATTCATATCAATCTGCCACTTGTGGTGTGACCAAAATAATGTGTACACAGATCTTTCTTGTGTAAAAAAACAAAATGTGTACACGGATCTTTCTTGCACCAAAAAACAAAATGTGTATATAGATCTTTCTTGCACAAAAAAAAACAAAATGTGTACACAGATCTTTCTTGCACAAAAAAAAACAAAATGTGTGATACGAATGTCAACAGCCACAGTAGGTCTAATACATGCTCCATGTTGCAGGACTAAAAATAAGTGAATATACATCAAACAAACAATAAATAATTTCAAAATACACCAAACATGATTTAAAAATACATTATAAAATTCAATATAGTTTAAATATACACCAAAAATGAAACCACTTGATTGCAAAGGATGCTGGGATTTTCATAAAAATGCTAATGAATGCTTTTGTTTTTCATAAAACTGGTAATAAATGTCAGTTTTTTTTATACAGAAATTAAAGCAAAAATTGCTAATAAACATCAATTTATTTTTATATCTAAAGAAATTAAAACAAAAACTGCTAAATAAACATCAATTTTGTTTTAATAAAGAAATTAAAGCAAAAACTGCTAATAAACATCGATTTATTTATTTTTATAAAGAAATTAAAGCAAAAACTGCTAATAAATGTCAACATTTATTTAAAAAAATATTTATTTAAATATACACAAAACAAACAGTAAATGATTATGATTTTGAATTAACCTTTAGGTCACTTCTCACAAATTATTTTGTTTTTTTGACCAATTTGTCCCCTGGTGAATTTTTTGTATTATATGTCAAAATGCATGTAAAATGGTATATTTTATTATATAAAAATTTTGCTGAAAAATTTATGCTAGAAGGTGGGAAATTCAAAATTCCTGATCTTACAACATAAGCCCCACCCTGACATGTTCAGTCATTGTCTGTTGCCATGGCTATAAAATGTTTGGCATTTTATGACATTGTTTAAAGAAAATAGTTCCAATGACAAAAAATGTGTTTATTTGCAAATTTATTATTGTTTTAGATAATTTTCTACAATAATTTACACTATATTTATTAGATATCAAAAAATATAAATTATTAATAACTTATTTTGACTTGAAATACTTTATTTTCAAATATAATGTTATATTAGCAGTGAATTTAAACATGGCCTGAAGCAATTTACAAGTGTAGCTTCTACATAAGCAATCTACTTATACTTATGAGTATGAAAATATCACAGTTTTACAATAAATATTCAAATATTTTAAACTTTTAAAGTATAATTCATTAGATATAAGTTTCAATTTTTAAAAATAATAAGAATTAAGAAATATTTCATTGATTTTATAAACTGAAAATAATCTTTCTAAAAATGATGACATGTAAACTCTTTGTTTTGATTATGATCTCATTTTTTTAATATTTACAAAAACAAAATGTGAACATTTAAAATTTATTTCAGTAATAAACAAAAATATCTATCAAATGAAGTCAAATTTATTATTTTCAGATAAGTAATAATAATTTAATCATATATTTTATGTTGATTTGTGAGATAAAGAAAAACATCAGAAAATGCTGAAATGTGAGTCTTAAGATGCATGACAGAAGGGTTAATTTGATAAAAATGTGTTAACTATATTTCTGTAGAAAAAATTTTCACTCCAAAAATAAAAATTTCCAATATGATATCAACTGTGACATCACCATTGTAGGACAATTTTTTTCAATATGTCATTACAACATCACACAATAATAGTGGGTGTGAAAATGTCCTATCTCCCCTATCCCCCTCTGTTGCAGGTTCAGTATTCCAGTACCAATGGCTATATTATTCTTGTTAATTTATGCTAGGTTAGAGAGTATTTTAAAATGTTCATTGTATGGTGTTATGTGTCTTGATCTTGAATGTTAAATATATGTGTGTATATATATAAATTATTACTATATGCATTTCTAATGAGTTTCATAAATTGTGTATATTTTTGTAATAATAGGGTAATACTTTATATTTTAAATACTTAAAGCTTTATATATATATATTAATTTTATGCTTAGACAATGAAATCTTTACATCAGTTTTTTTATGGTTAGTACAATTTAAAATATTAACAATTGTTTTGAACATTATAATAACATTACATAAATTCATGTCAGTTCAAATACTTTGCAATAGGGAATAGGCAGTTAAGATACAGCACAAGTGACATGAAGTTATATAATTCTTTAAAGTTTATCCATATATATGTTAAATGATTAAATATTTGTTATAATTTTCTAGAATTTTGTTAGAAAATAACGCAACTTGATTTAATGTAAATAGATGGATTTATTTGATATTTATTTGGGGGAATGTTGGAATTGATATGTGCATATATTTAATATTGGTTTTATATATAGTCAATATTAATATTGGACATTCATATCTTGTTATTAAAGATTGAAATAAGGATTTTGTTGGTGATGTTGTTACTGTTTGATTATATATTACCAGATGTATTATCTCTGTTATGTTCAAAACAATGAAATGCATGCCCACTGTTTATATTATTAATATAATCTGATGTACAATCATTGGTTCACTACATATAGTATATGCTGATACAATAATATTTTATGGGCATAATTATTTATGCATGCAGATGAATTATACATAGGTTTATTAAGAGGTGCATATAGATGTTGTGATCAACTTATGACAAAAATCCTAATCATATCTGCCTGATCAGAATTTAAATGTGTTTTTGAAACATGTCGCATCTTTACAACTTTACGGAAACTGAGTAGATGATATAGAATATGAGATATAATATTATTGTTGATAGTGAAGTTGATATTTTTGCATTGACTCATATAATATTATCAAATGCAAAGTATGCCTAATGCAAAACTCTATGCATACTAGATTACTTATTTTAACTGTTTCAGAATCTAATTCCCCACTTCTTATTTAAAAAGGGCCTAACAGAGTTTTTCTCCATATTTGAACACTTTGAATTTACAATTAAATCTTTCTTTCATATATTTTTAAATTCAAAGACAGGATTAATTTTTGTTAGAGAAAAAAATATATATGTTATCTTTAAAATTTTTTGAAATATTTTTTTGTTGGTATGTCAAAAAGCTATTCCATTATCCTATAAAAACTGCTGCCGCTTTATTGTAACAAATATTTTATGATCTGTCTTTTTAAAAATAAATAGTTTCAAATGAAATATAATTATATTCATATAGGTTTTTGGTTTAAATAAGTATTTTACAAAAAATAGTACATAAATAATCTTTAATATATAAATTATTGAAAATCCAAATTTGTTTTTTTCAAATGAAATTTTTGGTTATTTGCTCCAGATTAAACAATCCCCCAATCAGAAATTGTCTTGATATTGAGATCAAATTGGGGCAGATCTGATCTCTTTGATATGGAAATTACATATTAAGGGTGCTTTGAACTCATATTTTCAAGCTCCCTACCTCTATCCTATCCATCTTATACAACTGATACACATGACCACATACATGTGAAAAAAAAAACTACAATATATATATTTCATGCTGAACCAACTCATCAATTAGTCCAGATCATCATCTCCCACACATATGTTTAAAGATTTGCTATCTTAATATAAACTAAGCACTTACTACATGTATGTGTGGAAGATAATGATCTGGACCAAGATCAGTTATCTTTTTCAGGTGTATGTGATTATGTGTATAGTTGTAGAAGATGGATTGAATAGATATAAGAGCTTAAAATTCTGAGTTCAAATCCTTTCTCATTACATTAAGTTCAGTATAGATAATATACTTGTATTTAAAAATTACATATTGTAATTTTTAAAAAGTCTGTCTGCTGCTGACATTTTCAGATTTTTTTCAACTAATAATTTTAAAACAATTTCTATGAAAAAAATAAAACTGCATACTAAAATCTAAGGTTATAGATAGGCTCAAAATATTCAAAGAAAAATATAATGATCACAGCACCATTGCAATGCACAAATCATATCAAAATAAGTGTTTTTGTAAATGATGAATAATAACATGTTGAAACTCTGTTTAAAATTCTGACTCTTAATGATTAATGAAGTAGATGATATCATATAAATTCATATCTATATAATACACTTAAATAAGGTATGCAGATTACAGAGTTAATTAGCAATGCTATCATGATAAATAATAAATTCATCTATGATAATAAAATTCATTTAAATGCTACATGTAAAGTTATTATGACAGCACAGAAAGGTAGTCATTTATAAAACTTTATATTCAGAATCAAATAGGAATTTATTTCACATTGTGGCTTTATAATTTGTTAGAGTGTATCATAAATAATCATCCCATTTACTAGTTTATTTCTTTTAATTTTGTTTACCAATGTGAGTAATCAGCCTATTTTTTGGATTCTGAAGCTATTGAAATATGTTGGGTCATTAAATTAATAAATATAGTGATTACTTTGCTTGCTAATAAAGTATTTGGCTGCCATTTTAACAATAAATATCAAGTGATTTAGTACATTTTGTTAACTATAATGCTTCCATTATGAGGGAAGATTAATTGTAATTACATATGGATGAATCCACATTTCTTTTTGATCACCAGCATTAAGAACGTATATTCATAGGAGTGAAAGATACCACGAGGTACCAGAGTTAGGACATCTCCCATGTAAATTTCTTAAAACTTATAGATAGAATACATAATAGCATTGAGTATATTATATAATTGAATCTCATTAAGGACTTTAGGCATAGTTTGTATATCTACTACCACTTAATAAATTGATGATTACAATACATATATACACACACATTTGGAGAGATGTCATGCCCAGTTTGGTGTTTGAAACAATCATTAATTGATGACCTTAACACATAAAAAGCATGACATATTATTGCATTAAGCATATATAACAGAAATGATCTCTCATCAGCTGCCTGAAAGAATACAAACTGTCATCATAAATATAACAAGTCTCATTAAACACCAACCAAAGTAAAATCAAAATGACATTTTATTAATTACCCTCAGTGAAATTTTTTTTGCATCAAAATATAAAACTGACATATTAACACATTTTAAATATTTATAATTCCCTTTGTATATTTTTCAAAGGGTGTAATGTATTATATATAATTACATTTCCATACTCTGTCATTCCAAATAATATCAAAAGTATATTCTATACAATTATATTTTTAAAATTTTATATTTAAACTCTGTATAAGTATTGTTTTATATTAATATATATATATAATCATTAAAATCATACAATCCCAATATCAAGAGCAATCAATAATCTCAAACTGTTGTCAAGTCAACCTCCTTCTAACAATAAGGATAGATGTCTTGACAACAGTTTGAGATTTTTGATTGTTATTGTTATTGGGATTATGTAAGTGTTGACTGGTTTTAATGATTACTTATAAACCCATTTAGCACTTATTATTTCAGCAATATATATAATACAAATAAAATGTCTGTTAATTAAAAATTTTTGTAATAACAATCAAAATAATAAATATAATGGTAATTAACTATTATATACAGTCTTTCAATCTACAGAAGTACTTTTAATTAATTCTTTAACCTTCCCCAACTGCCATTAATGGAAGTTGTGGACCAAAAGTATTTCTGCAAATTGAAAGACTATATATAATAGTTACAGTTCTATTTATTATATATATATTGAAATAGAAAGGTGCATGTGAAAAAGGTTAAAAACCTTTCTTTTTCTAATTACAGACTTACAGTGCCCTTAATAAATAATCAGAATATATTGAAATAGTATATTTTTTGGAATATATTGTATTGGTTTGTAGTTAAGTAAATGTATAGAAAATAAATTATATTAATTTAGAAGTGTGACATTATTAATATTTTTAAATATGAAATTATTATTAATTAATGGCATTATATATTTTTTATAAATAAAAATTGATTTTATTAAAAGTTAATTTATAAAAAAATTCAATTGTTTAATTTAAAAATATTAATTTTAAAGAATTTAGAATTATTTGTTTTAAATACTTTTAAATAGACTGAAGAATTATAAATAAAATACGGAATAGAATGGGATTAGATAGGAATAAAAATAGAGAAAAGATTATTTATGTTGGTTTTAATATATCTAAAGATTTATTTATTAAAGTTAAGATATTAGTTAAAATGATTAATAGGAAATATAATGTTTCAATTTGTTCAGTTTATAAAAAGAAAGCAAATTTAAATTTTTTAATTAATGGTAATGGGGATTGTAATAGGTTAGACATTATGAATTCAGTTTATTCGATAAAATGTTTGAATTGTTTTAGAAAGAATGTAGAAATGACATATATTGGGACTAGTAAAAATAAATTAAAAACTAGATTAAAACAGCATTTGGGTGATGAAAATTCTACTATTTACATTCATAGGAATAAATTTAAGCATGGGAATTTTGAAATAAAACCTTTGGAATGTATTGAGTCATGTAATGAAAGGATAATAAAAGAGGGTGTATACATAAATGAAATAAAACCAGAATTAAATAGGATATTAATAGAAAAAGATAGAAAATAATCGGTTTTTAATTAAAAGTTTTTATTTGATATATATGTAGAATTTTAAAAAGGAATTAGTTGTGTTTAAGTTGTGATTGTAATAGGAAAGGGGAGTGAGATAAGGTAAAAGAAAGAAAATTTTGGTTATGGATATATTTTGTAATTTTTAATTAATTTAATTTTTTTATTTTTGGAATATGTGATATTTATTGTGTATATATATTTTATTTTAGTGTGCCTTGAAAAAGACTATAAAAAATAGTCGAAACATCAGATTTCTTTTTCATGATTATAGTCATAATAAATCAAGTTTTAAAAAGAAGGAGTTAGTTTGTTTTATTTCTATATTAGATATATATGAACTATTTTGAAAAGAAGAACTGTGTGATGGATATATTAAATTATTAAGAATTATTTATTGTGCTATTGCAAGTAGCCAACTGTTTGATCTCACAAACAGGATTATTGGGTGCTGAATTAAAAAGAAAACCTTGGATTTTAAAATGTCCATGATGAACTTGTAAACAAATAGTTTTGATCTCAAGAATTTTGGGAACCAGAACTCAAATAAATAATCTACTCCTTTATATTTTCATTTATCATAAATAGGATTATTTCATAATCATCAACTGCTGCAAAATCATGATTTTTTTACATCTTCATTTAGGCCTATCTTCTATATTTCAAATGAAGTTCCACAATGAAAAAGATTGCTATATATCAAATTTGAAGTTATGTTAACATTTCTACTGATGAATAAGTTAAAATTACAAAACAACTTATAAATTTTTATTAAATATTTTTTAATTTATAACAAATTGTTTTTCACATAAATATCAAGCCGATATTAATTATTCATAAATTGTCAATTTTTAAATATTGTATCGATCACTTGTGTGTAGTTATCAAAGCTATATGCAAGTAATATTGTCAAAACATTTTAAATGTAATGTTTAAAAATAATCCAGATGTGGTAAATAATAGTAAATTTTTATTTTATAGATGTTATATTTTAATACTGATTATGAAATATATAATATGTGTTATTTAATAATATTTATAATTTTAAATAATGATTGTTTAAATGGTGATGAATATTGACTTTATGTATGTGGAAATTGACTAATGCTGTATGTATTGATAATTGAAATATTATTATTTAATGTTTAGCCTGATATTGTTGGTTAGTTCCAGTTATAAATTTCAGCTTTATTTTAATAATGACTTTGTCTTTGTAGTGAATACTTTTTGAGCATAGGTAATGTTTACATTTTTATAAATAATCTGGCTCTAATGATGAATTAGTATTTAAATATTTTATATATGAAGTTTTAAGAAGAGTTATTGTTCCTAAGTTATTACCTAGAATAATCTCACATATAACAGGCATTTCACATTGCCTAATTTTATAGTCCTCAGATTACTGTGTTACTATGTATTGGGATCAAGGATAGCTTGGTTTGTTTTGGAAATGTCTCAGATTATTGATCATACATGCATTTGTTGATTTTGATGTAATAATTTAGATATTTATAGCTATTACAATGATATTATTGTTATTTTTTTAAAATAAATTATTTTATTTAATAATAAATTATTTTGTCTCTTTCATTATTCATGATTTTTTGACTTGTAAAATCTAAAATATTGATATGCCAAAGATGTTGAGTAAATTTGTTTTATTTCAAGATTTATTATTAATTAGCCTTTCCAAAATGCAGGGTCACACCTCTTACATTTCAGCATTTCTTGGTATTTTTCTTTATCTCACACATCCATGTAAAATATATAATAAAATGATTATTTCTTTTCAGAAAATAATAAATTTGACTTCATTTGATAGATATTTTGGTCTAGTACTGAAATAAATTTTAAATGTTCATATTTTGTTTCTGTAAATATTAAAAAAATGAGACTGCAATCAAATCAAAGATGTTACACCCTGTTCCATGTCATAAAGATTTTCAGTTTATAAAATCAACAAAATATTTTTTGTTTTTCATTATTTTTAAAAATGTGAACAAATATTTATTTATTTCTCTTACATCTAACTAATTATGCTTTAAAAGTTTAATTTTTTTTAATAGTTATTGCTAAATTATGATATTTTTTACTGTAAATAACGTAGATTGTTTACTGTCAAAACTAGAATTTTTTAATTTGCTTGAGGCCACATTTACGTTAGCTGCTAATATAATATTATATTTTTGAAAATAAAGAATTTCAAGTTAAAATAAGTTATTAATAATTTATATTTCTTGATAGATAATAAATATAGTGCAAATTATTTAAAAACTACAATTTAAAACCATAATAAGTTTGCAAATAAACATGTTTTTGCATCATTGGAAAGTGCAATGTCATAAAATGCCAAACGTTTTACAGCCTTGGCAAGAGATAATGACTGAACATGTCAGGGTGGGGCTTATGTCTATTGTAAGAATGGGAATTTTAAATTTCCAGCCTTTTAGCATAAAAAATTTTGGAAAAAAATTATTATACTAAAATATACCATTTTACATGCATTTAAACATATAATACTTATAAAAAAAATTCACTAGAGGTGAATTAGCCAAAAGACTAAATAATTTGGTTTAACCAATCATAAAGTTAGAAGAATTTCATTTTATAATTTATAACTTCTCAACATATTTGGGTAATTGTGACTTTGTTTGTAAACGTAACTTCTTTCTTTGATATTTTTAAATATTAGTTAACATTATTAAATTATAATTTTTTATAGGAATGAAGTCTAGATTTATTATATAGTGATGCCTTCTAGTAAAATTATGTATAGATCTATTTATCAAATCAATATATGTAATGTTTTTATTGTTTGAAGATATTCAGTATTATTATTTGCAATACATTATCAAAGTTTGTATTAAGAGTTACAGGTTTGAATATTGGGTTTCATCAGTAAAAAAATTGATTGGATACACATCTAAGATTCATGCTGACTTTTTATATGATCCAGGTAGTTTTAAACAACCTATTTGAATTCAAAACAATTTTTATATAGATATGATTTGGTCAATCATGATATATATATATATATATATATATATCATGATTGTTAATAATATATATATATATATATATATATATTATTAACAATCTGCTTATAATAAATATGTATAATTATTTAGAAATCACTTTAACTTCTTCAATAGGTAAATCTTCACCTAACATTGTATCACACATTTCAATATTACAAACAGTTAAATCCAATCTACTCTTTTTTTTTCATTGCATTTCTCATCCAAATAAAAAGATACCAAATGTCTCCTCCCCCCTTTTCTTGTTTAAAAATATCAATACTGGAAAGTGCTTATACTTATGCATCCACCTCTAACAGATCTTTTGAGACATACTCAGGGGTGATAACACAGATTTAATATGCCATTTTAAAATCTGGTCATTTGAATGTAAACGTTTTGATTTGTTAAAAAAACTAAATCTTAATGCCATGCTACAAAAATATTTATAGAAGACATGCTAAATCAGTGTCCTACTATATAGACTACTTGAGATAAAATACATGGTTCTCTTTCACCAGATTTTGAATCAATCTTATAGTTATTTGCTAACTCTTTCAGCTATTATTATTATATTTTAAACATATGATTACAGGCATTAGACATCATAAATTTTAAGTCTACATTTAAGATTAAAAAACATAAATTTATTTTGTAAAACACTGCATGGTTCTTTTTTTACATTTAATATATATTTTCAGGAGAGATTGTTTTCATTCTAATCAATAACTATCTACTTTGGATTTGAATATTCAATCAACTCTAGATGTAATTGCTAATATACTTATACTTACTAACTAAGATTTGTTTTGATATATAGTCTTCATTAAGAAAGAACTTGAATTCAATTTACTTACACATTCACCAACCATATTAGAGTGGCCTAGAGTTAGATATATAAAATTACGCAAATTGATTTGAGTTCAAAATCTTTGTAAAATTTTTTTAAACTTCAAACTATTATCTTGTGAATATAAAAAAGTTAAAATGACTACATATATAAGTACATTAAGTCCATAATGCTCACTGATTAAGCCAGAATCTAATCTAGGAATATGGATAATGTAGCATTATCATTTATTTTTCATTGATTACTCAAGTTTAAAATATATGGACATTAAGTAGAGTAAAGAAAACTCATTCTTGCAAGAATTAATAGCTAGTTATATATCTTCTTAAAAATAATTGTTAAAGATAAATAATTGCTTAGAGATAGTCATACTATCTGATTCATAATTTTTGGTTTTCAGTCTTAGGATCCCTTTTTCAATATATATATATATATATATATATATATATTGTAATGGGATTGGGGACTTGGTGCAGTTAGTGATGGTCATACTTAGGGTGATCAAAATTACATCATCACTTCCAAGTTCAAGATATTTCAAATAATGTTAAAGTAATGTTTAATATCAAAAAATATATAAGCAATTTTATACATTAAGAAGAGAGCATGAAATCAAGATATCTCTGAGAGATTAGCTCAGTTACTCTTCAGAAGAGTTCAGTTAACTCCTTAGAGCAACTAAAAGCATAATTAACCAGCATTATAATAAGTCAAAGTAAGTATGAGTAATGCTCCAAGTAATAACCATTCATCATCATGAATAAGACATAATATGTCAATACAATAAATCAACAGTCCATCTTGTGACTGAATTGGAAATGGGTTTTCTGTAGACCAGGCTAACTATTGAGCCTTGCCAGCTTGGGAAATTATTTAAACCTTAATTTGGATACACCAACTTAAGTGCTAATCCATCAGAATACATAAACAGAAAAATCTAAATAATTCTGGGCTATTAAAACATGCTGATTATCATCAATGCTCTGGTCATTTAGTGCCATTAATGCACTAGCCAACTATAAAATTAAATTTTAATAAAGTCTAAATTAAATAAAATATCATGCAGGGACTTTGAAAAATATACTCTTCATGCCAAAACAGGACCATTATCAACTGAATGCCCCTAATGGACTAAATACATCTTCATTTATATATTCATCCCATGCTCGAATCTAGCTCAGAGAAGATAAGCTCTATTATTGTTATGGTGACCAAGAAATGATGTAATACAATTCTTAAATTGAATAAGTTGATTGTCAACAATAAAAAAAATGTGAATACGATTCTACAATTAGAAGCCTTCTGATTTTGATTAACATATAATAGTAAAAAAATTATCACATTGTGATTTACATGATTAATATACAAAATTCAAGTTATTACATTGTTTTACATATATATTCCCTTAGGTTTACTTAAAACCCATTCAGCACAGAGGCATGTGGCTTGATATAAAATGAACATGTTTGAATTGACATTCAATAATAATAAAAAAATATATTTTACATATGGCAGTTTACATATAACACATATATATATGCACACAGATGCATGTTTTATTATTACATGAATATATTTAAATTTGTCAAAATAATAGAATTATTAATTTTTATACTATGTAATTAACATATATGTTTGTGCACATTGAAATGTATGTGCATGCTATCATTTATACCATACATTTAATTTGACACAATAATAAAAGTTATTAAAAGTTATTTTCACAATTATTTTTTGTTAAAAATCTATAAATCATGTTGTTTAATTTCTTTATAATAGTTTAATATCTATTTTTTCTTAAAATATAAATTTCTTGACTGGATTATTGTTGATTGGTTACTCTAAAAAAGATTTGTTTTACCCATCAGATCATTCTTAACTAATTACAGTTTTTTTTTTCTTTTTAAAAAAAGTATAGTCAATTTTATGACAGGTCACTTTTTGATTGTTGATTAATTAATTATCTATGCTTTTAAATTAATCTAAAAGATTTGCTTTTTGATTTTAATTCAAACAAGAATTATGATTGAATTATTACAGGTTGCTTCTCTAAAAGATTTTAAAATATCTTTTAACTGTTAATTCTGACTCTTGGATTTTTTTAATCCAAGCAGAGTTATTTATTTGTGTTACCCTTTTTTAAAAAAAATATAGAGATTAAACAATTTAAGATAATACTGTTCTATATTATTTATCTCTAAATTTTAAAATATCATTTCAGACCAAAGAATATTAAAATAAAATAACCCATTGTATATAAATGTGATACATTTATCTGTGATTCCTGCATGTCCAGATAAACAGCAGCATACATATACCAATTTCTTCAAGCTTTCTCTAGGTAAGCTTAGTTTTTGGTCCATCAGAAAAATATAATCCAGGCTTGTTGTCATCACCAGGGGAAAGTATAATTCAAGTAATTTCTTGGAATTCCATGATCTTCCTTTTGTCCAGGGCTTGATGAGCTTCAGACCAAAAAACTGTTTTTCCCACATTTAAGGCTTTAAAGACTGAGTTGTTCTTCCTTCTAGGTGCATCTAAACTGCACCAGTGAATCAATAGACTGATGCTGAATCTCCTGCCTTGACTTCAGCTACATCCCATGGGAGCTCTGTATAAATCTGCCAACTCTAACAACTGCATGAAAATATTATAACCAACTTTGCAGCTAGCTATGTGTTGCCAACTGCTTCTCAAAAATGTTAAAACTAAACTTTGCAGATGGCCAATTTGGCCACCACTTCTCAAAAATTTAAGCCAGTCTGTTCAAAACTGAAACTCTGACTGTTCTAATGATTTTTATCCAAACCTTTTATAATTTTGGTGATGTGATAAAATACTAAATTTAAAAACAGTCTTTTTTACTCTCTAATCCCTTTTGAAAAGAAGTTTGAAATTATTATCAAAGTGTGATATACATGTTTTTACTTAGATAGAGAAATTTACCAATTAATTAAAAGATTTCAAAAATACATAATAGAAATTTTTACAATTATCAGAAACATGCTTGTTTTTAAATTTCAAAATCAGAATTACAAATAATATTTATTATACCTTTTTAAATGTTTTAATTTATAATAAAATTCTGTTTTAAATTCATAGTTATTTAACCTTTTATTTATTACTTTTATTTAATGAAATGTACAAAAATATCTACAAAAATTTGTCTGTGTTTATTACTACTTTTCCTTTACTTATATATATATATATATGTGTGTGTGTGTGTGTGTGTGCATGCACACAACTATGTTGTGGTGTGCCATGTAACCAAACTGGTTACAATACGTATCAATAAATAATATGTATTAGTCCGGAGGTAATGAAAGTCACCAGCATAAACAAATGTGTATATAAAAACTGAATTAAACACATTTATAATTTTCTAAAAAGGAAAAAAATTAATTTTGTAAGTGTATATTAGATAATATTCTGATGAGAAAGTTATCAAACAAAATGCTGGTTTTGCTACTAATTTTACAATCAATGGTGGTGTTTCATTCAGGATTGTTGAAAGAGAATAGTCATTTGTAATAGAATATGGTTTGAAGTAAGAAAGTTCAACCCACAGCAATAATATTAAGAGACAATGATTAGTAAATGGATAGAATTGTACGGTTAAATATATGTATATTATTTTTTTTTGGTTTGTTTAACACTTGTAATAAATTTAGATTATTAAAAGTAAATCATTTCTTGCAAGGAACATAAATGTGTTATAAGTGGTCATTTTTCAAAATAAAAAATCATTATAAATTTAGATGGTGGAAGATAATTTCTCACAAAAAATGTGTGTATTAGCAATTCCAGTAAATAAAGTTATAGGTCATCATTTCTCCAAACAAATATTTTCAGGCTAACACATATGTGAAAACTCACCGCTGGACTAATACGTAAGTACTTACTAAACTTCTTAAAACTCCAATTCCATTATTAGTTAAAATATTTGATGGGTTGCATTGAAGTATGTTATTATCTTTACACTCATAATATTAAATCAGTAATACATTTTTCTTATCAGTTATAATATTTAATACAAGCTTTAAAACATGTAGTATGTTTGCTTCATCTAAATTAAATGTATTCCTGAAGGTTTGTTTGTGATGATGGAATTTTAGTTGTATTTATATATTGGACTACTTCTATACTCATATTAGATTATGAAAATAGTTCAGTATATGAATACATCTAAATTAAATGTTTTAGTAGTTTTGTTATTATAACTTTATCTTTCCTATTGCATTGCCAAATCCATATAATATTAATACCATCTACATTCTTTATTACTTTTACAATGCTTTTTTTACAATCTAATATGACAGTTTTGATGATGGGGCAATAGAAACTGTCATAATAGGTAGTAAGAAAAGCATTGTAAAAGTAATAAAGAATATAGATGATATTAATATTATATAGTTTTGTATTTTATGATATGCTTTCAATAAATAATTGTCTATTGCTTAGGAGTCTTATGATGATATTTAAGCAACAAAAAAAGTGGTGGTACACAAAAAAAATTCACTCATTTCATCAAACATTTCCTTTTCTCAGTTAAAATCGATAGTTGAATTGTTAGCTCTTCAATCGTCATGCAATAAAACGCACAGCGCGTTTTCTGCTGCCAAAGAAATTTAAGACACAATTAACTATCCGAAAGGTAATAATAATGATAAGCCAATTTTTATATTTAAAAAACAAAGACATTAACGAATAAAAATAATTTACCAAGTAAAAAGATTTGGAAAAGTGTTTAAAACAAGTGAATTACTAAAAAAAAAAAAAAAAAGATTTTACAATAAATAAATAATATTTCCTTTTCGTTATTGTTGGTAATAAATTAACGGTTTTTACGTCCGCAACTGAAAAATGCGCTCACCTGTATCTAAGAAGTAAATAATAAATCTTTTACAGTTGGAAATGTAAAAAACATTTTGCTAATTTATTACAATAAATAAAAATCCAGTACCTATATGTCAATAGTAGATATGATTTTTGCAATTAAATATGAAGAATGGAAAACGATTAAATGTCTGTGATAAATTAAAAATATTATTTAAACTATAAGAATCTTTAGTAAAGTCGTCGTACTTTTTATTCAAAAATTCAGAAAAAAGACAAATTTACCTGTTTTATTTAAGGAAAATTTATTATTAATGTAAGAAGAAAAGCTAAGATAATCGAGAAACAAAATATGTTAACTGAATTTTAAGACAAAAAAATCGCTTAAAAAAATTAAGAAAAAATAAAGTTGTGCCTAGAGTTAAAAACGATGTTTGCAGGTTCATGCATATGGAAAGAGTGATAGATAGATATACATATTGTGTAATAATTATTAACTTTAAACAAAATTCTAAAAATAATTAATCAATAACACCCGTGTTTTAATTGCGTGTCATTCTTTACTAATATTTCAAATTAAAATTCTGCTGAATTAATTAACTTAAAATAAATTTTGAAGCTTTTGCTGCAGGCTATTTTTAAAATGTATACACTAAAAACTACATAGAAACAAGTTTCAAATTATATAGCTATATACATATAACTTGTACACTTCAAACATATATTTATAGATATTGGAAAAAAATATATAACTATTTTTTAATATGCATTTTGAAATAAGGATATCTTTTCAGTTAGCCCAACTCGTCTCATAAAACTGTAAATGCCATAAGAATTATTCATGTATTTATTTAAAGTATTTTACATAAAGTTTTCTTAATACGTTGTACAGGCTTAAACCTGCATTTATATATGTAATATAGGCGGGATTCGAACTCAGACTTTCACACGACCAGTTGCTGGTTTAGCATGAAATACGTATATTGGTGATTATTTATCTTTTCAACATGTGTGTGATCAGATGGGTCAACAATATGAGATGGCACTGAGAGTAGTGGGTCATGTGAAAGTCTGAGTTCGAATCCCGCCTATAAAGTTTTCTTATGTGTTAATATAGAGGACTTGAACACAGACCCTCAAGCTTCTTTCAGCCATCTACTCTATCTTATACAACTGATACACATTACCCCACACATGTGAAAAAGATAAATGATCTCCAATATATGTATTTCATGCTGAACCAGCACTCATCAATTGGTCCAGATTACCATCTCCCATATATATATATATATATATAATCAGGACTCAGTTTATATTAAGATAGCAAATCTTCAAACTTTAATGGATAAGCTTTAATCTACTTCACCCTTCAACTTTTCAGCCATCCATACAATTGAAAATCTGATGCTGGAACACTCAAATCCTTTGTTAATGCATTAGGAAACTTGGTAATTTAAAGTTGTGATAGTGCCTATGTTTAAGTTCATTCCATGTGGATATAATAAGATCTTGAATTTAAAAATTAAAAAAAACTTTCCTTTTGTTTTCTCTTTCTTGTGAAAAAAAAAATCATTCTGTAATATCACTACTCTTAAATCATCAATTGAATGATCTGGTAAATTCAAATGTTTTGATACTAGTCTGTCATTCATATACAAAATGTCAAATCTATGGTTAGTTATTCTAACATGTAGACTGTTTGCTGATTCACCTACATAATGGTTTAAACATCTCTTTTCTTCCATAGTGTAAGCTTGTGGTTAAAACACCTGTAGAGGTCCCTACTATCACATTTTATATGCATATTATTGAGGTTATAGCCTCAGTAAATATTACTTACATAATCAATGTGCGTTTAATAAATTTATAATTACAACTATTAAATATATTAAATTTACAGTTTTACATATGTCATAATTAGGAATGTACTATTTAAAATTATTATTACTAGTGTTTTGGATTGTCACAAGGCATCTTGTATCATCACATCGATAACAATCTTTTTCTGATACAGAATTTCTTATCAAATTTGTATTAACAAGTATATCTATAAGTGATCTATGTCTTGGGTATACAACCTTAGGTGGATTGGAAAAAAATAGATTTCAAATAATCTGTAGAACTTAATATGTTGAAATGTTTTTTTTCCAATATACTGTTAATATTAGATAAATTTCTATTAAAAGTAAGAATAAATGGTGGAATATCTAACAGTTTCTTGCTCTTCTTAGGTTAAAAAAGTTCTTTTCAATTCCTGAAGCCTTTATTAATGCATTATTCAACAATGTTTTAGAATATCTCATATTCACCAATCTATTATATAGAACCTTATTAACTGAAACACAGGTTTATTATATACCTGTGTCTATATATATGTAATATATAGGGTATATGAGCACATACTTTCACATGACCCACCACTCTCCACTCTATCTAATAACACTGATACACCTAAACACATATATGTTGGTGATTATTTATCTTTTCAACATATATGTGTTTAGGTGTATCAGTGTTATTAGATAGAGTGGAGAGTAGTGGGTCGTGTGAAAGTCTGTGCTCATATATCCTATATAGAACCTTATTATTTTGTTGAAGAAATTTCACATTATTGCAAATCCTTCTCATTCTTAAAAAATAATTATCGAGAATATTAGCCTTTAAATGTTTGGGATGGTTACTGTAATGAGTACAAAAATGGCATCAAGTTATGCAAACATTTTATAGCAAAACTAGAATCCTCTATCTTTGAAAATGCTAAGAAGAAATCTCATACTTGGCTTAGATATATAGATTATATTTTCATGATATTGCCACATAATGAAGTTGAACTTCATAGATGTTTAGACTATATAAATGATTTTAATAAAAAATGTAAATTTTACAATGAATTTTTTGAAAACAATTGCTCATTTTTTTTGATATTGAAAGTATTTACACTAATAGAGTTCTTACTACTATTGTATATAGAAAACCCACTAATAAACATTGCTACCTACATTTTTATAGCAATCATCATAAACATTTAAAGGCCAATATTCCCTATAATCAATTTTTAAGAATGAGAAGAATCTGCAGTAATGAGAATTTTTTTTTTATAAAATAAGGTTCTATATAATAGATTGGTAAATATGAAGTATCCTAAATCATTGTTGGATAATGCAGTAATAAAGCCTTCAGAATTTGAAAGAAAGGAACTTCTTTTACCTAAGAAGTGCAAGAAGCAGTTAGATGCTCCACCAATGGTTCTTACTTTTAATAGAGATTTGCCTAATATTGACCATATATTGGAAAAGCATTTTAACATATTAAGTTCTACAGATTATTTAAAATCTATTTTTCTAATCCACCTAAGGTTGTATATGAAAGACCTAAATCACGTAAAGATATACTTGTTAATATAAATCTGATTAGAAATTCTGTATAAGAAAAAGGTTATCCATGTGATGATACAAAAGTGGTCCAAAAGTATTAGTGCTAATAACTTTAAATGGTACATTACTAATTATGTCATGTGTAAAAGTGTAAATTTAATATATTTAATAGAGGGTAATAGAAATTTAAACCATTATGTAGGTGAATCAGCAAACAGTCTACATGTTAGACTAATAACTAACGACAGATTTGATATTTTGCATAAGAATGAAAACAGACTAATATCAAAACATTTTAATTTATCAGATCATTCATTTGACGATTTAAGCGTAGTGATATTACAGAATGATTTTTCTTCCACAAGAGAAAGAAAACAAAAGGAAAGTTTTTTATTTTTAAATTCAAGATCTTACATCCACATGGAATAAACTTAAACATAGGCACTATCACATCTTTAAATTACCTACTTTCCTAATGCATTCTATTATTATTATTATCATCATCACCATCATCATCATTGTCATTTTATTATCTTTGTATATTTTCATTTATATTTATGTGACAATAAGTATACATTTTTGTTTACAATTAATATTTAATTACTATTAATATATATATATATTACTTTGTATTTAATTACTATTAATATATATATATATTACTTTGTATTAACTGTACTATTTAATTAATATGTATGAGTATTTCAGTTTTTTTATGTAAATATTAATATGAGCACAGACTATTTTTTGTATATACACACATTTATTTATTCAGTCATATGTATATATAATGTATTTTTTTAATTATGTTGCAGTTGTTTGTGCTGTTTGATTAGTACATAATGAAGTTTTTTTAATGTACATTAAATATAGGGTATTTGAACACAGATTTTCAAGCATCCTTCAACTATCTACACTATCTCATACCACTGACACACATGACCACACACATGTAGAAAAGATAAATAATCACCAATATACATTTTTCATGCTGAACCAGCCACTCATCAGTTGGTTCAGATTATCATCTCCCATATATATATAATCTGGACCACCTGATGAGTACTGGTTCAGCACAATATATATATATATATATTGGTGATTATTTATCTTTTCCACATGTGTGTGAGTGATATGAGATAGTGTGGATAGTTGAAGGGTGCTTAAAAGTCTGTGTTCAAATCCCCTATATTTACAATTAAGCTCCAGGTATATGAAGAATGCCTGTATTTCAAATCTTACACATTAAGACAGCATCCTGCCCATCTCTCTTCTATGTATTTAAATGGATAATGTCCTATATATGAAGGTCAGAATGACTTGAAATCAACATGAACATGGTAATAATATTTGCATCAATGGATTTGGGCTTTCCATCATCAGATTTTCAATGGTATAGATGGTTGAAGAGTTGGAGCTTGGAGTAGATTGAAGCATATCCATTAAAGTATGAAGATTTACTATCTTAATATAAACTGAGCATTGATTATATATATATGGGAGATGATAATTGGGACCAACTGATGAGTGCTGGCTCAGCACGGAATATGTATATTGGTGATAGTTTATATTTTCTACATGTGTGTAGTCATGTGTGTCATTGGTACGAGATAGTGTGGATAGTTGAAGGGTGTTTGAAAATCTGTATTCAAATCCCCTATATTTACAATTAAGCTCCAGGTATATGAAGAATACCTGTATTTCAAATCTTGTATATTAAAATAAATTTGTCATTAGTGGGTTAAATTTTCTTTGTAAAATCTTTTAATCAATAAGAATTTTTTGTCAAATATGCTATTTTTGAACACTGCCATATTTATATATATATTGTAACCGGACCCCCATACAACCCTTTTATTACATCGGTTGTAACAATTTTCTGATGAGCATGCCGCAGGAAGGAACTATCGATTGGTATTCCCCAATGCAGATGTTAACACCCCCTACAACAATATTTCCTGCTCATCAGAGGATGTAGTACCATAGAGACTGGAAGCATCTAAACATTTCTATGTTTGGTTTTCCAAACAGCACCATTAGAGTTCCGTCTCACTACAACCTGACTTGCCTAGGTCTAGTTATGCCAGACATAGCTCAGAAGGCATGAGATTCTCATGAACAAGTGCTATAACTGATGAGTGATGCAATAAAACAAAACAGAATTGGACAACTGGATAACTAAATTTAATTTTTAGTAACAATAATTTTATTAAATAACAATTAATTTGCAATTTCTAATAAAGTTCATTCCTATCCATGTGATGACTCATTTTCATTTCATTTATGAAAAAGTTAGAAGCAGTTTGTTGATCAATAGTTCATTTGCAATTCATTTTAATAAAGTTCATCCTTCATTTCAAATGAAGGCTCATTTTGATGTATCTTAGGTAAAGGATTCAAAGGGTCTTTTAACTAGTAGACGTCTACCAATACTGCGTGAATATTTTCCACTCTTTATTTCATATCTGTACATCCCTTTTAGGTAGGTAAATAGGTAAGATGGGCTATTCCAGATCTGTAAGGTTTCTATAATTCAGTCAAGTACAATGTACATTGGTGTTCATAAGTTTCATTATTCTCTTTGTATACAAATGAGATTCATGTAAGCATTTGTAATTTTTATAGTGCATTATGTAAACAATCCTTGGTTTGTGGACTATCCATAGTCCAGTCAGTGTAAATGTGCATCTATGTGCATAAGTTTCATTACTTTCTCCACATAATACCAATATGCAGGCAAGCATTTATAATCACTATAGTCTTTCATTATTTTATTTATATTTATCAAAACAATTAATGTGAACAATTCTGAGTTTGTGGATTATTCATAATCCAGTCAGTGTAAATGTGCATCTATGTGCATAAATTTCATTACTTTCTTTACATAATACCGATCTGCAGGCAAGCATTTATAATCCATATAGTCTTTCATTATTTTATTTATAATTATCAAAACAAATAATGTGAACAATTCTGAGTTTGTGGATTATTCATAATCCAGTCAGTGTAAATGTGCATCTATGTGCATAAGTTTCATTACTTTCTTTACATAATACCGATCTGCAGGCAAGCATTTATAATCCATATAGTCTTTCATTATTTTATTTATAATTATCAAAACAGATAATGTGAACAATTCTGAGTTTGTGGATTATTCATAATCCAGTCAGTGTAAATGTGCATCTATGTGCTTAAGTTTCATTTATAATTTTCTATTTTCATGCAGCTACATTATTCATAATTCTCATTTATAAATTTCCAGTAACAAACGTATTTTTATGCAGTTACTTCATAATTTCAATTTATAATTTATAATAAAGATGTTCAAATATTTTTATAAAATAATTTTTGTGCAGCTATTTCATAATTTCAATTTATAATTTATAATAAAGACGTTCAAATATTTTTATAAAATAATTACCTTCCAGTTGACTAGTCTGATTTATTCAAAAAGAGGGCGGGTTATTTCATCTAAATAACATTATCTTGGAAAATCATGGCTTGGTATGGAGAGTCAAGAAGCTGTTAGTTTACTCTTTTATCATTACAATTCCCTTAATAATGCTTTCTTTTTCCATTTTTAAGTGTTTGTAAAAGCTATATTTTAAGGAGACGAAAGTCAGAATTGAGTAATACACTTTAAAAAAAAATCCAATCTGATCTACCTCTCTCTGAATTGATAGAACAGCTTTCTTTTCCACCGTGTCTAATTTGCATACTGCCTCATTTTAGCCAAAATGTTTTTTCTTTTCTTCTTAATGATTGGATAATCTAATTTTTTAGTGTGAGAGATAAGAAAGCAAAATGATATAACACTTTATTCAAAACCATCGATCAAAAAATTAAAAATATAATCTTTTTAACAAATCACAGCTTTTATTTATCTCTTAATTTTGAAACTATAAACTTTTTGCTTTATTTCATTCCCAATTTGATCAAATCACGCTAGTCATTTTTAAATGGGGGGGGGATCTTTTGTGTATATATACGAGGAACAGTATATCTGTTTCAATATATATATATATATAATTATATAACTGAATATTTATAAATACAGTAACTAAATAATTAAAATTTTTATCCACTTAGGAGCGCTTTCAATTATCCCAGTAATCTTTTTCAACTAAAGCTTTGAAGTGCTAACTTTCCCAAAATTCCGTGATCTTAATGTTTGCTGCTTGCCTGTTAATTAAGTCATGTTTATATTTGTATATTAGCATAGCTTCCTTTATTTTTCTTTTATTGTTATTTTTTTTAATTTGCAATATTTTTACACTGTTAAAATTGAAATCAAAACCATAAATACACGATTTATTATGGTCATAAAAAACAGATGCTGAAATATTATTATGCACTATGCAATTTTGTTTCAATTTCTGAACTAGTTTTAATAATAGCAAGTGTTTTTTAGTTTTTTTTCCAACGTACATCTAATAATAATATTTTCAATTCAAGCCCATTAGCTTGTATAGTCACATAGATCTGAACTCAGTTTAGCATCCATACTTTTTAGCTAATAAAGTAAAAGGTAGTTTGGAGGGTTGCATTAGATCCTAAGATCTAGGTGCAGTGCTCTCAGATCCAAGGTTTCACATTAATAAAAGCTACAAGCTAGAAACTAGTCTGAGGATATTGGATGAGTAGGTACTAGACAGATTTTACACACAAACCTTCCTACATCCATTGATTAGTCTGGCTTGCACTGACTGGCCCTAGTATATGGAGAGTTTTGCCTCTGCATTTATTATTATTTACTAAAGCTTGCAGTGAGGGGCATAGAGATGGGGGAAATCATGCTGCTAAGATATTTTAAAAGAATTTGTGTGCCTGATGGTAATAAATATTATTGTAGATATATTGATGTTTTTATTTTCTTTTAGAAGCAACCTGAATATATATATATATATATATATATATATATATTCAGGTTGCTTCTATATAGATATATATATATATATATATATATTGTACAGGATAGAGAATCCATCCTTACTTTTTGAAGTCTAGTATGGTTTAAAAAATGTCTTTGATATAGTTTTACTTAAGGAATTGTAAATAAGTTGTTAGTGTTATTGTTATTAATTGTTTTAATGTTATTTAGTTCAGGTTTATTTATTTATTATGATATGCTTTGTTTTGAAATAGATCATTATAATGGCAATATATGTATATAATTACGAGAGTGTGTATAGAGAAATAATCATTAGCATTGGTATTTAAATTGCTAAATATAACTATATTGTACCTTTATTTATTTATTTTTTAAAAATTATAAACAATATAGTAGTATTATTATGGTTGTTTAAATATTCATTTGATTTGTAAATTACAACATAAATTTTTCAATATGTATTTTTTTTTATTGACATTATTTTGTTAGGTTGTTTAATAATAGCATGTTGAAACCACCAGAGGGCGTGGTTTGTTTGTAAACAAAGATAAATATAATGTTTCCGGGGCCGGGTTTCTTTTTTTTTTTTGGCTTTGGTTTTTTGTTTATCACATTTATAAAAGTAATATCAAATCAATTTTTTAAACACAACCCAAAAAAAAAAAATGCATAAAAAAATTAACAAAAAATGAATTTACATGTAAAAATACTTAATTTTTTTTTTTATTCTTTTCATTATTTATATTTTCTAAAGAGGGCCGGGTTTTTTTTTTCGGTCTATGTATTTTTTTGTTGTTGTTGTTTATCACATTTAAAAAGTATGGCAGCTATCAAATCAATTTTGGCAACCCCAAAAAAAAAAAAAATACATCAATTAAAAATGAATTTTAAAAAGTAGTTACCAATTTTTTTTGTTTTTATTCTTCTCATTAAACCCTTATATTTTCGGTTCGGTATTGTACAACAAAAAAAATCAGCCGATTCTTCCTCTTTTTTTTTTGTTTATTTGTTTTATTAATTTTATAAATTATAAATAAATCTATTGTCATTTAACAGTAACATTTACAAGCCAAAGTCCAACTTTGGGAGAGGGGGAAAAGAAGGAGGGTGTTTCCAATTGCTAAGAGAACGGAACGCACAAAACTCAAAGGTTGACAAAGTTTTGATGGTAATTCCCAAAAACATCAATATATACGGCAATTAAAACCAACTTTTTGGGCTCTTCAGGAAAAAAACAGCAGGCATGCAGCTTCAAGCTGTTTTGTTTGATAACCTGGTTCCAGCAGTCAGAGAATTCGGTTCTTTTTTTGACATTCGTAGTTTCCTATTTCAGCCATTTGATTCAGCTGGTAGTTGTTCTCGCACGAAACGTGACTTAGAGCATGATATGATAGGAATCGCATTTAAACCTACACTTGCCCAATTTTTTCAGCAGGAAATGGGGGCTAGGAAAGCATGAGACTCTGCTCATAATTGTTAGTAGACCTTCCTAAAACATGGCAGATAGAGGGGGAGGTGGTCTTAATGAATATTAAAATAGTTTTGACAATCGGAATTCCAGCCACCCTCAGACAATACTGTAACCAAAAGTGAAATGTGATCGCACATCCAAAATGCTTAGCCCCGAAATCTGAGCTGTAAGCAGACATGATAGCTTCTGCAGCAGATTGGCAAATGTCATGTTTCTGTGCATTAGCATAGAAATCAACACAGCAGCCACCCCACCCCCGTATCAACAGACTATTTCTAGGGTTATGCATTAGAAATAGAACATTTGATAGTGGCAGTAGGCCACCTAAATGGCATATTTCTGTGTGCTATCATAGAAATCACACCCTCCGGTGGTTTCAACACGCTATTGTAAAACAACCTTTTTTTTTTTCTTTTATTTTGTTATTTAAAAAAAAATTTAAAACTGCTAAACAATAGTGTTAAAGATTTTTTTAAAATCAGCACATGAATTTTTTTACAACAATAGGAGAGGAGCTGGCTGTGGAATCCAGGACAATCGTCATCATTATTGTTGGTTAATAAAAAATAAAAAAGAAGAAGACATTACTTTCATTCATTATTTCTCAAAATTTTTCTTATAATTTGCTTACAATAATTATTGGATTATGGATTAATACTAAAGATGATTTTCTAAGTTCTACTTTATTATTTTGAGGCGTTTGCCTCTCTACTTGCCCATCTAACAACATTGGAAACTTCGTGAAGCATAAAACCTCAAAAGTAAACTGGCGTTCTTAAATAAGTTTTAAAAAATAGCTATCATAATTGTACTGATACATTCTATTATAACTTCCAAATTTCTTAATGATCCAAAAATAATATTCAACTTAATCACGTATATAATTGAATATCCAGGAAATGACTGAAATTAATTGTTTTAACAAGAAGCAAATCTATTAATTTACTTGTAATATGTACATATTTTACGTCACGCCATTTTAGGACGAATAAAATAAGTGAAAGTGCTGAAAATAACTAGCTGATTTGAAAATGACTGGACACTAAAGCAGTTAGATGGTAACAAAAATTTATCTTATTTTTTTTATTATCTTTTTTTTATTATGTAACATTTAAATATATCTTTATGAAAGAATATACAACTGAAATCTTTGTAAACTAACTTACAAATTTCTTTTGAATGGTAAAATTTTAAGAATGATGAAAGTCGATTTTAGTATATGTTTGTTTATTTATTTTAAAGACATTTTATAGCTTAAACTATGCGAATATGTTGTAATTATATATATATTACTTTTTATTTGATTCACGTTTGCATACAGGTGTACTAAATAATAAGTCATTTGTCAGTTTAAATTGGAAAGCAATAAATTATATTTTATTGCATAGGAATTGTATAAATGTACAAATTTATAGAACTGTATTTATAAATAATATCATTTTTCAATAATTATCTTAGTTCTTCAATTATTATTCACACAATCTGGTTGCATTTTATTCATATCCATTAAGTCTTATAAGTTAAAATATTTAATATTTCATACTTGTGTGCATTATATCTTACTGCCAATATTTCATATGCTAGTCATTATCTTTATTTATATTTTAGTCAGTTGACTTTTGAATTTATTTGTTGGTGCAGACATTACATATTGTTTATTGAGGTGAAAATTATAGTTATAACTTTAGCCCACTATGGTGAAGTTTTTATCTTGGTATTATTAGTTGTAGAATAGCCTTAGTATGTTAGGCCTTCTTTATTACAATTATTATTGTTGCTGGATGGAGCAGATAAATTCCCATCTGTATTGTAGTTATCCATGAGTAGATAGTGCTTATGTTTCCAGTGATTGTAATCACATATTCCTAGGTACCTATTGTTGTTGTTTTTGGTGAGCCTCTCCATATATTTTCCTGATGTGCTAAGACAAAAGATCCAGGCATCCTATTTTGCCTCAAATATAGGTGTTATTTTGGAAGCCACCATGCTTTTGATATATTTATGCTAGTTGCATTATGGAGTCTTCTTTTTGGGTCTATTACTCATGAGATTTAATTAAGACTAAATTTTCCACCATAGTAGGTGAGGTTACTTGTATTTTAATATGTAATATCAAGATAAGTTTGTTTAAAGAATGTGATTCCTTTAGAATGTACTGTTATGTTAGTGCTTTAAAGTATAAGAATGTCTGTGTTTTGTGCTATCATGATTTTGTAATCATTCACAAACCAACCAACAATATTTTGTAATTGTAAATGTTTAAATTTATAATCATATGGCCAGTTGGTATAATCCACACATGTTATGTATATGCTATGATCATCCAGAACTTTTCCAATGTAGGTGTAAATCACTTAGTTATTTTTAAATGTTTATTTAGATGATTTACATTATGTGGACATTAAATTTATAACTTATGTGTGTATAAATGACTTCTGATAAAATGGCTCATTCATTGAATTCATTTAATATTTACTAAATTCAGTCATTTAGTTATTTTCTACTTTAAAGTAGTATTTATTTAAAAAAGTATATTAAAGAAATCCATCTATGATCTCCATTACTAATATAATGAGATATCTACAATTTGTTTATCTATGTGTATATTTATTTAACTTCATAACAGCTTATACAGTTCCTATGTGAATATAAATTGCAAATTATAAGTGTTACAGTTAAACCTTATACTTAATTTACATATAGGAAAATTGAATATTTGCAAAACAAAACTATTATTATGTTTCCCAGATATGTATATATGTATATGTGTGCTATTATAAATCTAAAGTCGCAATGTTGAAATAAAGCTGTATCATTTATTTTATATAAAAGAATGATTTTGAGTTTTATTTGAGATTTATTTATTTTCTTTTTCTCTATTTTTAGTACATCAGTTCTACAAGCTAGCAGATATGAAAGTTTTAAATTATTGGTAATTTCAATTGAATAAATATATTTTGGATTCAATAAAATTCCTATTGTTCCAAATTATATTTGGTATATAATTAATTGTAAGTTAAATTAACCCTGAGAACTAATTAGTAACGTACTCTGGTCAATGCTCTATATTATTAAGTTTATCTTATATAGTTAGCCATGGTAATAGTATATTTTAGTACATTCATTTTGAGGCAGTTTATTTTATCTTAATAGGTATTACACTTCTTATCTGTATTATATTTATATTGAGTTGGATGATGGAAGATATGTTCTTTCTTCTTGCATGGCACATGCATTTTATTATAGTTGACAAGTTACTATGAAACCTGATTAATTTATGGGTGCCTCATAGGTATATCTTATCCAAATCTTTTCTTTATTTCTAATATAATCTATCCATTATAAATGGTGCAATTTATAGATTGAATTTATAAATCAAATAATTTAAGGGATAACATATACCATTATAAATGTTGTGTCATCATGATTGTTGATTACATATAGAGTTTCAAATTGTATTTTTCATTATAAATACTGCTCAATAATTTAGGCCACATCATTTTTTTTACTTTTGGCCTATATGACATGCTACATTGATTATCCACTGTTTATTCCACTTTCTTCATTTATATTGATTTACATATTTACCATTACGATTGGTCTACCAACATTTAGGAACTTCTTATCTTAATACATTTACATTCTATTGCAATATATATATATATATATATATATATATATATATTCTAACCTTTATTAATTAGAAAAATTTATTTAGAAATTTATTTATTTCATTTCTAATATTTTTATTAGTTTAGTTTATTTGCACTTGTGTGACACTACTTTCTTCTTTCAGATTGTGGTTAAGGCAACCAAAAATAAAACAACATATCCATTAATTTTCCAATATGATCCAAAATACCTTTCATATAATACAATTGTACATTGAATTCTTTTAAGCCATGCCACGATTGTAATAACAACAATAATTGATCACTTATTAATTTAAAGAATAATTATAATAATATTAATCTCAGGGTTCTTTGTTTCATGTAAGGAAATGTTCGGCAGTATTGTGTTGTCGCATATGACTGGCATTCTGGTCGGCTATAGGAAACATTTATTTTACTTAAATTCAATGTGTCTTCATCTCTCATATCAACTGCTATATTATTTAAAGAGATGATAATTCTATTCAATAATGACGTATAATTTTGAATAACACAGCCTTTTTTTTTTTTTTTTTTAGAATCTCAGTCAGAATAATAAAAAGACAAGGGTGCTTTTTGTGTCCTTCCATCATCCATGACAACACAATAATATAACTAAGATTTATTACTTAGACAATTTAACTAAATGTTTGGAATAATGTGCAACCAAAGTTAATGGTTTGGGAATAAATTCATTTTTTTTTTTTTTTTTTTTTTACACAAAGGTGAATGTTTAGTCTTAAGTTTTCAACTCCATAAATAATTATCATTAAACTAAAATATAATGACATATTCCGATCTGCTTAACTTTATTTATCTGGTATATTAAGTTTTTAAGAATTTGGAATGATTTCGGACTCAAGAAAAGGTTTTGCAAATATTGTGCAAACACTTATATTTAGCATATAAAAACAAAAAAATGAATCTACAACAAATTTTAACAAGACTATAATTTATTATTATCACAAAAAAAAAATATAGGAACATTTATTCAATAATCCCATAGTAATACAAAAATATAAAATATAACTGACATTAATCTGTATACTCTTTTGGTTATGGACTAGAGGTTACTACTTCTCCTGTATGCAATCATATGGATTGATTAACTAAAAATACATTTCATTACCAATACATTGTTTATTAAATTTTGATAACCTTGTAGAAGCTTTTATTCAAAATTATTGACTAACTATTTTTTTTTTCATTTTTTTTTTTTTTAAATGATTAATCCAATCATATGCAATACGCAAAATATTAAATTTATTTCTAATACATTTACTTTATCTATGGTCTTTAATGGGATAACTTATTCTAATTATAGGCCAGTTATCAGAAGTTACACTTATCATCTTACATTTAACTTAATGCTAACTTAAGTTATGATACAAATTTTATTCATACGTATAATTTTAAATATGTGTATTATTTAATTACTAACCAGAATTAAATATTGCATTTGAATATTCCTTCAGTAAATAAGCGTTTTAAATTACGCAATTTTAATTACTTTCTCCATTGATTTACTTGTCAAATACTAGCAATATTTAGCAGCACAATACAGATATTGACCCTAGTTACTAACGCACTATTTATACTAAAGTGGATCTTGAGGAACTAACACCTCCAATATAACCTTTATCTTGCCTGAACTTTCAAAATTAAGCACAATAATCAACACCTTCCATGGTGGAGCTATCTTTATTTTCACATGAGGAATATGGAATAACCACAAAGGTTTGTAAAGTAATCTACTACATTAAAATATTTTGGTGGTTTCTTGCCTCTTACTTGGGCATACAACGAACACACATCAAATACAATCCTCTCCTGGGATTTAAACGAATGAAGCATACTAAATGCTAGATAAATTCTTGATCGTCCTATCTATGAGAATCGATCACTTGGGCTATAAACATACCCGAACATTATATTTAAAATCTTCCTCTCATGGAAAACAAAGCTTTTGGGGAGATCATTTTTCATTCCACAAAATAAATACATTATAATTATTACCTATGCGAATATTAAGCAGATACCAATGCTATATCTGGGCAGGATAAGTAAATACACTGATTATAATAAACTTATGTTACCGTGTATACTTTGATCAACATCTGAAATCAATGGACATCATAGAATAAAAGTATAATAATTTTAATTTTAATAAAGGAACATTCAAAATAGTTGGTAGCATACTATCTTAAACTACATAAAGTGGATGTGTTATTTAAGAATAATTAGGAATAAATTCCTCAATTAATACAGTATAAATTCATCTCAAAACTTTAACAAGAAATATTTTGTTATAGCATTTTTTTTTTTTTAGTTACTTCTGATAATTTTCAATATTTATTTTACCCCTTAAATATCTAAATATTTTTTTCTTTTACGTATCTAACATACAAAATTTCTACCTACAATTGTATGTAATAATTAAAACATATTTTATAGATTTTTTTTTTTTTTTTCGTGTTAAATATCTACTTAACCTATAATAATTATATTAAAACATACCTTTGTCATTACAAGGCTATTAAATATCACTTGACCATACAGACTTTAACCTATGTGATATATCAAAAAAAAATACATATCATTTATAACTTAGTTTTAAACAATCATTAATTAACAAGTGCATACTCTCTCATTAGAAAATGTTTTTCTGTTGAGCAATTGGTCCAGGTGAAGAGATTTATCCAGTCGTATTTCACGAAGCAAGTTTAAAAACAATAAACGCATGGTATTATTTCCTTTAAATAAAAGTTTTCTCTTATTTTGTGCATTTAATAATTTAGGTAAAGAAACATATAGCAGAATTGAAGATTAATTCTTACTTGAATTAAACTACTATAATTTTGGGATCCAAGAAAAAAAATAGACTTCTAACATAGATGAATATTTGACTATAGACGATAACATACACAATATATTTTTTTTATTGACAATACGTATACTTATTAGCTAGCTTACTTATGGACGAAAATGCGCAATTTTCCGAGAGATTATTATGATAATAACTGCAGTCAATTTACGTGTACATGAAGTTTTAATAATTCCAACTGATGTATAATATAATATATCATTTATTTTTATCATTAAGTCACTAAGATATTTGGTTTTGTTCATACTTTAGGAATTATAAATTTTTTTTACCGATAACTTCTCCATAAGAATGCCCCTATATAACTCTTCCCATATTTACTCCGAGAAAGTTTATATCTTTTTTATATTTCTTTAAAAAAAATATACAGGTGCATAATTTAATCTTATTTATCATTATTATTATTTCCAGACAATTCTTGGTGAATAAAACATATTTTAACGTATGTAACTACATTACTTGTAAAGGCAGACAATATTGAGAAAGAGCGCGAAAATGTTTCTAGTTGATTTTCCTTGGTTTCAAAATATTTCTTTCAATTATTTTTTTTTTTCTATACCAAGAAAATATCAATAAATGACATAAAGTTAATAAATAATTAATCTTTTCTTGGAAATCGCTTCTTTTCCTTAATTTAGACATAATATAATTTTTCGTGACTTTTAGTTAATTCTGTCATTTTTAACTTTAGCGTGAGACAATAAATTTTTAAGTATAAAAGGTCTTTAAATAGGTAGATGGCAAATAAATCAGGATATCTTATCAAAAAATTTTAGCCACACATTATATTATTAAAATTTTACTTTGATTACATTTATTTCTGCAAAATAAAATGAAAAAATTGAGTTACCAAATTTCAGCACTGTTCCTTCCTTGAAAACTAAATGCAGACTATCTATTTTTTTTTTTTTTACTTTAGCGACCTCTTCCAGAAAAATAATCATTTGATTATAACATAAACAAAAGAAAGGAAAAACCTATTACAATCATATAGTTTTAGTATTATTTACCTGGATTACAAAGTAATTTGACAATATAAAAAAATAATAAATACATTAAATTAACAATCAGTGATGTATAATTCTTTAAACATTATATATTTTTTTTTAATTTCTTTTTTTACAAAAAGAAATTACCAGAAGTCATTGCGCTTTATGATAAGACACTCATCCACTCTCCCCTCTACCCATCCAAAATCAATTACTGTTTAGCTTTTATACCATATTAATTTGCTCTAATTATTAATATCTCAATTAAATTATTCATGTTCTCTCTTTAAAAATGACATTGAGTTATTAAATCTATTAGTTATTCACCCAAATATGCCAAAGTGAGTGAATAGCATACTTTATTAATCAATTATTACTATTGTTATTTTATCTTTTTATTTCTTTAAAGAATAGCATTGTTTTCCTGCAGAAATAATGCCAAGTAAACCAAGTGTCAATAACACTAGGTTACAATATATATATATATATATATATATATGTGTGTGTGTGTGTGTGTGTTTTAATTAAATAAAAATACTAAATTGCACATATAATGGTGAGAATGGTTTAGATTATATTTCATATTTAAAATTAATATTATGAAGAAATATCAGTTAAATTGAATTTTAAATATTTCTAAAACCATTAAATATTAAAAGTTTTCTTAATCCAAATTTGATTATGACTATTGCACAGAAATTGTTTTGGTTCTAATATGTTTTGATTTAAAAATAAGGTTTAATGTAGATATAAATCACCTCAAACAATTATTATTGAAATACATGTTAAAGATTTGATAAATGCTGCTTACAAATGATTTGATCATCAATTATAAGTTCAAGCTAATACTATCACAGCAGTCAGGCTTGATTAGTGGTGAGTATGGTAAGGGTGGATTTGATGTCATTCATTACATTGGTTACTGAATGCATGATCAACTTACAGTTGAGTTATTTTTTATTATGTAATACTAATTGTTAGATTGAACTTGGCTGACCAATGAAAGACATACTTATTATTTGCCATTATTTAATTTTTGCTGATTATTGTTAAACTCTCCCAGCTCATTCTATTCCATTACTATATATATATCCATGCACAATTAATTGTAGTAAAAATATATATACTAGCATTTTGGCCAGGACACAATGGTTATCAACTGGGTTACAAATATTATGGCAATAGTTGTAGAGGTACTGTAAATATTGACATATATTTTTATTACAATTAATTATACATGGATATACCAGGATAATATTTCATTCATATCTGTAGTTCATGAAAATTCTTGTTTTAATATATATATATATATATATATATATAGAAGAAAGTTGCCTTGACAACAGATTGAGATTGTTGATTGTTATGCTTTCATGTATTTATATTTATTACCCTATTTCACCTTGAGCATTATTACTTTTATTGTCTAAGTAATACATAGTTGGAGTGCGTTTGAAAGTTATAATTGACTATTTCTTAGTCAAGGATTCAGAACATGTTTTATTTACCTGCTTAATAGTGTTTACTTCTTTTAATTTATAAGTTTACTTTCTGTAGCAAATTTAGTATCTATATAAACTTATAAAACCATAGATAAAAGTGAATTTTCATTGTTATTAATAAAATGAGGTTGTCTTGATAATAGATTGAGATTGTTGATAATGGGATTGTTAAGTGTTGATTGCATTCATATATTTACACACACACACACACACATATATATATATATATTCTCTAAATCAAATGCTGAATTATAAATAAATTAAAATAATAGACAAATCATTGACATACAACTTAATTTAATATCATCTAATCGATTTTCATGCTAATAAGAATCCTCTCAAAATTCCATTTTTAATATATATTTACACACTGTCTAGTGATCATCACAAGATATAAACTCATGAAAAAATACAACTTTTTTAAAAAAAATTTACACATATTTATACATGTTCTTATTTATCTCTTTACTTTATAACTACTGTCTATAATCAAACAAATAATTCATGTCTTATACTTTCAATACAAATACATATATACCTACATATAGATCTATATATATTACAGCTTCCAATTATCTAATAGTGTCTATTTCCCTCCCAATTTTATAAAACCATTGATCTCATTGTACCGGTCAAAAACGTATGTTTATCCAACAAGACCTAGAACAAGGGTAAAGTACATTGAACCCAACCATGTACAAAGTACACAAGTCAGGTACATCATGGATTCTGCTAAGACATAATTAACATTTCACAAATATCATATCATACATTCTTACTTTTACCGGCCCAAAGCATAAGATTCAGAATGATGATGATGGTTCACTGAGACCTTGAATGACCCCTTCTGGTTTAACTTAACTTATAAGTAACAAAGAAAATAAAACAGGCAAAACTCTCTGTACAGTAGTGTCACTCAGTGCCAACCAGAGTAACCAATGGATGCCAAAAGGTTTGTGCATAAAATCCCTATCTAGTGCCTACTCAACCAATATCCACAGACTAGTTTCTGTCTTGTGGCCTTCATCAGTAAGGAGCTTTGGATCTGAGAGCATTGCATCTAGATCTTAGGATTCTTCAGACTAGTTTCTGGCTTGTAGCCTTCATCAGTGAGGAGCTTTGGATCTGAGAGCCCTGCACCTAGGTCTGGGAAATCTTAGGATCTAGGTGCAGTGCTAGGTGCAGTGCTTTCAGATCCAAAGCTCCTCACTGACAAAGGCCACAAACCAGAAACTAGTCAGGGGAATCCTAAGATCTAGATGCAGTACTAGGTGCAGTACTCTCATATCCAAAGCTCCTCACTGACGAAGGCCACAAGCCAGAAACTAGTCTGGGGATATTGGATGAATAGGCACTAGATAGGGATTTTATGCACAAGCCTTTTGACATCCATTGATTACTCTGGTTGGCTCTGAGTGGCACTTCTGTATGGAAAGTTTTGCCTGTTTTAATAACAGTAATATGCTAGCATAAGAAATAGTGATCATGTGAAAATGAAAATAATTAAATGATTTGAATACTGGAAGTTTTATATATAGATGTATATTTTTATACTATTAAAAATATTAAGTTACAATTACTCAAGCTCACGAATCAGTTGTATACATTAATTTATTATCTAGATATATAATTTTAAACAAGATCACATCATAAATTAGTGTTAGTAAAACAATTTGATCATATACTAACTAGCTCTCATAAGAATCTAATACTTTAAATGCCTATAATACCATTTTAATATACTTCAGGTGTTATGAGAAGACTCATAGATCACTTAATTGTGTATGGATATAGTTGTGTGGATGTGGTGAATCATGGAAAGACACTGACGAATGTGTAGACTTTTATATATAATTTATTAATAACCAATTCAATGAGGTATAGGTTAGCAGTGATAACAAATATTTGGATATCAGTATGACACTATAAGACAGTACAAATGAACTACATGTTAACAATCATAATATTCTACTGAGTAAAGAAGTAAATATATAACCTAATTTTTACACCCATATATATATATGGAAATATTTAATATGTGGAGTTATCCATTTATAATTACTTAATTAGAAAGTACTTGATTTAGAACAGAGCTAGTGAAAATCAACTTCCCCAAACTACTGTTCTAAGTTAAGCACTTTCTAATTAAATAATTATAAATGGGTAACTCCATATATTAAATATTTCCATCTAAAACATCCATTAAAATATTAAATATATAAATTGTTTTCATTAAAAAATATAATAATCCTTGAATTATTACTTGGAAATTTGTATGATATTCAGCACCCAAAGTGATAGAATTGGAGTTAGATCAATAATCTTTAGCTTTCAAACCTAATACTATACCATAATAACAAATCAAACATATTGTTACCACTGAATACCTGCAATATCTTACTCCATCTTGCCATTAAAAAATACAAGTAAATAAATCATTTCATTTATTTAAATAATAAAGTTAGATTAAAAATATAAATATTTTATATTTTCAAAGATGTAAACTTTTTAAATTTGTAATCTGTTTTGTACATAAATAATCAAGTATTAATTTTATTTTTAAAAAAAATGCATTTTTTTTTCATAATGAAGAATATTGAATAGTTTAAATTAATTTGAAATCAATAAATTATTTTATCCTAATTTTTTTAGAAATAGAAATTGTTTAGTCAAAAGAGAAATTTCAACCATACTTGTACTCACAAATTAGAAAAAAATCGTAGCTACAAATTTTAAATTTGCATCAACAATATACTTTCTTCATATATTTTAAACTTTTACATACGACCCACCACTCTCCGCACTATCTCATAACACTGATACACTTGAACACATATATGTTGAAAAGATAAATAATCACCAATATACGTATTTCATGCTAAACCAGCAATCATCAGTTGGTCCAGATTACCATCTATGCACAAATATGCTATAAGTGCTCAGATATATATATATTAAGATAGCCAAACCTCATACTTTAATGGGCAGGCATATAGCCTATATATTACATATATAGACACAGGTATATAATAAGCCTGTTGTGTTTCAGTTTAAACTTTTACATAAACACAAGCTAAAACTATATTGGGTAATACTGCATTACAATAAATAACTTTCATTATTTTTGCATAATTTTTTTACTTACTTATTTTTAATTTTGTTTTATTTTATTATTAACTAATTTTTAATGTTTACATTTAAAAGACATTTATGATAAAATGTTAATAGTAAATAAATAAAATTACTTTGCTTAAAATCAATATTTTAAAATTTTTAATTATTCAAAAACTGATCATTATACTTTATTAAATATATTTTTTAAATTATCGACAATCATATATGTGTGTGTATATAAATACATAAAATCAAATAGAAGATTAAAACGTTATTTAATTTTAGTGCTCTAGTGCAGGTGTCAAATAGACTTACCTGTTGTTGATTGTATGTTACAAAATACTTTCGGTTTTAGGAAACTGGTTAATTCTTGAATAATAAAAAGCCATTTTATCAAATAACGTAAAAATTAACATAAAAGATATGTGTATTCAACAATTACATTAACATAATTATGTGAAAGTGACACTTAGAGTTTCGTTTCTATCATCTTTTTTTTTTTTTCATTTTAGGGATTATATCAAAAATTAAAATTAAAAAGAATTGCAGAAAATTTGTTTTCAAAAAAAAACAACAACAACAACATTCGTATTATCTTCATTGAAACAATTTGTTTTTGTTTTTTTAATTTTTTGTGTAAATTATTTATTAAAATAAAAATGAAATCAATTAAAAATTAGATTAAACTTAGATATATAAGGTACTATTTTCTAGGAAAGGAGACCGCCCTCAACTTTGTTACTAGGAATATAATAACAAATGCAGAAAACATTGAAAAGTTATTTTTATTTTCGTAAAAGAATTAAATTATATTTGACATTAAATAATGAATAAATATTTTAATAGTTATACTAATAAACAAATTTTGTTTATGGCCAGTTTGTAGTTAATGTACTTACACATGTATATGCTTTTATATATATATATAATGCTTTTAAGATCTTTTGTGGATATTCTTATAATTATTGTGACATCGATCTATAAATGTTTAAAAGATTTAATATACACCTGAAAGGTGTATACAAATATATTAGTGTATATTAATATTTACAAATATGATTGGTATTCAGTAAAGAATTAGTGAGTGAAAGCATACCTATAATTATATTTATATACTTTATTATAAATTGCATATATATATATTGTAAAAAGTTAAAAAAAAATTTAAATAACTCATGACAACAAAAAAATCTTTTCAATAATCCTTTTCTTTAAAAGATACAAGTATTGATGTGTTTTTCTAAAGGTTTGTAATCATGGTATTTTAATTGTATTTATTTGGCTGGACTATTTTCATCACCGAATATTAAGTATTGAATGTCATTATAAATATTTAATTTTATTTAAATTTTCAAATTACATTCTACAGTTGGTAATAGCACACAGGTTAGTATATATATATAATGTTTTGAGAGATATTCTCTTCTCTTCTTCAGGTACCTGAGCAGTGACAGTAGTAACATGGGAATCGAACTTGGACCCTTACATTTTTGAATATTGAATTTTAAGGTAACATTTTGGCAGGATGGCTCAGTTGGTCAGAATGTTACATTAAAATTCTTTATACAAGAATCTAAGGGTCCATGTTTGTTTCCCATGTTAGTACTGTCACTGGTCAAGTCAGTGAAACCTAAAGAAGACATGAGAATAATATCTTTGGAAACATTGTGCATATACTTACCTGTGTGCTATTACTAGTCCAGCAAAGAAATACAATTATTGATGATTTGAGTGATCCTCATTCTTGTTTTACTCTTTAATTTTAGAATAAGTAAATACCTGTATATTAATAAATATTGAATGGTTAGCTGGGTAAGATTAATTACTTAAAAACATTCTAAGACTGATTTGAACCCAAAAAGTTTTTTTTAAAAAAATAATTCTCTGGCGCATTTAAATTCAAGTCATCAACATTATTAGAGAATATATTTCCATTACATCATATAGAGACCCATGGTTTTAGATATATGTTTATTGAAAACTAATTTTTACATTTTAAATAAATAGGTGCAATCATTAGTAAAACATGGTGACTTATAAGATATATTTCAACCAACCAGATTTATTTTCTAAGACTAAGTCCTCAACTTTCCAAAGGCTTAATACTTCTACTTAAAAAATAAATTGGTATTGTTTTTACTTTAATATCTTTAGCCATATATTTGAAATACAAATGTAAGCCCTTTATCATAAATAAGAATATAATAATAAATCAATAGATGTGTAATATTAAATTATGGATATTACCAATAAAGACTAGTTTGTAACTGAGCTTAAATAAAATATATAATTTCTATTCTAATAAAAAATGTTTATTATTTATATATTTATTCAAAATGGATGTTGAGTTTGAGTTTTTGATAAAAAGTACATATCATAAAATTTGTGTACGATATGAAATGGCAGAAAAAAATTAATGTTCTCAGCAGACTAACTTTGTGCAAAGAAAGAAACAATGACAAATGTAAAATAAAATAGGCATGGTTGATTGCACAAAATTAATATGTAATGAACCAAAAATCAAATAGCATTTAAATTAGCAAAAATTAATGTTCTCAACAGACTAAGAATAAATATAATATGAAAGCATTGAAAGTATACTTGGTACAATAAATTTTACTAAATGTTATATTTAAACTCTCTTTATGTGTTTTTTATATTAATATATAGTAATAATCCACATTTTCCACCAGAAGAGGGGGGCACATCTAACTACAACCAGACCTAAGGTCTTTGAATAGGATGTTGTGATTGACATGATAAAGTACCTAACCAATGATCATATCTACCTTCAGTTGGCTAGCTTTAGGTTTACTCATTAAATTCAGACACAATTTAGGCTAGTTTATCTGCATCTCACCCCTTTTTCAGATTCCATTATGCCTCAGAATTCAAACCCAGGGAGAATGTTGCTCTTGGCTTCCTTCAGGGTTGAATTTATTCTAGACAGTGACCACTGCACCACTGCATAGATTCTGATTGAATGAGATATTCTTCTAACCATACTATTATGTTATGGTGGAAAAGAAAGCATGTGTGTCGGTGCATATATATTCATTATGAATTGATGGATGGATGGATAAATAACTCGGACAAACTAGAGACCATTTAATGAAAATCAATTGAACAATATTCATTTGACTAACAAAATGAAAATTCCCAAGACTTTTAATGAAAAAAAGAATATAATACATATGTAAAGAACAAGTACCTCCTATATCTATTACATCTTCTGAATTGCCCAGAATTTTAAATGAAGAAGTGAGACATGCAATTAAATGTATGAAGAAAGGAAAGACTCCAGGAAATGATGGAATTATAATTGATATATTAAAAGAAGCAGGTGAAGAAATAGAAACAATTTTAGTAAAGTTATATACCAAATGTCTAAATGCTAAAGATGTACCGGAAGATTGGAAGAACGCAGTAATAATATTAATATTTAAAAAAGGTGATAAAGAAGATATTAGAAATTACAGACCTATCAGTCTTTTATCAGTTTTATATAAAAATTTTACCAAGATAATTACAACTCATCTACAGAGAACATTGGATTTCCACCAACCAAGAGAACAAGCTGGATTTAAAAGTGGTTTTAGTACAGTAGATCATATCCAGGTATTGAGAGAAGTTATAGAAAGGACAAATGGATATGAGTTGTCATTATGTTTTGGATTTGTAGATTATGAAAAGGCATTCGATTCTATAAACATTTCTTCAGTGATTAAAGCATTGGATCATCAAGGTATAGATCCAGGATATTGTCATATTTTAAAGAATATTTATAAAACTGCAACAGCAACAATTAGATTACATAATGATACTGGGAAAGTCAACATTGAGAAAGTAGTAAGGCAAGGTGACTCCATATCTCCAAAACCTTTTACAGCAGTGCTGCAAGAAGTATTTTGTGGATTAAAATGGGAAACTAAAGGAGTGAAAGTAAATGGAGATTATTTAAGTCATTTAGATTTTGCAGATGATGTAGTTGTTTTTGCAAATAATGCTTCAGAGCTGCAGGAAATGTTGCAGGAGTTATCAGATGAAAGTAGGAAAGTAGGACTAAAGATAAATGATAAAAAGACTAAAGTAATATTTAATAGATTTTCTCAAAATATGAAAATAAAGATTGATTGTGATGAATTAGAAGAAGTTAACAGTTACAAATACCTTGGTCAGATTATTAATACAGCTGGAAACATAGTGGAGGAAATTAATCATAGAATTAAACTTTGTTGGAGTGCTTTTGATAGAAATAACTTGATACTAAAAGGAAATATGCCTATGTGTTTGAAAAGGAAAGTTTTTAACAAATGTGTTTTACCAGTTCTTACTTGTGGATCTAAGACTTGGACACTTAATAGAAGAGCAATACAGAGACTTCAGACCACTCAAAGAAGTATGGAGAGATGTATGTTGGGAGTAACAAGAAGAGATCGAAAACACAATGTTTGGGTAAGAGAACAAACAGGTGTTAATGACCTCAACGAAAAAATTAAAAGATTGAAATGGAGTTGGGCTGGACATATTGTTAGAAGAGATGATAATAGATGGACAATTGAAATTTTAAATTGGATTCCAAGAGATTGTAAAATACCCAGAATGAGACCACATGTGAGATGGGTGGGTGAAATAAAAAAGTGTGCAGGGGTGATGTGGAGAAGAGAAGCTAAAGATCGGAGAAGATGGATTAAACTTGGAGAGACCTTCATCCTGCAGTGGATTGATAATGGTTGATGATAATGATGACATGTGTGTGCATCAAATATATATCTACTGCCCTCGATTCCCATTGTATAATAAGTTTGCACTTCATTTTTTCTTTTATCGATATATATATATATATGCTTATTGTTACGTGTGTTATATTGATTGACAGTAAAATAAGATTACTTAATAGAATTCTGTTTTCATCTTCCACATCTGGTCACCTATGGACTGGCTTGACATTAGATTGTTATGTCTATAAAGTCTAAATCTTGTCTAATAATGTAAGATATTGACATTTAGTTTATTGTTTGTGTATACACCTGGGTCTTTTTACGCGGACTTATTTAACACAATTTTGAAGTTACGCGATTCGTGTTTCACCGGAAGTCGAACTCCGATATTGCGCTATTACTTTAAATAATAAATTTTGCGCACCCACGTTATATTGAAAGTAATAGCACATTATTGAAATTCAACTTTCAACTTAGTAATTTCAATATTTTCAGTGCTTTATAATAGTAAGATTTTATGCAATAATGAAATTAAAATCATGATTTCCACATTTTATGTATACACACATTAAATTTTACAAGATTATAATGTAAATTTGTTCAAACATTGTGCGTGTTAATTTTGCATTTTAAATCACATTCTGTTTTTGCTTTTTAAAAAAGAACGTTTAATCATTTATTAATCATTTAGTGTCTGCAAGTTTATTTTTAAAAGATGAGTAATAGCAGTGGGCACAATTAAAATTGTAAATTAAAGACAAAAATAAGAATTTAATTTTTAGTTGTTAGATTAATTACTAATTACATTGTCACCAGAAAACCATTAATTAACACAACATGAGAGTGATATTGGCGCTACTTGTATTTCATCTTGTGAAGAATCTGATTTTTTTATCAGTTTGCAAAGGAACTTGTTTACCGGCAAATAGCGATAATAATTAAAACATGTATAAAAAAATATAAATTACTGTAAATTATGCATAAAAATATATTGTTTTGAATAAAATTAAATATTATAGTTAAAAAAAGTTTGTCTTGTATCAATTTTTTTCAAATTTGAAATTTTTTATTAGTCATATTTTATTTCCTTATTTTTTTTTTGCACAAATTTTAAAGTAAATTTTACATTGGTGCTTTGCTTTTACGCAAGTTTTGAAAAATCACAGTCCATATCCCCCCTTTTTTAAGGTAAGTTACGTCTATTTTTGCACGATTTCATTTGCACGTGTTTTCTGAGGAACCTATCTATCACGTAAAACGAGACCCAGGTGTATATATATATATGACTGATCTCTTTTATTAGGATTTTGATCTTTCTTTCAGCTGAGGAAATTTAGTTTATTGATACATTTTTTTTAATTTAACATTTGATAAAACAAACATTGGTTGTGTATCTACATATATATGTGTGTTTACTATCTAAATGATAATACACATTCAACTATCTATTAACTAATTTTTTTTTTGATGAGTTTAATTTAGTGAATAATACACTACAAACAAAGGCTGATTCCAATCGGATTGTAAGCTACCCTTACAATATATATATATATATATATATATAGTCATATGATCTGCAGAAAGGAATTATCCAAAATCAGTTACAATTTTTATTTCTTTTTGAAGACTTAAAGGAATAAAGCAGTACAAATTTCCAAAAGCACCTCCATATATTCCTGTCACTGTGTCTGCTATTAGTATGTTATTAATCCATAGGCTAAATGAACATGGATGAGTTGCTCCCCTCCCTGCATCAGCCATCATGGTGAGTTTAAATTTTTTTGTCATTTTTCCCTGTGAGTTTAAAAACAAAAATGTTGTGGTTTTTCATCTGAGTTACCTGATAGCTCTTTATTGAAATAACAATTGAATTTTCTTGAAAAAAAATGGAAAAGTGCATATAAATCATCTTTGTTAAAATATTTAAAAACATGACAAACAAATTAAATTATAATCCTTACTTTTAGATGATATAAAGTTATTAATTAAAGCAAATCCCCGAACAAGGCCCAAGCTGCCATTTGATAATAATAATTTGTTAGATGCTTAAAATAGCCTATTGTTTTTAACTGAAAGAATATTGCACGAATTAGTTGAATATCTGATATTAAATGAGATATTACTTGACTTTCTGAAGTTAGAAAAAAAATGAAAAGATTATTGATTTGAAGAGTGAACGTGTATTTTATTATAATGACACAAGTATTGTATTCACATGGGAAATGGGATGTGTTGTAAATGTAAAATAGAAGAACAACATTGTGTGATTGATGATATATTAGGTAAGATGGTTATTCAAATTACTGAAACATGCCAAAATGAGATAAATTATATTAATGTACCAACAATTTTTTTTTGTGATGAATAAATAGAGGATAATTTTACAGATGTACTAAATGCTATTGATCAGAACAAATTTCATTTTAAAATTGTCATATGAGAATTTATTTCTAGAATTCTAAATGAGTGAAAGGTGAAATTCTATGGATAAATATTATGATGATAGAAATAAAGATGGATAGAATTGTGTTCACAGGGGGAAAAAATTATTTCTTTGATAAAAATTCTAAATAAAAATGGGCATAAAAGCATTCAAATGAAGGTCAGATACTCAAATGCACATTTATTTTATACATAAATGTTTTATTTTTAAAAATAGAAGGTAATAAGTTTACATATAACACTAACAAAGCAAATTACAGAGTTCCAATAAAGATGTCTTTTAAACTGGGCATCAACATATCACCACCAAACATCCATTAAAATATATTGCAATGTTTTACAAATTGTAAAAATATGAAAAATATTGACATTTTAAAATATACAATAATGAATTTATTAGATATTGATAGTTATTCATCCAGATTTTTAACACAAAAATCAATAAAATAGATTTGTTGATTTTATGTATTCAATCTGTTTCTCCTAGTTATTGAATATTTAAACTCAAAAATTTGTCAAAAGTAATATAAGATTGTAATTTAAACAGATAGACCTAAGTAGTTTATGGCTATATTATATAGTACATGTGTTATAGTTTTCTTGAAAATAATTTTCAGTTAGTATTTAAAATAATTTTATATTTCTGATAATTTTTTACAATTTTTAGAATATTTGTAAGAAGTTCACAGGTTATTAATATTGTCAATAAAAAAAATTACTAATCTAACTACTGATAGATTAAAAAACAAATAAATGTTCCTTTCTTTTATCACTTTTACAATGCTGTATTTTATTTTTTACTTAATCAACCTTAATTCTATCAAAATTGTATTGTTCAAATTGGTATGAAAATGTAAAAAAACTAATAAATTCTTAAAAGCACTGAGCCGGTGTTTTGAAAACTGCTGTCTGATTCATAGCACTGAATATATATATATATATATATATATATATATTCAGTGCTATATATATATTCAGTGCTATATCTATATATATATATATAAGAGAGAGAGAGAGAGAGAGAGAGAGAGAGTAACCTCTAATAGTTGATTTTACTGAAAGAGCTGTGGTAAGTAAGATATTAACTGTGTTATAATGGAAATTGGAATGATAGAAGCTAAAAACGCACTTTCTTTTGCATTAGCATATATTAAAATCACATTTGCATGTGGTTGAGCCTTCATAAGTCCTTAATCCATGCCAATACACTTACTTCAAATTTTCCAAGTAAAATAAACAATAAATGTAAACATATAATTTTTCAGAGATTTGAAATTTTACAATTATACTTTCAAAATATAATATAAACTTTATTATATTAACAATTATTGATTTATTATTAAATAATTTCAGCTGTACATGATTTTGTTTTATCTAATCATAAATTACATAATCTGTGTTTATATTTATTAACACTTATTAGGACTAATCAGATTAATTATTTCAGAGTCATTTCTTTAATGAACATTTACTATGGTAACGGTAGATATACGTATAAGAGCTTTTCTGTGCTCTTTCTACCTTTAATTTCTTAAATTCAAATAGCAAATATAATCAAATATTTAAGTGTAACATTAGATGGATCAGCAGTGTGATAGCATGACCTGAATTTAAATTGTATTAAGATGATGATTAAAGAAAAATAATACCACATAATTTTAAAGTAACATTGTTTATTTCATGTAAATATCAATAAAAATAAAGAGAAGAAACAAACTATTACAATAACATAATAATAATTATCACCACCATATAATGGAAAATATTAAAATTTAATGTGCACTGCTTCTTTGGAAGTGTATATAGTAAATCAAGTGTAGCTACTTTTGGTGAATAGAATCACAATATGTGTGTGGAAATACAACATACATGTTGAAGGAGATTGATTGTAGTGTCTTATCACACTTTTACTTTAAATATATAATTGAACAAACAGTTTCAAAATTATCAATTTAATGCTAAAACATTAATCAATTTAGAAGCCATGTAATAAAATGTAGATTAATGTTTATATTTAAAAATTTTAATTAATGATTAAGAATGCAATCTCTTACCAACACCAAATATATACTATGTATTCACTCTCACTTATCTGTCATGCTTTATGTTTAAATATTGAATATAAACTATACTACCTGGCTTTCCACTGGATCTATATGGTCATATATGTCAAATTTATTGGTCTAATAAATTTATTTAATATATTAAAGTAAAATACAAATGAAATAACATGCTATTCATATAAAGTTTATATAGCACTTAAATATTGAATATTCTCAAATTTATAAAATAATGGTACTCTTGTATAAAAGCAAATTTAACTATCTGTGGCACTATTATCTGAGTTTAATGATGATTAAGATCAACCCAATCAAATTAATTCATGATGGAAAATCTTTATCTCCAATGTAAAATATATATTTTGGAATCTCTGCAATCTATTTTAATTCTTTTGTTGGTCACACATAAAAACAAAATTAAATCTTCAACTGACACCTTAACAAAATAAGTACTTTGATCATCTTACTGCACTTGTTCGTGTGATGATTTAAAGAAGCTATTTCAGTTATTTCTTTTAAATAACAATATATTATTTTTTTTCAATATGAGGCATTTCCATAATTGTTCAACAAAAGCTTCATTTACTGGATAAAATCCTAGGATAATAACTACAAATTTTAATGAAATAGATGTTAAAATCATAGTCTTTCAAAATTGAAGAAATACAATTTAGAAATGTAGTCTTTTAGACAAATTTAGTTGGCTATTCTAGAATATCAATATTACAAATAATGCATTGTTTTTTCCTTTTGTATTTTGATTTGGCATGTATCCATTAATATAATTGGAATGAAGTGGAGATGTGATCCTGTCTTGAACAGATCCCTGGCAATGTCCTCTACTCAGCCATTCTTATGTAGGTCAATACAATATGGTGATTTTAAAGAAAAACATGATCAGTACTGCCCACACTGAAAATTTTAAAGATTTTCTCCCATTTTAAATTCACCAGTATTTAGAAGTATTTTGAGATGACATCAAATTTTTCCACAATGCATCTTGCTTTATTGTAAATTTTGGGGTCATTACCATAGTGCAGTAAATAAGTAAGATTTTTGGATTTTCTCTCAATTGGCATGAATATGTAATCATTTTTGAAAATACAAAATAATAAAAATAAAATATTTTACATCAACTTATTATAAACAAATAAATATAGCTTTACTTCTCACTATATGTAAAATATATAATTGTTAATTAGAGAAGATATTAATTAGTATTAAAGTTTATCGGCTTAACGTTTTCGAGGATCCATGCCTCATATTCATAGCCTTCATAAAATGTATACTAAAATATGCAAATACAAATATTCAAATAAGCTAGTATTACGTAGCCCATTTCTTCGAGATCTCAAAGAAATGGGCTACATAATACTAGCTTATTTGAATATTTGTATTTGCATATTTCAGTATACATTTTATGAAGGCTATAAATATGAGGCATGGATCCTCGAAAACGTTAAGCCGATAAACTTTAATACTAATTAATATCTTCTCTAATTAACAATTATATATAAACAAATAAATAAAATACATTCATTTACTTATTAACAAACTTTATTAGAGCAATAAACGTTTGTCAAAATATTATTAACTTAATAAGGTTTCACAAATATTCAAAACTTAACAATTTGATTAAGTTTTGTGATTTATTATTTTTAAAAACATTTACTCAAACTATACATTTAAATACCTGTGTTTTAATGAGTTGTTTTATCTTTCTAACACACTTTTCTAATTGTGAATATTATTTTTACACATGTATGCACATTTATACATAAATGCAATAAAATTTATATATTTTTTGATTACTAGGACTTTTACTGATATAATAAGCAGTTCATTTGTTTTGAACTTGTTGTAAATATTATCATATAAGAAGGTTTGACTACCTATGGCATCAAGTACTATTTATTCAACTTATATTACTTTGTGTATACCTGGGTTTATAGCCATCGCTAAAACAATTCACTAATCATTTTAAATTGTTATAAGGAAAATGCACATTTGTTTACCAATGCTGTCTGGTTTTAATCTCATTACCTTTTACCTCTTTAATAATATTTAAAGTTTTAATATAAAAAATGGCTTTCCATTGCATATTGACTTTATGGTAGCTTACCTTTGGTTTCAAATCTATCACTTAATCTATCTATCTATCTACTATAAAATATACAATCAAGAATTTTTTTTTGCAATTCATACTTCACAGAACATGATAACATTTGTACCAGATATATGGCAAGAACCAATATGTAAATTAGATCTTTCATTTTTTTGATAATGGGACCCATGTATTTTTTCCATTGAGAGAATGAAGATCTCTTGCAATAGCTTGAATTGATAAGAAGCCTTTTCAAAGCAAAACATATATTACCTAAACAATATAAATATTATAACCAATTATGCATCAAATATTTTTATAAACCTTGCCAATTTATCTAATTTATTTTTCCATGTACTAATTAACATTATTATAACAACAATAACATTTTAACTTAATGAACATATAACTTTTTATTAATCTATTGATTATAATCTTTATATTACTTATAGTTCAAACAATCAATTTTTTCATATTCATGTATACATAAATATTTTATCTCTGAAGAAGATTGCCTCTCAGTCAAAACTGTAAGATTAATCAAATAAATATATAATTGTAAACTAATTAAAGAAATGATTTATTTATTGGTATTATGATATTAATCAATGTTTAAAAGCGTTGGTGGTCGTGAAGTCAGCACAGCCGCCTTACAAGTAGTTGTCCCGGGTTAGAGGGTTCACTTCTCGGCCGATGCTATGACACATGAAATCAAAAGAGAGATATAAAATGAAAAAAGAATAAATACTGATAGATTGACTATTCAATATAGGTCTTGTAACCAAATTAAATATCCTAGACGGAAAAAAATCATAAAACATAATAGTAACATCAAATTATAAAAATAAATATAGAGGCAAAATCCTGCATAATAATATGGTAATATCTAAAACTAAACTTATTTTGTAAGATATTTATTCAGATTTAAAAATTGCATCATCTAATATTTTGCATAAGCGAAACTATAAAATAAATAACATGATAGTTTGTGCAGAGATGTATTTGTGAGAAAGATTATAGAACCAATTTGCTTAAAAACAGCAGGATTTAAGATAAAAATAATTTATTCAAAAAGAAAATATGATTTATTATAATATATAGATGATTGCTTAAGCTATCGTTAATTTGCATTTTAAAATTAGAATTTAAAACAAAACTTCATTCAATGTTTTTTTTTAAACATTCTATTTATTAATTGCACTATAATGTTTTATTTTAAAATTATTTTTAAATGTGCTTAATTAAGTGTATTGATTAAAATTAAAATATATTTCATTAACGATGCAAATAAAAATGAATCATCCATCTGTTTTCTTCATTTAATGATAGGGAAAAAAACAATTGAAATATTAAATTGTTTTATTACAACTTGCTAATCCTAAACGAAGCATTCATACTTAATTACCGTCAATTGTCTTAAAACAATGCGTTTTAAGAAAAAAAAGTTCTTAAAAATAAAAGATCTTAAATTTTACTTGACACAGGATTAAACTAACCACATTGTCTGCACTTTTTTACTTTAATGTTTTAAGCTAATACTTTTTTTTTTATATAGCTGAGAAAGTTTTAAAAGAAATCTTCAGCAATTAAAAAAATCAATTACTTAATAAACATACTTCCTCTATCAATGATTACAAACAAAATGTTTAATTTCTGCAATAATTGCTTTCATATCAGTTAATTCATTGTTTTGTATATATATGTTTAAAAAAAATAGTTCCAAAGCATGTATATAATTGTATTTATATATTGGACGATTTCCATCATATAATAAAAGTATTGAATGTCTTTAGAAAAATTTAACTTTATTTAAATATTCCAAATACATTCAACTGTTAGTAATAACATACAGGTTAGTATATGTACACTTCTACAGGTGTTACCGACCTGACCAGTGACTGTACTATTATGGGAATTTAATGTAGATTCTTAAATTTTAAGGTAACACTCTAACCAACTGATCCCTCCTGTCAAAGTCAACAGCCAGAAGTTTGATATACTTATCTACGAGGTTCCTCCTGATTTCTCCACTTTTTCTTAAGAGCAAAGTTGATTAGTGGTTTCCATACTTTATGTATAGTCACACTAGGTTGATTTAATCTCATAGATGAGTATATGGAATTTCTAGTGACTATTGCCTTTGGCAGGATGGCTCAGTTGATTAGAGCATTGCCTTAAAATTCAATATTCAGTAATCTAAGGGTCCAGGTTCGATTCCCATGCTAGTACTGTTACTGGTCTGGCCAGAAACCTGTGAAGAAGAGGGGAGAATAGAGAATAATTTCTCTTGAAACGTTATGCATATACTAACCTGTATGCTATTACTGACAGTTGAATGTATTTGAAATATTTAAATAAAGTTCAATTTTTCTAAAGACATTCAATGCTTATATTAGATGATGGAAATAGTCCAATATATAAATGCCACTAAAATATCCTTATCACAAACGTCAGGAAAATATGGAAATAGTCCAATATATAAATGCCACTAAAATATCCTTATCACAAACGTCAGGAAAATATGTATATAATTATCTATATGTTTTAAAAGTCTGATTATACTTATTTGAAGGCATTTGTTAAAGTCAATAAAGGCTACAGCTAGCCTCATTTTTCAAAAAAAGAAAAAAAATCATTTGGGTAGTGGATATTATAAGACAGAGAGTAATATTTTTTTCTTTGATATTGTAAATATTTTTAAAATAATTTATGTATACTGAAAAATTGTAAATGATTAAAATTTTATAATCATTCATTTTTGAGAGAAATAAGTGGAACACATATATGCAAAAAGAATTAAAATACAACTTGAAAATAAAATAATAGATTATAAAGTTAATGAATAGTAAGTAAAATAAATATAACTTTAAACAGACTACTGTGAATAATGCTTGATCTCTCTTTTATTTCTAAAATCAAATATGTTTAGGATTCTTTTCCTGTGAATTATTGTACTGCTATTGCCTCCTACTTGTTTCCTGTACTATCACTATTGAAGACAGTTCTCTCATATTTATTCTATTTATTGATGTTGTCAATCTCTGTTCATTACATAGTTGAATTTTTGCTTCTACCATAATCTCTATGTTTTCTATTTTAAAGTTTAAAACTCTATTCCTAAGGGAGTTTTTGAATTATATTTCTCTTATTTATAGAAGCAATTTAATTAAAAATTCAATTTCTATGTTTTGTGAATGTCAAAAATTGATTAAAATATGGACATTTAATCATCAAAATAATGTTAGTTATCGAACAAGAGATTAATCATTGAGATAACATTTAATATTATAAAATATATAACAAAAAATATTTTTCTTAAATAATTCAATAATAAACACTTATGTTCTGTATACTAAGAAAAGCTTATTTATTGGTTTTAACATAAAATGCTAACTTCTTTTGACGTAGTACACTAAGCATGATTTCACTAACTTGTAGACATAATCATAGCAACAACAGTTAAAGAGAAATACATAATGTATAGAAGTGGAGAGTTACAGTGCATTGATAATAAAATGTAAATAAGTTGATTTATATAAAGCAACTTTTTGAAAGGATGACACAAAACTCTTTCTTATTGATGGCATTCATATTATTGACAATGTGGCAGACCTCTTTGACTTTGTGTTTTGCATAATTTCTCTCAGAACTGACAATTTGTGCTCATGTATGATTTCATGCTCAATGAATATAGATCTAGCATTAACATTAGTTTTAGCCCCATTATATCGATATTGTACCAGTCGAAAATGTATGTCCATCCAACAAGACTTAGAATCTAAGCAAAAGTACTCCGAATCTAATCATGCCCAAGATACACAGGTCAGGAGCAATCATGAATTCTAACCTATTCTCTAAATCTATAACACTATGGACAACACCTACAGTGATACCACATGAATTCATTCTTTCCCAGCCTGATGCTACAATGTTTTGCATGAGAACTCAATTGGTGATGATGATGATGAGACATGAGTGAACCCGAGATATAAGTTAAAAATACATAAATATATTAATGAGATTCGAACACACTGGATTAAGTTTAAAATAGGAATATTTATTTTAACAAAATTCAAGATGATTTTATATATATATATCCAACTTCACACAGTTTAAATTTTATTTTAATTACAAATATTTGACAATCTTGAGTCAATTACTTTTATTTTGACAGACATCAATCTAGTGTGGCATTTCAATACATAACATATATTTGGACATCGGATTTTATTTAATGTTACAAAACAGATTTAGCTGAATGGTTGGCAGACATTTTATACATTTAGAAAACACCTATAAATATACGATAGTAGAATTTCACAGTTTATATGACTTTAATAGAATGCCCTTGGCATTTGATCCATAATTTTATTTTCATTCATAGCATTTATATATAACAATTTAAATAAGGATACATTATGATCTGGAAGTATATTAAAAACATTTATTTATTATACATTTTCGACATTTAGATATTTAACGAGCAAATATTGCAAAACTCTATAAATATGGGAATGGCTTATTTCAATAAAGGGGAAGGCAGCTTCTGATAGGTTGGATCTAAAACTCCAATGAAAAATATTTAACCCTTAAACCGCTAATTATATTATTAGTTGTATGAGGTAAAAATCAAATCTTTTAATTGGCCAACTCACAAACTGAAGACAAAGCCTATTGTTAAAACATATTCGCCTATAATATTAAATTCAACTCAGATATGTTTATAAAAAGTATATTACTAATTTTTCAGGTTATGAAAGAGAATGAAAGTTCTTTCAAAAATAAATTGCTATTTATTTATTATAAAATATATTCAATTTCAGCAAATATAAAGCGAATGTCTAAACAAAAAGTGCTGATGCAAAGCTTTTTTTCAATTTTACGTTCTGGAAAAGTAAAGATTTCTTTTTGCTAAATCTTAAATATTTTTACTAAAATCTTCAATATTTTTCGAAAATAATTTTGTTTTTTTGGTATATTTTTTAAAAAACTAGTTTAATTTCTCAAATTATATTTTTTTAATACTTAAATTGCATTTGAAATGAAAATCTCAGCATTTTTCTTTATTTTCTTTGATCAGGCGGTTTCTTTGTTCTTTCCAGCCAATCAGAATGTCTTTTTCAGCTGAGAGTCGGCTGATAGCGAATCACTGATAAGGTTCTTTCTTTGTTTAGTTTAAAATGCGGTTTTTTTGATTTTTTACTTGTAAAATAATTCGGAAGAGGGCACAATCTTACAGAACTTTTAAAAACCTAATCAATACCTGTCAAATGAATATTTTAGCATAAGAACTAGCAGAGTTAGAGTGACATCAGATGTCGATGAGAAGCCTCGTAAGAGGCGGTTTATGGGTTAAAGAGAAAATGTTTCATTTTCACACATCATTATGATTTATTTTGCCAAACAGGCTAGAAAATGAACTATAAGACATTGTGGTGCTAATATCATGTCAGTGAAAGAGAGAGTGGCAACTTTGGCTGAGAAAACATCATTCTTCTATTTTAATGTGGTATTCCAGCTTCAGGTCAAACAATACTAAAATGGAAAGGTAGGTAGGAAGTTGCTATGGGTCTGGATTATGGTAAATCCATGCAGAGCTTCAACTATACTAACCCGCTTGTTCCAGGAAGTAGGCTTATACCCCTGTTTTGAACGGAAGGCTCCATAATCTTCTGGAGTGAAGTACAGACACATATGAGCAGTATAGAAATATATACTTTGGGAGAAGAATGACAAATAAAAAAGATCATGATCCTCCGGAGTGAGGTACAGACAAATCAGATCAAAGTCCTATGTGGCTCATTAATAATTTCTGACATATGCCAGCAATGCACCTATACAAATATAAAATCATTAGATTTAAATATAAAACTAAGTCTTAAGTAGTTTAACAAATACATAATGATATGTTAAAATAATGACCCATGTAAGATATAAAGACATTAATCAGAAATTAAAACTATAATTAATAAAGTGTGCATTTCTTCTCCTTCTTGAATCAATACTATTTTGTTTAATATATATAAAAAAACTAAAATTTGTGAACTTAAGAATGCAACTAACAAAATAAAATTAGGTTGCCAGCCTTTTGGCGATGATGATCAATAAAGAAATCAATAAAATTAACGTACACCAATATCCACCTCAGATTGGAAAAGTATTTATACATTTTGTATAAATTTACAATAAAATATTTTTAAAAAGCATATATTCATTTAAAAGAGAAACTTAATCTTACGAACTATTTAGAAATAAAGACAGGAAATAATTATTTCACCCACCCACCCTTTCTATTCCACTGCTGGATATAAAAGAAGTTCATAAGATTGGGTTTAATTGACATTTACAAATAAAACATTAAATGAAAATATAAAAATATTATTAATAATAAATTCTAACCACACTAAATTATAAGAATAATAAGAAGCAGGAGTTGAATGAAAGATTTTACAGTAAGATTAAGTTAGGTTGTAGAGAATCGATACACAGAAAATAATTATTAAGTTAACATCCTCACCGATTAGCAAGTTAAAAGAAATTCAACATAAAGAAAACATTAATTTTTAAGAGTTAGAATTCAGGTAATGTGATTATAATGACTTTGGGCTTGTTAGCTCATGATTCTCTGGAATGAAGTACGGAAGAATCTTCTGTAGAAGGTGACATTCTTTGATTTTCATAGCAGGCAGATTCTACTTAAGCTAAAAGCATGTTTCTTGGCCTCGGTGGTTCTCTGATGGGATGAGCACTTTTGATCGGTAGGAACTACATCATGGCATAGCAAAGAGTCAAGCAGAAGATTGAGGGAAAGGCAGCTTAGGTCCCTTTACTCAAAAACCATTCCAAAAATCAAAAGGACGTGAAGTAGTTTTGCAGAAATTGACTAAATTCTAACACAATAGATTTTCAGCCCTATTTATACAAGTTTTAAGTTATTTAAAGAATGCTTTTAATTCAACTTCTTAACCCAAATGGAATCCTGAATCTACAGAAATATTTTCTCTATTGTTATTGGAGAAGTAATCGCTAGATAACTTCCACAAATAAATTTAAATCAATTTCCAGATTGAAAATAGAGTTGATAAAAATGTTAGCAGCTAAATTAAATCCGTTAGCTTTGTTTTAATTTTACTTTCATTAAACTTTGATTTAAAAATTCCTTTTAAAACCATGAAACAAACTAATGTTCCCATCCCTTTAATTACTCTTGGACAGTTAACGGTTGTATCTTCCATCTTGAATTTTTATGTAATTATATAAAGAAAAATAATTAAAAATAAATAAAACATAATTAAAGAAAAAAATACAAAATTATTTACAATATTTGCTTATAATTCTATATGTATATATGCTTCATTAATATATGTATATATCTGAGTCACATCTAGAGACATTAATATTAAAATAATTAAAGAATTTTTTTATTTAAAATTTATATTTATAAATTTTATAGATGCTTCTCAGAAATACACATATAGTTTATATACATATGGCAAAAAGGGAGCAGGATGAAATGTGGTTTTAGTAGTAGAACAGTGAAGCTCGATCTTGGGCTAAGATCGACTGCTTCAATATCTGTGCTGGGCTACCTTTGTTGCAAAATTGACTTGGGACTCATCAAAGATGATAGCATTGCAGTTTGTGTTGTTGCATATGGTTTTATACACAATCTGGAAAACCTAACTCTGGGGAAAAATTGTCTTTAGTGTTGCTAATTAATAAATTTTTTAACAAGCTTTATTTTACATCTTACAAAAATTAATTTCACATACATAACAGCTTGTTTGTTCTCAAATGAAATATAACTTTATGAATAATAAATGTATTTTAAGATATTTTGAAATTATTAAAAAGTAAATGAATATACATGAAAATTGTTTTCTGAAAATTTGAAAAAATAAAGAATATATATAAAAATTTATTTGCATTGAAAATCTTTTTAAATCGATATATTTAATATTACTAAAAAATTCAGTTCCTTACTTTTTATTATCCTCAAAGAATGTTGTTAACTTACAGAAGTTCTCTGAAACCAAAGTGTTTTTTTTAAAAAAAACGGATTACTCAGTAAACAAAACAGAGTCTTTATTATATTTGTAAAAGAAACAAAAAATAATAATTCAAAAAATTATAAACAAAAACAATATTAAAAATAAAACAAAAATTAAATAAATGAAATAAACTAATGAATTTCAAACTCTTATAATAGAGAACTACCAATAATTAATCTGCCAAAGATTTAAACTTAAATATTAAAGAAAGATAAAGAATTTATTGCTAGGAGTATAAGAAAATCAAACACTAGAAGTGACAAAGCTGTATTGAAATCTATGAACCTTGAGTTGTAAAGTCTGCCATTCAGCACCCACCAAACTAAGCAGAGTCTTAAGAAAATTATAATTAAAAAATAATGCAAAAAATATTGATTATATTTATAAAAATGGTCCTTATTGAACTATCTAAAATTGGATTGCATACCTGTTTAAAAAATGAAAAAATATTCAAGGCTATCACAAATATAAAAAAGGGACTTGAGTACTAAAGCTGCAATGCAGAGGGGATAGTAGGCCTTTTCATACCCACAATAAATGTGTAATGTCATGATGACATCAAATTGAAAGAAAATAATCCCTGCGAGTATATGTAAAAACATGTTTTTTTTTTATCAATAAGATTTTTCTTTTCATTGCGATCTTTTTTTTTTTTTTGTAATACTTCAATATTTTCAGTTATTTGTCACATTTTTCATTGTGAAAATGTGTTTTTTTTAATCAACAAGATTTTTTTTTTTTCAGTGTGAACATTTTTTTTTTTAATACTTCGACATTTTCAGTTATATGTCATATTTTTCATTAATGTCTGAGGTTGCAACACTAAAATTGACATTTGCAAGGAGAATGGATGTTTGGTGACTTATATAGGGAAGCAGATGGATGTTTTATATAAAAAAATTTTCAACCGATCTTTTTTTTTTTTTGTAATACTTCGACATTTTCAGTTGTCGTATTTTTCATTGTGAAAATGTGTTTTTTAATCAACAAGATTTTTTTTTTTTAATACTTCAACATTTTCAGGTATTTGTCATATTTTTCATTAATGTCCAAGGTTGCAACACTAAAATTGGCATTCACAAGGGGACATGGATGTTTTGTGGCTTACGTAGGGAAACAGATGAATGTTTTATTTTTTTTCCATAATAAGATAAAAGACACCTCAAAAGTCATAGATACTTTAGAAAGTATGCTTAATGTTCCCTTTATAATTAAATACAAAATTTGTATTAAAATTTTTAAAAAAGGTAAATAACTAGATCAACTATCTCATAAAATTAAATTAAATTACAAAATACCTTTGTAATTAGAAAATGTGATTGTTTTGCTCTAGGTTTAATGGAATATGGAATACCATGGAAATATGCTGATAAATGTCTCCATTTAATAAACAAATTCACTCCTGCTTGTCGTTGATGTAAAAAAATCTCATTGTAGGTAATTATTCATCACTCTCAACAATCTCTTTAAAATAACAATTTATTTAGTCATACAATGAAAAAACTATTTTTCCTAAAATGACCAGCATGAAAGTAGGTTTAAAATTAGAATTATATCAATCTAAAGTCCAAAATGCTTTAAAGATTTATTTGGAGTATATTCCAATGATAGATGCATAGAACATACCATTAACCATAAGCAATAAAACATGAATAATTAAATATTCCAAGCAGAAAACATTGTGATATAATGACACTATATATCAGGAATTTTACAATATTAAAAATTCTGAAAGTAATAAATGAAACTCATAATGCAAAACATCATAATTATTAACTTTCAAATCTGATAATCAATAAAAAATATGATAATATAAATAAATATATACTCAGTATTTTTATTAAAGTAGTACACTAATGCCATGTTACAAAGTTGACTCATTTTAACTTCACACATGTGAAATTGATTTTATGGAATATTATACACTTGGTGGGTAATAGCTAAACAGTAAAGTTAGATGCCAAAACAAATATTGGAAAAAAGCAGATTTCAAGAAAATAATGAATATATGGCAAACCATGAATTAAATAGCAGATAACACGGACATTGGAAAATAGAAAAAGCTGTCAATAAGTCTAATGAATATGTAATAAAATATAATTAAAACAAATAATTTTATTAATAACAATATACTGCTGTATGGAGAGTGTTGCTACTATTTTAATAGCTAGTAAAAGATTTGAAAATGTTGGTCATGTGATGGTTTAACAGTTTAATACCAATTCTAGCCAAAGGATATAGGTTATTATGGTTATAAAAAAAACCAGACACTTAAAATGTATAAATACCAAACTGGATTCAGATCTGTCTGACTGTATAGAAAAATTAGTGTGGATTGAAAACATTATTGTGTTTTCAGTATAATGTTTTCAGTTTGGTCTCATTGCTGTATATTTGACTAAATCCATAAAAGGTAGTTGATGGACAAATGAATTATATCCTAAGTTCTATATGCATTGATCTCAGATCCAAGGCTACACATTGATGTCAATCATAAACTAGAAACAAGTCTGGAAATAATAAATAAGTAGACATTAGATAGGGATTTAATAGTTTGTGGTAAAACCAGTGGCAACCTCAATACATATTTTTCAATTTTGAGTATCACGATGGCACCATTTTCTAAATTGTCTCTATGTTGTTTTAAGCCTTTGTATAAGTTTACAATACAAGTATGCAGTTGTATTTTATGCATTTATAAATTTAAAATTATTAGTTGAAAAAAAAATCTGAAGATGTTAGTATTATATGAACCTTTTAGATAATGACCATAGCCTAATTTGTATGACAGTGTCATTAAGGTGGTATCTCTAGATGTCAATAGAAATGACAATTTCTCATTGATGAAAGGTTTTATCTGGATGCCAAACAAACAATAATTAACCTTTCTAAAGAAAAATGGCAATTTTCAATAATTTTTCAAATTAAATATTACATAATATTTTTTTAGAAGACTTATTTTAAGTGAAAATCATATATCACTAATAGATTTTTTTCTAAAAATACAACTCTTAAACTGTTCATTATAATTTAGCAGATGCAGATTCTACTGATAAACTAAAATCACATTTGACAAAATAGTAAAAAAAGTCTTTTAATACATTTAATAAGAACAAATAATATATTAACTTTAAATTTTTTCTTTCTTTAATAATAATCATCATCATCATCAACATTATCAATCCACTGCAGGATGAAGGTCTCTCCAAGTTCATCCATCTTCTCCGATCTTTAGCTTCTCTTCTCCACATCACCCCTGCATACTTTCTCATTTCATTCATCCATCTCACATGTGGTCTCTTTCTGGGTCTTTTACAATCTCTTGGAATCCAGTTTAAGACTTCAATTGTCCATCTATTATCATCTCTTCTAGCAATATGTCCAGCCCAACTCCACTTCAATCTTTTAATTTTTTCAATGAGGTCAATAACACCTGTTTGTTCTCTTACACATACATTGTGTTTTCGATCTCTTCTTGTTACTCCCAGCCTGCATCTCTCCATACTTCTTTGAGTGGTCTGAAGTCTCTGTATTGCTCTTCTATTAAGTGTCCAAGTCTCAGATTCATAAGTAAAAACTGGCAAAACATTTGTTAAAAACCTTCCTTTTCAAACACATAGGCATATTTCCTTTTAGTATCAAGTTATTTCTACCAAAAGCATTCCAACCAAGTTTAATTCTATTATTAATTTCATCTATTATGTTTTCATCTGTATTAATAATCTGACCAGGGTATTTGTAACTATTAACTTCTTCTAACTCATCATAATCGATGTTTATTTTCATATTTTGAGCAAATCGATTAAACATTACTTTAGTCTTTTTAACATTTACTTTTAGTCCTACTTTCTTACTTTTATCTGATGATTCCTGCAACATTTCCTGCAGCTCTAAATCATTATTTGCAAAAACAACTACATCATCTGAAAAGTCTAAATGACTTAAATAATCTCCATTTACTTTCACTCCTTTAGCTTCCCATTTTAATCCACAAAATACTCCTTGCATTCTTTTATACTTTAAATGATCAAATTTCAATTTTAAAATTTGTCCATAATGTTGCCTTTTATATATAAAATTAAAAATAATCAATTTAAAACAAATAACTCATTATAAATAAAATAAAAAATTTAATATATTAACATGTCTTTTATTCCTTATTTACATTACAAAAAATATATGTTTATTGTAATGTAATTTAAATAATGTCCATTGGATGGAATTGCTGTAAGGTAGTTAGTTGTTCATGTGATTGTGTAAAAAGAAACATCTTGAAAAGATTCAATTAAGGAATAAAAGCTGGGTTGATATATTAAATAATTTTTATTATATATAGTGAGTTTTCTGTTTTAATTTTGTTTTAAATAGATTATTTTTAAACCTTTTATTAATAACATATTCAAATATCTAATATTTCATTTTACTTACTTTTTGAATAGATAAATTACATTACATGATGCCTAGCATAGTTACAAATAAGTACTCAATTTAGAAATTTATTTTTATATTTTGAAAAAAAAAATTATCTTTAGAATTTCTAACACTTCAAAACTTACATTTGTAAGAAACAATGTAGGATTATTAATATACGATACAAAAAAAAAAGTTTTAATTGTAAAAATAAAATGTTCAAATATGGAGGAATACTAATGAAAGACACACTAGATCCCATTCAAAGTAGAAAGATGGAGTTTTTGCTGAACAGGTTAAATGCACAAATCCTTCTGACACCTATTGATTATTATATCTTGCATTAGATGGCACTACTGTGTATGACAAAGTAATGCATATGAAAGGTAATGCGGTATGCAAAAGATTTGGATGAAGAATTTATATCAGTATAAAAAATGGGATGATTGTGTTAGGAGAAATGTTGAGTGTTATAGTGGTATGGAATGGGATAAAAGAATAGATTTATTAATAAAGAATAGGGAATTAGAGAGATGGAGAACTAGTATGGAGAGTAAAAAGAGTTTAAATATATATAGAAATAAACAGAATATTAGGTGCGAGTTAATATATGATAATAGTAAGGAAAGTAGTTTATTGTTTAAGGCTCAAATGGGATCTTTAGCAACAAGAGAATATACATGTAAATGGAAAAATATGGGTGATTTAGTCTGCAAATTATGTAAGAAAAAAATAGAAAATATTAGGCATCTGTTAATTGAATGTAAATTCTTGAAAACAGAAAGGGCACATATAATGAAGTTATGGAAGAATAAATATGAAAAAAGTGATTATACAGAAAATGGATTATTGGATTTTATGCTGGGTTTGAGAAAAGATAAGGGGGATTTAGATATAAAAGCCATAGAGTTGACAAAGATTATGTTGTGGAAATGGGTTGGAGCAGAATATGGGAAAACTTAGACAAGGGAATGGAAAATAAATAACAGGTTTCTCTGGGCATAATTGTTGAGAGATTCTTGACTCTGTTTAAGGAGAAGCTACAATACATCATATCACATCACATGCACTATTTACAACTGCATGTCTATTTCTTTTTTTTCTTTATTTCTCTCTTTAAATAATAACATTGAATTATACTTTTATATTTTTCTTTAAAAAATAAATAAATACATTATTTTCTTTACATTATAAATTTACAATTTAATTATTCTTCAGAGCATTGTTTTTTGATGTTAAGGAATTTTATTACTTAAATAAATTTTAATTTTTGGTTCTTAATTAATTAGCCTACTAAATGCAATTGTTTGTACAGCTGCATCATACATATCTTTATGTAGAGTAAATGTAATTTCATCACATGCTATATAACTGAAAAGACTACATAATAAATAAACATCATAAGTTCAAAGTTATTTTGAATTTTATTTTGCTATTTCTCATGATTTACTATATTTATTATATACACAATTACAGTGATTTATCGAATCCTTGTAATTTACAGTGTAAAGAAGCATAAATGTGAACATATTGAGTTAAAGTTAAAAGTATATATTTTAGTATCCTTGCTAATTAATTTAGTAATTGGATATTAACATTATGTGGATTCATAATTGGAATAACTCCAATAGTTGACCCTATCCTCCAAATATCTGGTTTCTTCCTTCCAAAAAAACTCTGGGTGAAAAGTACCAGAATTAGAATGGGCCAGGATAGATATAATTATATGTTGTTCACGTGGACATTTACAGACTTTCCAAACTGTGAATGTGGAAGACTCCAAGCCATGATACATATTTACAAGGAGTGTTCAATTTACCAAGCTCCATATAATCTTTTGGCTCTACATAATTTGGAAGAGGTAGCTCGTGATTGGTTAAGAACTGTAGATAGTGAGTTTTGATATCCTGTTACGATATGCTAAATAAATAAAATAAATAAATAAATTTAATAATTTGACTCAAATATCACTTTTAATATTCTATTCAAAGATTTAAATAACATTGATTTTCAGTCCCAAAGTTAGTAGTAATAATAATAATACAATAATAAAATGTTAAAACATTTAAAATGAATGTTTTAAATTCTTTTACATCACAAGGCTTTACCATTATAGTAATAATAAATCAAATATCAGTGTGTTATTTTTTTAAAGCGAAAAGAAAATGAGTCTTTCGCAAATATTTATTTAATATAAAGTCATTTAAAATAATCTTACCAATTTTTTCTTTAGTTTATTGAGCGCAACATATACTTAATGTTTTCTTTTTTCTTCTGCATTTAAAGTATTTACTGTTCACTTAATATTGAGATATCTAGCCATTATTTATTATAAAATTTGAATATTTTCTAAAGCACAATAAATGTCTTTTAGTCATAGTTTGTAAGGATAAAAACCTTTCATATGTGCATTAAGGTCGCTAGTCATTATTTATACATTTTCTTCGACTTTTATAATAAAAGTTAGCATATTCTTATGACACAATTTCTTTTAATTGTGCTTAATAAATATTCAGTATATGGGTAGGTTTTCCTTCTTTGATATATTACTCTTGTAATTTCTTGTTTATTTTTTTTTTAACTTCTTTATACAATTATTGAGTTTTTATTATGGCATTACAAATAAATCTGACAATGGTAGAGATGATGATGATGATGATAATAATAAATACAGTGTGCATGCACCATCTGGCTTGGCAATCTTCAAAATTGGTAGGATATATTATCTATTTTTAGTAATAATTGAACCTAAAATTTTCTTATTTAAAATAAACTGCATTAAATATAGGCAACCCAATATTCACTAGATATATCTTTCTAAATTTAAGACAACTCCTTTGATGAGGAATTTGTGTGCAAATGTTTTTATTTGTGTGCAAATGTTTTTACTTTTTTAATTCCAATATGGTGGTCTCTTTGACTGCAGCAAGCAATACTTATGCTGACCAATCAAAGCATTCATTAAAAAAGGAGATACTCGTCAGAACATGCAAAAAAATCAAACTCCAGTCTCAAGATTTTGTCATTCCACAATGAATGATCTCATAAAACTAGATATGATTTCAGAACCTGATCCATTACCAGTTGACACAACAGAAGAGATCTGGACTAATGAAAGTCTAAAAAATATCTCAGAATGCTTTAATACGACCATCCCATGGGACCTATTTATGTATTTTAAATGTTTCTTTACTTACCAGTCTGTTATCCTTAAAATTACAGATATAATTGTTTGCTGTATAGGTTCCCTAAAGATTTTCTATATGAAGAAATAAGTACAAATAATTTATGGGATTCTATATTGCACATTGCATATCATCCAAAGCCTCACTACCTTGCTATTGAATTCTATAGTGAGGAACAAAAAGATAAATTTGATAAAACAATTAAAACTCCAGGGAAATATGCTTTAGTAAAAGTTAAACAATATAGAGAAAACTTTATTACTGGTGTAATTAAAAATACATATTTAAGTTACACAATCAATGACTTTAATAAATTAATGCAACTGTTAGGAGTTGTTATTGCCTTTCAACCTACATATTTAAAAGGAACTCCTATACCAATCTATAGCAATAGTTATCAATTTAAAGTTAGATTAAATCAAAACATAAACTGAAATGATATTCCCACTCTTATAACCGATCATGAAACAACACTGCTTTTAATAATTTATGGACTTAAACCACAATGATTTCATTGCAAACAATGAGGGCATATTATAAACACATGTCCAAAACTTAAATGTAAACATTGTGATATGAGAGCAACCTCAAGTCATCAATGTGGAAATATACCAGTGATTAACATAGAATTCACTCCTCAACTGAAAAGTGAATCAACTACAATATGTAATAATCAAAATAATCCAATTAATGACTATGTAATGGAAGATCAAAACATCTCCAAAGTTCAATCAATAAATGACAAAAGTGAATCAGATTTACAAGAAAATCAATCAATAAATGACAAGGATAAATTAGCATTACAAGACATTAACTCACCTTACCAAGTTGCCAGAATCACAAACAATCCATAACACCCCTCAATTAAACTTTGCAAGATATTATAGACTACCTAATGCCCTGCCTACCCCCTATAGACTCAAAAATAAATCTCACTGCCAAGAGAAAACCAGGTAGACTGTGGAGCAAATGAAGTAGGAAAAACGGAGCAGTGTCTAATAAATTTAGTGAAGATGATATGCCAAAGACATTAGATTATTTAAAAAAAATAAAATAAATAAAATATGAGTTTAATAGATTCCAAGTTTGAATACACTTCAAATGAAGACTTTAGCACCAATAAAAAAGTAAATGTGTGAAAACTATCACAGGAGGGAGGGGATAGAGTATTGAGATTTAAAATTCTTTGTTATAATTTGTGTAAGTTATTGGAGCTACATAGAATTACAATCTAGTTACTGCAACAGGTGTGTTTGTTTTTGAGCAATATTGCAATGAGAATAAAAATAGGGTCATTAAATATCCAAGGACTAAACTCACCAGAAAAAAAATCATCAATTTGTAAAATGTCTTGAAATTGTACAGCCTCATTTGCTAGGCTACTTGATACAAAAAATTATAATAAATTATTAACTATCTTAATAATCAAGGATACTTAGCATTCTCCTAAGCATCATTCTCTCCCTCTGCAGGCACAGGAGTAGTGGTAATGAAAATCTGCCCCTTTTATTCATTTAAAATAATATGTAGAGATGTACACATATTAATTATATCATAAAAGTTACATTGAATGTAGCATTTGTCTATATATATCCAAATCATAAAGCAATTAATAAAGTTATTCAAACTATAAACTCCAAAATAGCATCCTCATCACATCCACTAATTTTACTTGGTGATTTCAACATATCATATAATCGATTTATCACAAAATGATTGCACTTACTAGCTATATCCCTCATGAGTGGAAAAGGCTATCTCCCACAGAATTCAGTCACATTTAATAATGGCAGGATTTCATCATTAATTGACCTGGTGTTTTACTCACCAGCATTGCATCACATGATCAGCCTAACAATAAAAAACTCATCTTTATCAAATCATTCTGCAATTATTGTTTCATTGAAAAAATGATTTTATACACAGATAAATAACATCTATTGGAAACACAATTAGAGTACTCCTTCCATGTTGAACTCCAGAATATTTATTCTCAGAAATATATATCTCTCTTTTCAAACATCAAGATATTAAAATGGATCCAGTATAAACATGGATTGCCTTTGTTAAACATTATTTCATATTCAATTGCTATCATAACAAAGACCATCCCAACTCCCTCAAGACTTTTAGTTCTTATAGATGAACTACCCAAGAGTATCACAAACAGTATAACAAATAAACAAGGCTGTTCAAATGTGATTGCCTTGAAGAAACTTTATCAACCAGCCTTTGAAGAACTTAGAGAATATCTGACAATAAAAAAAAAAGAAAAAAATCTTTTCAAAACAGACACACACATGGTCCAGATACTATATTCACTGGGAACTAGGACAAAAGCCATCAACTAGCATACCAACAGCAATTAAAATACAAGAAGCAATAATCTCTGGTTAGATGTTGCTACCTCTCTACACAGATTTTAAATCCAAACTTCAAGTTAAAAAAAAATTCAATCCTCTGCCATTTTTCTTGGTGAATCAGAAGAAGAAACAGTATTTGCTCCCAAGGATTTTATTCAAAAATTAGCATCAACACCAAACCCCTGTCACCCAGAAATGCATGGAATATCATTTTGTATTCAAGCATTTAGAAAAATTTACTGCACAGTACTTATGTAATCTAGCTAACTTTCTAACAAAAAAAAGTCTATCATATACATGGATTATACCCTATTTTACTAGTACCATTTACCAAAAAACATGAAAAAAATAAATACATTAAACGATTTAAGGCCCATATCAGTGAGCCCACTGGGTATGAAACTGCTATAGTCAATCATTAAAGACAAAATAGAACCATATCTTATACCTATACTATCTAAAATGCAGTTTTCTAAGAAAAGCTCATCTACTATGCAAGCAGTCTTTCTATTCAAAACAGTTATTGATTCTGTCAGAAATAATAAAAAATATAGTCCAGTTGTGATTCAACTGAATATAAAATCAGCATTTGATAGGATTCCAATTGAACTCCCTATTGAAGCATTAGCAGACAGCAATACTGAGATGCTTAATATATCTAATCACCATTCTTCTATTAAGTCAAGAAATACATATTACACTTAATGGTAAGAATTCACTCTCTTTTGTACCTTACTGTTCAATTCCACAAAGTTCTCCACTGAGTGCTCTCTTTTTTACTATCTATATCAATCCCCTACTGAATATGATAGAAAAAGAATTATTGAGCATATACATACCTGGTCTGAAAGCATACATCTCCTGTATTGCCTACATGGATGATGTCTGGATTTTTTTTAAACTCTAAAAAACAGATCCCAACTCTACTAAAAATTCTTAATTCGTTCACTAACAAATACAAGCTGGAGTTTAACATGGATAAATCTTGTGCTTGGTCAATTCATGCACAACATTTTAAAGGAAACCCTAGTTCTTTTGTGAGATTCCCCTTCTATTGAGCAACCTAGAAATGTATCGACAAATACAAGACAAAATTAAAAATAAAATTGAAAACATAATTGATTCACTTTCAAAATCTTACCTATCATTATACTCAAAAATATCCCTGTTTAATCTATTAATTATGATTTTAATCACATACTATTCTTTAATAATACTATACACTAAATCCTTTACTAGTAAAATAAATTCATTATGTAGAAAATTGCTGTGGGGAAAAAAGATGGTTTCAATTTCACCAAAACTATTCAAGATCCTCTAATACAAAATGGTTTGGGACTACATTCAATAAATATTTTCAAAAGACATTAAATCTTATTTCTGCTTGTGCTTATTTATTTCCATTCATGAAAGTGTTGCAACAGATAATCCACCACCAATAAATTGATACTGGAAAACCTTGCTTATGCTAATTCTCAACATTCCAAACTTTACTTATTCATCACCTCAAAATAAATTTAAATATTGGGATATATACCATATAATTTGTTCTCCCTTTGTGTTAAATGATAAAAAACCAATTCCAAACATTGACAATAGATAACTAACCAGAAAATTCAAATTCTAGTCATTAGAACCCAAATATTATGATGTATTCAAATTCTAGTCATTAGAACTGAAATATTATGACTTTCTGCTTAAATTAAATCTTGAAGCACTATCAACACTACATTTTTATAGATACCAGAAGGCATTACATAAACACAGAAGAAATACACTGGTTATGTCATAGAGACTGAGACTGAAGAACACTTTCTTTTTATCTGCCATGGATTTGATAATATTCTATCATCCATACCATCATTGTACAAACAAAGAAATTGTGACATTCAAACACTTTTACAATCATTTGTCAAAGGTAGCTTACCCACATATTCGAGCAAGTACTTTTACATTATTTTTACTACGGTGTACAAGATCCTTCTTCATTTATAACAATAATCCAAGAAGACATCCAAATACATTCTGGAACAAAATGGAATTACTTCACTTAAGGGATGAAAAAATCAGATCCCAAGAGATGTATACAACAACTTGGTCCATATTGCAACAATGCTCAAAACTATAGCATGAAAAGAGACTAATAAAAGAGAAAACAAAGAGCCTTGTCAGTATAAAACTGATTGGATTTGTATGTAAAAAAATGTAAACTCAAATTTGTAAACCACATGCATATCCCTTGCTTTTGTTGCCGCCCCCGCCCCCAATTTGATGATAATAATAATAATGTCAACACATTAATTTTTAATGCAAGAGGAAAATGTGTCTTTTTAAAATATTTTTTATTATAAAATTATTTAAAATAATCTTACCAAAATTGTTATTAGTTTTAGTATGTGTGTTGAGTTCATCATAATATGTGATGTTTTTAATTTATTTTCTTTTGCATTTAAAATATTAACTAATCACTGAATATTGAGATATCTGGCCATTATTTATGTAGTATGACAGTTTCACATATATATAAATTTTAACCATTGAAGATTTTCCAAACCATAGTAAGTTTCTTTTAGTAATACTTTGTAGTGAAAAAAAAACAAAAAATAAATGCTTCATATATGCATGAAGGTCTTTAATCATTATTCATATATTTTCTTAGCTTCATGTATTTGTAATAGAAGCTAGCAGATTTTTTTGACACAATCTCTTTTAATTGTGCTTAATAAATGGTCTATATGTGTGCAGGTTCTTATTCTTTGGTATATTCCTTTTGTAATCCATTGTTTATTTCTTCTTTGATTTCTTTATACAATTACTGAGTTGTTGTTATGGTGCTGCAAATAAATCTGACGATGATAGAGATAACTAGACATTTATTTTCAGTATTTAGGTTCCATAAAGACTGCATTTTCAGAAAATGGAGTAAACACTCCAGCTGGATTTTTTTCCAATCATAGTAAATAAAAATAGGGGTGAATTCAAATCATTTTACAGATCCTAATTTCTGGCAGTACAAAACTTTAAAACAAACAGTTATGTCTGATTGGAACGTTTCTTTTTGTTGTTGTTGTCTAGTAACAATTAAAATTCCCATAGTAATAATAGAATACTCTTCCATTGTCTAAAAATTAACCTATATACACTTTATTATTATTTTCTATTAGTTTTAATATTTTTTCAAACAACTAATATTTTCAAAGCAAATTTTAAAAGTAAACAAAGACACTGCCTTTTTATTTCTTTTAATTATATTTCTCTTTTAATTTATTAACACATTGTGATTTTCTTTTTCTTTTTTTAAAAATAAACATTTAAAAAGTTTTACAACATACAATAAACGCTTTCTAAAAATATATCTTCAGAAGTTTTCTACGTCAGAGAGGTTACAATATATATAATGCCCATACACTCAATCAATTATATAAAAATTAATATTTAATATAATTTTTCAAAAAATAATATATTGATAATGTTTCCCATTAGTTGATATTGATAAAAAAAAAGATATACACATTAGTAATAAATTATAATAGAAAGTGTTACAATTATTTATAATGCTACATTTGAAAGATTTCTTACGATTTTTAACGTAGATTACAACAATGGTTTTATTCTAAATAGTGTACGTAAGTTATGGATGATCATGGAAAAAAACTATTATTATGTACAGCATTAAAAAAATTTGATATTATATGCTTGCTTATTTGTTATTACTATTATTTAAATCAACTTGGCACTTTTGTTTTTTGACTGTACAGCCATGTTTTTGAAAATGCAGATTTTATTTAAATCTGTTAATTACCAATGACAGGTTGCTATTAAAAATTTGCCTTTGATTTGTCACTTATTATTTAGAAATAATACAATATTGTTTACAAAAAGTAAAAATAATTCACTTTTCTTTGTTTGTTTATGTTTGATAAAAACATTACACGCAATATATATAAATAAGATAATATAAATGTGTGGAATAATAAAAAAATGAGAAGTTTATGTTAAAATAAAATATTTAAAATACACAGAAAAAACAGCAAGATTTGCATTACGAAAAAAATGTTTTTTTTTTTTAAAACATTGTTTAATTAATTATTCAGAATATTTTTAAAAAGTATACAACAATATATATATTTCAAAATGCAAAATAATAATATAAGTATAAACCTATAATTACAGATTCAGTATTTCTTTATCAACATTATTAATTATTTGTAAGACGCAGGTTTTATTCATCATATCACAGTATTTTCTTCAAAGTTTTTTTGTCTTTTCTCATAATTATTTCTTTCCTTAAGATTATCATTAAATATTTTTTTTTCCATTTCTTCTGTTTATTTTGTAAAGTATCTTACAATATATATATTTCTTTTTGTCTTAAAATATGTGTCCAATGCAATATTTTTTGCTAATTTCTTCAAAAAATAATTATTTTATACTTCTCTTTTCAATATATTGACATTGATTATATTATCTTTTCAACAATCAAGTCTTTGTTTTAAATCTAATGTTCTTAATCCAGAAAATAATCTGCTTTTATTAAAAGCTTTGCGTTATCGAAATATCACTCTAATTTTTTATAATCTGCATCATCAGGTTTTTAACCTTCTATATATTGTTTAATTTTATTTTTTTTTTGTCTTCTCAACTATTTTCATTTTTGAGACTTATTTGAATGAATTTTCACTTTAAACCTTTTAATAATAACGTGAAAGGCTAAAACCTTCGACAGAAGCGCCTAAGACAATCAGATGCAAAAATGACTGCACATGGAACTCTCAATTCAAGAACACAAGCCAGAACTACCAGAAAAAGATGGGACTTACCTTCAAACCTTTTAAGTAACTAGCCCTATATGGGTACTTTTCATTAAATGAATCTTATATATTTAACTTTAATAATTTTGTATATTTAAATTAATCCAATGAAGTACTCAGTCACACTCTCTTTATATCCTTCAAATAAGTGAAGCAAATATTAATACTTCTTTGCTATCTCAACAATAATTTCCATTATTTTAATTGTACCTTTTCTTCTTTTATTTTTTCAAAAGTAAACTTCCATTCAGATAAAAATATTTTTAAAATTGGAATAATAATATACATTTTGAAAACTTCATTTTGTGGAGATTAGTGTAATTCTAGAATGGAATGCTGGTTTAAAACTAAATATTTCTGAATCAATTAACAATTATGGAAAGTAAGAAATGAAATAATTTAACCTACCCAAAAACAGAAATGAAGATTTCAGATTAGGGAAGGGTGCTATTATTGCCATAGGCTTACCTTTTCTTTTCTCTCTTAATGCTAGTGGTAAGATTAGTTTGCTATAATTGCCTTCATTTGATGTCCAAAACCTGAAACTAAAATATATATTTTAATTTATTAGTTTTAAAAAAAAATTGAAAATGTAGAATTGTTCAAGAATCTAATATAAATGAGTTGATAGTGCCAATGATTGATAGATTGTTAATATCTCAAATTCTTGGGGATGCTGACAAGAGAATTTGCCAACACTTTTCATTTGTATGACATTGAAAAGAAACAATATATATTTTTCGTAATTTATTTATATGTATAAATACACTAAAACACAGGCAATGGTAAAGGTAAGTACAAATTGTAATGTTAATTGGCTGAGTGCTTTCTAAAAGTTTTTATCTTCTCATGATCCAGTTCATCTTTCTGCACTCATGTCTCTCAGCACTGCTACTTAGATGATTTCTGAATAAATCTGAATATTTTCCATCTTCTTAGAACACTAAAGATCCACCATTCATATACTTAAACCATTTTCTGCTTCCATCACATGCATAAAATGCTATGAATCTAAATGCAAAATCAAAGAAGCATAGCTTATAGCCAATAACCCCTACACTATAAACCAAAAGGAAGAATGCTTCTCTCTCCAAAAAGGAGACTTTCTAATCCACTTTGTATATATTTAAATATTTGTCACATACATTTTTTATCATGCTCACACAATCCACTTGCTATGATTATGAGAAAATAAAACATCTTGGGGGTTCTCAGCCAATTAATATTAAAATTTATATTTACCTTTGCCATTGCCTGTGTTTTAGCACATTTAGGCATATTACTTGTTTAATTGGGAAGTCTATGTTTTTCTTATTCTTACATAATTTATTTAAACTAATAAACATCACATGACCACCTCCTCTTATGCTTGTGTATAACTGTTGTTAAAACAGGCAAAACTCACTATATATATATATATTGCCACTCACTGACGAAGGCCATAAGCCAAAAACTAGTCTGGGGATATTGGATGAGTAGGCACTAGATGGGGATTTTATGCACAAGCCTTCTGGCATCCATTGATTACTCTAGCTTGCTGTGTGTGGCAATATATATAGTGAGTTTTGCCTGTTTTAATAATTTATTTATATATTTAAGAACATTTTTGTAAAATATTCACTTTTAAGACAAAAATATTCATAATTACATTCAGAGTTTATTTCAAAATTTTTGTTTTAAGAAGACAAGAAATATGTAATAATGGTTTTTAAAACGTTACAATTGTTTGAAAACGGAATGCTTTCACAAACACTGAAGCATTTATTTTTTGTCATTTTTTAATAATTATAAGTGGCAATTTAAATTATAGATTAGAATTTATTGCTTAATGATGTTTTCTATTGTAAACATTTTACCCATTTGTAAAAAAAAAGATTATTGTGGGTAAATTCATAGTGCTCAAAATCAGCATTATATTGAAAGTTCAAAACAAAATGTTCTGTTCTTTATGAATAAGTAAAGTGCTTATGATGGAATTACAATTTATAGAAAAAAAGAATAACTGAAACACAGGCTTATTATATACCTAGTGTCTATATATGTAATATAGGGTATATGAGCACAGACTTTCAGATGACCCATCATTCTCCACTCTATCTAATATCACTGATACACCCAAGCACATATATGCTGAAAAGATAAATAATCACCAATATACGTATTTCATGCTAAACCAGCAATCATCAGTTGGTCCAGATTATCATCTCCCACACATATATACTATAAGTGCTCAGATATATATTAAGATAGACAATCTTCCTACTTTAATGGACAGGCTCCAATCTACTACACCCTCCAACTCTTCAACCGTCCATCCAATTGAAAATCTGATGATGGAATGCTGGACCAACTGATGATTGCTGGTTTAGCATGAAATATGTATATTGGTGATTATTTATCTTTTCAGCATATATGTGCTTGGGTGTATCAGTGATATTAGATAGAGTGGAGAATGATGGGTCATCAGAAAAAAAGAAGTAAATAATTGTAGAATTAATGATTATTTTAACAGTAAATCATTTGGATTTTAGAAATAAAGGTTGCATAACAAATATTTTATTTATTAAATATTTTTACCAGCAATACAACACTTGACCAAAAGAAAAAAAAAACATATTACTCTGATTATGTATTTCTGTTTTTTTCCCCATGTTTTTTAAAATTGAAATATTATTTTAAAAAATGTTTTTCATTCAGAAATTTATATTTCAATAAATAAAGAAAATTTACTGAAATGCAATAGATAATAAAGGTATATAATCTTTAAAATAAAATTTTGAAAATATAACCCAGTATTAGGGGATGTTAAATAAGTATGAAATGCGAACAGATTATACTGTGCACTTGGAGTTTCATATAATTGTTTATTTTTTGCAGTTTAGTGCAGTAGCTGAGTTGTAGACTTGATTACTAGAGCTATCTAAGTCATTTATCAAATGAGTAACATTAATCTGTTTAATCAATTGTATTTAATCTTGAGAGCTCACACAAATGATTTGCTAAACAAACAATTACATCTTTAGTTTTGCCTTGTGAAGTTTAATTTAATAATGGATTAATAGTCTCTAGAGATAAAGGTTTATAAGTTTATTCTTAACTGAGGAAAATTTTTAAAACATCTCATTTTTTGAATGGAACTGTTGTGCTCAACTTATTATTAGAGTATTTAATTATCACAACCACCACCCACATCACCATCATCAAATATACTACCACTGATACCATCACCAGCATGACACCACCACTGCATGCAACATTACCACTGACATGATGCCACAGCCAATATGACACTATTATCAACATGAACCACTACTGTGACATCACCACTAACATGACACCACCACTGACGCCATTACCAACATAACACAATCATCAACATGATACCACTACTGACATAAAATAATCAACACCACTACCACCTTACTGCCACCATTACCAACATCACCACCATAATCATTGGTTAAAATACATGTTCAAAACTTTTATTGCTGTAGTTCTTTGCTTCACTGAAACATATAATTATGATTGGCTATTTTTCTGAGTTATAGGTGAGATTATAAAGATCAAATAATTTTCTCAATTTGTTTTTCTATTAGCATCTACTCCTTTAACCTGTAGTTATCTATCATTTTTATTTCAATTAAAGCCTTTATTTTTTTATATTTCAGTATTCTGTTTATTCATTATTTTATTAATATTATGAAGTTTTTTTAATCTATTATTTTCTTTTTATAACTTACTGCTTTCGTGCATTATTTTATAATTCCTTGATTTTTTTAGTCTTATAAAAACAATTAACTTTTATTACTTATTCCTACTTTTTTTTTTTTTTAGAAAATAAATCAGAATTTTTTCTGTCATTTTATTAATGATTCATCTCTTTTCTTGAGTCTTTTTATTGTTTAAAAACATGATTGTCATTCTATCATTATTAAATTGTAATCAAATCTATAAAATTTCAAATTAGGGTCTACACACCCTTAATGCTATTTTCTAAATCTGTTCTATATAAAAACATAGTTCACTTGAAATCTATTTTTATTGATAAGAGTATTGCAAGTAAAAAACTTATATTTTTCATGATTTTCAAAATTCATGTGTTCATTATTCCCAAGCTATGTTTATTACAAATATTATCCAAACAAAAGTTTAAAATATATATTTATATTTCTAGCATGGTATATTAATTATTTTATCATAATTAGTTTTCAACCGTATAAATGTTGGCAAAGTAAAGCTTTATTCAATTTCATTCTTTAGATGTGGTTAACCTTTCTGTTGATGCTTACGAGACCTTTTTTCGATGATTGATGTCACTCTAATTCCATTATTTTTAATGCTAGGATAGCCGTTTTACAGTCATTCGTTAGGTTTTTAAAAGTTCTGTAAGGTGCTGCCATCTTCTGAATTATTTTACAAGTAAAAAATCAATAAAACTGTCGGTAAACCTAAACAAAGAAGGAAGCTTGTCAGTGATTGGCTCTCAGCCATCAAAGACATTCTGATTGGCTGGAAAGGACAAAGAAACTACCTAATCAAAGAAGAACGCTAAGATTTTCAATTCGAAAATGATAAATCAGTGTTTTAGACCATTATAAAGTATTTTTTGAGAAATTATGAATTATTAAGTAAAATAATGCTAAAAACTAAATTATTTAAAAAAAATATTTAAGATTTTAGTAAAAATATTTAAGATTTTAGCAAAAAAAATATTTACTTTTTTGTAACGTAAAACTGAAAAAAAAACCATTTACGTCAGCAAACTCTTTTTATTTGTTACTAAGTTTAGCTTTTAATTTTGCCACTATGAAATATTTCTACAATAAACAAATAGAAATTTATTTTTGAAAGAACTTTCATTCACTTTCATAACCTGACAAATTATTAATATACTTTTTGCAAACGAATCTAAAGTGAATATGATATTAAAAGGTTGAATATATTTTGACGATTGACTTTGTCTTGGCCAATTAAAAGTCTTGATTTTTAACTCACTCAGGCCAATAATATAATTAGAGGTTAAAAGGTTAAATGTGCTTTCATCTGAGTGCCAACATTCATAACATTGAAAATTACTTATAATAGAATAAGTAAAGGAAAATAGCCTAAATACTTTATCAAAACTTTCTACTATAGTATCTCAATCTCTTATTACTGATCTTGTTTTTTCCCACTTCTCATAGTTTTTAGATGACTTGTATGTCTCAATCATAACAAAATGCTTTGGAACTACTTGGAAAATAACTACCCATAGTGTTTTTACAAGTTTTCTTATAAATACCAAAGTACACTGATGTTAATGTTTGGAACACTAAATATAAACATCACATGACTACCACTTCTTATGCTGGTCTATAACTGTTGTTAAAACAGGTAAAACTCACTATACGTATTGCCACACACAGCAAGCTAGAGTAATCAATGGATGCCAGATTTTATGCACAAAACTTCTGGCATCCATTGATTACTCTAGCTTGTTGTGTGTGGTAATACATATAGTGAGTTTTGCCTGTTTTAAACACTAATTATACTATAAAACATTAATAAATATGCTTTTTATGTAATACATGACATTCATGGCAATTAAGACTAAAATTCTAGAGCATTTTCTGTTATATGTTATTAAACTTCTGATTCAATAGATTATAAAAAATAACAATTCATCAGGTTTCCTCAATTTTGCATTTGCCTATCATTTGATTCATTACACATAATATTAATTTTCTGAGAACAACCATGTTTAGATTTTTTTCTCATGACAAAAAGAATGTAGTTGTGTATTAGATTTATATTTTTTTATTGACAAATATTTTTTCCCTAATGAACAATTAGATCTCCTATATGTAATATAATATACAATTTGTTGTTTATTAGTCTTATTTATTTTATTTTTAGTATAATTTATCAGTTTATTTGATGATAGAAGAAATGTAAATTCTATATTAAAATTTTTGAAAGAATTTTTAATTTTTAATATAATTTAGGAATGTTAAACAATGAAAGTCATTCCTTATTAACATTAATATCTTTAAGTTTTAATTTGATTTTTTCTATTAAAAAAACTTTAAATGTTAATAGAACTCATAGCTTTATTATTCTGCTTCCTATCTGAACTCAAATTTATATAAATGAAAATTAGATAGGAAAAATACTTACATTCTGGAAATTACATATTAAAAAAATTGTGATAAAGAGTTTATAATCTTATAGTGTTTTGTAAAATGGCAGACATGTTTGTGCACTCCAGAAAAAACTAGAATTTATTTGTAAGGCTGTTTTTAGATCACGCTCTGATAGCTGAGGAATTTAATTAGTGCATTGACGTAATGGAAATCGACAATTCCTAGAAATATTTGCTAATTACAAATGTTTCTAGATAAGAGACATTACCTTATTGGTCAGTGCATTGATTGATTGTTGCAGTTGTCAGAGAGTGATAAGAAGACTGGGTAACATCTAGCAGTGTAACATAGAGAGCAGTCAAGCAGTATTGAGTAAGCAGTATTTAAGTAGAGATATCTTGCGTCAGTGCTGGTGGTTAATGATCAGCGCCCAGTGGAAATGTAGTTCACAGGTGTAGCTGAAAGAGACCACAGTGGAGATATTGAGAGCATCCGTTGGAGAGCTTCGTTGCAGACCAATTCGTTGGAGAGCTTCGTTGCAGACCAATTCGTTTGGAGAGCTTCATGGCAGACCAATTCGTTGGAGACCATTCATTGCAGACCAATTCAGTGGAGAGATTGCAGACCAATTCATTGGAGAGCTTCGTTGTAGACCAATTCGTTGGAGAGCATTCATTGCAGACCAATTCGTTGGAGAGCTTCATTGCAGACCGATTTGTTGGAGAGCACTCATTGGAAAAGAACAGCATGGGAATTATATAACGTTATTTGCTGAACACACAGTATGACTTGCAGTTATAACATTGGCACAGTCATAAGTGTGGATTTAACAAATATCACATTCCAAGATTTTAAGATCATTTTGCAATCAAATTAATTATATTTCTAAAACACATAAAACTATTTTAACACTGTTCATTTTCATCAATTATTGATATAAAGTATAAAATATTGACAATTTTTCAACCTAACATGGATAAGTAAAATAGACTTAGTCTCATCATAGTGAAAGACAGAATGAACTAGGTCTCTTACATAGAGTACAAAATACAATTAAATTTATCAGTCTGATTTATTCTATCTTTAATATTTTTTATCAATCTATTTTAAAATACAGAAAGTCTAAATTCTATATATTAAACATCTTGAAAAGAGTTTAATTTTGTGTATAGTTTAAGAATATAGGGCAATGAAATACATTTCTGATTAATTTTAATCTAATATTTTAATTTGCCTGCTATTGAAAAAAAAATCCTTTAAATTTCTATGTAACAAACTTTTTCTATAACCTACTTTTATTAAATCTTTAGTCTTATTCACTTAAAATTGATATAAATAAAATTATGGTATAAAAATATTTAAATTCAGAAATATTATATTTTTAAAAAATGCATGATAAAGATGATATAAATTCATTTACAATAAAACATTTTGCAATTATTTCATAATAAAATTTATTAATATTTCTAGAAATATATATAAACAGGAATAAAATGCATTTAATAAAACGACAAGCTGCTAACATTAAAATACGAGATTCATGGAATTTGAATTGATGACGTTTGCTTCCACTTTTGTTTTTGAATTTAATGGCAGTTGAGGCAGGTTTAAGAAAATAACCGAAAGTACTTCTGTGGATTTAAGGATTGTTTGTAATAGTTTGTAAACCGTTAAATTTATTATTTCAATTATAATTACAATTTTTTTTAATTAACGGACATTTTATTTATTTATATATATATATTGCAACAAATATGTAAAATATACATGCTACATTAAAAACAATTAAAAATAAACAAAATATATATATATACACCTTTACCCCACTTAGCAATTGTCTACTTAGTGATATTTTGCAATAGCGATCATCATCAATTTGCACCCACTACTTCGATGTACAATCGATTATTCGCTATAACGATTGGGAAAAATTTTAAAAAATTTTTTGGCAGCCATCTTGAATTTTGCGTCACTGATGACATCAGAGATAGCTATATTAAATTCATTTTACCCAAAAGCAAAATTATATTATTGTAATATGTATACAGGTAATGACTTTGCTGTAATTGTATACACATACAATATTTTATTCATAAAACACTTAAAATATCTATAATTACTGAATCTATAATACTGTATACATCATATATAATAAATAACACAGCAAATGTTCATCCACTTTTTCTTTTAAAATACGTATATATGTTCTACAATAATATCAACAAATTAAAAATCCTTCTTTTCAAAAACTTTATTTTCTTATATCAATACTGAACATATACAGTATATATATTTATATAATACAAAACTCCAACGTTTCAACATTGATTTGTAATTAAATAATGTAAAAGAGTAATAAAATATAGCAGTGGGAGAGAGATATCCTTGAAAATGACTGTATGAAGATAAACAGTTGAAACGTTTTGTATTATATAAATACTATATATACAGTATATATATATGTTGAGTATTGAGATAAGAAAATAAAGTTTTTGAAAAGAAAAAGGAGAAGGATTTTTAATTTTTTGATAATACTGTATACAAATACTCCAATATATAAATACAGTACAGGAAAAATAAAATACCATCATCACAAACTTTCAGGAAAACACTAAATATAAATATTAAACTGTGTGTGTGTATTTCTTAAGTACGATATATTATTTTTAGAACACCTGGATAATTATGTAAAAATAGTTATTGATTTTGTAACTTTGTTAATAAACATGTTGTTTACACTCAAGATGTTTCAAATCAAAAGAAAAACAACATTTTAAAACACAAATGTCAAATTAGAAAAGTTTAAAAAGAAAAACAGATTGCATTTAATTAATAATCTTTCTACTCGAATGGGGGGGGGCATTATTACATTACTAAAAATATACAGTAAGAAAAATAAACCTACCAGTATGTTTTAGAAAATTAAAAGTTAGATTTTTACTTTTAAAATAAGTTGATTTTTTTTTCTAAAGTTGACTGCTTTAGGCTAAGCATTAAGCATTTTGTTACATGTGGAGTACAGTAAGAAGTCTTTATGTTCAATTAAATAATTAATAATTAAACATTGTTTTTTAATTTGAATAATTTCACATAAATAATAAATATAAATGTATAGTAGTAATATATACTGTAATACAAATTAAAAAAAAAGCACTTCAGTATGGATTTTTTTCTTCATTACAATGAAAAACTTCTGTGGAAGAATATAAAAACTTTTAAATTCAAATTTAGTTTCACTTTCTTTTTGCTGTTCTGTACTTTTTAAAGTGAAAATATGCATTTTTTTTCCTACTGATATAAAACTTTTATTTTTAGATACAGTATTTAGTCATCATTGTCATGAAAAAATCAAGAAAATCTTTGAGCTTGGAAATCAATGTGGATATTTTACATCAACTGGAACCGACCAATTTTTTTCCCATAGACCCCCATTATAATTACGTATTTTGTATATGATATTCTTGCTTAACGATGAGTTTTGGAGGACCAATTGCCATCGCTAAGCAGGGTAAAGGTGTATTTTAAAATGAAAAATGCTATCATTTAAGTAGTCAGTACAATAATGAGTAGGGATGGGGGAAGATTTTAAAGTAAAGAATAAAAGACTGACTTAGAATTAAACAAAAAAAAATAAAATTTAAAATAAATAATGTAAATTAAAATAAAAGTAAAATAAAGAAAAAATCTAATAATAATTTAAGAATTTAATTAGATGTTCTACTTGAAAGAAAATTGAATGAAGATAACAATTGGCTAAATAAAGCCAGTAAAAGATACTTAGCTTCTCTTTAAAACTATATTCTAAAATGTTCTTTAAAACTACCAAAAAAGGGAATGGAATGTAAAATAGACTTTGTAAAAATTATTATAATTTTGTAAAGTCTTATCTAATCAAGAAAGAATTAGGTTGTATTTTATAAGCCAGCCAATTGATTAAATAATTATTGCAGTGATTAAAAAAAAGGTCAATCAATTAAAAAAAAAAAGGAAAAACTAATCAGTATGAATTACTTAAGTCAATGGTTGGTCAAGAATATATAAGCTAATAAATTTATATTAGTTTACTTATTTTTAGTTATTCGGGATTGAAGTTATTCATAGTTATTCAGTGTGTAGTTATTCAGATTATTCATGTTATTCTGTTGCTGTAATTTTGCTGCCATATTGCTGAGTTTTAGTTTTCACCAGTTTTGTGGCTGCAGTGATGTATAAAAATCTCTGTTGATGCCCTAATATCACCATGCCCTACTAGGCTTGCCAAAGAGATGTTCATTGCTCTTTTCATCATGCAGTTCCTATAAATTATCAAGTGCTTGTGATGTCACTAAAACTTTGACCTACCATTGTTGAGATATATAATGAGAATACATCCAAGACTGTGGCTTGACAATTAAATGAAAATAGTATGCTGCCCCAAAAAGAAGCTACAAGTTACTAAGGAAACTGCAAGCCAATACAAAAACACTGTTCAAGAACATTAAGCACTGTCAAGAAAAAGACAGGATTGATCACCTCAAGAAAATTGTTAACCAAAACCTAGGCCAATGTAAGCAAAACTCAAAGTCTAGTCTTAAGCTAAAATACAAGGGATAAGATTTTTATTTTCTTTATAAACTACGCTAAAATTAAAAATGCGCAAGCTCTTATTTTCTAATGTAAGATGACATTAATTATACTAAAATAACTATGCAATTAGTTCAATATTATTTTACTTTTATTATTTTTTGTAATAGAGACACTTGTTTCGCCATTTCTAAAAAATGGATGATATAGGAGGCAATTTGCATATAACTAATAATCTGAAAAGACTATGAATATGAAGCAACAAGGGCTCTGAAAGCACTAAGTCTGTAAATCAGAATATATATACAAAAGCCTACAAATTATTACATAAAAAGTTTCACCACAATGCATCAGCATATTATTAATAAATTGATATGTGTTAATTGTGTAAATAAATATCTTATTTGAATGTTAATTTGGCCTAAATTTTTTTTCTCTCTGAATCTCTCACTGTATGAAATTTAATTAAGACAAAATTTGTTAATTATATTGTTTTGTTCTAAAATATGCAATATCTGATCACTAAATGAGGGGAGTTTCATTGAGTTACCTGAGGAATGTTTGAAATCTTCTCTTGTGGATATTCCAGTTAATTCTCTGGATAGTGGCCAGATTTTATATGCAGTATAAACAAAAAGTATTCACAAGAGAGATATTTTGCTTCTAGCTTTCATAGAGTGGGCATAATGATTTTGAAAGGTATCTATGGGCAGTGTATTTATAGAGAATATCTGGTCTGACCATTAGTATAGTTAATATGTAAAGTATTAATTATATTTTCCATATGCTTGTATAATAGTATGAATATAAAATTATTATAAAAAAAAAGAAATAAATGAAAGTCAGGATCTGTTATACTTGCATCCATAACATGAGTTCTTGAAAGAACAATTACATATAATTGTCTCCCAAAGTAGTTGCACAAAAGCCATACACATAAAAGTAAATGCTATATAATTGGATTTATCAGTATATGTGCATGAAAATGGTCTCAGCTATCAGATAAAGTAAAATAAATAAATGTTAATAATTTGATGAGAGATGTGAGAGTGAAGAAACAAGTCAATAGTAAAATAACAACTTTGTTATAATAATTAAAAAACGTGTGTATAGTTAAAAGAGAATACAAGCAATATAATTAAAATTTTAGAATTACATAGGCAGACAAAAAGAAATAATTAAAATGGGCAGATTAATAAAAATAAATATCTCAAAACAGTAATGATAGGGCTATAAAAACAGGCAGATCATGTTAAAAGGGACTGTAGTGGGAAATAACAAGGAAACACACCAATTAAATGATAGAATAAATTAAATTACTTTGAAAAAGTACAATATAATATTTTTTAAAAAAAGAAACAAATAAACAAAGAGTAAAATGATAGCAATGTTTAAAAAATAAGGTAAGTATTATTAAACCACTAAATATCACATGATCACTATCTCCTATACTAGCACATAATTGTTATTAAACAAGGTAAAACTCTCCATACAGTAGTGTTACCCTGTGCCAACCAGAGTAAATATTATTATTGAAAAATAATAAAATTAAATATAATGAACATTTATGAAGCAAAAAAGGAAGTTCAAGGAAAAGAATTTTAAAATGTTCCCAGGAGGTATATTAACAAAAAACAAATAAGAGTATAAAAAGTCTCAAATAAGCAAAAAAATAATATAATGATAATGATAATGAACATGTTCAAAGAGCTTAAAAACCAAAATAAAGTTTATAAAAAAAAATAAAAAAACAGCTGAAGAGCTTAAAAATCAAAATATAAAATTTGATAAAATGGGGAATCAAAATAATGAAACAAATGTAAAACTAGAAAACCAAGTTCAAATGTTTGGAAAATGAGAGCATCATATTAAATTATGCTATGAGAGAATGAAAGAAGAAATTATGAAAGAAATAACAGGAAGTCTAAGTCAAGTGGAAAATAAAATTAAAACTGCCTATCAAGTAATTGAGAAAAATAAATTGGTACAGGATGAAAAAATAGAGCAGCTGTAGAAATCAGTAGCAGAGAATAAATTAGAAAATGAAAGAATAATAGAAAATATTAAGTTAGAAATTAATGATTTAACATCTAAAATTAATAAAATAGATTTAGACAATGGTAGGCATCATGAAGCACCTAGAAAAATTGGTAAGACAAGTGTAAAGGAAGTGAATATGGATTTAAATAATTATGGGCAGGGGAGTGTTAATGTAAACATGCATACACTGAATAATTCTCCAGAAATTGTCAAGCAGTTTTTAAAAATACATATATTTTCCAACATGCATAGGTGGAACTACCATTCAACACATTAGTAGCTTGGAAAGATACTTTATATTAGATCACTTAAGTAAAAAGTACAAGATTTCAATTGCATGCAGTCATTGTCAATGTGCTTCTCAAGCTTGATGGGACTCCTACTTTAATTAAGAAACCCATAAAATTTAATTGAACATAGACATGACTTATTTGTCAGCTACTGGAGAGAAAAATATCAAGAAAATATTAGGCACCAGGTATTTCAGAAAAAAATGGTGGCCTCGTGAACCATCTATTCCAATTTTCCATATGCAGTGGTAAAATTAAGAGCAGTAATAGACAGCTGACTATCTGAACAACAGATTATTAGGATAGTGTGGCACAGTTTTCATTATAACATAGAGCAGATACTAATTGGCACTGAGAGAAAGATAGTTGAGCAAATAGCTGAATTTCTAAATGCTTTTGAAACCACTAGACCTGCCCACAAAACAAAAGACAGAAAATTTAAATCCCACCTAAAGAGCTAAACATAAATGCCATGAAATTTGGCCACAGAAAAACTCTTGAAGCAGATCTAGAAAGAGACAATTTTCCGGAAGCCATGAAAGAATAGATGTTTTAAGATGGACCAGAAATGACTCAGATGTCACTCATGCAAAGCAATACAAAAGATTGAGAGGCAATTCACAATTTTCTAGTAGGAGTAGGTACTTTAAAATTCTATCAAGAATGTCAAAAGAGAGATATCAAAATAAGGAATCACCAGATAGAGTAGTGTTGTGAATCGACAGACTGGCAGGACTGCATGAATAATGATTCTGAATTTTGTCAAAGAAATACAATTAAAGTAGAAATGTCTTTTTAATAATGAGTGTAAATAAAATAAGATTTTTTTTAACATCTGAGAAAATTAAAGAATAAAAGATAATAGAAGTTGGATAAGTCGACAGAGATTGTATTAGTGCATAAATAATAATTCTTGGTAAATAAAAAATAAAACTTTGAAATTAAAAAAAAACCTAATAAGTATCAATCCCTAAACTATGACAACCAAAATTTATAAGTAACTGGAACTCATAAGTTTGTGCTTTGGACACAATGGAGCATGACCAAATAAAAGATTATAATGACATATACAGTTGAAAATTCAATGGAAAAAATAAAATGTTTGAAATGTAAAAATATAAATATTAAGCGTAAGTATATATATATAAATGCTTCTTTATAAGTATATGTTGAGTGATGATGAATAGGAAAATAACAGATTGAGGTATTGTATGCATATAAGTAAATTAAGGATTGCAGTTTGTATTTTGTGTTTGATTAATCCTTTTTGATGAGACATTGATCTGCAGATGGGCCCATGGTTGAAACCCTACACTTAAGATGAAGATGATGCACCATGAAAGAAAAGTCCTAGCTTGTTAAAAAATAGCTGGAAGAAAAAATTCCCAAATGAAATAATAAAAATAATTGTAAGCCAAATGTGCAGTAGAAATAATCCTGATATTTACAGATAAAATGTTCAAAAGATCATGTTTGACATCCGTGTAGCACAAAAATTGGATTCATGCTGTAGTCATGACATCTGCAAGACAATATGGTTTAATAAACACAGGATCAATCTGCATGTGAAATGCAAAGTCATTATGCTTTTTTTTCCATATGTCATAGCATCGGTCAGGAGGCGAACCTGCAACCGTCCCGCAAACAACTGCTTGCTTGCAAGGCGGCTGTGCTGACCTCTCGGCTAACAATGCTTGATATTATGTTTGATGCCTGTTTTAAAACTCTTGTTCATTGTGAATATCACTCATTGTGAAACTGAGCTATTAGGCAATTATATTTATATTTACTATTAGGCAATTATGAATTTTTTTTTATAAAATAAAGACTTTAGAATTAAAACCAGTCAAGGCCTAAGAAAAGGAATTGACGCACTTTAGTCCTAAATTGGGAGGAGTACAGTTTGTAAAAGATACATGTTAAATAAAAAAAATATTTAAAGATAAACAAAAAAGTATACAGGAAATCCCCTAGTTATGAACATTCAAACATTTCGCTATTATGTAATCGCTTTTGGACTTTAGATCTTTATCTATGCACATGATAAAAAAACCTATTTACATACATTCGTAATTGAATTTAGAAAAGTATATTTTAGAGAACAATAAAAACCTATATAAAATACAGTAAATCTTCCCATCTCTCTGACATTGATTACTTTTATTTTTAGCATCGTCACAGACTAACTTGATTAATGTTTATTTTTAAAAGTAGTGTATGCGCGATTACGTTACATATACACTCTATATATTTCTGTTTTGGTGAATTTCTTTCATTCTTATTAATTAAAAATGTGAGTGAGAAACAAAAAAAAACAGCAGTGTTGATACAACTAAAAAGAAATCAAAGTCTCATAAACCCCAAACGATCAAGACAAAAATGGATATAATTAGACCTTCTTAAAATGGTGAATCTTTTGCTTCAATTGCACGTTCAGGTAATTTAAACGGATGAACAATATATACAAGTATAAAAAACAAGAACAAAATTAAGGAATGTGTTAAAAATCTCGAAATATTTCTTCAAAGATTGTTTCAAAAAGACATGGCAGAGTAATGGATGAAATGGAAAAATCTTTAGCTTTATTGATTGAAGATCAACATCAAAAAGGCATTCCAGTGAGTTTATCAATTATTCAAGCTAAGGCTCTTAGTTTACTTGAAGATTGGAAGAAAGAATTAAAAGAAGACTCTGCTGTTGAATTTGTAGCAAGCAATGGTTGGTTTCACAAATTTAAACTGAGATATTCTTTACATAATATTAAATGTACTGGGGAAAGTGCCAGTGCAGATAAGAAAGCTGACAGTGAATTTATATCCACTTTCTCTAATATCATTAAAGATGGAGCTTATTTTCCATGCCTAGTCTTCAATGTAGATGAGACAGGATTATTTTGGAAAAATATGCCTGCACATACATATTTAGCAAAGGGTGAATCAGTTGCACCTAGGCACAAACCTTCCTAATTTCAGATTAACATTGCTTCTTGGAGATAATGATTTTAAATTTTAGTCAATGCTAAGTTATCAGACAGAAAATCCTAGAGCATTGAAAGGAAAAAATAAAAGAATGTTTCCAGTCATTTAGAAATCAAATCTTAAAGCCTGAGCTACTGCACAACTTTTTCAAGATTGTTTCTCACATCATTTTGTACCTTCTCTTAAGCAATATTGTAGTGAGAATAATTTACCATGTAAAACACTATTGCTCTTAGACAATTCTTCTGGATATCCAAAATCCATTCAAAATTTATATCCAGAAGTTAATGTTGTGTTTATCCCTCCCAATACTACAAGTGAAATACAACTTATGGACCAAACTGTGATAGCTACTTTTAAGCAGTATTATATGAGAAGATTAATGACTTAAGCAATCAAGGCAATTGACAAGGAAGGTGGACCTACACTAAGATATTTTTGGAAAAGTTATAATATATGGAATGCAATAAATGTTATTGGGGGTGTGTGGGCTAAAATAAGAGAGTCAAGAATGAAAGGTTGTTGGAAAAATATATCCACAAATGATGAATGCTTCTATGGACATTGAAGAAACTCCTGAAGATATCACAACTGAAATAGTCAATATAATGAATGAATTAAATTTAGATGTCACTGATGAAGATATTGATGAGTTAATGCAATCTCACTCAGAACCTCTGTCAAATGAAGACTTGATTAAACTACAAGAGGTGATTGAAATACAAAATGAAGAAGAACCTGATAATGAACTTATTGTTGGGAGTTTGACAGTCAAGAATATGAATGAAGCCTTCATGCATCTTGTTGACCTTCATGGAAGAATGTGATCCTAATAAAGAGCATATATCTTATGTATGAAGGGCAGTAGAAAAAGACACAGAATGTTACAGAATTCTTTATAAAGAGAAGAAAAAATACAATTCAATTAGCTCTTGATAAATTTGTAAACAAAACTCCAGATGCTAATCAATAAAAAATAAATACTGTATTTTGAAATCTTTTTTTACAGACCTCTACTTATAAACAATTTCAACTTCCAAACATACCTCAGGAGCCAATTAAGTTTGTAACTAGAGGACTGTCAGTATATATATATATATATATTTAATGAAAAGGGGTATAATTTAATTAGTCAGTATAATAGAAAGTAGAGAAGGGAGAGATTTTAAAGTAAGGAACAAAAGACTAGCTTAGAATTTTAAAAAAATAATAACACTCCAATCAAATATTACCATACTTAATTTAAAATAAATGATTTAAAACAAAAAATATATAATAAAAAAATATAATGATAATGTAAGAAGTTAATTGGATTGTTTATTCAAAAAAAAATCAAATGAAGATAATCACTGGCCAAGTAAAGCCAGTAAAAATGGCTTATCTTCAAAGAAAAACTTAAAATTGTATTCAGTAAGATAAAGTATTAATTTGGAAAAAGGAAATGGAATGTAAAATAGTTTTTGTAAAAATTATTAAAAATTTTTGAAGTATTATCTAATCAATAAAGAATTAGGTTGTTTTACTGAAACCAATAAGCCAGCCAACTGATTAGACAATTATGCTATGATTAAAAAGAAGGCTAATTAATTAATAAAAGAGAAAAAAATCAAAAACTAATTAGTTTGGATTAGTCAAATCCATGATTAATCAAGAGTATTATAAGGTAATACATTTTCATTAGTTTAGTTATTCATAGTTATTCAAGACAGAAGTTATCGTTATTCAAAATTGAAGTTATTCATAGTTATAGAGTTTGTATTCAGATTATTCAAATTATTCTGATGCTATAATTTTGCTGTCATATTCTGAGTTTTGTAGTTTTTACCATCATTGACTTCTAGTTTGGTGGCTCCAGTAATTTAAAGGAATATCTGTGATTGTTTTACCATGCAATTCCTAAAAATTATTGAGAGCTGGTGATGTGACCAGATTTTTGACCTGCCATTGCTGAGACATATGCCCATCATATGTTCAAGACTGTGGTTGGACAATTAAATGAAGATAGATGCTTCCCATAAAAAAGCTACAAGCCACTAAGTAAACTTAAAGCAATACAAAAACACTGCTCATGAACTCTATGCACTACCAGAAAGAAGACACAGTTAAGCACCTCAAGAAAATTGCTAACCAAAACTTACATCAATATGAGCAAAATTCATCTAGGCTTAAATTGAAATATAAGGAGTAAGATTTATATTTACCTTATTAACTTTGCTAAAATTAGAAATCATGTAAACTTTTACTTCCTAATTTAAGATAAAAGTAATTATGCTAAAATAACTTTGTAATTAGTACAATTTTATTTTATTATTTTTGTTATAAATTGTTATGTGTTAATTGTTTAAATAAATATGTTATTTAAATGTTAATTTGGGCTGAATTCTCCAAATCTTTCACTGTATAAAATTTAGTTAAGACAAAATTTGTTAATTATATTGTTGTTTTTTTTAAAATGTATGCAATATCTGATCACTAATTGAGGAGAGTTTCATTGAGTTAGCTGAGGAATAAAGCATTAGCAACCTTTTAAAATCTCTTGCAGACATTCCAATTAATTCTCTGAATGGCACCTAGGTTATACTCAGTATAAGTAAAAAGAATTCACAAGAGAGGTATTCTGCTTCTAACTGTTATAGAATGGGTGTAATAGTCTTGAAACATGGCCATAGTCAGTGTATTTATAAATAATACCTGGTCTGATTAGTGTTGATTATATTTTCCTCTCTGCTTGTGTAATGGTTCAGAAAATTATTTTTAAAAAATAAATAGAAGTGAAGATCAATTATTATATATATATATATATTATAAAGCTGTGAAAATTTGTAATTATTAAAGAAGTCAACTTCTGATAATACTATATTTTTTGAATATTATATAATTCTCTACTGAAAAGCTGAAAACTCTCATTCAAATATTAAACATAATTTTAATGACGATTTTAAATTACATAAAAGTACATCAACAACTTTGAAATATGATACAGTCTTCATTGTGAGGTCTCATCAAATTGTAAATGTCACTCACCTTTAAATCAATTGAACAACTTTTCTTCTTTCAAAAGAATTCATTTGAACAGTTTCTGCAATATCCCAGTCTATCTATTTCAATACTTTAACAATAAATTTTTATTTTTATTTAGTTACACCATACCTCAACAAAAGTTTTGTAATAGTATTTATAGAGTGTAAATGATCAATTGATCTATATAATTTGTAATCATTAAAGTCATCAACTCTTTTAGATAAACTTAGTAATTTTATAAAATCAACAGGTAATTTAACAACATTTATCAAAGATTCGTGCAATTGTCAAGTAAGATGCTTTTTATTATAATAACAACCTTCAAAATTAATCATTAATTATAAACCTGCATATTTTATGCAATTTAATGTTCATAAATAATCATAGTATTATTGCATCTGAAGGTTAAATATTCAAATATTCTTTTTTACCTATAAATAGGCAAAATAAGAGTCATAGATGGGTTTGGGGAGGGGTTCCTGACAGAGATATTTTAAGTGCTGGCTCTGGCTAAGCATTTATCACAAAGCTTGTAGAGGAATTGGAAATCCTCATTGTTTTTTTTTACCTATGTTTTTTTCTATATGTAGGTGTACATGTTAATAAAATTATGGTTCATTACTTTTAAATTATTAATTTATTTAATTCTTAATTTAATATTGTGAGTATGTTTATGAATCAGAACAAATATATCACCTTTAGCTTCCTTTTTACAAATAATACTATTATTGTATAACATCAGATTTGAATTATCAATGCATTATTATGTTCATGAGAAGACTTTAAGATTTGAGCTACTCAGTTAATTACACTTTTTTATATGAAAATTCATCAACTGTCTTAATGTCAATTATTCAAATTCTAACACATAGTTAAGAATTGGAAAAAGGTTATCCTGGAGGTTATTGATACCAGTGAGAAAGTAATTTTCAAATAAATTTGTTGGGATAACCATATGGCTCAAATGTTAAAAGGAAATAATAATTCTCAATCATGGCATACAATAATTTATATTTTTATATTAGTGTTATGTGATAACAGAGTTATTTATATGATGGAATATAAAAGTAATAGATTTGCTTAGATAAATAAATAGGGTATATGAGCACAGACTTTCACATGACCCATCACTCTCCACACTATCTCATAACACTGATGCACTTGAACACATATATGTTGAAATTATATTTTCGGCATATATGTGTTCAAGTTATCTTTTCAACATATATGTGTTCAAGTGTATCAGAGTTATGAGATAGGATGGAGAGTGGTGGGTCATGTGAAAGTCTGTGCTCATATACCCTATATTTTACATGTATAGACACAAGTATATAATAAGCCTCTGTGTTTCAGTTATTAGATAAATAAAGATATGTATGATATTAAAACTGAACTGTAAATTAATAAATTGAAATTTGAATAATTTGATAAATATAATATCAAAGTAATAAGGATAAATGTATCAAAGTGGCTTTATAAAAAAAATGCGTACAAAAATAAATCTTTAAAGATATACTTTTCAATTGCATTAGTATTACATTTATTTGTAAATTTTAACTGCATAAAGAGAATACACTTTTATATTGATGATTGATTTTGGAGTTGCTATTATCATAAAGAATCCCAATTAGTTGCTATATAGTTACAGGGCATAATATGTTTTGGTAAACTTGTTATTAAGTCTACTTTTAATATAAAAGTATTAAATTGTGATTAACTGAGTAACTCAAATCTTTATGGAAAATACTTCTCCACCATCAAGATAATAAAATGTTTATAATTCAAAACTGATGTTATGTGATAACAGTATTATTTGTGTAAAGGAATATAAAGATGATACATTTATTCTGATTGATAAAGTTGCTTACAATATTAAATTAAGAATTGAAAAAATTAATAATAATAATTTAAAAGTAATGAAAAATAAAATTATTAATATGGTACAGCTACATATAAAAAACATAGAGAAGACTATCGGAATATTTATCCTTCATATACAATAATATTATGGTTATTTATGAACATTAAATTGCATAAAAAGAATACAGGTTTTGGATTAATGATTAATATTGAAAGTTATTATTATCATAAAGCATCTCAGTTGGTGATTACATAGATTTTTAATAAAAGTTGTTGAATCAACTTTTGATTTTATATAATTACAAGATATATACAGCCTATGCAAAAGCTGTCTATTTTTAAATGCTTACTATAACAATTTTTTTTAAAAATTTGATGTAAATTAAGCAAAAAATGTTAATATTATAGAAATAAATGTTACTATTAAAGGTGTAATTAGTGTGTACCATATGATATCAAACTACCTGACTTCAATTATGCGATAACTAAAACTCAATGTAAATACATAACTATAGCATCTATTTTTGTCCTCACTAAATACCACATTTCAAATAGAAATATATGTACTGTAATCACATTTTCTTCATGATTTCAATGCTATACCTATTCAGTTTTATATTGTACTTAGAAGCAAATACTGATTTTTTTTTCTGAATGATTTTATTTATTGCAGAATTACTTCCTTTGTCTAAATACGTTTCATAATAAAAATTATGTATTATTAAATATAAAGTGTAGAACTACTTTCTTCTCATAAAATGGTTTGGTTAGTTTTAAGCCAATAAACATCACATGACCACCACTTCTTATGCTTGTGTATAACTGTTGTTAAAACAGGCAAAACTCACTATACGTATTGCCACTAAGTGTAGTGTTCTCAGATCCAAGGCTCCTCACTGAAGAAGGCCACAAGCCAGAAACTAGTCTGGGGATATTGGATAAGTAGGCACTAGATGGGGAATTTATGCACAGGCCTTCTGTCAAATTCATCATTTTTATAATTTGTTAAAGTAACCAATTAAAAAGAAAGTAATTTAGCATTGGTGGCTGAGTGGTTAGCACAGCTGCCTTACAAGCAGTTGTCCCGGGTTCACTTCCTGGCCGATGCTTTGACATATGAAGAAAAAAAAAGTAATTTATGCAACCAATTAAACAGCATTGATGGACAACATTCAGACAACAGACAAAATAGGGATTTTATATAACAGATTATGTTTATCTAAAATAATTGATAACTGTGTTATGGCTGTCTTTGACAAATACAAATTATATAGATCAATTTTATTAATTATACTTACTATTACAAAACATTTGGTTTAACTAAATAAAAGCCAAAATTTATTATTGATATATTGGAATAGATAGATTGGGATATTGCAGAAACAACTCAAATGAATTCTTTTAGGAGAAGAAAAAATGTTCACTGGATTTAAAGGTGAGTGAAGTTATTTGCAATTTGATGAGAGCTTACATTGAAGATTGTATCATTTTGGCAATGTTGGATAAAAATTATCATATACGAATTAATGTGTAATAAAAAATGTGGACTTAATTAGTGAAGTATTGAATAGCTTACACTCTCAGATCGAACCGCTTCAGCTTCACCTATTTAAATAGAAAGTAGGTTGTAGTAAAGAAGGGTTCCCCCTGGGTTCCCCTCTTTTCTTCCAAGAGTAAGCTTGTGGTTTTAAGACCTGTAGAGGTCCCTACTATCGCATTTTATACGCATGTGATTGAGGCTACAGCCTTAATGAATATTATTTACATATACGAATCGAAAACTTTATTGGAATTATGCTTTTAATATTTGAATAAGTTTTCAACTTTTCAGTAGAAAATTATATAATGTTTGAAATATTTATAAATGTGGGTATTTCTAGATATTTGATTATAAAGTGATGGAAATATTATAATGTAAAAGGATTTATATCAATTTTATAGTGTATTTCTTTAAAGTGTAAGCTTTCAGAAATAAATGTTTTTTATATCATCATTATATATATATATAGTATTTGACTCAGATAAATTTAAAGATGTTATAAAAGTTGGTTTATAAAAAAGCTTGTTATATAGACTTAAAGAGTTTTTTTTTAAAAATAGGCAAATTAAAATACGAAACTAAAATTAATAGGAAATCAAGTTCATTGCCTTATTTTCAAAAAAGTTCCTTTCAAATATTTTAATGTAAGATTTAGACCTCCTTTATCTTTAAATAAATTGATAAATAATATTAAAAATAGAATAAATTAGGATAATGAATATTAAATTGTATATTTTACTATGTGTGAAAAATTAATAGTCAGTCTTTTTTTTTTCCATGTGTTATAGCATCGGCCGGGATGCGAACTCGCTAACCCGGGACAACTGCTTGTAAGGCCGCTATGCTGACCTCTCGACCATCAACGCTTGTCTTTCACTATAATGAGACTAGTTTAGTTGTCCGTGTTATGTTATATATTTGCCAGCACAAAACAAATAAATATAATCCTCAATCTAATTTTTATTTTCCTTATCATGAGAAAGATTCTGGGCACGATTGTTGTTTTCACAAAATTAACAATCTATACATTGAATCAAATGTTAGGAAACAAAAAATTAATGAAGCCTGCTACCTTGCTAATTCTAATAATGTTTTGAACCTGAAGTTTGGTAGTAAGCAACTGAGAATGCTTTGAAAATGTAATTGTTAATTGATGTCTCTTTTTAGATATTGTAACAGTTGATTGTGATGAATCTGACATGGTATATTGAAAGAATGTTTGTCTGGTAATATTTTTTGCATATTTATTTTATTCATGCATTCATGTATGACTTATATATATATATATACTTTAAATACTGCCTAATGCTATACTAGTAATTATTAAATAAAATAGAAATTCAGATAAAATTACACTACTAGCCAAAAACAAAATTTCACTAAAATTTTTCCACAACGTTCTTCTCAAGTGAAATTCAACTAAACATACAATATATATATACAAAATAAAATAACCTTCCCATTATTCACTTCAACAACCAAATTTCTTTAACATCAATGGATTTCATCATAAGATTGATGGTTTCAGATTTTAAAAAAGAATCATCAATGTTTCTTTTTCATTTCAATTCACTTTTTTCATAATGTTTTACTTTGTAATCATTTCATTAAAGCAAAAAATTTAAGAAATATGATAAACCTAGACTGCTATCATCCTTTACTTATAAAAGACTTTCTTTATTAAATTTTTTTTATAGGAATAGAAAGTTTAATATTTTTTAAAATAATAGTTATATTCAGAGGACTCAATTTGCTTCTGACTATATTGAGTTAGAATATAATTATGAATTTATTAGGGATATTATATTTAATAAAAATATCTAAAAACCTGTTAATAATAAAGATTTAATTGTTAATGAGAATAAAGAGTGTTTTCTTTGCCATATAAGCCACCAATTAGTAAATTGATCTATAAGAATAGTTTGTTATTGGGTAGTATGACTGGAAGAAAGGCCTAAGTTTAAATTCATTACTAAATAGTTCACCACAGTCAATTAATTGGAAATTTATTCCTGGGATAGTTTATAAGATTCCTTGCAATTGTCATAAAATTTATATAGGTCAGAATAAATTAAGTCTCAATGAAAGAGTTACAGTTCATAAGAGTAGAGTAAAAAAATAAATATAATAAGTCAGCTTTGTATATTCTTTAACTGAATACAGGTCATAAAATATTATTTGACAATGCAGAGGTTATCTTTTATAAAAAGTGAATTGAAGAGTAAAAGAAACTTTGATGATAAAACTTTTTTGAAACTCATGACGACATCCTTTGATGTTAATAAGTTGTTTTTTTAAGTGAATAATAGGAAAACTGTTTTGTTATATATATATATGTTGAATGTTTAGTTGAATATCAGTCTCTTTGTTAATAGATAAAACCATAGTTGTGGAAGAATTTTAGTAAAATTTTATTTTTGATTGATAGTGCTGTGTTATAGGAATTTCTGTTTCATACGTGTATATGCTTATATATATATATATATGTGTGTAATTGAATAATCATAAATATCTTTTTGTAGGATAAATATTTTCCTGGAACTTCTTTAGAAACGAAAAACAATGAAGAAAAATACATTATTTAATGGGTAAGGTAAATACTTTTTGGAGAAAGTATTTTTATGCCCCCCCCCCCTAATTATTTTTATTCTTTATTTGAAATCAGCTAAATACATATTTACCAAATAATTTTAGATGTCTAATTGGCTTATTTATTATTGATCGATATATATATATATTATCTAATCGGTCTTATAATTTATCTTCTAATAAACTTTTTTATTTTTTAGAACTTCAAAATTGCAGCTTATATCATCAAGTGTTCTCTGCATTATTTTTTATTTTCTAGATTGTTTTTAAGTTTTGAAATTTAACTAAAAAGTTTTTTCATTAAATTACAATAAATATTGTCTTTTTGTATTATTCTCATTAAGTCAGATAGTTTGCTTCTTTTTATTTATTTATATATTTTGTTAGAATTTAAGGTATTATATTTCATTTACATGTTTCAGGATTTTATTTGATTACTTGACCCCAGTTTACATATCGTTGTCTTAACTGGGTAGCTTTCCATTATCTCTATATCATTTTCTGTAATTGACTAAAGTAGCAATTTTACTTGTGCAACTATAAATTTGAGTTTCAAGTGCTTGTATGCTATGTGAAGAAAAGTTTATAATAAATACATTAGAATCAAGTTTAGCACTATATTCATAGCATGGAGAGTTAAGTGGGAGAGTGCATATATATATATATATATCCACAAGAAATGTATTAAGTGGGATGTGCATATATATATATATATATCCACAAGAAATGTATTCAAATGTATTCCAATTATATGGCCTATTATTTTGATAGGGAAAAGTAGTATTTTTTCTTATTAATGGAATTGGGGGTTGTTGGTCATATGTCATACTTTTTTAATCTTTGTGCATGATATCTTATTGCTTGATGCACATGAAGTTGGAAACTGTGGCTCAAATATGTGGCCCATTCATTTTGGTGCTCACAGAAAATATATTTGTGCTCTGAATTATTTGTAACTCTTTTATATTTATGTTGTGATAACCTTGTGGTAAGGCTGGCTCATGATTCACTATAATAGATTGCCTGCATTCAGCTTGGGTATGTGCAATCTTATATACAATGGTGGGATGTTTGTTCAATAGGGAGTTTATCTTTCAAATTGTTTATGAGTTTGCTTATTGTGAACAGTGTGTGAAGGCTTATTTGATGGAATTGTGAAAAGAGCTTGGTTAAATTTTTGGTTGAACAAATAATGTAAGGAAGCAGTATCCATGGCTTATCATCTTTCAGCAGGCTTGTTCTAATTTTATTGTAGAACTTGTTCACTATTCTTGTGAGAAATCTATATTAGTATCCTAAGTATGCAATAAATATGAGGCCATAAGTAGGCTTTGAAAGTGCTATTTGATTCAGAATGTATTTATTACAAACTTTTCTTAACATAGCATCCAAGATTTTGAAAGTCAAATACCACTTACAGTAAACTTTAGTAAATAATAATGTTATGCTAGATGATAATGCTTAATATGTCATTATTATGTGATTTCTATATTTCCAAACTAGTTCCAAGCTTATGACTTTCATCAGTGAGGAGCTTTGGATTTTGGAAAAGTCCATCTAGACCTTTAGAATCTAATACAACTTTCATTCAGCTGCTATCATTTACTTCTCTTTTAAACTATCAAGCCATCAACCCAAATTGAACAACATATAAACATTTCAATCTAAGCCAGCTAACCTGGATAGCCATATGGATCTGAAACCAGTTCAGTTTCTACATCTTTAGGCACCTCTATTCCACATCCATGATTTGATATAAACAAATAAAATACCACGTGAGTCTTATAAAAGCAGAAGTCATGTTATAGAATCGTGTGATATTTTATTGGTTTATACCAAATCCTGACCACAAGATAGAAGTACCTGTAGTTATTAAAAAAAACTAAGGACACAACACTGTAATATAAATAAACTGAACTGGTTTCAGAACTATGTGATTATTCAGAATAGTTGACTTAGATTGAAAACATTTATTTGTTTTTTTCTTAATATGGGCAGATGGTTTGACAATATAAAAGAGGGGTAAATGAAAGAAGATGGAAGTTGCATTAGATCCTATGACTCCAGGTACACTGTTCCAAGATTTAAAGCTCCTTACTGATGAAAACCATAAGCTTCATATTAGTTTGGGAGATTGCATAGGACAGCACAAGATACAAATTTATTGAGCACTATCATATGCCATTTATTAAAGCTTACAGTAAGTGCCATAGAGATAATGGAAAAAAATAATTGGTTTTTGATGTAAAAGCTTATATGGCAGCTTTATAAATAAAAAAAATAGAAATGCTCTTACTGAAAATTTTGATTAAACATTAATGGAGTGTTTCCTGAAAGTTTGTGATGATTGTATTTTAGTTATATTTTTATATGGGATTATTTCCATCATTTAATATTAAGTAGTGAATATCTTAACTTTATTTATATTTTCCAATTACATTAAGCTGTTAGTAATATCATACAGGCTAGCAAATATATACACAATGTTTGAAGTTGTATCAATCACCTCTCTTGTTCAGATGTTGCTGGTCTGACCAGTGACAGTACCAGCATGAGAATCGAATTTGGACTCTTAGATTCTTGTATATTGAATTTTAAAGAAACACTCACTCAGTACATTAGAACATTACCCTTAAAATTCAATATTTCAAAAATTTAAGCATCCAGTTTTGATTTCCATGCTGTACTGCCACTGTCAGGTCAGTTAAACCTGATGAAGAGAGGAGAATAATACCACTTGAAACCTTATGCATATATTTACTAACCTGTGGACAATTAGTATCAGTTGAATGTACGTGGATTATTTAAATAAAGTTAAATTTTTCTAAAGATATTCGATACCTAATATTAAATGATGGAGATGTGGAGATATTAAATGATGGAGATGTGGAGATGGAAAAGTGTTTAAATCTACTTTTTACTACACTAATTGTTTATAATCTTAAATCCACAATTTATTTTAAAAATTTAGTTAAAAAACTAAATCTTTTATTTAAATTTTACCTAAATAAAATTAAGTATTATTTTTGATTTCATTAAACTTCAATCAATTATTTTTCTTTTATTTTAGAAATTCTGGGGGGGGGGGGAGATATTGAAAACTCTAATAATTATAAATAATTTTATTGAAATCTTATTATTTAAAAAAGTAAAAAGTGTGCACTTTAATAATCTCTTGATTAGCCGAGAAGTCACCGCACCCGCCTTGCAAGCAAGTAATTGGTTGCAGACAGGTGTGGGTTCGTGTCCTGGCAGATGCTATGACATATGAAAAAAAAATTCGTATTAATCCAAAACATATTACAATATTTGACATTATTGTTTTTTTCTTTCAAAACAATTGTTCAAAAATTTAAAATTTACCCTGAAATTTTTATTCATAAAGGTTATGCGATACCTAGACTAAAAAATAACTTCAATATTACACTGTTTTTTTAGTTTTTTCTGCATGATTAGGTGATAAGAATTATGATAATTATAAAAATTGATTGACCATTATAAGCATCAGTAAATTACATAATGATACTACATAATGATACCAGGAAAGTCAACATTGAGAAGGGTGTAAGACAGGATGACTCCATATCTCCAAAACTTTTTACAGCAGTGCTGCAAGAAGTATTTTGTGGATTAAAATGAGAAGCTAAAGGAATGAAAGTAAATGGAGATTATTTAAGTCATTTAGATTTTTCAGATGATGTAATTGTTTTTGCAAATAATGCTTTAGAGCTGCAGGAAATGTTGCAGGAAAAGACTAAAGTAATGTTCAATGGATTTTCTCAAAATATAAAAATAAAGATTGATTATGATGAGTTAGAAGAAGTTAACAGCTACAAATACCTTAGTCAGGTTATTAATACAGATGGAAACATAATGGATTAAATTAATCATAGAATTAAACTTGGTTGGAGTATTTTTGGTGGAAATAACTTAATACTAAAAGGAAATATGCCTATGTGTTTGAAAAGGAAGGTTTTTAATAAATGTGTTTCACCAGTTCTTACTTATGGACCTGAGACTTGAACACTTAATAGAAGAGCAATACAGAGACTTCAGACCACTCAGAGAAGTATTGAGAGATGCATGTTAGGAGTAATAAGAAGAGATCGAAACACAATATCTGGGTAAGAGAACAATTAGGTGTTACTGACCTCAATGAAAAAATTAAAAGACTGAAGTGGAGTTGGATTGGACATATTACTAGAAGAAATGATAATAGATGGATAATTGAAATCTTAAACTGGATTCCAAGAGATTGTAAAAATCCCAGAAAGAGATCACATGTGAGATGGATGGATGAAATAAAAAAGTGTGCAGAGGTGATGTGGAGAAGAGAAGCTAGAGACTGGAGAAGATGGATTGAACTTGGAGGGACCTTCATTCTGCAGTGGATTGATAATGGTTGATGATGATGATATCATATAATCATAATTATCTCACTTCAAATCATTCTTATAGTAAAAAAAATACTGTTTAAAAACATAAAAGCCATAATGTTCTAGTACTGTATATACAGATCTTAAATTATTATACATATAACATAAAAAAATAAAAATGAATACCATGTTTGTTTGAGTAAAAGTGAATTGTTTTTCTCTTAAAAAAAGCATAGTAAAAGTGTATTTTAAAGACAACTAATCATGTATACTATTGTTCCCACTGATATATCAATAAGTAATTCACACCATATATTAAAAATGAATTCACCCAAGGGAACTTGATTATGCTTCATGTAAATATTATAAATTATTATGATAAAATTGTCCAATAATTTTAAAAACAAAAAGTCGGAATAATAATTTATTTATTTTTTAAATTATTAGTAAAAATGTCTAAAATGCCTTAAGTTTTGCGATATATTTTTGCTTGTATTAAAATTTATAAAATCAAAAATTGCAGAAAAATATTGTATGCAGTAAATATAATAATTTTAAAATCAAGACAATTATTTCAATAAAAGTAATTGTATTCTAAAGACAAGTATGAAATGAAAAAGTATTTTAAAATAAATATAATTCATAAAATATCTTATTAAGAGCTATATCTTATTATTTTTTTCAAATCTTAGCAATCAAAATTGGGGTACATTTTTAATAACAAATCACTTTGTAAATGAGAAATATGATAATTAAAATATAACTGAATTACAGAATTAAAATGCTATTCAACATTGCTCATGATTATTTGGATTTTTCCCATAGATATTGGAACATAAGCTATAGAAAATTTAAAAAGACTATGATTTAGAAGCTAAAATCTTAGTGTTCATTATAAAATAGCATATATCATTATCATGTTGTTGTGTCTGTCCAATATATGTGACTCAACTGGAAGTAATTATGTATAAATCATGGCTAATACATTCTCTATTTTCAATTTTTGAATTTTGGTATGAATGATTAATAATGGTAAATAAAATGTGTAGTTTATAATAAAAAAAAATAATAAAATTATTTTATCATTATTGCTTCACCATGGTGAAAGCTTTCTGAAACATTGCTTACTTTATGTTTTCTCCACAAAAACACTAAAAAATGAAATATATAATGTTCATAAATAGAAATAAAAGATGTTTTCCTAAATAATTAGAAATTAAAATTATTTTTTTACTTTCAATTTATATTTTTATATATTGTAGTAAAACATATTTCTTTCAAAGGGATATTAAAGATATTTTCAAATGAGGCTATTAGGAATTTAAAATAATTTGACAATTTGATAAAAAGTTTCAGATAAAAAAATTATAATTTACTCTTTCTTTTATACTTATTCTCATAAAACTGGAAACAACATTCATTAATGAACATGTTTCTGTAGTCATAAGATAACTGTTTTACCACCTATTTTATTAAATATATTTTGGAAACTGATATATGTTGTTCTATATTGAGCTTAAATATTATTAATTTGTAATACATCACAACTAAACAAGTCAAACTTGTAATAATAATGTAAAAGAATCACTAAACATCACATGATCACCATCTCATGCTAACACATAACTGTTAGTAAACAGGCAAAAACTTTCCATATAGTAGTGCCACCTTGTGCTAACCAGAGTAATCAATGGCTGCCAGATAAAAACATTATATTTACTTTTATAAAATTAGAAAATGTTCTTTTAAATCTTTGCCACAAGATTCATCTTTTGAAAATATTTTTTTCAAGAACAAGATAAATTTAAATAATATGGTTCTTGAAACAAATCAGGATATCTCAGGGTAATATGATCTCATTTAATCATACAATAAATTCTTTGATTATTCTATATTAAATATCCTAGCAAACAAAATAAGACATATGTTTATTCCTAAATTAATGTCTTATCACAATTATGATAATAACAATAATCATTTTATTAATTTAAATAAAACAAAACATAATATTTTAATTTGTAATAGTTAAATAATAATCTAGGATGAGTAAGGGATTTTATAACCATTCCAAATATCTTAGAATAAATCTCCTTAAGCATCTTCTAAATTTGAATTAAGTTCTACAATTTAACTTTGTGATAAAATAATAAATATGATTTAATATTGAAAATTGTTTTGTAATAAATAAGCACTGGGATCTTTAAATAAACATTTCAAATTGGCTGATGATCCAAAATGATAAATCAAATTATAACTTTTTATTAAGCAGATACCTTTTTCTTAGGTATAATTATAATATTCAAATGTAATTCAATAATGTGACTCTTATTAGTTTCAATGCTCATGTACTCTTATGATAAAAACACTTAAAATAATTTAATAATATTTTATATCATTATTTAATTTTTGTTTACTATGTTGAATGATTTCTGGTTGAAAAATTCAATGATGGATGTAAACAAATAACTATGAGAAGTTTCTTAAATAACAAAACAAATATTTATTCATAAAAACAAAATCAGCTTCACCTATTCATATATAAAAGTAGGTTGAAGTAGGGAGGGATTCCCTTGGATTCCCTCTTTTCTTCATAGCATAAGCTTGTGTTTGAGACCTGTAGAGGTCCCTACCTTCGAATTTTTCAGACACTTATTCCTAAGGTACAGCCTTAGTAAATATTACTTAAAAACAAATATACAATCATAAATACTGAGTCCACATACATTACTTCCTCAAAATTTATGACAGAAGCGTTAAAAACTTTACATCATATTTCTTTTAAAAGAATAAATTCAGTTGGTTTAAGTAAAAATAATTTAACAGATTAAAATAAACTTTCCATTGTTTAACTATTGCAAAGACTCACTTATCAATGCATTCATACAATGATAATAATTTTTATAAGTAGTGCCCCTTTTAAAAATATTTAATATATTCAAAATAAAAGCTTATCAATCCAGTAACAAAGGAGTGGTAAGAAAGATGTACAATGTCTATTTATGCATGAAATATAATTTTACAAAATTTGAAAAAAAATATTTATTGTATTTTGTCCTCATAATTAATAAAATTCAAATATAGGACTTATACATTGACAATAAATCATTCACATCTAAGTCAACCATGAATTCTGTAGAGATAAGGATGAACTCCCCAAATACCTTGATAAATCCATTAAAATGCCAGAAAAAGCCATGGAAAAATATTACACCTGCTTTACTAAACATGCTACAAACTACACCAAAATTCATCTTCAAATAATTAAGTAAGGCAAAGTGAAAAGTGTGACAGCATAGCCCATAAAGTGCATCTATTTTTGAGGGCTAATAAAGGATCTAGGACTTTGTCACTAGTCATGAAAAACAATAGGAATGCACATAAGGACAAAATATTAAATAGGATTGCCTTAAATAAGAGATTTCTAAGCTACTATCTTCAAAATATATGCATATAAGCATATGTATTTTAGCATGACAATAATTAATAAGAGAGAGAGAGATGATGTTTCCATCTCTTAAAAAATAGGCTAGCAAACTAATCAGAGACTAACACAACTACCTATAAATATACTGGCATAAAAAGCATTTTAAATAGTGAATCCAAATCTATCTCTAACAAAATATTATAGCTAATGAATGTGAAAGATGATAAATAATACCTAATGCCAAATATGGCTGCAATAACATTACACAATAAATAAGCATAAAATACATAATAGAAGCATACATCTACTTATTCAGCATACAGAATATACCTTTATAAATAAATGATCCATATGCAAAAGAGAGCAGATACCATTTCAAACTATGCACATATAATAGATTGCTTTGCTGAGAACTTTAAGTCAAATTATTTCAAAAATAGCATATAAAATATAATATATACCTGAAATAAATCATGATATGCAAAAATTATAAATACAAATAAAATTCAATTAACATTTAAAATAAACAATAAAATAAGCAAAAGTCCAATTTTCTTCTGTATTCTTTCAGCATTTGTCATTAAACTGAAACATGAATAGGAGTGTTGGCAACAAAATCTTGTGGACATCAAAAATATTCATCATAAAATGCAATATAATTATAAAATCTAGAACATAAATGTACTTTCTTGATATTCTTAAAAAAAATTGAGATAATTATGCTAGGATTATGGCCATTCAAAAGTATTGATGAATTTAAATTACAATATGTGTTTATTAAGTTGCAATAAATAATTCAGTAGTATTTAAATTTAAGTTTTCAACTTAATTCACCTGTAAGAATAATCCCATATTTTATAGTAGAATATTTCTCTTAAATCATGTTCATCCAACATTATAAAGTATTTGCAGGATAAAAATACTTATTCCAAATGTTACATTCATAAATACAACTCCATAGCAAAGTTTAGAGAAAGAAAAGAACTCACAGGATTTAACTATTGCAGGCTTTTATAAAATAATTAAAATATAAGAAAGGCATTTAAATTCACTTAAATATAAGATTTTTTGTAGATATATTTTATTTTCCATTTTATAAGATGAATATTTTTAATTCTTCATAATATTTAGCAAATAATTTGAATGTAAGCCAATTATTTTATTACCCCAAGTTGCAGAAGTGATTTTTTTTCATCAAAGGGGAAAAAACAAAAACAGTCATAACATATGAACTCTATTTAAGCTGCCATACACAATAAATAATGTATTTTATTGAAATAAAAGCACAAGCAAAATTATTTTTGAAGTATAATTTTATTCTATTTTTAAGCTGAACATTTTTTATAGAATTAAAATAATATTTGTAAATGTCTAAAACATACTCATTATAGAAAAATATAGTTTTTATCATATGAATTAAAAGTTTTTTTACTCAAGTAAATAAATTTGGGATAATATTTGATATGAAACAAGTGTCTTTTAAAAATAAAGTATCAGGAAATTATTACTATTTTTAATGTTATTATTGCTGTTAAGAAATTCAAATATATTACAACAAATTTAAATTTAAAACAGACATTGTTATATGCCTGGAAATTAACAATTCTTGTGTCATTACATGGCAACAATAATAACTATAGAAATTTTCCAATGCAAAAAATTTGAAGGATAACATTTTAAATATTGTAATAAATAAATCATATTACCAATAAAATTGGCTAGAAAATGAATATTTCAGTTCTTTTGATATTTCAGTTCAGATAATTGTGTCCAGACAGTTCTTAAATTATCATACCATACTTAATCTAGAAAAATAAAATTTTAAATAAAATTACACTTTTAAAATTTTAAAATTGAAGTTTTAAAATATAATGTTACCAACAAAATAAAATTAAAATGATTGAACAGAGAGAGAAGACTGTGGCCAGATGCCAGTTTTGCATATTTATACTAGTAGTCATGTGAACACTTTACAAGACTCTTGATTAACCTTTTAACCTATATCCTCTTTCATGATTAGCTTAAATCCCTGATTTAATATAACTAAAAAAGTTACCAACTAAAAATTAATTAGTTATTCATATTTTAAAAAAATAAGCCTGTTTTATCTTGTCTAGACAAACTAAATCAAATTCACTTCTTGGTATAATAAAATAATTACTTAAAATTACAGACAGCAGGATAAAACAAAATATTACATAATGAAATTTATATTATATTTTTAATAAAACAAATATTACAGATAATATTTAGTACATTTATTTATCATTGTTTTAACCTAAACAAGTTTCTTACAATAGATTATTTAAATTGTGTTTTTAAAACTAGACATTAAATAGTATTTTAAAATAAATAATATTGAAGTAAATATATTTATTCAATCATTCATTATTCAGTTATCCATTACTTTTAAAATTCTATCTTTAATTATTAGTTATATTAAAGACTTTTTATACAATTAAATTTAAAATATTAAACTAGAAGATTATGTGTTAAAATTAAAATGAACTAAAATGTTACAGATTTAATTTAAATACCAACAAAACAAAATATAAAGTTTGAATTTGGTTTCTAAATTTAAAATTGATATAAGCTTTTAAACACATTTTAGGTGATTTAATCATGACTAAATTAATACTATTAATTTTAAAATTTATCATTACACACTAACAAATATGAAGTTTTAACATACTTTAACATGATGAGTACTTATTTAAGCTTTAAAATATAATTTAACCTATCAAAAGTTTTTTTACAGTATACAATTGATAAAATTATTGAGACAATAACTTTTCTATGCAAATATTATGGTATTATAAAACACTAATAAAAATCCCTATTGATTACAGAATTAAACTATATAATTTTTTTAGGACCTTAGTACAAAATTTGACTTGGTATTTAGCTTGTGATAAAGCTAAAGGTCATAATATATATATATAATTCAATTGTTTTTTGCTCCGGAGGTCATTTGATATTTGAGCACTGGAAATGTCAAAGAAAATGGATACATTGAACACTTTGCTATGCTTTGAAATGCAATTCTTTATACATAATATGAAAGAAAGTCCAGGAATTACTGTCAATGGAAATTTCAGATTGAATAGCAAAATACATTTTAAAAAAGTTAAGACATTGTAATTATCATGAAAAAAATCTTGAATTACAAATATTATTGTCTTAATAATTGTTTTGATCAACCTTTGCATTGAAATGATGAATAATATTTCATATTGATAGTTATTGTCAACAAAAGGTAATTATAGCACATTTTTGAACAAAATTTACAACTTTTATATGAACTGTGAATCAGACATAAACATAATAACTTTCAATCAAAATATGGGAAAAATTTATAATTTATTTTATAAAAGATTGTAGAGGATTTGAAGACATACTTTCAAGCACTCTTCAGCTACTGACCCTATTTTATTCAACTGATACACCTGGCCACACACATGTGAAAAAGATAAATGATCTGACCAACAGTTATCAGGTTGTTCAGATCATTATCTCATATATATATAATCAATGCTCAGTTTATGTTTATATATATATATATGGGGGGGGGAGATAATGATCTGGACCAACTAATGAGTGCTGGTTTACCACAATGTAGGTATATTGGAGATCATTTATCTTTATCACATATGTACTGGTTGTATGAGATAGAATTGATAGCAAAAGAGTATTTGAAAGTCTGTGTTCAAATCTTCTACAATTACATCTAATTTCCAAGTATATTAAATTATACTCGCATTCTAATATTTATAAAAGAATATATAAATAATTAAAAAGATTGATACTCCATAGTTTGAGCACCAGAAATGATAGAGTTGTCCTATGGGTCTTGAGCTTTACATTCAACCATGCTACCTTTGCATTAAACTATGCATGACACAAGCAAATTAATACATTTATGCTATAAATTATTTAAAAATATTAATAACCTGGAATGGGAACAATTTGGAAAATATTTGGTAGAAATGAATAGTCTAGTAGCTCTAAAAGATTATGGAAACACTCTTATAGTTGATGGCTAATATAATGAAGTGATAATCTATGGTAAATCAATTTTAATAGCTTATTTAATTGTCTTTTGAATCAATATTTATCAACTTCTCTAGTCTTTTAGAGATTATATACTGATTTTAGCTTTCTTATATTAATAATTATTTTAACTATTTTATATTATTTTTATAGTAAATTTGACAATCTAAAAATTTAATTTTGAACAATAGTGATTTGTATGGAAAATCACTAATGCTGAGAAGACAAAGTGTTTATGGACAGAAAGGAATATTAAAAGACTACAAGTTGAAATTCATAGTAATATAGTTCAACAGGTAAATGGATTTAGATTTTTCAGCACAGTGAAATTCAAAGAAGCAAAGATTAAATTAAAAGAAGAATAGCATTGCAAAGAAGGCATTTATTAAAAATAAGAAAATAATTTGTGAGCCTTCAAAGAGAGAATTATACAAAAAAGATTAATTAAATGCTATGTATGAAATGTATGCATGGTTGTGAAACTTGATCAATAAGCAAAAAATTAGAAAAATTGGAAGCTTTTGTGATGTGGTCATGAAGGAGAATGAAAAAAAATTAGATAAATAAAATAACAAATGAAAAAATTTGGAAATAGTAAATGAAAAAAAGAAGGTAGAATAAATAAATTAGAAATAGAAAGGAAAATTGGATTGGACAAATGTTAAAAAGGAAAAATAGTTTGATGAAAGATGTTTGGAGAAAATGATGAATGGAAACAAGTAAAAAGGAAGAAAAAGGTGGCCTTGCTGGATAGATAAGATGGAAAAAGAAATGTGGAATTAAAGATCTGGGCAATAAAGAGACCAGAATAAAAAAATGAATGAACTTATTATATGACTACTCTCTGGATCTGTGCATAAAAAAGAATACTATTGATGATGATAAATTCAAATAATTTTAGCCATAAACACTCTTTTTGTTATTTAGTATTATTTTCCCTCTTCAACTTTAAAAAAATCTAATCTTATGAATGCTTTTTTATTCATGTATATACTTTTAGTTATTGAATCTGCTTCCAATGTATGTGTTTTAATAGAATATATGCTATAAAATAAATCACTTATTATATTGAAATCTTTCTCAATATGAATAAAACAAATATTAACTTTCAATTCTTTTACTATATATCTTTTAATAATAGTTAGCATCATTTTCATTGCATATCATCTTATTTTACCATTTTAAAATCCTCATTATTCTGTTATAAAACAAGTATATTTGTAATATTTAAATGCAAGTATAGTATATATACTTAAACTAGATGTAATTAGAGGGAATTTGATCCAAACTTTCAATCTCCATTCGGTCATCCAGTCTATCATATATAACCGACATATATGATGTGTGGTCGTGTGTGTCAGCTGCATAAGATAGAGTGAATGACTAAAGGAAGATTAAAAGCCAAAGTTCAAATTTCTTCTAATTAAAACAAGTATATTGTCAATAAGACTATTCGATATTCTTAGAAATATTTTGAATAATAAAAATGTAATACAGATTGTTAACCGATATTAATCGTAAATATTTTTAATTATATAATTATTAAGAGTATGCTCCCCCTATTATTTTGCCTTTTCTTTGTTTGACAGTCAAACTGTTTATTACACTTGACAATTTGTTGTTAAACATCTCTATACTTTTTATAGCGATGTCCTTCTCTGATTTTCATTTTTATTACATTAAACTCACAAAATTTTTGCTCTTTCCTAAACTTTTTTTTTTCAAATAGACACTGGGGTATAAATATTTTATTGTTGATAAAGTTTTTATTTATTAAATATAATTTTTGAAATAAGTTCTAATAGCATATTACTTTTAAAAGAAGTTTATTGGCATATTAGTTACAATTAGATTCCATTACATGAAACAATGAGGCAAACATTTTTGTTTATAGATAATTCATCAATAAAAAAAATACTTAAAATTTATTGATTACGTAGTATCTACAATGGTGCAGGTATTGTTGTCAAGCTCCAGGCTTTTACAAATATGTCTGCAGCAATATCATCACTAGGGATTATTCCATCATTAATCTGGCTAGTTTTTCACTCATTTACCACGGTGACTTTCGATGCCAATTAATATTGGGGCAAACACTCTAGATGCACAGCCTGATTACATTTGAATAGTAAAAACGTCAAACAAAATAATAGAATACCATCAACTTCGTAATTAACTCAGGAAACTTTCAACAAGGTATCATTTCTGTAAATGAACTCACAAAATACATCAATGTATAACAAACAAACAGCCAAGAGCAGATCTTTAAAGCGGCTATGAATCTAGAACTATATCCTTTATAATTCAAGAAAAAAATAATCAATTGTAACACATTGTACATGATAACTGAAACACACAAGCTTATTATATACCTGTGTCTATATATGTAATATATAGTGTATATGAGCACAGACTTTCACATAAACCACCACTCTCCACACTATCTCATAACACTGATACACTTGAACACATATATGCTGAAAAGCTAAATAATCACCAATATATGTATTTCATGCTAAACCAGCAATCCTCAGTTGGTCCAGATTATCATCTCTACACATATATGCTATAAGTGCTCAGATATTTATTAAGATAGCCAATCTTCATACTTTAATGGACAGGCCTCAATCTACTCCACACTCCAACTCTTCAACCATCCATCCAATTGAAAATATGATGATGGAATGCTGAAAGGCCACCCTGAGGCCGAGATTCTTGTCACACCCATGTTGACCTAAGATCAATTTGACATGATAATAAATTATATTTATTTAAAAAAAAAAAAAAAAGCTAAAGCATGATCTCTGAACTCAATTTGTCATAAAAGAGTGAGCAAAGTTTTCTAGATAAGGGATTAAAGCAAAAGTTGCACCTCAGAAACCAGTGAGTGAAAAGTGTAATATATAGGTTTGTTTAAAATTTTCGTTTTGCCCTAAATATAAGGATCCTTTCGGGAAATTATTGCTTATATACATTTAAATTCATATTAATCTATTACAAAATAAAAACTATTATGCAGATGTATTAACCTTAAAATCTTACCTCGATCATATCTGATTTTATCAAAAACTTAATTAAACAAACTTACCCAGTAAGATCAATTTTATGCAAAAATGTTCTCTAATTATAGATCTATTATTGGTTCTAATAATATATAAGCTTGTGTTTGTTGTATATAAATAATTTAACCCTTATTCTACATGTAGAAGTTAATTTATACATAAATATTATGTTTTAAAAATAAGGTCATGATCCCCAACCCCTTTTTTAAAGTTGAAAGAAAACCCGAAATTGAGACATATTAACTTTGATAAATGTGGTAGCAGTAATTAGTGAAATCTTATACTAATTTAGTCACCTTTATTTTTAATAACGTTTTAAAAATTGTAATGAATGCTTAAACTATAAATCTTCCATGGGCGTTTCTCAAAAGCAACTAAAAAAAAAAAAGAAATCCAGCGAAGTTTTCAATTAAAGTTGTTTAAGTACATTTGTATTATACTGCTTTGGTTTATGGAAATGTTCCACACGTGATAACAAATTTGATCGCTGTCGAAAATAATATAATACATGCTAAAATACTGTATATTTAAATGTAATACAAAATTTATTTTACTTTTTTTAAATTTAAATAGTGAATCGCTTTTTTAACTACACAAATGTAGGTATAGTGTATGTATCAGTTCAAAATGTGTTAAAAATTAATCACTCATTTCAACATAATTGTGAATTTATTTTGGTAAATAATAAATATAAAGCACTCTTTAAATAGACTATATCACAAAAGTTCTTTCTAATAGATACTATTTCTGTAGTGTAATTTTCACTCCACCACTATAATTACACTACAGAAATATGGTCCACTATTGGATAATCTCTAGTTTAATGACTAATAAAAAGTATTAATAGTTCTTATTAATGATTCACTAAAAATAGAAACATTATCCAATAATTGTCAATCACTGGATTATGGGATTTGAATATTTTTACATACTTTTTATCTTTTATTTAAATATAACAAGTTATTTATTTATCTAAGCAATATGGTATAGCTACTGGACTGGCTATGAAATGGCTAGGTAAAAGAAAAAAATAAATTGATTTGAACTTGACAAAAATGTTTATTATTTTTACAGCTTGAATTCAAATCCAGATCATATAATCAAAAATAAATGTACTAACACTATTTTATGAAGACTTTTTATTTTGTAGATTTTTTTAAAAGAATAACAAACTATAAATGAATAGATCAATCTTCATAAAAGCGAGATATCATTGTGTTAATATTTGACATGATTGGAGATTTCAATTTGAGTGCGTTATCTCCAGATAACATAATACTTTTTTTTTTTTTTAAATTTAGAAATAACTAAGAAATAGTGATTTTATAAATGATAATAAAAAATTATAAAATCTTAAAGATTTATTGATAAATATAATAATATTTCAAGTTACTATAATATATTTTTTTCTATAAATTCCATAAGTCTGTTTCTGTTTGCATTTTTATAATTAAAATCAAACTTATTCATAGCACTTTTCAGTTGCGTTTCAATTTTGGCATTTAAATATCTCTGATAATATTAAAATGTTCTTTCGTTTGATCAAAATTATTCTGCACAATCTATACAAAAATGTAGATTTTTTTATTACAATGAGAGATTGTTAAAGCACAAACTTAAATTATCTGAATTTAGTATCTTCTATTAAGCTGAATGCATGATCTTACCACTCTGTCTGATATAACATAAAAATTTTCAATGTTGCTTCTTTATTTTATACTTTTACAGTAAAGTATATGTCAACTTTCAATATTTTGTTTCTAATTTGGCCATTAGACAACTCTTGGTCAGTTTATGTATGTTTGATTCACTTAAATCAATGAATGGCATTCTAGTTTTCATAACTAGAAAAATCATTGTATTTATTTTTGGTTATAATGTGTTTAGTATACATTACACATATAAACACAAACGAGTATACATACTTTTTAATAATATATTTATTAGTAATATATAATACAAACATACACTTGATTTGTAATATATTTACAATATTTACAGTTTGAATAAGGATGCTATATTCCTGCTATTCTTTATCAGGGTACACCTATTAGTTTTAATGTGAACTGTTGGAGAAGGGGCTGTATATGCAATTTTGGCTTTCTGCACTTATTTCCAGCTATACTTGACAGCCTTCTCATAATAGGTTTCACAACTCCAGTTGTCTTTACAGGTTGCCTTAAGTTGGAATTGGCTCTGATAGTTTTCAATCCTAAACATGGATTTAAACCTTGCTGTGTTAACCATTAGCTTAAAAATCTATAATCTGGAGGATACTGCTGTTCAGGTTAGCAGTTTTCTTTGACTGTATAGGAGAACTAGGCTACTAATATTCAGGTTTAATAGTTGTTCTCTGGATAATGCATGCCATCTTTTGGGTTTGACAGTCATTATCTGCCTTATCTTCAAAAAGTCTGACTATCTTTATGGAAACATTCAGATTCAGTCACCATCATTGCCTATTGGCTTGTGCTTGCCATTGGTTGTGTGTTATATTTATATATACACTTATTTACAGTGGCAATGAATTGTGATAAAAAAGAAATCTGGACTAGTTCATTATTTGAAGAAAGATGAGATATGACATTCCCTCTTCCTGGCTAAAATTAGTTTTGAAGAATGTAGCCATACAAGTGTGTGTTGCTTCTTCTGATTTGATAGTGTTATTAGTAAGCCTAATGTTATCATCATTTGGAGTTCTTGGAACTGAAGGTCCATTACAGCTAGCTGATGATTTATTACTGGTAGATTGCTAATGTTTCATCTGATGAGGTTTTTCTGATGGCTGGTTTTGGAGCTGTAGATTCATGCAGCTGGTTGATGTTTCATCACTATTGGCTTGCTACTTATTTTCATCTGGTGATGCTTTGTTGATAACAATGGTGGAACTATAGGTTCATTTTACCTAAGTTGATTCTTGTGATGATGTCATTATTATCCATCAGTAGTTTTAACCACTACTGTTTGAAATCCAATCACCACTGAAGAATTCATTTGGTGGTACCCTTGGTTTTATGCTTTATTTTAGGTTCAAACACAGATTAATTACTTCTGGGTAAACTCTTTTTACATTACTTATGATTGATCGCAGAGGTCTCTTTCACCATTAATCATAAAGAAGCATGTTTTGCAATTTCAAAAAGATGGTCTTAAGGACTCATTTGCATAGAATTTGCATATTGTATTAATATAATGATTTCAAAGAACAAGTCATAACTGGCTATGATAATGAGAAGTACATATTCTTGAATGCGCTCAGCCATTTAATTTATTCTTTGTATTTGTTGTTACAGCTTTAGGTCGTAAGTGTGATAGCACGATTTATATTATCATATTTAGACAAATGTAAGGTATAAATCTACAGGTTATTAATTACTTATGATTGTGATTTGGTTCACTTTTGTCACTGCAAATCCTAAGAAACTGAATCAGTCACAGCCTAAGAAAATGCTATATTACTCTGATGCTACAATCAGTGGTAGATGTATAGTCTTATTTGGCATTGTTATTTTGACTCTTGACTTAAAAAATATTATTTGATTGTGCTGGTAATGAGTTATTGATTTGCTGCTAGGATGCAGTTGAAATTTATTATTCTTATTAGTGATAGATCTGATTTTGTTTGACACCATGGGCACTGCAGACCCTGTGTGCAGTTCCACTGTGACCAGCATATCATTAGTAATAACTTTGTTTTTGAAAACAGAGTCACAAAAAAATTTTCACATTGTTTATGTAGGCAATTTGTTTTTTGACTTTAAATTGCCTTTTTTTTTTGCTTTTTATAATGAATTCGTCCATTCTGTCATTAACTACTTATTGTTTCATTTTAAAACAAGAAGTTCTTGTGTGAATGCTTGCAATATGTACACCCAGTATAACAGTGTGGACATTCTATGTTTGTATATCAGTTCATTGCATCTGTAACAACACTTTTTACTTGTGTTATTCATTTATTTGAGCTATCAGGTGGGTGCTTGACTGACTCAGTATTCTGCTCAATACTTTGACTATTATAATTTAATTTTTCAATGGTTTTTCTTGAGTAGTTGCTGCTTCTGCTAGTGTTGCTTGAGACAAAGCTGATTCAATGTTTATGTAGGATTCATTAGTTGACTCTAAGACTGTGATTGTTTATTCTGCAGATAAAATGGTTTCAAATGGCTTCATTAAGGAAGTCTTTAAAATCATATTTTAATGCTAATGAACAAATTCTAACAGCAAAATCTCTAGCTTTTTCTCCTTCCTTTTGGACACAAAGATTGGAATAATATCTCTGCATTATTATTAAGGGTTTAGGAGTAAAAAGGGTTGTTCAGTAGAGATATGCCTTGTCAAAATCTAGGTCAGCTGATACATATGACTGTGTTTGTGATTTAAAGACCTCATAATAGTGGTCCAATTATTGAATGAACGTGGATAATTTCAAAACAAGCTTTTTGGTCTGATTAGCCTATAAATAAAAGATTATTCGATCTTTATAGCCTGGCCAATTCTCTGGGTAGGCCAGATTGAATGATTCAATTGAGCCAATAGCCGTTTTTTTTTTATCATGAGCAAAAAAAAAATGTTTTAATGTATGCCAAGTCACCACTCAGAATGATCTTTTAATGTTTATTTGATGAGCTATTGTTTACTTAACTGTCAACTTCTGATAAAGATACAATCTATCAACTCACTGAGGGGGGGGGCTGTCTTTATTACTAGTGTAACCATTCTAGAATGATTTTACAAAATTTTGTTGATATGCCAATAATGTTTGTAGTCAAATTTTTGTGAATGATGACAAAAATCTAATGACACATGAAGGCAAGATTTTGTTGTTGAATCTTTTTTTTTCAGCCATGGAGAAAAACGAAATTATTTTGTCGAACTGTGCCAAATCTGTTGTGTTTAGTCTGGATTACACATATAAGCACAAACAAGTAGAATTACATTTAAATTTTAATAATATATTTATTAGTAATATATAGATGCAACACATTCAGTTTCTAATATATTTATTTATAGGTAAAATAATGAGGATATACTTGCTTGCTACTATCTAGTGGTGTACATCTACTAGTCCTAATGTGAACTGTTGAAGAAGGGATTATATGTGCCATTTTAGATTTCTCTACCCACTTCCAGCTATACTTGACAGCCTACCTTGTGAGTAGGTACAGTGACTCTCTGATTGTCTTTATACCTCACTTTGAATCAATGTTGGTTTTGTAAGCTTTCATTCCTAAACATGGACACTCACCTTACTGCATTAACCATTAGCTTAACTAGTTATAGTCTGGAGAATGATCACTGCTATTCATGTTAGCAGGAGTTTCTTTTGACCCTAGAGGAAAACTACATTATTATTATTCAAGTTTAACAGTTGTTCTTCAGAAAATGTGTATCTTCTTTCAGGTTTGACAGTTGTTCTCTGTCTTACCTTCAAAAAGGTTAATTACTTATTGACAGATACCCAAGCTTTACAGAAACATTCAAATTCAGTGAGCATCATTGCTTATTGATCTGTTCTTGCCATTGACTGTGTATTATCTTTTTATATACATATTGGTTAGCTAACCATATATACTAGACATGTTTAATATATATCCATATATCTACAATATAATTTTTAAAATGTGTATTCATATACATCAACAAAAGCAATTAACAATACATATTGAGTTAAAACAATAGTCTGTATTAGTAAATGTAGGAGAAGGAGAGAGCAGTCTCTTGATCAATCCACAAAGAAGGAAATTGCTGATTATGAAATCATTCACGTTAGTAGTCATCTATTCTGGCATGAGTGTGAACTTTTTGAATTTAAATTAAGTATATTCATAATTTTCTATTTTATTCAAATATTTTTAAGCCACAGATAAATCAAGGTGAGGATTGTGTGGATTATATTTGTGGATAGAACAGATTAATGTACATCTAGATATATTTGTAACCATAATTTGTAGAAAGTTAACAATGTTTTGGCTAGACATAAATCAATAATCATTATTTCAGATATGTTTGTATCTTCATTAATAAAAAATTAGAAGATACAAGTTGGAGATATGTTGCCAGATGTGTTTCTTAGAACTTTCAGATATTTATATTGTGATCTCCATTAATAATAAATAATTGCATATCCCATTTATAACAAACATTTGAAGTAATTATTATTAATTCTATTCAACATACATTTGATAACAAAAATCATTACCTATTCAAAGGTAAACATACCTGACTAATGGGAATAATAAAATAATACTCATTTATAAATAAATATTTAATAATAAAGCCATTTAATTTACAGCCAAATCTTTACATTAGCCAGCAATTCATGTTCTATTTCATCTTAAATTGTATATGAAGAAATTTATCCATTTCTAATATATAAATAATTTTCTGATAAAACCTGTATTTTTGTTATCAGTAATTATCAAATTTATTCAAGAATATTAAGATCTTGTATAATTCATGAAATTGCAAACATGTTAATAAATAATCTTAAGAATCGAACCACTTTTACAAATAATAGGTGTTTATTGATATAAAAGCACTTTAGTAATTTTAAATTAATTTGAAGAAGTGGTCTTTGAGAGAGCAATATAAAATCATTTACAAATTTGCTGCTCATACCTACATATTGTATTGTTTATTACATTCTAGGTTTGATTATGCCTTTATTTTACATACTATAAAGTGCAAGTTAATCAAACTATGAAAAGAAAATATATTCTGATCATTTACGAGTCCGGATATTTCATGAACATAGTTATATTTCCTGATTAATGAGTCTAATATTATTTAGAATTTTAAATTATGGGCAGAATCAATTTTTTATTTATTTAGAGGGTGCCATATTCAATAAACTCACTCATTCTGTGTGAAGCATATTGTACCTTACAAAGCAAATAACTAAATTTTTTTTTAAAGAAATTTCCCCAGGCTTAATTATCAAATATGCATATTGGAAAAGGTAATTCTACATAATAAATTCTAATAAACTAACATGAATAACATACAATAAAAAGTTGACATTAAAGGTAAATATTTTATTATAACAAATTATAATATTTAAACGATAAATTATTAAATAAAATTGGAAAGCACATACACGATCATCCAGATAATAACATTGATCAAATAATTAAAATGATTAATTCACCTAGTTCTTACCTTCTTAAGTTTCTTCTAGAAAGTTCCTTGAATAATAAATTTAATGACTCCATCGGTATTATAAGCTTATAGTTAACATTAGTTTGCAAACATTTTTGTCACAAATTAGGGTATGAATACTACCTAGAAAAGTATTTTGTCATAATCAGCCACTCTTAAATGAGTGAATGGTTTGTGAATATTCTAATTTCATATAAAACAATAAAGAAAGATAAAGAATACAAAATTAAGAGTGAGTTTTGGATGATTATATAAACCAATGCCCATACCTCAGGTACAACAAAATATACACTTTCTTTTAGAGTTGTCATTTGAAATCTTACAATATTATCTTTTAATTTCTACTGAAATAATTTTTTCTGAGACACTTCATTACTTTGCCTGAATATAGCTCTCCAGTTTTCCTTACTAAATTGTATTTTTTCAATTAAGGTTTTGAGTTAATATTTTTAAATTAAATGGGCTCCCCTAATCCAATGTTTTCCAAATTCATTACAAAATATATATTAAAAAGTTATTCCTCACCCTCTTTACATATTTAACATAGTGAAGATATGCTCTTAGAAAAGTAAATTCTATATTATTATACCCAATAAACCTATCAGCTTACAGCTTGGTTTTATGATCTCATTATACAATTTTCAGAATATTATCAAGTATTCTCAAATAATATACTTTCAGTCACTTTATATTACACTGCTGCAGCTCATACTTTCCCTAAATAAATTGATGTGATAAAACTCAACCATAATCCAGTATGGCTGTAATATTTCACAGCAGGTCTAATAACAAAGTACCAAGTAATCAAATACATGATATCACACTTTATATTTAAATATAGAAATGTATATTATTATTAGACAGAATTTGAACCCAGATTTTCAAGCTCCCTTTAGTCATTGACTCCATCTTACACAACCAATACACATTATCACATACATGTAAAGAAGATGATCTCTAATATACATATTTTGTGCTGAACCAGCACTCATCAGTTGGTCCAGATCATCATCTCTCACACACATATATAATCAGCGCTTGGTTTATATTAAGATAGTAAATCTTCAAACATTAATGGACAGGCTTCAGTTTCCTCCACTCTCTAACTCTTCAGCCATTCATATCATTGAAAATCTGATGATGGCATGTTCAAAGCCCTTGTTTGCCAAAGATACCCATTTTGGTTGTAAGTTATTCTAACTCCCCATATCTAGGACCTTAAACCCATTTAAATACACAGAAGAAAAACGGGCAGAATACAGGCTGAATCTGTAATATTTAAATATCAGTATAGTATTTATATTAAGCGAGATGGGACCGAAACCCATTTAAATACACCGAAGAGGAACGGGCAGAATACAGGCTGAATCTGTAATATTTAAATATCAGTATAGTAGAGATATAACTAGAAGGGATTTGAACCCAGTCTATAGATTGTTATAAATAATCATAACTACACATATTATTAAAATGGAAAATTATTTATTCATTTTAGTTTTTATGCAAATATGAATTTTTATTGAGAAAATATTTTTATTTAAATATTTTAATAATAATAAATATTAAAGTAAATGATATATATGCATATATATACTACAATAAATCGCTTATTATCATTTGAAATGTAAACACTCAAGGTCATTTATTAACACAGTTGAATAAGGTTTTTGTAGCTCATGGGAGTTTTATATTTAGAATTTGAATACTTTTAAAATGTAAAGCAATCTTGCCTATTGAACTATTTACCATTATTTCAAATCTTGATTCCGGTTTATGATTTAAAACATTTTTTTAAATAAAAATATTTTATGCTGGAATTGCATAATCAATGCCACATGCATAAAAAGACAAGAAAACATTTGTTTATTTTACTTACACTAATTAGGTTGTTATTAGAATTTTCTTACATTATTTCAAGGTCTATTTTTCTGTTTTACTATAATTATTATTTCTGTAAGCATATTCAAATAAAAATGAACATTATTCATCATACAATATTACAACAATAAATTTTAAAAAAAATCTACAATTTTAGTTTTACTTTTCTTAAACAATATGTATATATATGTGAGAAATTATATTACACAACGATATGTGGTCAATTAATAACGAACAGGTGTTAAAACTACTAAACTAGGCTCTTTCTGCAGCAGTATTTCTTTGTCAAAGCTACTTAATTCATGATACTATAAATTTTGGTCTAGCTTTGATAAATAGCCACTGCGTCAAGTCTGTCTTAGCAATTTTCAATTTTAATGCCATTTTAATTAGAATTTGTCAACACATTCTCATGGCTTAAATATTTTGTTATATATATATATGCAAGAATATAAAAAAGTATCGGCATTGGATAGACAATATATCGATTTTCAAATATTAAAATTAATTGTCAATAATTTATAAGAGTGCCGTAAATAGGGTCTTTTATATAGCCCTGTAGAAGATAATGTATGTTTGCCAATGGCAAAATATAAATAAATTTTTCTATATTCATTTTGAGCTCTTTTTTTTATTTTATTTTATAAACTTACACTGGTATAGGACCTATTTCTTATGCCGATATAGTCATTAAACTTTACTAGTTGAAACAGTGGGGTTACATGTTTATATAATAGTCCAATCCTGTAATTCATAATAAAATAATTTTAAATCCATTCTTTTTAATTTTATAAATATAAAAATGTCAATATTAAAAATACTCAACACTTTCACAGATTGGAATCTTCATTTAGATCAAACAATCAATAAAAAGTTACTTGAAATTTCATTCCCAGTTAGCCTTATTTAGAATATCATTATAACTTTGAATAACTTATTTAGATATTTTCCTATTATAAGACACACAGACTTAGTACAATCTGTCTTAAAAAACCTGATACTGTTAGAGTGCCTGTCACAGCAATGTTCTGTAATAATAAAAATAAGTCCATTTATTTTTCTTTGGATTTTTTAAGAGCTTTCAAGTTTAAAATTAATATAATTTCTTTTAGTAAAATTGACATTAAAGAGAAAGAAAGTGAAATCAGACAGACAGATATCTATAAGATATTGAAAAAACAGATCACTGAATATCTGTGGTAATAAAAACATTGTGTAGTTAACATATTATTTTCTATTCTTAGAGTATATATAGTATAATGGTATGTAACAACAGAGCATAATAGGAGTGATAAAATTCATCATTATCCAAGACAGCACTGTTTTCAACTGAATATAAAAAATCATTCTGAAATATATAAATACAATATCAGAAGTGGAAATTAATGAAATCCATTATGCTGTTCTTTCATATAAATTATGGTAAATAATGAAAATCATATAGAACAGCTTTGTAACTATATATATATATATAACAATAAAAGTAATAAATATAAATTTAAGTTTGATGTTGGAAGTGTTAAGATTCCTCATGAAGAAAGAAACCATAGTAAAAGAAAAATTAAGGAGGCAATTTTAATAAATAAAAATAAAATGAATATAATAGACAAACTGATAACATTAAAATTCAGGATTCATAGGATTTGAGTTGATGACGTTTGCTTCTGTTATATGTTTTGAATTTACCAGCAGTTGAGGAGGGTTAAGGAACAGATTGAGAAACTGTATATAATACTTAATTGCCATTATATTTATTATTTTTATTGTTATTACAATAGTTTTTTAATTAATGAACATTTATTTGTATAATATATATATATATTAATAATATATACACTAGAAGTCTTTTTTGGTACATGGTTTCATGTCATTTTTATATGTTAACCATCTAGTTTAATATTAACCAATTATTGCAGATAGAACATCATCTAGTGTTCTATAGAGGAAATAAAATATAAAATAAAACATCAGTAAAAATAGAATACCTTCATATAGAGATCTAATATAACTTCAAAAAAATGACTATATATATATATACTATCTTATATAATTTTTCATTCATTTTTAATTGACAAGTTGTTAACTAAATTTATTGAAATTTTATAAATATTTGTACAATTATTTAAGTTATGCTTAATGTAATATGTTTCATATATTTGGCTTCTTTTTGAATCTTTAAGGTAATTTAAGGTTTAATATTTTTGTAGCATCTATTCTATGTATATATGTTAAGCAATGAATGTATAAGGCAAATTCATTATCTCACCTATTAATGTTCTTTGGCTCTTACCTCTAACTATTTGTCTGTATCATGATAGTAAATCATATTGCAATGGTCACAATTAATTCTATATAAAATTCTTTTTTTATATATTACATGATATTTTAATTTATAATTATCTACTAATTTATCCAGACTTTTACTATTTGATCATCCAATATTTATATGTTTATCAATATAATTTTTGATTTTTATTATTTATTATAAAATTTGGGATAATATAAAAGTTTGAACTATTTTTTATTTGTTACTATCATCATAATATTTAAAAACCAAACAAATGTGTGTTAAAAATACTAATGTAAAATTTAAATCCGTTAGAATAAACCATACACACATAAATTACAACTTATAACTCAAAAAAATATGATATAAAGATAAATATCATTATAATCATTTTGTATTAAAATGTTATTTTTTAATATAGATTTCTTAGAATTGAAAGTATATATATTTAATACTTTTAGGATTATGTCCATAATATTTGCATAATTTTATAAAGTAATTGCTTTATAAATCAGCTATATTTTAATCTGTATTATATTTAACATTTCTATATTTACAATTTTTAATAGCTGCCATCTTTTGTCCCCATGCTTTTTGTGAATCTATTAGAATAATTTTTCTTAATTTGTCTTCTTTAATAAAATATTTTAATAAAATCATGATCTATGTGAATTTCTATATCAAATTATTTAATCTTTACAATCTACTTTTACAAATTGAATATTATATATATTGTTATTAAAATCATTATAAATATTATTCATAACTATATATAATCTTAAATTTACATAAGTAGAATTTGGAGATAAAATTAAATATTTAGATGAAGAAATTCACATAGATAATGATAATAAAATTATATTAAATTTTTTTATTAAACCCAACAAATTAAAAAATATATATTCCTATAGATTTAAAACAAGCATGGGTACATAAGATGGAAGTTATAAAAAAATTTAAATATAAAAATAATAAATATAACACAGATCAAGCTGTAACTGATTTACAAAGTAATCAATTTATTAAATTATACAAAGATTATTTCTGTAATATTTAAACAGCATTAAGCTGTTGCACATGTGCTTTGCAGATTTTAACTATAAATGAATGAACACTAACACTTCAACCACATGATAAAGTCTATAAAATAAATGATTTACTTAAAGATTATTTCTATAACTCTTAACCCTATTAAAAATATACTTTTTAATTTTAAGAAATCTATATTAAATAATAACATTTCTACAAAAAATGATTATAGTGATGAATTTTAAGAATAGATCAAATAAGAAATGGATCAAAACTTTTAATTATCCCAAAATTTATAATACATTAATAAAAAACAAAAATTATTCTAATAAGCATATAAATATTGGATAGTTGAATAGTAAAAGTCTTAATAAATTAATAGATAATTATAAATTAAATGACAATATAAAATATTAAAAAAGAATTGCATATAAAATTAACTGTGACCACTGAAATATGATTTACTATAATCATACAGGGAAACAATTAGAAGTAAGAGTCAAAGAATATAATAACACTTGGACATAAAATAAATATAATTTATCCAACTTCAAACACTTTTAGCAAACTTTATTTGTACATACACCTACGTTTCGACTGACCTGCAGTCTTCTTCAAAACTATGATATAATGAACAAAATAAAAAAACAACTATATAATAACACCATAAAAAAATTTTTAAACAATAAAAAAAAAACTAAAAACAACATAAAATATATATATTAAAAACCTGAAATAAATAATCAAACCCAAATAAAACAATTAATATAAAATAAAATGTACTACATAAATGAAAAATAAATATAAATTATACATGTGTATTCTTAACTTTATACATATATACATTCAAGGACAACTATTAAACTAAATATTATCTATTTTATTATTATTAACAGTCTACTAATTATTTGTATTCTTCATAAACTTAAACTTTATGATTAGTAACTAAAATTCTTTTAATTTTAAATCATATTTATTATTTTCTTACTCATTCTTCTTTTAAAATTAATATTTTATATTTATTATTGCTGAATATTTAAAACCTATGAACTTTATAATCTTTACACTTACTAAGGCTATTCTGATCTTCAAAATAAAATAATGAAAAATCGTTTTTTTTTTCAAAAAATTATCTTATACCCTAGCTCCCTCTATTACATATTATTTAAACTAAATATATATCCCCTACAACTCTTTATTTATATATTTTTTTTATTTTTTTTTTTACACTTTAACTTTTATTATATAATACTCATAAATTTATATTATACTTCTTTATATGTTTTTATATATATAAACCCTACAACTTTATTTACATATATATTTTTTTATTTTATATATTTTAACTTTTATCATTATTTTTATATAATTCTTATAAAAAATTTTTATACTGTTTTATATGTAAATATTATGCTAAGTTTATTAATTTATTTATTTATTATTATTTAATATCTGTAAATATACCCAAATTTATATTCGTATTTAACATAACCATTTTTTATCATCCCCAACTTATTTATTAACAATTATCTCTTTACATATTTACCTCTATATATCTTATTTAATAACTAAACCAATCTCATCCTAATCCCAGAATCTCTATTAAATTCTGGTTTTATCTTTCTTATTAATATAGCTTCTTTTATTTTCCTTTCTTTAATACTTTTTGTATATAACTTCATTTTTATTGAACTTTGTGTAAATTTGTGTCCTGTTTCTTTTGTATGTATATATATTGGTGATTTATTATCTGCCATATGTTGTTTTAGTCTTGTTTTTATAGAATTTTTTGTTTCTCCCACATATTTGTTATCAATCCCACTATCTAGACATTGTTTGCATTTTATCACATATATTCCATTAATTATTTCTTTATTAAACTTATTATATCCTATGTATTTGTTATCTATCAAATTTAATAGGTTTTCTCTTTTTTTATTAACTATTTTTGTATTAATTATTCGTTTGTATCTTTTATTAATCTTCTTTATAATTTTGTTAAATTTATTCACTATGATATTATTATTTGTTTTTATTCCTATATATCTATCTTCACCTTTCTTTTTTCTTTCACTCTTTTCATTTTTATTTATCTTATATTAAATTGATAAAAAATCAAGTCAGATGACCTAATTTTAATAAAGCTCCTATTTACAAATGTTATATATAGAGTAAGTTAAAAACAAACTCTTATGAAGCTTCAAAAATACCCTCAACCTCAGACCGTGGTTTCTGCCTCTAGCGTCATCAGTGAGGTGCTAGGGAATAAAAATACTAGAACTAGTCCAGCATTTTATCAATGCCTAACTATTGAGAAGAAAATGCTGGACTAGTTCTAGTATTTTTATTCCCTAGCACCTCACTGATGACGCTAGAGGCAGAAACTGCAGTCTGAGGTTGAGGGTATTTTTGAAGCTTCATAAGAGTTTGTTTTTAACTTACTCTATATATAACATTTGTAAATAGGAGCTTTATTAAAATTAGGTCATCTGACTTGATTTTTTATCAATTTAATTTTAGTTTTTTGCTATTAATGCTTTGGCGATTTTATATTGCTAGAGCTATTAGTATATGGTGTATCTGAACTTAGTTCAGTCCCATACGGTTATTTGAGTTAGATAGCTGGATTTTTGGACATTTAAATGTCTGAAAGTTTCAGATTTTCTTCTCAATAGTTAGGCATTGATAAAATGCTGGACTAGTTCTAGTATTTTTATTCCCTAGCACCTCACTGATGACGCTAGAGGCAGAAACCGCGGTCTGAGGTTGAGGGTATTTTTGAAGCTTCATAAGAGTTTGTTTTTAACTTACTCTATATATAACATTTATCTTATATTCTATTTTTCCAATACTTCTTTTAATTATATATACAGGGAAACCATTCATTTTTAATTCATTGATTATTAAATCTTTTTGTATATTATAATCTTCTTTCCTTGAACAATACATTGCAGCTCTGTATATTCTTGAATATATACAACTAATTTTATATTTCCTATCAATGTTCGAAAACCAATTTGTTATTTTGTTACCAATATTATTCTTTTTATAAACACTTGTCTCCAATACACCATTTTTTATCTATCAATTTCTTTTGAAACATTATATCCAGATATGCAATTTTATTATTCTCTTCCTTCTCAATTGTAAATTTTATATTCTCTTCTATTTTATTAATATCATTAATAAACCAGCTTAGTTGTCTTTGGCTTTTATTAAAAATCATTAAATAATCGTCTACATATCTGTTAAAAAACAAAGAAGCATTTTTATTTTCTGTTATATTTTTATCAAATTCATTCATATAAATATTACTTAAAATTGCACTAAGAGCTCCTCCCATTAACAATCCTTCTTTTTGCTTATAGAATTCTGTATTATATTCAAAAACTACATCCTTGCAACATAATTCCATTAAATCTACCAAAATATGAACAGGTATTTTTATTGTTTTATTTTTATCCTTAATATATTTCTCTATAGCTAAATTTATCGCTTTACCTACATTTAAATTAGTATACATAGAAATAATGTCCATCTTTAAAAACGTTAAGTTTCTGTATTCATATTTTTTAAATATGTCATTAACCTCATGTATTAAAATTTTATTATTTTTAATATTGGAATTTTCATACTCATTAGCATATTTTTTAAAAATTTCACTGGATAAAAGAAGATTATAATATACAAAAAGATTTAATAATCAATGAATTAAAAATGAATGTTTTCCCTGTATATATAATTAAAAGAAGTATTGGAAAAATAGAATATAAGATAAATAAAAATGAAAAGAGTGAAGGAAAAAAAAGGTGAAGATAGATATATAGGAATAAAAACAAATAATAATATCATAGTGAATAAATTTAACAAAATTATAAAGAAGATTAATAAACGATACAAAAGAATAATTAATACAAAAATAGTTAATAAAAAAAGAGAAAACCTATTAAATTTGATAGATAACAAATACATAGGATATAATAAAGATAATAAAGAAATAATTAATGGAGTATATGTGATAAAATGCAAATAATGTCTAGATAGTGGGATTGATAACAAATATGTGGGAGAAACAAAATTCTATAAAACAAGACTAAAACAACATATGGCAGATAATAATCACCAATATATATACATCAAAAGAAACAGGACACAAATTTACACAAAGTTCAATAAAAATGAAGTTATATACAAAAAGTATTAAAGAAAGGAAAATAAAAGAAGCTATATTAATAAGAAAGATAAAACCAGAATTTAATAGAGATTCTGGGATTAGGATGATTTTTAGTTATTAAATAAGATATTAGAGGTAAATATGTAAAGAGATAATTGTTAATAAATAAGTTGGGGATGATAAAAAATGTATTAAATACGAATATAAATTGAGTATATTTACAGATATTAAATAATAATAAATAAATAATTAATAAACTTAGATAATATTTACATATAAAAAGTATAAAATTTTTTATAAGAATTATATAAAAATATGATAATTAAAATATATAAAATAAAAATATATATAAATAAAGGTAGGGTTTATATATATAAAAACATATAAAAATATAATATAATTTATGAGTATTATATAATAAAGTTAAAGTGTAAAAATATATGTATATATAAATAAGAGTTGTAGGGGAATATATTTAGTTTAAATAATAGTAATAGAGGGAGCTAGGGTATAAGATAATTTTTTGAAAAACGATTTTTCATTATTTTATTTTGAAGATCAGAATAGTCTTAGTAAGTGTAAAGATTATAAAGTTTATAAGTTTTAAATATTCAGCAATAATAAATATAATATTATTTTAAAGAAGAATGAGTAAGAAAATAATAATATGATTTAAAATTAAAAGAATTTTAGTTACTAATCATAAGTTTAAGTTTATGAAGAATACAGATAATTAGTAGATTGTTAATAATAATAAAATAGATAATATTTAGATTAATAGTTGTCCTTGAATGTATATATGTATAAAGTTAAGAATACACATGTATAATTTATATTTATTTTTCATTTATGTAGTACATTTTATTTTATATTAATTGTTTTATTTGGGTTTGATTATTTATTTCAGGTTTTTAATATATATATATTTTATGTTGGTTTTTAGTTTTTTTTTTTTATTGTTTAAAAAATTTTTTATGGTGTTATTATATAGTTGTTTTTTTATTTTGTTCATTATATCATAGCTCTGAAGAAGACTGCAGGTCAATTGAAACGTAGGTGTATGTACAAATAAAGTTTGCTAAAAGTGTTTGCAGTTTGGATAAATTATATTTATATGATATTACGGCAAACATAAAGAAAAGTGTGATTTTGGTAATAAAATAAATGTTATAAAAATATTAAACTTTTAAATATCATTAATGATTCAAAAAGATGGCATATATATGAAGCATATTGTATTAAGCATAACTTAAATAACTGTATGAATATTTATAAATTTCAATAAATTTAGTTAACAATTTATCAATTAAAAATGAATGAAAAATTATATAAGATAATGTATATAAAGTTGTATAATGTGTGTATAATTTATTACAATTAGAAGGACTTGAACTCAGACTTTCAAACTCCCCATAGCCATTCCCTCAATCTTACACAACTGATAGACATGACCACATACACGTGAAAAAGATAAATATACATGTATTTAAATATAACTTTTTACATATTTTGTTGTATAGACAATTCTTTGAAGTTATATTGGATCTCTATATGAAGATTTTATACTATTTAACAGATATTTTATTTTGTTATTGTTATTATTTTACTACCATTATAGAACACTAGATGGTGTTTATCTGCGATAATTGGTTAACATTCAAATAGATGATTAACATTTGTAAAGGGCACAAAACTATGTGCTGAAAAAGGCTTTTTATGTAAAATTAATATATATACATTTATATAACTGTTATATATGATTTTTATTATTTCTTATAATAATAAATAAAATAAAGTATTGTAATATAAAGATGACCAATCTAAAAACACTATAGAGAACCATCTTCATGTCCACCCAGATATATATGGCAAATATCATTATGTTTAAGCTAGATTTGAATTGCAAGGATGCTAGATATATGAAAGAGAAAGAAAGCACTCTCACTTCATTCTACAATTAAATAATTTTACTAAAAACAAGTTCTATAAAGCACAACTTCAGAGTAAAATCAGTCATTAATTTACAGAACAGATAACTGGAAAAATAAAAACATCCCAAAAATTAATAAAAGTACAAAAATTTTAGAAAATGATAGAATAATGAATATTTATCAACTCCATCTACACAATATACATATAATTTCATATAATACATAAATAAATTATTCCCTTCTAAAGTTCTTAATTAATTCTTATTAAAATAAATGATCTATAACTTTCTCCAAAAATATTTAGTAATAAAGAAAAAAATGAAACTTTAAGTTGAGTCTTGTCCTTTTTCTTTTGCGTATGAGGATGCCTCCATACAACTTTAACAAAGTAAATTAAAAATATTTAAAATAAAATGAGTTGCAATTTTAAATTGGATTCCAAGAGATTGTAGAAGACCTAGAAAAAGACCACATGTGAGATGGATGGATGAAATAAGGAAGTGTGCTGGGGGTGATGTGGAGAAGAAAAGCTAGAACATGGAGAAGATGAATTTAGTTTGGAGACCTTCATCCAGCAGTGGATTGATAATGATTGAAAATGATGATGATGATGACTAAAAATTATTTAATATTTTCAATTCCCTATAAAATGATATTTATATATATAAATGTGTGTACATTATAATAGCTCATTTTACCATGGATTTTTTTTGTCTTTCTTTTGTAGTTGCCTAGTTATGTGTTTCATCTTTTAAGTCTTGCAGGTTGTACCTTAGTCACTCATGTGGCTCCTGTTTTATAGCTTTCTCAATGGTTATTTTTATCCATTTGTCTTTTTATTTCATTTTTCATACATTTACCTTTTTATCTATTGTAGCTCCATGTTATCTGTTTAATAATTGTTTTCATTTAAATTTTGCTGCTTATTTTTATTTGTATTTCCATGCTTTCAGTATTGTATTTATTTAAATATCTCATTAATATAAGTTGTAAAAAACATAATTTGTTTAATGTTTCTTCCAGGCTATTTTTCTTCTCCTACAGGAATTTAACCTGTTTGAGGTCCAACTTCATTTTTATAATTAAACATTTTCTATGTCATATATTGATAGTCTTTACATTATTTATTACAAATATAAGCTTTCAAATGATAGACATTTTAAAAGATAATGTTTAAATCTTTCAAAATAGAAAAATAAATTACTAAAAAGAATTTGTAACTATAGTAATGCCACCATTCATTATTGGACGGTATTCTTATCTATTCATAAAAATTGTAGAACCATGTCTTATTTGAATTCTATCATTAAAATAGAAATGAATTTTAGTTAAAACATCATAAGAGTGAAAATGTCTTAAATTTCAAAATTAAACTTATTAACATTAAGTTTTTACAGTAAGTTTTTACAACTTGTCTTTTTAAAATCAAATATTTTCAAATAAAATGTAATTGCAATGAAGTAGTTTTTGCTCCAAAATAAATATTTTATAAATATTTTGCATAAATAGGCTTAAATATGCACATAAATTATTAAAAATTACAATTTTTTTAAAAATAGTAATACAAAACACCTTTTGGAATTGTTTTTAAGCTAAATAATCTACTAATCAGACATTATGTGGTTGTTTTGAGATTGCAATAAGAGATTATAGAACAGTTTTAGAGATCTGTACAATACTGATATCTTCAGATTTTTTTGATACTGAAATCTTCAGATTTTGTTATACTGAACATCTTCAGATTTTTTTAATACTGACATCTTCAGATTTTTTAAAGTAATAAATGTAATTTTTACTCAAGAAAAAACTGCATATAGTAAACTACCAATAAAACCACAAAAATATGAAAAAATGCAGAAGCAATAGAAGGGATAATGCAATGCCCCCAAATACCTCCAAACAAGTGATTTTATAGTGACTAAATAAAAATGCATCAAACAATCAGCAGTTAGCAAATGCATAGAACATAATTCTCATAAACTCAAAATTATACTGTTCTTGAAAACTCATTTTTAATTAGGTATAAGATTAAACTACTATCAAACTTTTATGATCAGCTTCTGGCTGCTGAACTCACCATTACTGAACTCTATTGAATTCTGCTGTGTATACTCTTTTGTTTTCAACAAAACATATATCAATTGTGCAATAAAACCCATGACTACCTGAAAAATTATTGCATTAATACTTGATCAAAATGATATTTTTTCAACAAACACAATGTATTTGTGCACTAAATTGATAACCAATTTTGCATTTCTTCAAAGATGAAAATCTTAGTCATTTCTTGTTTTCCCCCTTTTTTAAAAAAAATCATTTTACATTAGTTGACAAACCACTTTTCATTTCTTTAGAGTCACAAATCTTTAACACTTTTTGTTTTTCAATATAAAATTTACTTATAAAAAGAAACTTTCAAAATAATTTATATATATAAAAAAGGAAACTGCACAAGAGGAAGAAAAAATACATTTTTTTTTGTTTTACAGTTATATGTGATAAAAATTAAATAATTATATTAAAATTACAACATTTTAAATATCTCATGTGATCATTTCATGATGTAAATCTTTTAAGAACTTTAACCTAAATAAACTTCTATTTAACAACTAATTTATTCTGCAGCTAACAAGAGAAGAAATACTTTTCATTTCACTCCTACCCACTCAAGCAGAAATAAAATGCTTGATCCAGATGAGAAAAATAGCCCATTTTGATTGTTTTCTTATTTGATTTTTTTTTATTTACATCTAAAAGCAAAATATCTTCTGGAAACAGTTTTAAGAGCTGGATAAATTCCCTCCACATTTTTTCATCTAATATAAAAGCATTTTCCTCATGATTATGTGAAATACTAATGATCCCTTCATATAATGATGAAAACTTACAATTTTGTGAATTATTAACTGGAATTTGTTTATTGATCTGTCTGATCATCTTTACATGATCAGGCTGAGATCAGGTGGTTATAAACTCTTATTTAGGTTGTTCATATTCCAGTCCTCTATATTATTCCTATTCTCTCTGAACTATTATTACTCTTTTTTTCCACACTTTCTGTTGCATAGTATGTCTACTATTTCCTTTGATAGCTAGAATATTTATTTTGGCATTATCCCTTGATCATCACAGACTTTTATTTTGGCAAATAAAGGAATCAAATTTCCTTCATAATCATAGTTTCATTTAATGACTCATATCTAAGAAATTCAGCATTTCTGAAATCATCTCAATAGTTCTTCTAACTGCACACATAATCATTTGTTTTACTTTGTATGGCAAGTTATTTTTATATAACATTCAATTGACCAAACACTTTACTACTTTTACAATGCTTTATTACCCACTCTTTCCTGCACTTTACAGTTTCAATTGCCCAGCAATCTTCTTCAGAATATTATATCTCCTAATCTCAACTGTTATAATCAAATCAAAATTTAAAGGGTGGATAATAAAGCATTGTAAAAGTAGTAAAGTGTTTGGTCAATTGAATATTATATAATATACATTTGGCAATGCAATAGGAAACAGTTGTTATTATACTTCTTGAAGAAGATATAGAAATACTGGAAATAGAGTTTTTTAAATTTTGATTGTAACAGTTGAGATTAGGAGATATAACATTCTGAAGAAGATTGCTGGGGCAATCAAAATGGTAAAGTGCAGGAAAGGGTGGATAATAAAGCATTGTAAAAGTAGTAAAGTGTTTGGTCAATTGAATATTATATGATATACATTTGGCAATGCAATAGGAAACAGTAGTTATTATACTTCTTGAACAAGTTATTTTTAATAACTTTAATTATGTGACTATATTCCAAAGTGCAATCTGTCAATGCTCTCAAGTGAGATAACTGTTGTCAGAAAATTAGTACAAATCTCTATGAACCTATTCTGTATGCGTCTTATAGCACTTTATACTGTGATCCATCTCTTCATGTTTTTGACCCAATATTCATGCAAGATGGTATCTTTACATCTTTGGAAATTTTCTGATTTGTCAGATAACAATTACCACCAGTGATTGCTAATTTCTGGAGATTATCACAATGAATTGTCATCTTCTGATGCTCTCCATTCTGTTTAATAAAAAATTCTAAACTATTAAGATGTATTATGGTGGTTTCTTCTGTATCATTCTTAAAATGGATTTATTTTAAAAACTTGGTTGACATCTTCTTCATACACACATATTCTCAGAGACTTGCTTTCTCCATAAACACCAAACTTTCATTGGCTCTAATTTTGAATCTTATTTAAGTTTACTCTATTGTAATAGTTCCAGTATAGTTCTTTAGCATATTCCTGATATTTGTTAAATTTTTCTTAACAATGAGTTACTTATATGCCCTCTGTGAGTTGAATATTTCTCGAACTCCATTTCTTGATATTGCCATTTTAATCTAATTCAAAACTTGCATTTTTCATTTTTTTACTGTCATATCAATTCTTTTTGTCATGCTGTCTTCTCTTATAAAATTACTATTGTCCATTCTTTATGCTATGTGAACAGTTATATCAGCTTCCCCTCATCTTATACTTTGGACATTTTTGTTTTGCTCCTTTTTATTCTTCCCATTGTTTGGATTATATTGTTAATAGCTAGTCATTTAATCTTTTTTTTCTATCTTTATCAACATATTTTGATTAACTTTTCTTTGTGATTTCTTGGTTTTATTTTTTAGCTGCCTTTCTTCTCTATGCTTATTCTCTTTTGAAGCATCTGATGTTTTCCTGATCACTTTTGACTGCCTTTATCTCTTTGTCAGTGACTTTCTATTTCTACTTAGCAACATTTTGCTATTACATCTTGTTTGTCTTCTCTGTTAATTGCTTCTCTTTCCTCATCAGGATCTGACATATTTCTTCTTTTTTTGATTGTCTTCTCTTTGTTGTCTGCTTTTTTCTGTTTTGCATGGCAACATATGACACTCTTATTCTTTAATTTGCTGGATGCTTTCTTTAATTTTTTTTAGTAGCATTAGCTGCATCTGGGCTGCCATAATCATTACTTCTATTCTCAGACCCTCTTCAGTTGAATGTTGATATTGTTTTTTGATAATATTCTACTTCTATTATTTTCAATTATGTTCTTGCCAGAATTTAAATTTTTATTCAATTTTTTTATTTGTTACTGTACTCAAAGTACAGTTACCTAAACTTCAATACCCAAAAGCTTCATCCAATCTTCAAAAAATATGCTTTGCTGTTTTTTGTTTTACTTTAAATATGAACCTGCATATATATATATATATATATTTGTTTTACTTTAAATATGAACCTGCATATATATATATATATATATTAATACAGATTGCCTATTCACCAGAGGATTTTATCTGATCCCATTTGAAAGCCAAAATTTAAACTGTCAGATTCATTAAATTTTTCAACATAATTTCTCTAGTATTTAGCTTATGGATGACATAATGATGATGAATTTGTATATTAATGAGAACCAGCCATAATAAACATTATGGCATTTTCATTATCATGTGACAAATCCAACCCCTTTTGTTAAATTTGTTATCACCTATAATGCTAGTTCTTATATAATTAATTTACATAACTAATTTTACAAAATATTAACCCTACATTTATTTCTCAGACTATAATATATTTACCGATATTTTAGAATGTTAGAAAAAATAAAAAAATATGCCTTATAGTAAATTTTGATAAAAACTAATAATTTAATTCAATAAAAAAATTAAAACAAATTCATTTTTAATCTCAATTATCCAAGCAACGAATCCATATTTTCTTGATTAGACAATGGATAAATTTTATTGACATATTTTATTTTTGGAATTTTTATCCACTGTCTAACATTTAAAATACATTAAACAACACACCCAAAAAAAAAAGTATGTACAAACAAATCTAAAAACATATTACTTTTATGCCAGTAGATAGACATTAAAATATCTACACTACACAGTAATTAATTTGAGAATACAAGAAAAATAAGACAAAAATTGTCATCTTTTTATATTGAGCTAAATTAATCTAAAAATGTTGAAATAAGGTCCCACTTGGACAACCAAATGTATTATCCAATATATATATATATATATATATAATAAATATATGTCAAGTAATGCTTATGCGAGCTGCCAGACAGATATTTGACAGGTACTGGAGAGAGCTGTGTTTTGGAGCAGTTAAATGGGTACTCTATGATGATAGGGATTCATAACCCAAACCTCCAGTTTCCTGCATGTACCATGCCGAGGGTGGACATATCTTCATAGGAACGTATATATATATATATATATTAATTGGCAGGTTCATTAACTTTCTTAATGTAATTTTTCTGGTGGTTAGCCTATGGATTTTGTGATGATAAAGAATGTGTATATTAATGAATATCAGCCATAATAAACATTATATCTTAATAAAATCCTTTTTTATATCTGTTATCACACATAATGCTAGATCATATATAAATAATTTACATTTATATAACTAGTTTTAGAAATCACAGACACCCTGCATTTATTTCAAAGTTAAGAACTATATTGATCTTTATTTTAAATGTTGCAAAAAATAAAAATGAAAAAATATGTCTTGTAGCAAATTTTGATAAAAGCTCATAGATGATTATTAATAAAAACATTCAGATGATTTTTTTTATGTTTTTAAAAAATTACCTTTTCTGTAGATGTTTTCATTAAGAGTCAACTATTAGATTAATTCAAAAAAGAAAATCATTATAGATGAATACTAAAGCTAATAATTTAATAGAATCTAAAAAAATAAAATAGAATAAAAAATTAAAGTACAGATGTATTTTTAATCTCAATTACCCAATCAATACATCAGCATTTTCTTGATTAGACAATGGATGAATTTTACTAAACTTTAAATTTTTACCAACTTTAATTCTGATTATTTATTTACTATCTAATATTTAAAATATACAAAATAACCTTCCCAAAAGAAAAGGTATGTACAAACAAAACTAAACAAAATATTACTATTATACCAACACATGGGAGTAAAAATATTCACATTCAACTCTAATTAATTTGAAGATTGCAAAAAAAAAAAACCTCACCTTTTAGCAGAGCTCACTGGCTATAGCTGTTTACGGCTTCAAGTTGCTCGAAAACTGGCCATTTTTATATTATCATAGTGAATTTACGCTCATTTTAAAGCTTAAAAAGTACTGTATGATGCTGCCGTCTCTAGAATTAAAAAATCAATAATATTTAAAGTTTTAACAATGGGAGAAGGAAGTCTTTTCTAGCTGCTGATTGGTTGTTGCTCATATTGAACAAAAGGGAGCACTTGTCAACAATTTTTACCATGCCAACTTCTTTGTTTTGATTTTGGAAAGAAAAGTGAATGTTTTAAAGTATTTTTTTAATATTTTTTTTACATATTGTAAATTATGTTGATAAAATATACTGAAAATAAAATTATTTTAGAAAAATAGGTAAGATTTTAGTAAAAATTATTTACTTTTACATGAATGTAAATTGGGAAAGAAAATCAATGACATACTCAACATTTTCTAATAGGTTATGAACATTCTTTTTAGGTTCCCCACTATAAAATATTTTTATAATTATAAATAGAAATTTATTTTTGAAAAAACTTTCATTCACTTTCATATTCTGACAAATTATTAATTTTCTTTTTACAAACGAAACTAAAATGAATCTAATATTAAAATATGAATATATTTTTATGGCTGATTCTGTAATTGACCAATCAAAAGTTTAGAGTTTTATCTCACTTGACCAAGCAGAATTTTTGATAATGAAAAAATTAAAATTGAGCTCAATTAACCAAAATAATTTGAAGGTGTATACTTTTAAGTTTCTATTCAATCATGTTGTTATATATGCACACATAATTCTTGTCATTTAGAAAAGAAGTCACAGTCCAGTATTTAATATGCAGTCCTTATGCAGGCATCACAAATCAGCTTCTATGGTGAATTGCCTCTAGTAGATTTTATTATAAAAGAACTTTCCAATCTCTAGGTTTTTGTATTTTGTATTAGTTTATATTCTTTCTACTTTAACTTATATATATATATATATATATATATATATATATATATATATATATATAATAAGCACTAATCTATAGATCTTATTATAGATTACATAAACTATGAGGTCATAACATTGATCTTACATTTTATCCCCCTCTCTTGTTTGCAGATTATTTTACAATCTTCTTTTGTAGACCGACATCCAAGTATGTTTTTTTACATAGAAGGCTCACATATTCATGTCAGCATTGTCATAGTTAAAATATTGATCTATTCTTCCATTGTAAAATTTTTAACAAAGTGAAAAGCCATCTTTGATATTGGAACACCAGTTTCTTATTTACAAGAAATTATTGCCTATGGCTGAAAATAACTTGCTGCAGATAATGATTTTCTTTTTATTCTTACTACAACCTGGTACACAGTTTAGTCAGCAACAGAATCAAACAGATTAAATAAAATAAAATAACCTGATTTATATCCCATCAATTCATGACATGTGCAGGTCTAAATAGATACATAACACAAAAAAAGCTATTTCATTTTTTTTCTCTTTTATTTTTTAACATTGTCTTTTGTTCAAAAATATATACACTAGCTAATCTCCTTTCATATTTGAAATTAATTAAATCTACTTGTTTATTCATAAATTAACAAAAGAGAGATTTAATACTACAAAGGTATTTTAACTTTAAAAAATGTTATACATTTTTCCCTCTTTTTTTTTGCAAGGTTAAATAAATCAGAATATTTATTTTTATTACAATAATAACCTAGTCACACAGGACTTCAAATATATTTTAATCATATAACTTAAACATTTATGAATATTACTTAAAATTCTCTTTTCCTTTTAATAAAAGAAATTGCTGCCCATTTATTTTGATGATGTAAAATTTATGGGTATCAAACCGATATACCGTAATGTACCCGTAATATATATATATGTGTGAACCTTCTTAAAAATGGCCTTTTTCCATTTATTTTAGACTGTCAATAAAAGAGAGTTTATGATTCAAATTTTGAGTATTTATGTTTATTTCTTTGCACTTTATATTTCAAACTTAATAGATATCCTTTAGAGAATTTAAAAATAAAATGAATGATTTGAAATCATTTTATTTAATATTGATTAATAAAGTTAATAGAATATACTTTGAACAACACAACTGCAAAAAAATATATAACTAAAGGTTTTTTTTTTTTTTTTGGAATATATGCTATTTATAAGTCATTTCTGCTTGAAATATTTACACACATTGTTCATTTTTAATTAACATTTATATTCACTAAAAAACTATTATTGTGTATAATTTGTTGTACTAATCATTGCCTACTATTTAATATTATTAAAAATCCATGTTATAAAACAAATTTTAAACAGTTAACTGCCAAATCACAACATATTTTATTATTCCTCTACAAACACTTTATGAATTTCTTTTTTGCTTTACTCTGGAAGGGAAATCATTAGATCATCACACACTACCCAAAACTGGATTGTTATCTGGATTGATTAATAGAGGGCTACTTGAAAATATCAATTAATTTAAAATTTTATTATTGAATAAAATATGTCACGTAGTTTTCAGGATTTCATTCTAGTTAATAATAATATAGTTTATGACATCAAACAAAATAAATTCTATATCATTAAAAACAAAATTTAAAATATTAAAAAAAAATATTTTATTTTAATGCTCATATCCAAATATATATATATATGAATCTATCCAAGTCAATAAATAGTTGTCACTATTTAATCTACAATTTTGCTATTTTTGTACAACTTTAATGATGATTTACTAAATATAAAAAAAGTTATTATTATGTATTTATTAGATTGAAAATTATTATATTATTATTAATCTAGACATAAACTTTAAGCTCACCTATAAGTCAATAAACTTTTTATTATAATCTCCAGTCATACATGATATTTTAATTTCTCTTTTTTTTTTCACACATGCACACCTTAAATATATATATATAACGTTGAAATTTTTCGCCTACATATATTAATTTTCTTCAAAGATATTAATAATGAAATCTGAAAAAAGATAAATGATGATCAAAATGCATTTATTGTTTAATTAGTTTCATCAGTTAGTTTCTTAATAATCATTTGCCTTTTATTGATGTTTTAATTCATTTGTTTGCAGAGGAACTTTCGAACACAGATAATACATTTTAGCAAGATATCAGATTTAAAATGGTGGCCTAGAGGTTAGGATAGTTGCCTTCTAAGCAGCTGGCCCGGGTTCGCTTGTCAACGCTTTGACATATAAAAAACAAAAGTCAAAATAAATATAATGTTTTAATGTTTTTTCCTATATAGTTAAACTTTTTTTTTTTAATGTGATCCATACTCTGGCGGCAATAAAACAAAATAAAATAAAGTCACATTTGTAAAAGCAAAAATTTTAATTTTTGCGTCTTTTTTTTTTTAAGAGAAATTTATTATGCGATATAAACGTATATTTTGCTATTACATGCTACTACAGTATAATATAAATTGTTTATTTTGTTACATTACGGTTTCAGATGTAAATCATTCAGCTTTAATGTATTTACTTCTATGTATGTAGTTGCTTCTCCAGCAGTTCAATTCTGTAGATTTAGCGATCGTCCTCTCTCTTTATGATTAAAATAAATAGAAAACAATATATATAAATTGCAGTAATTTTCTATTAACTAATATTTTATTAACTAAAATATATATTTTATTTTACTTTTATAAATCAAACATATATTTAATAATAATAAAAAAAGTGTTCTCCTCGGGGAAAATAAAACATAAGACCTATTCTTGAGATTTTAGCAAAAATGTGAGTGAAGTAATTTAATAATCTCATTTAACACCGTTTCATTCGTTTTTAGAAAAGATTGTAAAAGTAAAGTTTTTATTATTATTAAAAGATAGCGTAACATTAAAAAGAAGGTGATGATTTTAATAACACTGAACAAGATAATTTAATCCTTCTTGTTTGTTTCAACAAATAAGAAATGGGGGGGGGGGGGATTGTTTATAAAATATTGAATTTCAGCATAATAAGTGCGTTATTATTTAATATGTCATTTATGCTGTACTTTATTTTGAAAAATAATTATTAAAAAAAAGCACATTAAATTTATTTACATCTGTGTTTCTGTATTTACTTTTAAATTTTTGTAAGATATATATATGTATGCATGTGTGCGCGATGTTTTGTTTTAAATACTACCACCTTCTCTCACATCAATATCAGAATATTACTTTAATATTATTTTCAATAATCATTGTTTTAACTTTATTTTTTTACTACTATTTATTATTTGTGGTTCTTATTACCGCTTTTTTTTTTTTTAAAAAGGCCACTACTTTCTAACTCTTTATTAAAATTTCTTTTCAGATCTGATACAAACTAAAAATCCTTATATTTCTATTTTTTAATAAAAGATCACGTGAATTACCAGGAATATAATAAAATGATCTATAATAAAATATTATATAAAACATTTTCTTTAAAAAAATGTTTAAAAAATTAGCATATTATTTCTAATAATTTGAACGTCTTTTAGCATCGATTATTATTTCTGTTCACTAAATTAAATAATTTTATTTCTTGGGAGATCATAAGATGTTTGACTGCCAGGATTAACTCTCAGACTTCCCAATCCAAAATGACAAGTAGAAGGCTCAACCTCGTGCACCAAATCGTGCAAAGCAGATTCCTCAACAAAATCTGAAACTAAAATTTACTATTTTTTTTATATTCAAGATCATTATCGTTAGCCAAAAATATTTTTATAGTATTTTAATATAATTATAAAGAATTTGAACTCAGACTTTCAAACTACCCATAGCTATCCATGCAATATGAATATTGGAGATCATTCATCTTTTTCACATGTATGTAGTCATGTGTATCAGTTGTATAAGATAGATTGGATAGCTGTGGGTAATTTGAAAGACTGAGTTCAAGTCCCTTATAATTTACATTAAATTTAGTATAGATAATATATATGTATTTAAATATTACATATTCAGCCTGTTCTCTACCCATCCCTCTTCTGTAAAATTAAAAAGACAAATTAAGGTCCTATAAGTGAGGGATCAGATTGATTTAAGATCAACATGGATATGACAATAATATTGGCATCAACAAGGGTTTTGAGAATTTCATCCTCAGATTTTCAATGATATGGATGACAGAAGAGTTGGAGAGTGGAGAAGATTGAAGCTTGTTCATTAAAGTTTAAAAGTGTGCTATCTTAATATAAACTGAGCTGAGACTGTATATATATGTGGGAAAGATGGTGATCTGGACTGACGAATGCTAGTTCAACACAAATACATATATTAGATATCAATTATCTTTTTCATATTATATTAGCTGTTGGTAGTTTGAAAGTGTGAATTCAAGCCCCTTATAATTACATTAAATTTAGTATAGATGATCATATGTATTTAAATATTGGTATTTTAATATATAATGTGTCTGTTGTGCAGTGCTAGAGCGGCACACTGATGAGTATAAAAAATAGTTACCACTTTTGGGACTTCAGCACTCAAACTGTTTAAAAATTTCTAAAACCATCAAATTATTTTAATATATAACATCATTTCAATTGTTACAACTGAAATCAACGTTAAAAAAATGTAATTGATTTTTTAAAAAGTAAATAATTTTAATTATAATACTAATTATTAATATTATTAATAAGTGCTATTAAGTCATAATTATTTTTTGGTTATGACAAGAATGGAATTCTAATTGTCCATAAGATTTCCAACTTACAATATAGGAATACTTTATGATTTCTATATTTCATATAATTCAAAATGTTGTTTTTCTGTGTCATGAACTGAATCCAACATTAAATTTTATTGGTATTGTTCAATGTAAATATTAATAAAAAATATTGAAAATTTTAAAAAAAGATAACAAAAGAAGAAGCAAAATACATATATATATAATTAAGCAACGATGTGGCAATTTTTATGAATAATTGTTAGAAGAGAGCACATTATTAATATACTGTACTGTATATTATTGATATATATTATGAGAGGACTCATATGAGATTTCACATTATTAAAAAAGTGTTTTTCTTATTATTTGCCTGAAGATATATGATAAGGATATATTAGATGAGTTAATATGATGGACTATATTCATCATCTATCAGTAAATGTCAAATGTTTCAAATACAAACAACTTGTTAGTAATAACACACAAATAGACAACACACAGGTTAGTAATTACACAAGGTTTTGAGTAATAGTATTATCCACTCTTTTTCAGGTGTTGCTGGTCTAACCAGTGACAATATTTGCATAGGAGTTGAACTATAGTGTTTGCCTTAAATTCGATATTTGAGAATTTAAAGGTGTGAATTCAACCCCTATGCTAATACTGTCACTGGTCAGGCCAGCAATACCTGAAGAGTTGAGAATAGTACTACTCGAAACTTTTTGTAACTACGAACCTGTATTCTCTATTTGTGGGTTATTACTATCAAGTTGTTTGTATTTGAAAAGTTTAAATAAAGTTTAAAATTTTCTAGACATTCAACATTTACTGATAGATGATGGAAGTAGTCCATCATATTATCACATGATTTCTTTATGTCTATTTTAATTCCCACACAAGTTCATTTTGTTTTAAAATGTTTATAAAAAAAAATCAATAAAATACTTTCAAATTATTTATGTTTAAGTTCAAATTATTTAGTCAAACAGATTATAAAGAAATATCAACAGACTCACAATATTAGAACAAATATCAATAAAATTAATTATATTATTTAATTGCATAAATCTTTATATAGAATCTTGGCCTCAGGGTGGTCTTCGAGGATTCCATCATCAGATTTTCAATTGGATGGACAGTTGAAGAGTTGGAGTGTGGAGTGGATTGAAGCCTGTCCATTAAGTATGAGGTTTGGCTATCTTAATATATATCTGAGCACTTATAGCATATATGTGTAGAGATAGTAATCTAGACCAACTGATGATTGCTGGTTTAGCATGAAATACTATATTGGTGATTATTTATCTTTTCAACATATATGTGTTCAAGTGTATCAGTGTTATGAGATAGTGTGGAGAGTGGTGGGTCATGTGAAAGTCTGTGCTCATATACTCTATATATTACATATATAGACACAGGTATATAATAAGCCTGTGTGTTTCAGTTATTTATATAGATTAGTAAATATTTCTTTGCTAAATTGGGAATTTTCTTTATGTATTCAATTGTAATAAATTTTGATATAAAATTATTAAAGGAATTAAAAATTATATGAAAATAAATATTTATTTCATCCTTGGATGTTCTAAATAGTCATCAAGAGGTGTGTGAGCCACTCTCTACAAGAATATAAAAATAATTAGATATCACATTGCATGCAATGTATTCTAAATATCATAACAATGCTTAAGTCAATGCAGTGATTCTAAAAGGATTTTTCTATTTAAAGACAAAAATATTTATCTACTTTAAAATCAACTTTCGAAAAGTTTGGAAATATTATTTGTTTATAAAATAAAATTTGTTGAATGGCTGAATTAAAAAGATGTCTGTCAAAAAACTAATAGACCAGGAAGAAGTTTATTGCTTTACCCTTCTCAAAATATTATCAAAAGAACTGCCAATATTCCAGTCATATTCAGCAAGAGGAACAGTCATCCCAACAAAGAGTGCATTAAAAAAAATTTACATTTATACAGATTGACCAAATGTCACATTCCAAGAATTGTTCATCATCTTTCAATTAAAGAATAAGAACAATAGACTTAAAACAATTTTCTGATTTTTTAATTGGCCTTGAGAAGATCTGGATAAAAAAAGTTTTCAGAGACATTTTATTAAATACCAGACTTTAGTTGAATTTCTTTTGCTATTAATATGCTATGTCATTTTTTATTTAGAACTCCCAAAGAGAATATTATACATATTAATTAAATTAATATAATATTTTTTGAACTTAAATATCTTTATAAGCGCATATACACAACAAAGTAGTGTGTGTGAATGAATGAAAGCTTAACTAAAGGATTATTAAAATATTGAAGATAAATAAAATTTTAATATATTTAAATACTGTGTTTCCAGGACAACTTGGCTTTGATTTGATATTAGTACAAAATTAGAGTTTGTGTTTATATTATACTTAGATACAGTATTTTATTTAGGTCTTGTTGGCATATATTTATTTGGGATGGATTCACCATTTGTTTATTTAATGTTGAAACATAAATGACTATGTTTAAGAATAAATAGATGATTAAGTTCATCTTTATTTAACTTAAGGAAAACATATAGTCAGGATATTTGCCTCAAGTTATAGGTAATATAAAAAAGTAATTAATAACTATAAACAGGTGTCAAGCATTGGTGGTCAAGAGGTCAGTGACAGCTGCTTTACAAGCAGTTATCCCGGGTTAGTGGGTTTGCTTCCTGGCTGATGCTATGGCACATGAGGAAAAAAAACTATAAATCAGTTTAGCTCATCTTTTGATTGAGATCTTGAGAATATTGCTATGTAAATGACGAAGCATGATTAATGCAAATATGAATGTTTAATCAAATATCTAACAAACACATATGTAATGATAAATTTGATATGATATCTAACACATTCAATGAACCACTAATAGTATACTTTTGTTTTGTTTTGTTTTTATGAAAGGATTCATCTTGATATTACATTTATTTTCTTTATAGCAACATTTAATGGTTTATACTATAAAATGTGAGATGATTGGCATTTGGGCCTTCCACTGAGTGTTATTGTTTTCAGTTTATATATGAACTATTTTGAAAAACAAATCATACCACAATACAGCAACAACTATCCAAATCTCATTTGTACAAGATACATTGAAAACACCTTTGATTAACTATACACCTGAGAACTCTACACAATATCTCAAATATCTTGACATAATAATGCAAAGGAAATCACTCCACCTTGATTACACCATGCCTATTAAACCACATCAATCACACCGCTATCTCACAAGCTTACAGAATTATTATCCTTTCTATTTTGTAATCAAACATTATATGAAGCCTTCCAGAAAACCAACCTAGAAGCAAACACCAAAAATCTCATTTTGCATTGGAAGCATCCAAATGAAGATACAGCAGAATTGCATTATATTTTGACTAACATAAAATACATATTTCAAGACTGTAATGTTCTTAATAAATTTAAGACAAGAAGTGATAATCAATTAGTAAGATGTAAGATATATGTTAATGTAAAACTAGAGAGACAAAAATTATTGAGAAAAACAATATTTACAGTTGATATTCCTAATCTTCAGAAACATTCTACTAAATTTAAATTAGAACTTACAAAGTGGTTCAAATATTAGTTGATTTTGAACATGATTCAGATTTGAATAAAATTAACATGAAAATAACTGATACACTTTTAAAACTGCAACAAAGATAGCTGATAGAAAAAAGCAGTAGTTGACCAATAAAATTTCTACTGAGACTAGAGAATTTATGAAGAAAAGAAGGAATATGAAGATATATAAAAATGATGTATTAAAAAGGATTGAATATCTCTAATTTTGTAAAATGGTGTGGAAAAGAGTTGAAAATGATATAAAAAAGTATAACCATGAACTAGCAAGGAAATCTGTAGATGAGAAAAAAAGTCTCAAGAGTGTAAAACAACAGTTTGGTATTGGTAGAAAATTTATATCTGTAATAAGAAAAATGATGGAATTATTACTAAAAAGAGAGATGTCATCATGAAATGGGTAGAAGACTTTTATCAAGAATTATATAGTAATAAAAAACAAGTACCTCCTAAATCTATTACATCTTCCGAATTGCCCAGAATTTTAAATGAAGAAGTGAGACATGCAATTAAATCTACGAAGAAATGAAAGGCTCTAGGTAATGATGAAATTATAATTGATATATTAGAAGAAGCAGGTGAAGAAATAGAATTTTTTTTAGCAAAGTTATATACCAAATGTCTAAATGATAAAGATGTATCAGATGATTGGAAAAACGCAATATTAATATTACTGTTTTAAAAAGGTGATAAAGAAGATATTAGAAATTACAGACCTATCAGCCTTTTATCAGATTTATACAAAAATTTTACCAAGATAATTACAACTCGTCTACAGAGAACACTGGATTTTCAACAACCAAGAGAACAAGCTGGATTTAAAAGTGGTTTTAGCACAGTAGATCATATCCAGGTATTGAAAGAAGTTATAAAAAGGACAAATGAATATGTGTTGCCATTATGCTTTGAATTTGTAGATTATGAAAAGGCATTTGATTCTATAAACATTTCTTCAGTGATTAAAACATTAGATCATCAAGGTATAGATCCAGGATATTGTCATATTTTAAAGAATATTTAGAAAAATGCAACAGCAACAATTATATTGCATATTGATACTGGGAAAGTCAACATTGAGAACGATGTAAGACAGGATGACTCCATATCTCCAAATCTTTTTACAGCAGTGCTGCAAGAAGTATTTTATGGATTAAAATGGGAAGTTAAAGGAATATAAGTAAATGGAGATTATTTAAGTCATTTAGATTTTGCAAATGATGTAGTTGTTTTTCCAAATAATGCTTTAGAGCTCCAGGAAATGTTGCAGGAATTATCAGATGAAAGCAGGAAATTAGGACTAAAGATAAATGTTAAAAAGACTAAAGTAATGTTTAACGGATTTTCTCAAAATATGAAAATAAAGATTGATTGTGATGATTTAGAAGAAGTTAACAGTTACAAATACCTTGGTCAGATTATTAATACAGATGGAAACATAATGGATGAAATTAATCATAGAACTAAACCTTGGTTGGAGTGCTTTTGGTAGAAATAACTTGATATTAAAAGTAAATATGCCTATGTGTTTGAAAAGGAAAGTTTTTAATAAATGTGTTTTACCAGTTCTTACTTATAGATCTGAGACTTGGACACTTAATAGAAGAGCAATACAGAGACTTCAGGGCACTCAAAGAAGTATAGAGAGATGCATGTTGGGAATAACAAGAAGAGATTGAAAATGCAATATATAGGTAAGAGAACAAACAGGTGTTACTGACCTTATTGCCAAAATTAAAAGTCTGAAGTGGAGTTGGATTGGGCACATTGCTAGAAGATATGATAATAGATGGACAATTGAAATCCTAAACTGAATTCGAAGAGATTGCAAAAGGCCCAGAAAGACCACATATAAGATGGATGAATAAAATAAAAAAATTTTGGAAGGGTGATGTGGAGAAAAGAAGCTAAAGATTAGAGAAGATGGATTGAACTTGGAGAGACCTTCATCCTGCAGCGCATTGATAATGGTTGATGATTATATATATATGTTGATACGAAGATTTTCATGGGTTGCATATATAAAAAACATATTTTGCGGGTTCATCCATATTAAAATATTTTAAATATTGATATACCGATGTTTCGACTTAATCACACAAGTCATCTACTGGGTGATAAAAGATAGAAAGACAGTTATAGAGGTGCTACAATTACTGATTTGAAAAAAACCTTAAAATTCCACCAATAGCAGAAATGTCAAGAATGTTTTTTAAAAAAATCTTTTCAAATAGGAGGAAGTTTGCATGTATCATCTCGCTTATTATCATCTCGCTTATTTATATATATATGACCATTAAACCAATATTAAAAAGAGGTTATATTCCATATAAATCAAGAATACCAATGTCACATAAAATAGCAGGTTTAAAGTCCTTCTTATTTAGAAATAATTGTCTTTGTAAATGTTCATTGGATAATGCTAAAAATATTGAAATGTATTCAAATGAATTGTTAAATGGTGGCTGCAATTGTAATCATATATATATATATTGTACCAGTCAGAATTGTATGTTCATCTAACAAGAGCTAGCATCTAGGCAAAAGTATCTCGAATCCAATCATGTGCAAGATACATAGGTCAGGAACAATCATGAATTCTGCCCTCTTGCTTATTTTCCAGATCTATAACATTACGAACATTTCTGATGATAACAAAGGAAATTTTATTCGTACCCGTCCCAAAGCAACAGTGGAGAAACAAGAGGATTTACAGGGAATCACACTACTATTAGGCTTCAAACTCCAACCCCCAAACATAGTGAAATAGCAAAAGTATTAGAATTATACCCTTTATAGTGTTTATTAATAAAGCTAGGGACTGGCCTAGGTCAATGAAAATCAGCTATAAGTAATGCAATTTAATTAACGATGGTTAAGCATAAATAATGAGGCAAAGCAGGTTTAATAATAATTATATAGTTAATAATTTCTTAGTATTAATAAAATAATGAATAAACATATTGGAATTTAACAAAATTGCGAACCTATTTATATATAGAGTCAACACTAATATAATTATGGATTTCACTTTGTTAAGGCTGACTTGAGCATTAAAAGAGTTACATAATAAAAGAATATAAGTTACAAATTAAATGATGCGCAAATTTGCAATTGTATATTACACTTCAAACAAGGTAGATATTCAATAGATGCAGCTTAATATGCTAACAGGAGAGATATATGCTAACAGGAGAGATACATATTACCATATTATATAACGCAAATGCTATGATTATTTTTATGAAAACTCATTGACAGATGGAATATGATATACATCATTTTATTAAAGTTCATTTGAACTACATACAAAAATATTTATTAATCTGAATCATTTACTTCAACAATAATTGGAGTTTAATATGTTTAAACAGCATAGTTACTTAGATTTATTTGATACGCTTTTTATTTATTAGAAAAGATTTACTTAACATTACTTGTTGGCACACTTACACTTTCGTAATGAGAGGGAGGGTAGCTTAAACAAGCTTTAAAATGACATTAACTAACTTTTAATAGAAAAGAAAACATGAGATAAATTCAGAAATCATGGCATTACGTCTTACAGATTTAGAATGGGCAAATATAAAAATATTAATGAGAATCGCGGTGCTGACTGAAGTAATAACGTTAGAAATGGTGTAATCCATTTTAGGATGAATGCTTCATCAATAATATGAAAATGTAAAATGTGCCTAGTACGTGGGACAGGTCAGCATTTGAAAGAAGAGGTGGTAATGTGTAAGAATTCCATAGCCTGTTTTCCAGTATTATCCTATGCAGAGCTTACCGGCCACCTTGACGATATCCAAGAGTTGGTGCATCCAAACCCCAATACACCATTAGAAAGAATCCTGTTTATCTGGGTTTTACATTTGATAAAGCAAAAGAAAGAAATTTCATAACGTTATGTAAGTACAGCAATGCTAAATAACTAAATCAGGTTCTTAATCACACTGATATATGAATTAAAGCCCTTATAATTTAATAGGATCTAGCATAATGAAATGACATAAATTAATCCCTCTCGAAGGGTATGTAAATGACCTTTCAGATTCGTTAGAGTATCACATATAAAAAGGAGGGATTATTGTTCCCTTCATTAAATAAATATTAATATGCCAACCAGCAATTACTTTTATAAAAGACTATCAGGTTAAAATGGCATGATAATCAAATAATTGAAAATATAAGAAAACACATAATAAAGGTAGGTCAATAAATTTACTTTATAGTATAATTTGAAAATAAAATCAATAGCATAAAATATGGCAGTAACGAAACATATAAATGTAGCAGTGAATAAGCTGCCACTAAGCAAATAGGGTAATTCAAAATATTTTCAATCAAGTGAACCTTTAATTACGTAAGAAAGCTTACATTTAAGATAAGATATCCCATAATTTCAAGGATAGTTATTAACAAAATTTAGTATCGGTTCGCCGGATTGAACTGTTAGCATATCAAATTAAACAACATAATATTTATAAAATAAAATAAAAGCATGCCACATTTAAAATATTAGAAACAAGAAAATGTGAAACCCACAGAGAAATACATAGATAAAATTTTAGATTCGTGCATTATCTCTTAGAACAGAAAGAGAAAATCACTACCTTCTAGAACATCTACAATTAATATTACATTATTTTGATAAAAAGGAATTTTACAAATAAGTTAAATTTTTGAGAATGAAAGTTTTAAAGAGTTCATATTAGCAGCAAGTTTGTAATTTACCTTCCAAATCCCGATGTCTTCACGTACGTCTGGATTTGAATGTGTAGAATTATAAATGAAGAGAACATGGTTAAGCAAGGCAACATTCTGACAAATAATGGTTGGCATCTTGAGGTAATTATGATAGAATTTAAATTAAGCAGTCCATAAGTTGAGATGGCAGGTTAACATAGCAGAGTGGAAATGATTTTGGAGAAGGATGGGGAAGCAAATTTAGCCCCTCTACTCTGGAGTCATATTTCAAAAAGTAAACGGATGTGGTTCCATTCTGAAAAGCTATAAAGATGGCGTATCAAGACCGTTAGCCTAAAATTTCGGCTCTATTTATACTCGTAAAAACCTTCTAGAATGTTCTCTGTTTCCGGTTGATATGGCCCGGATGTCCATTACGTGGCTGAAATACACCTATTGTTTAATTTTAACGATGACGCAACACATTCCAGAGAGTATTGTTTTACTCTATTTCTAAAATGGAAATAGATTCAAAAGATATAATTTCCATTAACATTTAAGTTTGCTAAGGAATTTTAACTTAATAATTATTTTTTTAAAACAAATCTTAGAATATTCTTTTATTTATAAATTTACGTTTCCGAGTTATTTTAATTACTCTCTAGAACTTTCTTTAGTATTGCGTCAGAAAATAAAATACACGAACTAAATAAAATATACATAACTATAACATAAATATACATATTTAATTATGGAAAACATATTTCAAATAATATCGCACACACATACATAACTATTAAATGGGGATGGAAATTTAAATATTTCAAACTTAAAATTATTAAATATTCTTTTATACTAATAATGCTTAATTTATAACCATAACAAAAATAATAATGGAGGGTTTTAAAAATTGTATGTGCGTCCTTTTCATTCTCTAGTGATTTAACACATATATAGATGAGTTTAAACCTCTGATTCAAGGTTTTGAATCACCAGACAGTGAAGCAAAAATATGTGTAATATATTTTCCGCTTCAATATATATATATATAATGTTATTAAAAAATTTAATAAGAAATATAAGAATAAACATATTAATAATAATATTGAATCTCCTGCTAATTCCAAAATATGGATATCAATACCATATATTTTGAATTATCAAATAAATTTTATAAGGAAAATTTATAAAAGCATATGTGATCTTGCATTTTACACACCTCTTACATTAAACAAATTAATAAATAACTCTAAAGATAAAACCACATTTATACATAAAAATTGCATCATTTATAAATGGATATGTAAGTGTCATAGTGGATATATAGCAGAATTGAGATGCACATTGGGAAAAAAAACTAAAGAACACTTGCTGTTATTAAAAAGGGTTCAGAAAACAAAACAAAATTGCAAAGTAAATAATAATGTTTCAGCATCCATTTTTTATGACCATAATAAATCATGTATTTATAGTTTTAACTTCAATTATAATAATGTAAAAATATTGCAAATTGAAAAAAATAACAACAAAAGGAAAACAAAGAAAGCTATGCTAATATACAAATACAAACAAGACTTAATTTGGTAGCAAATGTTAAGATCACAGAATTGTGGGAAGGTTAGCCTTTCAAAATGTTAGTTGACAAAGACTATGAGGATAATCAAAAGCACTCTTAAGTGGATAAAAAATTTTAATAGTTATACTTTACATATATCTAATTGTTGTATTTATAAATATTCAATTATAAGATTACATATATTGATTTGAAGAAATACAGACATGGAATTATAATATTATATTATATATATATTGTTATTACAATATATATATATATATAACCATTAGAAAACAGTCAACATCTAAACATACCAATATAGATAGTAATCAATATTTCTCACAGTTGTCAAGGCAACCTCTCGCCTTTTAATAATAAGAGTGGAAATCCACACATATATATATATATATTATTATAATAGTTTTTAATTAATGGATAGTTTAGTTGTGTGTATATATATATAATCAAATTTTTAATCAAACTTTAATCAAAATTTTTTCTAAGGTCTCTCAAGTTTTTTTTTTTAATCTAGTAAGTCTTTTATTGACTGTTATTATCTGAAGCCTATATAACGTTTTCTTTTTTACTTAAGTTCTTGCTATTTTTAAATACTGGAATACATTGTTTTAATGAGGTATTATTATACTCTCTCATGATAACTTTGCCTAACAATAGAACAAATCTATATCTTTTGTGAATTTGATTTTTTATTCATGTATTTTATATTATATGTACATAATTTTATTCAAAGATCTCCAAGTACATTGATAAAAAAATCTGCATACCAAGTTCATAATCTATCATTGGGACTTAATATTTTGAGTTTTTTTGCATAATCTTATTAGATTTAGGATTTTTATTGTAAGCAACTGTCCAATATCTTTCTTTGATTGTTCAACAATAGGATAAATGAAAACATAAACTTTTCTTATTCTCATATCTAGCAATGTTCTTTATTCAGGTTGTTTTTCTATTTATAAGTTGTTCTTTCTTCATTTTAGATATATAATTTATTAATTCACTATTATAGTAGAAACATACTTTTATCAATAATAATATTTATGATATAAATCATTGTACAGTTGTTTTCCAAAGACAAATAAATATGGAATACTCCATGTTCGGTGCATTTTTATATTAACATGTTATTGATTTATTAAATGACTTCTTTTTCTATGTAAAATTAATACATTATTTAAAAAAATAATTCATATTTTTCAAAATAAAATTATCATTTCTGTGGTCAGTGTTGTTTTATTCTATTGGGCATAAACTTATTCTTGTTCAGCTTTTTTTTTTCAGAGTAGATATTAATTTTCTAATGTACGATTTTTATGGTCATAGGCAACCTTTTTATTCTTTGTGAACCATATATTTTATGTTGTTTAATAATATGTTCAAGTTTGATAGTACAGACTATATGTTAAAATTTTCTGGACATAGTTGCTGTTATTTGAATTTATAGATTTATTTTTAAATTGTTCTCTAATATTTTTTTATTTTTTAGACTGCATTTCATGAATGTACTTTCTTATGTTACCATTGCTTTTTAAAATAATATTAGATATAAGAAGAATAAGTCATTTTTTTAAATTCATTTTAAGGACATTTTATAAAGTAAATGACTTTTTTACTTCCTTTCAATCAAATCTTCTGACAGTATTAATCTTTTGTTGATTTTCTGATATGAATACAACTTATTTTAGCTAATTATTTACAGCTTCTCATTGTTATATATGAATATATGATGTCTTTGCCTGGTTTGGTGCAGTTTAGAGTAGCAAACTTTGGAACTTAAGATCTATGGGTCACACCTATATTTGTTACTTTCAGTTGTCAATTTGTTTATAAATTCCTATGCTATAAAACATTTGATTAATTTTTATATTATATCATTAATATGCCTTATATATACTTTAATATTATCATTGTTAAATCTTTGTCAAATTATTTTTTTATAATTTGATAAAATGGAATTACAAATTAGGAATACATAATAATCCCCAACTTATTTTTTCATTTGTTCTATAGTACAGACACTGCTTTATAAATGTAAACTAAATCATATCGGAAAACAGATTAGGTGCATTTATTTTTTATAAATGTATTAAAAATTCTCTACATTAGAACGCATTTTTTTGATAACATATGAATAAAAGGCAAATGACACCCAAGACGTATTTCATGCTGAACCATTTATTTTTTATAATGAACAGAATTTTACCTAAGTTTTAAAGTATCCAATAGGACGCTTTTCTTGTTTCTTTAAAGGTATCTAAGTTTAAAATTAAATTGCAAAAAAATTTGCTAGATAAAAATCAGATATATATGAGAAGATATCAAACTAAATATATATCGAGTGAGAGATACTTTTTTTCTCTGAAAACTTTAATTACACTTGATACGTCTTTGTTAATTAATAAAGCAAGTCGCATACTGCGTAATATTCTAGATAGAGATTTTAAATCAATATATATATATGCTTTGAGCGCAGATAATGAAGCTATTTAAAATTAAATGTTGCTGCCGAGCGCGCTTTCGGGATATTTCATAGTCCCATATTCATGGCTACTGGAATTTATTTGAGAACTATAATGGTGCTAATACAAATTTATGCAAATTTATGTGAAGATGCTACATGGACCATTTTCGAGATAGAGAAAAGCAGGCCTCTCTTCTATTGATTGCAGCAGGATCACCCACTATGTAGTAAGCCTCCCTGACTTTGAGTTTAATGTCATTTCTTTCAGAGCAGATTTTAAATATTTTTCTCTTACCGCACGTATCAATAAGAGCTTGTTTGAGCAATTGGTATCCTCCCTATATTACATCTTTGTTAATTGAATACATTTTTGTAAAACAAACAAAAACAATTTTAAATAAATTTTTCTGATGAAAAATATAAATAAATTCTTTTCCACTGAAGAATCAGTTTTTGCTTTTTTATATTTTTATTTGTTTAATCTTTTGTTTACTTGTTTGTTTATTTCATCATATATAAAAGTTTGCGTCAGCATTTTTACATTTTTTTACGATTTTTAAATAAAATGAGAAAATATACATTATATGTTTATTATAAGTTATTTAGATATAATATTTTATATAAATGTTAATACTCTGAAAGTCATTAATAAAAAAAGTAACTGAATGATTGTTGGAATAATGAAAGGTATAATAAATATTTTGAGAATAAGTACAAAGAGCATTTTTAATTGCTCTAACAAGATTTGTTGATAAAATGATAGCAAGAGAAAGCATTTAAAATATCTCTATCAGAAACCACACCCAAATCCCAGACCAATGATTTCATGTTTTGGCATGCCTCAGACACTAGATCTAAGAAGACTAACCCAAAGCCAACATTTATCTAATAGTTAACTAGTGCCTTGAAGAGTGCCAAAGCACAAAACCATTGGTCTGGGAATTTGGGTGTGGTTTCTGATAGAGATATTTTAAATATTTTTTCTTGCTAGTATTTTATCAACAAAGCTCATTAGCAAAGCTGTTTGTTTTTATTTACAAGCTTAAAAAATAGAGTCATGTGATATATGACTCTTTTTTTTTTTTTAGTTATGTACAGCTATATATTATTGTTTAAATGTTCTATTTTTGATGTTCAATTTAAAATGCCCACCAAAAATATGCACATACTTTTCATTGTAGATTGGTTTTGTAACAAGATATCATAGTGAAGCTAATATCCAATGATATTTTTTAATGTTTGCAGATAAGATTTAATGGAGTAATTATCTACCCAATGAACATATTTTGAATAAAGAAACAAGCATTAATTGATCATCCATATTTCTCCACTGACTAATTTGAGCTTCAAAATATGTGGTAAGCAAATATTTTTTAAAAGAAATTAAATGTATATCATGTGGTTAATTTGAATTGGTTTCAGTTTAAATAGTTTTCTACTCAAAAATGATTTGCAAATATGTAAAAACAAATATACAAACATCATAACAAAGTGGATGATTGACAATGCAACTTATAAATAATTAAGAGAAAATCACTCTCATTGACATATCCAGGTCACTCATTTGAGCATTAAATGTAATAAAATAATATTTAATAATAATAAGAATTTGTGGTTAAACTCTCTTATCATACTCACCATCCTGTGTCATTTGGCATAGTAGACAGAGATCAACTTTGGATCACTTCTAGTGTTCACAAGTCTGGTGCATGACAATTTTATGAACTCCTAAGCAATAAAGCCATATGCCATTTTTATCATATCCACCACAAGATCAGGACAGCATGTTGGCTTGAATTTGCATTCAATGATTGGGACATTAAAATGCTGTGTATAATGTTGATTACTGGACCATTACCATAAAATATCAGACTCACTTTCATACAATCCAACTAGCAAGTCTGTTATTTTTCAGAGCATTTAAACACAATTATGAATGTCTTTTAATTGAAGTATATGAAGCATATAAAGAGAATGTGCTTATATCACACACACACACACACATAATTCTGATGAGCAAAAAAATACATTGGATTATGTGTAGGAAAGCTAAAGCTTGGAAGAAATGCAAAGAAAAAATTTTCCTTCTATCTTCTTTGATTAAATTTGTGAGTTAGCATTCGCCACTTAGCAGTTAAGAAATATTGTATTTATCTTTAATTTTGTTGCTGGAAATTATTATCTACATACTTGTGTGGAAATTGCTTTATTCTTTTTTAATTTTGATTAAATTTGTGAATTAGCACTCTCTCAAAATATTATTCCACAAAATTATTAATTCTTGGATTGCAACAAAGATAAACAATATTAATTAAATAATGTATAAAAAAACAAAACTATGTTAAAAGGTGAAATATATTATCATAATCATTAATTAATAAAAACTTTTAAAACAATAATATAACATAAAAAATATTTCAACCTGAGTTCTAAAAGTTAAAGAACCAAAGACACCAAAATGTATGGGTACTGAACTGAGTTCAGACTCATATGACTATATAAGCTGATGGGCTTGAATTGAAAACATTAAGGTGTTTTCAATTTAAGACTCATAGTTTTGTAGTTAAGTGGAGATAAAAGGTAGCTGCTGGAGGGTTGCATTAGATCTTAAGATCTAGGTGCAGTGCTCTCAGATCCAAGGCTCCTCACTGATGAAGGCCATAAGCCAGAAACTAGTCTGGGGATACTGGATGAATAGGCACTAGATGGGGATTTTTTTCACAAGCCTTCTGGCATCCATTGATTACTCTAGCTCTAAAAGTTGTAACTATATATTTGCATGCAAGTTTATCAATAGATATGTGCACAAGTAAAATCTAATTTATTGGTAGAAGGTACAATCCTTGCTGTTAAAACCTTTCTTTTATGTAAATTTTTTTTTGTAGCCCCATTTTTGTTTCTATTACTTTGAAATAAATTTTGTCATAAATATTTGTTTAGAATTTGCATCTTGTAAACCACCAAAACACCACATGATCACCATTTCCTATGACTAAACAAGCTGTTATTAGTAGTAGAAAACTCTCCAAGTAATAGTGTTACCCAGTGCAAGTCTTAATAATCAATTGATGCATGAAAGTTTGTGCATAAAATCCCCATCTAATGCCTATTCATCCAATATCACCAGAATAGTTTATAACTTGTGGCTTTCATTAGTGAGGAGCTTTGGATCTGAGAGCAATGCACCTAGAACTAAGGATCAAATGCAATTCACCAACTACAGATCAAATGCAATTCATCAACTAAGTTATCAAATGCAATTCACCAACTAAGGATCAAATGCAATTCACCAACTAAGGATCAAATGCAATTCACCAACTAAGGATCAAATGCAATTCTCCAGCAGCCACTTTTTACCTATATAGGTAACTATAAATAAAAACACATTAATGTTTTCAATTCAATCTCATTCATCTATATAGTTATAGATCTGAACCAAGTTCAGCATCTATATATTTTGATGTCAATTGGTTTATCAAAAACCACAGTTACTGCCAACCCATAAGCAGAAATGGCATAAAAGCACCAAAATACCACATCATCATCATTTCCATGCTTTCACAAGCTGTTATTAGCAATAAAAAAAACTCTCAATACAATAGTGCCATCCAGTGTCAGCTTTAGTGATCAATGAATGCATGAACATTTGTGCATAAGAGCCAAGTATAATATCTACTCAGTCAATATCTAGAGACTAGTTTCTAGCTTGAGGTGTTCATCAGTGAAGTTAGGAACTGAGAACAGTGTACCTAAATCCAAGGATGTAATGCAAACCTCCAGCAGATACCTTTTACCTATTTAGTTAACTATAAAGCTAGAAACTCAATATAAAAAAACCTTAATGTTTTTAATCCAAGCTCATTCATCGATATAGTCATATAGATCTGAACTCACTTTAGAATCTATACATTTTAGTGTTGTTAGGTTATCAAATATTACAGACACCATAATCCATAAGCAGGAATATATCAAAACACCACATGATCATTATTTCCTATGCTTACCCAAGCTGTTATAAGCAGTAGAAAACTCTTTATGAAATAGTGCCACCCAATATAACCCTTAATAATCAATGGATGCATGAAGGTGGGGGGCTGCATTAAATTCTTAAATCTAGGTGCAATGCTTTCAGATTGAAAGCTACTCAGTAATGAAAGCCAGAAGCTAGAAACTTGTATGGGGATATTGGATGAGAATGCATTAGATGGGGATTTTATGCATAAACCTTTATGCACCTATTGATCATTAAAGCTTACATTGGGTGGTACTACTATATGGAGAATTCTATAGCAACCAAGTTTTAGTATTCATATACTTTTAAGTCAGTCTAATAACACTATGGGATGAATGGATTATTATTCGTGGATATGGGGACATCAGTTATGCATCACTCTAACGTGAGATTGATGGACTATATTTTTAGGATGTCAGAAATTGTGCATTCAAAATAATAGATGTTCATTCTGAATGATTTTACTATGTAATGCAAATGGTTTCATATTTTGCTGAAGGATTATCTTCTATTTCAGAGTATGGTGTTAAACTATTCTAGATTTGCCACAACTTTCTATATCAATTTAGGCTTGGATACTTTTTTACTATGATTATAACTACTATGGATTCTGTAGGGAAGTAGTTAGTGATTCATAAAAGTGTTTTGTCTATTGAAATATCTTCTTATTAGATCTCTCACCCACAATGCCATCAAACCCAATCAAAAATAATTTTGTCTAAAGTCCTATGTTTATATCTTAATTACTTTATTTATATCTCTTATTTAACAAATTTCTTTGTTTATCTTTTTAGAAACTCATTTTCATCTAGATATACTTTAATTAATTATAACTTTTAAAATATTATTTAAACTTTTTTTCAACTTAGTAATTAATTATTTTATCAATTTATTTTCTTAAATTGTCCAGTATTAACACAATAATTATTAAATCATTCATCTTACTTAAAATTTAAAGTTGTATTTATAAATTTATTAAACGCACATTGAGTAATATTTACTGAGGCTATAACCTCGATAATATGTGTATAAAACTCCTGTAGAGGTCCCTACTATCGCATTTTATACGTATATTATCGAGGTTATAGCCTCAGTAAATATTACTTACTTAAAATTGTAATATTGTAGCATATTTACTTTATTATGTTTTAAACATTTTTTTCAATTAAATTTTTAAAAAAAATAATATTCTATATTACATTTGAGACATAATTTAAATATTATTTCTTTAGGTAAGCAAAATAATTCTTTATACTCACGTTTTGTTTTAATATAAGTTAAAATGCTTCTTTTTTGAGTTTTCATATATTTACTTGAGTATGCAAGAAATAAGATAATCTCTCATACTGTCTCTCTGTTACATATACTTATGTATAACTTTTTTTTTAAAAAAAAAAAAGATTATTCTGCTTATCTTTAAATAGAAAATTTACATTTAAAAAATTTAATTCATTACATGCCGCAGATTTATCCATAACAGATGCCCCCCCCCCCCCCAACACAAATGAAGTAAAAATAATACTAATCTAGACTTGTTAAAAATAGTTCATTTAGTATTCATTCACTCTTGTTTTTTGTATTTTTCAGATGGGAAAATTTAATTTCTTATGAGAATTAAATTTGATACGCATACTACTTTCATTGTAACTTTTTTTACTTCATTATATCAGCTACTTAATTCACACACTTATTAATATTTATATTCATAGTCAACTGCATAAAGGAATTTGATTTTAACTAAAAGGGGACTGTTTGGTTCCTCTTGGAGATCTCAATAGAATCAAGCATAGCAAATTTTCTAATGTCCACTCCATACATTTTTTTTCGTTGCAGCTGTTATTACTATGTGATTATTCATATAGTATATGAACATAGATGGGCTGTACACCAACACACATTAGCAAGCACTTTTTTACGTCTGAGTTTAATATCAAGAAAGGCCATGGTCTTTCTTCTCAGTTGTCTAAGGTCTTAAAATTAAATATCAGTTGAGTTTCTTGAAGGCAGAGTAAATGTGTGTGAATAGTTTTTTTTCTAATAGATATTTACAATCATAAACAGACAAAAATAAATCATGGCCCTTATTTCCAGAAGGCTGTAAAGTCACCAGCCAAAGCAGTGGTTAACAGCTGAAGGTGGAAAATGCTAAGATTCTCCTCATTGTGAACCCAGGTTGCCATTTGATGATAACATTTTATTTAGGGATTTACAAATGCATATCACTTTCCAGTGAAGGAAGATTGCAAGAATTGGAAGAACAAATAGCTAATATTAAATGGGACATTGAAAAGGTCAACAATTAATTTAATGAGTGGCCATGTAGTCTTTTAAAGGCACAAACATTGGAAACACAAATGGAGTAGGATTTGTTATAAATAAAAAGTGGAAAAACAACATTGTGGAGATTGATGATGTATCAAAAAAATGGCAAGATGAGTTATTGAACTTAACAGAAGATATCAAATGCAGATAATTCAGGATTAATCTTCAACATACTCTCATTGTGATGAAGTAGAGTATTTTTATATGGATGTACAAAAGAGTTTTGATCAGACCCACCAACATTTTAAAATTATTATGGAAGACTTTAATACTAAAATTTGTAAACAATTGAAAGATGAAAGTGCTGAAGGTAAATTTGCTTATAGTGATAGAAATGAGAGAGAACATAGACTTGTGGAGTTTGCATTAAAAAAAAACTTTGCATTATGATTTTTTTGTTTGAAAAAAATGTTAAACAAAAATGGAGATGGAAGCAAGAAAAGAGAAAGTACAGCAGATGTGGATTATATTTTGACTAACAGAAAATATATATTTCAAGACTGTAAATTCAACATAGGAAATAATCCTCAATACATGTTAATATAAAACTAGAGAGACGAAAGTTCATTGAGAAAATTGATATTTGCAGTTGATATTCAATTTTCAGAAACATTCTAATAAATTTAAATAGAACTTGCAAGTCATTTTCAAATCTTAAAAATATTTTGAACATTATTCATATTTGAATAAAATTAATAGGAAAATATCTGATATATTTTTAAAAACTGCAACTAAGATAGCTGCTTCAAAAAAAGCAGCAATTGACCAGCAAAATTTTTGCTGATAACGCAGTTTATGAAGAAAACAAAATGGCATGAAAAAGAGTTGATAATGATATAAGAAAGTATAATTGTAAACTAGCAAGGAAAACTATAGAAGAGAAGAAAAGTCTCAATAGTGTAAAATAATATCTTGGTATTAGTAGGAAAGTATTCAGCAATAGATGGGCAATGACATCATGAAACATATAGAAAAGTTCTATCAAAAATTAAATAGCAACAAAGAACCAGGAAAAGTACCTTTTACTAATACCATATTATCTGAATTCCCCAGGATTTTAAAAGAAAAAGTGAGCCATGAAATTAAATTTATGAAGAAGCAGGTACAGCTAATTATGGAATTATAATCTTTATTTTAAAAGAAGCAAGTGAAAAAAATAGATTTTTTTTTGGCAAAGTTATATACCAAATGTCTAAATGATAGTACCAGGTGAATGGAAGAATGCAATATTAATATAAATGTTTAAAAAAGGTGATAAAGAAGATATTAGAAATTACAAACCTATCAGTCTGTTCTATATAAAATGTTTACTAAGATAATTATAACTCATCTCTAGCAAACTTTGGTTTTAGTACAGTGGATCATATTCAAGTATTGAAAGTTATAGAAAGGATCAATGAATATGAGTTGTCATTATGTTTTGATTTTGTAGATTATGAAAAGGCAATTGATTCCATAAGCATTTCTTCAATGATTAAAGTATTGGATTGTCAAGGTATAAACCACCCAGGATATTGTTATATTTTGAAGAATATTTATAAAAATGCAACAGCAACAACTAAATTACATAGCAATACTTAAGAGATTAACATTTAGAAGGGAATATGACAATGTGTCATATCTCCAAAACATTTTACAGCAGTTGTGAAAGAATTATTTTTATGGGTTAAATTAAAAGGCTAAGGGAGTAAAAGTAATATAGATGCTAAACTTTACATACAGTAGAGCCATTCACCAGAAACCAGAATAATTAATAAATGCAAGAATTTTTGTGCATAAAATTCCTATATAGTGCCTATTCATCCAATATCCCCAGATTAGTTTCTAGCTTGTGGTTTTCATCAGTGAGAAATCTTGGATCTGAGAGCACTGACCTAGATCTTGTAACTCTTCAGCAGCCATCTTTTATCTTATTAGCTAACTATAAAGTTTTGAGTCCAAAATAAAAATCCAATAATGTTTTCAGCTCAAGTTTGTTAGCTTGTATAGTCATATAGATCCTCACTCAGCTCAGCGTCCATATTTGCTGGTGCCTTTGGTTCTTTAATAACTACAGTCATTATAATCATATTGGCAGGATTGGTATTAAAGCACTAAACTATACAATTATTACCATTCTTTATGCTTACACAAGCTGTTTATATAGAAGCTAAATTCTCCATAAAGTAGTGCCATTCAGTGCAAGCTAGTGTAATCAATGGATGCAAAAAGATTTGTGCGTAACATCTCTATCTTATGCCTATGCATCCAATATCCTCCGACAAGTTTCTAGTCTGTGCCTTTCATCAGTGTGGAACCTTAGATCTGGAAGCTCTGCACCTAGATCTTAGGAACTAATGCAGACCTCTAGCAGTCATCTTTTACCTTATTGGCTAACTATAAAGCTTTGAGTCCAAAATGAAAACACAAAAATGTTTTCAATTCAAGCTCATTAGTTTCTGTAGTCTTACAACTATAAACTAGTCTAGGGATTTTGGATGAGTAGGCACAAGATAGAAATTTATGCACAAACCTTCTTCCAACTATTGATTACTTTGGATTGCACTGAGTAACACTACTTTATGGAGATTTTAATCTCTGTGTAAACAGCTTGTGTAAGCATAAAGAATGATGATCATGTGATGTTTAGTGCTTTAATATCAATCCTACCCAATGAGATTATGGTGATTGTGGTTATTAAAAAACCAAAGGCACCAAAAGCATGGATGTCTATACAAGCTAATGAGCTTGAATTGAAAACATTATTGTGTTTTCATTTTGGACTCAAAGTTGTATAGTTAGCTAATCAGGTAAAAGGTGTCTGCTGGAAAGTTGCATTAGTTCCAAAGGTCCATATGCCACTTCAGATCTAAGGCTCCTCACTGATGAAAGCCATAGGCTAGAAACCAGTCTGGTGATATTGGATGAGTAGGCACTAAATAATAATTTTATGCCAAACCTTCTCACATCCATTGATTACTCTGGATTGCACTAAGTGGCATTACTGTATGGAGAGATTTGTTTCTGTATAAACAATTCATGTAAGCATAAACAATAGTGATCATGTGATGTTTAGTGGTTCAGTACCAATCCTTCCCAATAGAATTATGGTGACCTGCCCAATAGAATTATGGTGACAATGGTTATTAAAAATCAAAAGGCACCAAAAAGTATGCATGCTGAATTAAGTTCAGATATATATGACTATACAAGCTAATGATTTGGATTGAAAACATTATTGTGTTTTCATTTTGGATTCAAAGCTTTATATTTAGCTAATAAGGTGAAAGGTGGCTGCTGGAGGGTTGCATTAGTTCCTAAGATCTAAGTGCAATTCTCTCAGATTCAAGGCTACTTACTGATAAAAGTGACAAGCTAGAAATTAGTCTGGGGATATTGGATAAGTATACACTAGATAGTGATTTTATACACAAACTTTCTTGCATCCACTGATTACTTTAGCTAGTACTGAGTGATGGTACTGTATGAAGAGTTTAGCTTCTGTGTAAACTGTTTGTGCAAGCATAAATAATGGTGATCATGTGATGTTTAAATTTTATATAATGTAGTTGTTTTTGCAATTATGCTTTAGAGCTTCAAGAAATGTTGCAGAGTTATCAGTAAGCAAGTGGGATTAAAACATAAATGTTACAAAGACTAATGTAATGTTCAATAAATTTTCTCAAAGGAAGAAAATAAAGATTGATAATGAATTAACAACCAAGAATGGTCAGATTATTACTACATTATTGCAATATATAATACTATAACTCCTTACCTTAAATACAGATATATTCATCCATAAAGCATAAGCATCTGAGAAATACAAACAAGCGTATAATGGAAATGATAAAATATTTAAATATAAACAGCATGGATACTAAATTTAAATAACAAAAACAAAGAATTTATTAAAACAATTTGAGTAATGAAAACATCTATACGCATAGATATATAACAAAAAAAAATTCCTGAACTAATGTGTCAAGTAATATTATATTGGCATGCCCTTTTGAAATAAGAAAAAAAAACTTTCTTAAGCTTATAATATCTAGCCAGTTTTACCTATCTTATTAATCTTTCTAACACACCCATATAATTTGTTATCAAGTAGGTACATACGTTTCCAAAAGAAATATCAGTATGTATTGTAATAATCTCCTAATAAATAGTAACAAAAAATGAATAATATTAGAAGAAGAAAATGAAGTGGGTTTAACAATTTGTAAGCTTAGTGAGAAATTATTTGTTTAAAACTATTTTTTCACAATTTTTCAAATTTTTAATCTTAAAATTTTGGGCTTCATTGAATTCATTGCATTATATACATACACCTTCACCCTAACAAGCAACAGGAAAAACCTTCTGTTAAGATATCAGTATATACTGGTCTTTACATTGTTATCACATTTAGACAATTATCTATTATTAACTCCAAGGCACTGTATGGCTTCTGCTCACTGTTAGAGCTTATATTTTAGAAAGCTTGAAGATAAGTCTCTGACTGCAGTTAGCACATACTATTAATACTCATTTCCATACAGAAGGTTTCAATCTTTTCTAAAATTCCTTTTCATGGAGAAGTTCTCCAGATACTTTCTGGTTTTAAAATTCTTTTTTTTTACAAAAAGTTGTTACTAAAATGTGATTTACCATAGATGTATCTATTCTCTTCTTCTCTAACTAAAGCTTTGTATCACAGTTTTGGGTACTCTCTAGAAATATGACTGAATTTATCTCTGAATCCATTGAAGAAAGAATCTATCTCTGAATCAATGAAAGATTAATGTGAATCTCTCTCAAAGTGAAAGAATCTAAATCCATAAAAAAATTATATCTAACTAAACCCATGAAAAAAACCATCATCTTGATGTTAAACATAATCTCTTTGATAAAAATATGTTTTTACTTATTGAAAATTGTTCTCTTTATAAGTTTTTTTTAATTATAAACTAAATATAATTAATCGCAAACTTGTTTCCCTTTAACATGACTTTTTCTTTTTCTAATTAAATATAAAATGAATATTTTATAATTTCCAATCTGTTTTTAAAAAATACAAATTAAACTTTTTATATTGGTGTCTCATAAGATTTAATCCTGATACCCAGATTCCCTTCTATTCATAGTTTATTAAACACAGCATGCAGAATATGGTTCTTAAGATGTAAATGAGTGGATAAATCACATCATATTCTAATTGAAATCTAATAGCTATAGCTATATTATTATATTCATTTGGATATTTCTGTTAGTCTTGAGAGCATCTAGATACTTGATAAGGAGGAGTGTCTAGGTATTCTCATGCTATTGAATAAATCATTTTGTATTTGTTTAATGTTAAAAGTATGTGATCTGTTTAGAGGGAAATGAGTCTCACATTTGTTATAATGAATTACACCTTTTTATTACTCTACTTCAAATCCAGGAATTATATATATATATTTATTTTGATTATAGTTTGGTAGATAAAGTGATATTCATGTAATGGCAGTGGTATTTAGAATGCTAATGACTTCATTGCTCAGGAATTTATAAAAAATTTGAATGCGAGAATCAAACTCGGAACCTCCCGATTCCCAAGTCAGACTGTCTGCCAACTGTCCCAAACCATGCACGGTGTTTATGTTTCTAGTAATTACATATATAACATATATGTATAAATGTATGTTATATTGTGGTTAGATACACCATATATTATTTATAGCTATTGCAATAGTTATTATATTAATTAATTAATATATAAGGGATTAGAACTCAGATTTTCACATGACTCTCAGCTCTCCATGCCATCTCATATTGCTGACCCACTTAATCATACAAATGTTGAAAAGACAAATAATCACCAATATATATATATATTTCATGCTAAACCAGCAATCATCAGTTGGTCCAGATTACTATCTCCACACATATATACAATTAGCGCTCAGCTTTATATTAAGATAGCCAATCTTCTAAGTGATTTATTACATATTGTTAGTTGTTTTATTTTATTATATAAAGGTTTGACTATATAATAATAAAAAAAAAAATGTTAAAAAAAAAAAAACTATTTATTTTTCTTTAAGACAAGTAAAATGATAGATTTAGTACTTATAAAATATGGTCTTGTGACAAATGACAGCAATATTACCGTTTTATTTTGCCAACAAACATTATTGTTTTTAATTATGTTTTTGTAATGTTTGTCATATCAACTTGTTATCAGTTGATTAGCACTGTGCAGCTGTTAAGAAAAATATGAGAAAAAAAAGATGATTAAAAGAAAAATATTTTTAATTACATAATAAAAGAAAAATATTTTTATTAATTAATTGAAAGATTAAGCAATCTGGAAGCGATTTAAAACTGATCAATTTTAGGTTTAAAATTATAAAGGCAGGCAAATTAAAATTTCAACCAGATAACTTTTTTTAATAAAAATTAACTTTAAAACTATAATATAAGTATTATTTTTAAATTCTCCCAAACAAAAATGTAAAAAGCAAACCAAGTAAAAATAATTATTGGTTTCATACTGCCAATCATAGAATAAAGAAATTTTCTCCTGGGAACCTATCTTGCTATCACCATTTTACAATGGATTAAAATACATCACTTTCAATGAAAATGGAGTTTATCAGCAAAGTTCACCAAGTCATCATAATAAAGATAAAATAAAAGCTATTACAAATGAACAAAACAATTTTGTTAACAAAATCATCTATATAGGCAGTGAAAAACAGTTTTTATATTTGCTTTCTATCAGATAATTTTATAAAGCATGATCTCCATTATTTGCCTTGGATCTCAAATTCTGTTATAAATGACTTAATAAATAATAATTTTATTTAAAAGTTTTGTCATTGTTTAAGAAAAATAAAACGTATAGTCACTAAAATCTTATCTTTTATTATTACTTATTAAAATCTTTAAATGTAAGTATAGGGGATTTGAAAACAGACTTTCAAGCTCCTTTCAGCTATATACATTATCTCATATAACCAATACACATAAACACACACATGTGAAAAGTTAAATGATCTCCAATATACATGTTTAATGCTGAACTATCAGTTGGTCCACATCATCATCTCCCACACATACATATAATCAGTGCTCAGTTTATATTAAAGTAGCATATCTTCAAATTTTAATGGACAAGCTTCAATCTACTCCACCCTCAATGTATATCAGTTGTATGAAATAGTGTATAGCTGAAGGGAGCTTGAAAGTTTGAGTTCAAATCCCCTATAATTACATCTAAACTCCAAATACTTAAATTATACCTGTATTTAAATGTTACAAAATCTTTAAAATAAATAATCTTTCATCATCTTAATAATATTTTAATGGAATATATTGTGGTCTTAATTACCAAAAAAAAAATGTTCTGTTTAGATTTTGACATATAAAGCTAACATTTTGTAAATATTTGAGTTTATTTCTATTAATTTAAAGAATAAACATCAGATGACCACCATCTCTTATGTTTGTGTGTAACTGTTGTTAAAACAGACAAAACTCACTATACGAATTGCCACACACAGCAAGCTAGAGTAATCAATGGATGAAGGCCACAAGCCAGAAACTAGTCTAGGGATATTGGATGAGTAGGCTCTAGATAGGGATTTTATTCACAAGCCTTCTGGCATCCATTGATTACTCTACTTGCTGTGTGTTGCAATACGTATAGTGAGTTTTTCCTGTTTTAATGTTAAAGAAGTATATTAACAAATGTAAAAGGTAATTTTATTTAGGGATCTAAATAAAATATATTTTAAAGTTTTACATTTTAAATGTTTATGCTGGTCATGAAAAAAAGGAACAGATTGTTGGTTAGAAAAATATATATTAAAGAAACATTTCTGTGTTTATGTACCTAAAAGTTGTTGCAGTTTTAAATATTATAGAAAAGTCTGTTTGTGAACAGATATTATTAAGATTTATGAAAAAAATATTATAGAGAATTTGAACACAGATTTTCAAGATCCCTTCTATTTCACACAACCAATACACATGACCATACACATGTGAAAAAGGTAATTGATCTCCAATATAGTATTTCATGCTGAACCAGCACTCATCAGTTGGTCCAGATCATGATCTTCCACATATATATAATCAGTGCTCAGTTTATATTAAGATAGCAAATCTTCAAACTTTTACGGATAGGCTTCAATCTATTCGACCATCCAACTCTTAAACCATTCATACCATTGAAAATCTAATAATGAATTGTTGATGCCAATATTATTTATTGTCATGCCCATGTTGATCTTAATCACTCTAACATCTCATGTATAAGACCTCATTCTTTTAAATACACATAAGAGGATGGACTAGTTACAGGCTGAATCTGTAATATTTTTAAGATACCAGCATAATACATATACTTAGAGTTTTAAATGTAATATAGGGGATTTAAATACAGGCTTGGAGGTCTGTGTTCAAAACCCCTATATTACATTTAAAACCTCAAGTATATGTATTATGTTTGTATCTCAAATAAATATTAGTTATTAAAAAAATAGTTCCAATCCATGCATGTATATTTCTTATTGCATGTGGATAATTTTATTATTATGATTTATGTGAACATATTTATTCTAAAATTGTTATTTTAAAAGCTGAATCTTGTTGATTGTTATATATCAGTAGATTCTAGGATTTGGATATTCATTGTAATTATATTAATATAAAGGTGTAAAATAATTTGTATTCATATAGTTTATCCACCAATTTGTTTTTGTTTGGGCCATTATAAAAATGAGGATTTTTTCATGATTATTAAAAATTAAGCATCCAATAGAATTTGAGTTATTACTCATAAATATTAGATATGAGAAATTGCTTCTAATTTGTTTATAACCTGGTCCCCACATTCAGGTGTGTAGATTGTGCAGTGCTAAGAAACCAAGATAATAAAATTTATGGGTAAATAAAAATATTTACATTTTCCCATCACTACATTGTTATAAATACATTCTGAGTGTAAATATTTTTTATTTAAATAAAAGAGAAATACTTCTTTACTTAGACTTATTATGACAATTGCCCAAGCCTCAAATTTTGAGGTTCAAACTCAAAATATACATGTATATTTTCTTGTAATTGTGCTAAACCGAACAGGCTGATGCCATTTTGTTGCAATAATTAATAAAGCTTATATATATATGTTTTCATTCCAAATCACTTCATTGTTGCAAACACATTCTGATTGTAAATATTTTTTATTTAAATATAAAAGGAATATGTTTTTATTTACATTTGTTGTGACAGTTGCTCTAGTCTTGAAATATACCACATATATATTCTACTATTGCACTTATTTAGATACAAATGAAAATCTTTAGATTTCTCAATCACTTTTGCTAAAATATCATAATTTATATAAAAAATAATCCATTACTATTAATAATTTATTTAGAAATAAAACTTATTTTAAAAATATTGTCTCAATTATTGTAATTCTGTATATGATAAAATTATGTTTATCAATGATATTTCACAAAGCTTATATATCTAATTCAGTTTAGATTAATGGTAGGATGACATAATATAAGATTCTAGAATTGATTCCACTGCTATCATATGCAAAATATTTTTAATAATGATACTATCTTTTTTATTATATATTATCTTTTGACATGTTTTACTAAATAACTTTTCCTATTTCTAATAATGGTATTATCTTTTTACATCTTCTACTAAACAACTTTTTTTTTGGATGTGAATTTAGATTTGTTTTCTAGTTAAAAACTCACAATTGATTTGTAAACCATCCTATAGTCCAAATCTAAGAAAAACAGCTTGAATAAAAAACATAATTATTAAAAAAATATTATTGCATGCCCAAATTTTTAATTGTTAACAAATTTCATGATAATATCATTTAATGCAATTATCTTGATTGTAATAAAACTCCTATATGATTTCATTAAACAGGCAAAAACTCTCCATATAGTAGTCCCACCTTGTGCTAACCAGAGTAATCAATGGATGCCAGAAGGCTTGTGCATAAAATCCCTATCTAGTGCCTACTCATCCAATATCCCCAGACTAGTTTCTGGCTTGTGGCCTTTGTCAGTGAGATGGTGATCATGTGATATTTAATGATTTCATTATTCACAAAATGACTAAAAATGCATCTAGTGGAACAAACTAAGTGTTTGATGTTTTTTATAGTTATCCAACAAAATCAGTAGATAAACAAAATAAAGTGTAAAGCATTTTAAATGAACAATCTAAATATAAAAATTTAATCTTTCCTTAAATAAATCATGGCTGAATTCCTAATTGTTGAACTTTATAATAAAGCATAATACATATAATGCAGCTTAGTTATTAATATGCAGTAAAAAATAATAAAAGTAGTATAAATATTTTATTATTGAACAAAAACAAAAGAAGCTATTTTTGTTAATACAAAATGTAAACAAGTTATGTGTGAGAGGTTCTGAATTAAAGGTAACTAATAGATTTTTAAAACAATAACTATGTTTAACAAGTTGATGGTGATGGAATAAGAGTGTTATATCAGCCATATTATTTAAAGTTGATCTAGTTTGAGGATTTCAATAAAATGAAGTAGCTACATCAATAAACAATGTAAGTATGAACATTTAAAATGAAAGACTATATATATAATAAATCAGAGGTCCCCAACCTTTTTGCACTTAAGAGTACATTCTATAAAACCAGCCAGGTGGCGGGCACCATTTATTTTTTAAATGCAAATGTAGAAAAAATATTTATTTCAAAAATAAAATTTTAACATATAATTAACGTTTATATTTTTACGCTATAAAAGTATAATATGCCCTACAATTTGATTACAATATAATACAATAATTTATAAGAAATTAAATTTATTTATATCAGATAAATAATTTTTTATCATGTTCAGGTAGTGGCAGGCACATGTAAAATGGTCTGTAGGTGCCATGGTGCCCACAGGCATAGGGTTGGTGACACCTGTAATAAATTATATTTATTAGTAGTAGAATAACACACACATAAAAAATTAAATAATGATGTAAATAGTTTATTATTGAAGGAATATAACTTTGTTAATAGAAACATGAATAAGTTTATGCATGAAAATTTTTCAATAAGTTTTCAAATAAACAAAAAATATTGTTAACTATTTTTAATGAATTATTGAAATGCTGGTTAAAGTTGATCTAATTATTAGTAAAGAATTCTAAATATTACATTAACTTTTACAACTATTGTACTTCAGAAAGAATACAGGAGACAAACTGAACTCTCTTTTCTTCTCACTATGCTGGACAGAGCTCAGAGGTGAAACAAAAAGGGAAAGGGTTATTGTGATGTTTTCATGTGTAGTACAGGGGGAAGGATTTGTTTTAAATATAATAAAAATATTTAGACATTTAAAAAAAAACTTGTTTGCAGACATTTTTTATCTCTACTAAAAATTTTGCAGGATTGTCCAAAAAATATACAAACTTTAAAAAAAAAATTAAAACTTAAAATTCAATAAATTTTCACTTATGTTACTAAATAAATATTTTTGTTTTAAGGTATTATTTAATTATTATTTCAAAAATTATTTTTAAACATTAATTTGTGTTATTTTAACATGGGTTTAAATCTCCGGGTTTATTTAATAGAAATGAATGAATAAAACATGCAAGATATTTTTATTTACTAAGTATGTTAAATGACTAAAGCTATATTTTTCTTGCAAAAGTGCTTGGAGAATAATTTCTTTTAATTTACAAATTTTATTTCAAACAACTGAAAAGGGGATAGTAAAACTTATCTTATACAAAGGTGCCCTTACCCTACTTGATAGAGCTGCTTAAAATAATTATATGTTATTAGAGATTTTATATATAGTAGAGATGTGATATTTAACATTTCTTTTAACAAATAATAGTAATGTATTAGCAGATTTTGTTTACAGCAAATTAAATTAATTATTCTGCCAATAATGGTGGAACTATGATTAGATAAGATCTTCATAATTTTTTAATATTATATTATTTTAAATGTATTTACTTCAACAAAGATAGATTAGCTCATGTAAAATATCTCAAACATATATAAATTTTAATCAATTATATTCATACTATGGAAGTTGAAAATTGTTAATTGCCTGCCTAGTTTGTTATGGCATATATACAACTGATTTTGAACTATCTGAACTACTTTTGTTTTCAAACTTTTCAGCCATTATTTATTTAAAAAAGCGTTTTTAGAAAAATTAGATACAAAATCATTTTAGTTGTTAGTGAAAATAGTTTTTATTGTTGTTTTAAATTATAACTAATATTTCAATAATTATTGTTTTCAATTGTTTAATCCATTTTTTATTAAATAAATGTTGACACTTAAAAATTTTTAAAAATTGATGTCTTTCATGATTATAACAATAGTTAACATTCCCATGCTTTTGACAAGAATATAATATGGTAGACATATTTACATCAAAAGTTGATATTAAAGAGAAAATTAATTATGGAACTGGATTTAAGCATTAAAGGGTGCATTTAAAATCATTATGAGGCATTGATATACTTTTAATGTATTTTTAATGTGTTGCTGGATTAGCAAATGTATTTATTATTACTGAGAGAAATCTGATACGTATTGCTGGAGGCTAGTGATTCTCATGATATTCAATGAGTATTTCATTGCTTAGTTTAGAATTGAGTTGATAATTGTTATTATGTGAGTACACTTTATGGCAATAGCTATTCTTGACTATATATATATTAATTGTATTTAATCTAAAAAGTTAATCTCAAAAAGACATATTACAATGGTGGGCAAATGTGGCTCTTAGAACCACATGTGGCTCTTAATTGAGTTAAGTGAGGATCCTATTAAAATTCTATTTTATTTTTATTATTTCAGTTTTTTTTAATTGCACAAAAATTTGCAATATGATAGAAATATTTATCAAACATTTTTATGACCTATTTTACTACAAATTACATCATTTATGTATGTATATACTATTTTCAATACTTGAGTATTAACTAAGCTATGATGTACTACACAACCCACCGGTAGATATGATCGACGATGAACCAAAGCAATGGCATGGCAACTGAAACATTGGCATGACTAATCGATAGGAGTGGTGAAGGTGGATTTATGGTCACCTTCGAGATTTTGGAATATTGCGGTGAAGTGTGGTAAATCTCTGTCCTTTTATCTGCTGTTGTCTTTCAAGAAAGAGGTGTTTTTATTATATTGCGGATCATCCACCATTTTTTTACACTTTATGAAAATTGTAATCTGTTGTTTGCTAATTTTACATTTTGATTGCGGAATTATTGCTAACTAATTACTATTTATTGTTGGTTTTGCAACATATTCCGAATTCAGTCCACCACAGTGACTTTTATTTGTAAGTACAATTTATTTAATATATATTTTTTTATTAAATGTAATCAATTTGGGTTTGTTAAATACCATCAAAAAAAAAAAAGATTTTTTTACCTATTATTTCTTTTGTTTGTCGATTACTTAAATATGAATATGGTTTATAATTATATTCTGGAAACAGTACAGGAACAAAATTGGTTGTAAAATCGGCCATTTTACCTTTTTGAGTATCACAGCATTTATGAAAGGCAGTTATTTGTAGTAAATATTTGAGAACAATTTTTTTCATTTTTTTTTATTAAATGTAATCACTTTGGGTTTAACTATTATTATTTCTTTTGTTTGATTATTAAAATATCGTTAAAAATTGTACGGATTTTTGATATTTACATTTTCATAATTATTTTTACCATAGCTATTATTTCTTTGGTTTGTCGATTACTTAAATATCGTTTACCATAATTTTTTCATTTTCTCGTACTAAATTATTACTTAGTATTGCATTTTCTTGCTTTCAGGGCCAAATGATTATTCAAATATCGTTAATAATTGTAATGATTTTGGTTCTTTATATTTACATTTTCACAATTATTTATATTTACATTTTCATAATTTTTTTACCATAGTCAATTATTAGTTATTATTCCATTTCTTTGTTTCAGGGTTTGGCCAACATGGTAGACGTCGATGTCTCCTTCTTCTTTGCTATTAACTAAGCTATGACATACTACCCTGAAGGCATACTATTCTAATCTTGTGATATTCAAGATGACTTCTCCGCATGATCTGCAGGCAAACTTTATTGATTAAGTTTGTTCACAAATCACTAGGAGACATTATCTTAAAGATCGTAAGATTAGAACAATATGCCTTCAGTGTAGTATGTCATAGCTTAGTTAATACTCAAGTACCCTATTTTCAAATATATTGGCAAACTGCACGTTAACAACATCTACCGAATCTTATAAAAATTACTACAAGCATATATAAATTTAAGTAGAGAAGAAGGTGGGTTCCATCTTTTTCTCATAAAATCTCTGACTTGTGTTTTGAAGTGAAAGTTCCTTGTGCATTCATTATTACTATTTGATTGGCTGTCATTTAAGCATTTTTAAGATACATCTGTCAAAGGTTTCAGCCTTTCACATTATTATTACATGCATATATGTAGTGATCACGTATATATTTAATGAATTGTGCAATTTTGTGGTTGTATATTTTAGTAATAGTTTTTTTTATCAACTAAATGTCTTATTTCATATTTTTTCAAAAAATCTAGTAAGTAGACTGTTTTATTAAGCAGTTTAAACTTATTTATGATGTGTAATTATTTTGTGGCATCAGCGCAAGCTTTCTGAAGACATGCATACAGGTTAAAATGACTATTTTAATTATTCATAATTAGTGCATTTAGAGTTTGAAGTTTTTTTAAAAATAGTTATATAAAAACATTCTTGAAAATAAAACTGGACAGCACTTGTTTAATTTTGGTTATATTGTTTCTATTTTTGGTGGTAAATAATAATAATAAAACAGATATTTAAGAGTTATCAAGAAAATATCAACCAAAAATATAGTCCAAAATTGCTTTTAATTATTCTAAATTGTTTTTATTCTTATTTTATTTTTAAAATCCCTGTTTCTTCGACAATTTGTTACACCATTTGTAGAATTTTTATTTTAATTATTTATTTATTTATTTTGTTTGAATTGCAGACTTCGGAAATAAATTTACTTAAATTTTTTGTTAACATGACCTCATAAAATATATATAAAAAACAAAAATACAAAAAAGAAAATAGAAGCTTTTAGAAAGAATGAGTCAGAACATTTGCTTTCATTGACAATAATGGAAAGTTGTTGCATCTTACTTGTAAAGTTACAATTGTGAACTACAAAGTAAATAATTTTCATCAATATTACAAAGTAAGTCATCCTCATTTTTCAACTCAAGATCCACACAATTTAAAATTGCAAGCAGAGCAACTTAAGTCATTGCTATCAGGTCTTCATAAGCAACAAGGACTCTTGTCTTCTTTTAGTCATGAAGATGACAGAACCAGAAAAGCTAGGTTTTTGATAGCTTGGAATATTGTTTGTGCCAAACATCCATATGGAGAGGGGAAATTTACTTAAAGAAACTTCGAAGAAGTGGTAAAAGTTTTGGATCCAGATAATACAAAACTATATAAATTGATCATACAAGTTCCTACTGGCATCATAATAGTGAAATTAATAAAAATGTTGAAAATAGTTAGATGTGTTATTTGAAAAAATTGTGATTTGAAAAATTGTGCAACATTCAGTTTAATTTTTGATGACTCTACAGGCATTCAGGATGTTCCACAAATGACCATTTTTGTTTGTAATATAGCTTCAGTTGTAAATGTGAAGGAAAAATACTGATTTTTAAAATAACATTCCTAAAATTCCATGTTTTGTAACTCTTCAATGTGCATTTCACCATGAGAATCTCATAGCAAAATACTTAAAATACAAAAGTGTATGGAAATTTTTTTTGCAGATTATAAATTAGGACAAATGCGAAAATGCACCATCAATTTAAATAGAAGAATTAAATGATGAAATGGATGGATTACCTAGTGATCTCTTCTAATTGTCTGCTATAAAATGGCTATCAACTTATAATGTATTGATCCATTTTGTGAAACTCCTAAATCCTATCATAACATTTTTACAAAAAAAAAAAAAGGAAAAAAAATAGCCAGAATTAGAAAATGAAACTTGATTTTCTGACTTATTGTTCCTTACAGACATTATTAAACATTTGCAAACAATTTGGCTTTACAAGAAAAGGGATAAATGATTAGCTATTTATAACACAATGTATTTAGTTTTGAAGCTAAATTTCAGCTTTTTGTGCTCAATCTTAAGTCCAAAATATTTAATCACTTTCCATGAGTAAAAGCAAATATAATTAATATCAAATAAAAAAAAATTAGATGAATAAGTAGAATATTTGGAAGAATTGCAAGCAGATTTCAAATGTAGATTTGAAGATTTAAAAAGTTGTAAATCTACATTTATATATTTTATGAACCCATATATTTGTGCTATTATTGAAGATGGATTTTCATTTTTTGAAATAATACTTGTTGAAAAAGCAGCTGGGGAATTGGAATTATTAGAGATGAAAGTGAATCAGGCATTGCAAAAACATCATAAATCTAATTCTCTAATTGAATTTTGGAAACTCATGACAGAATTAAAATATCCACACTTAAACAAAGTTGCTTGCCATCTAATTTCAATTTTTGGTACAACATATTGCTGTGAATCATTGTATTCCACAATAAAGTTTGTGAAGTCAAAATATTGTTCACAGTTGACCAATCAGCATCTCACAGAATTGCTATAAACAGCTTTTGACTGGATTGGAAATGGGCCTTCTGTAGACCAGGTTAACTATTGAGGCTTTGCCAGCTTGCGGCAATTGTTTAACCATTAATTTGGATGCACCACTTAAATGCTAATCCATTAGAATACACAATAATCAGAAAATCTAAACAATAATGCTGTGATACAAAAATATGCTGATCATCATCAATGCTCTGGTCACTTGTTTTGGCCAACTATAAACTTAAATTTTTAATGAGACTAAACTAAATAAAATATAATGTATGGGTTTTAAAGAGTATTCTCTTTTGTGCCAATCAGGATAATGATTGATCATTTCAGGATGTCCAAAAGCACTAAATACACATCTCCATTCATATAGTCATCTTGTGCTCGAATCTAGCTCAGACAACATAAGCTCTATTATTGTATGTGACCAAGAAATGATGATTTAATACAATTTTTAACAATTAAATAAGTTTTTAATAACAATAAAAAATAGTATTATGGCTCTTCACATATCAATTAAGCCTTCTGATTTTGATTACTATACAATAAAAAAAATTATCACATTTATGATTTACAAAATTGCAATACACAATTCAAGTTATTACTATGGTTTACATATATGCACACAGATGCGTGATTTATAACATACAATTAATGTATTTCAATTGGTATTCAATAATGACAAAAAATGATTAAAATTTTACATATGAGTTATATTTGACTAGCATTGATATATATATACGAGCACACATACATATGTGTTCTTGTAATTTCTGAACACATTTGAGTTCTTACAAATAAATATTTTTAATTGTCACTTTTAAATGATATAAAATACATAGATTTACATATATGTTCTAATAGGTTTATCAATACATGTATATATATATATATATCAGCACAGACATGCATTATATTAATTTATTAACACAAATTCAATTTTGTCAAAATAATAAATGACATCAATTTTTACCTAAATGGATCTATCTGACGTGCATTGATATATAAATATGCACACAGAGTGCAGTACATTTGAGAAATGGGTATATTTGAATGGTTATACAATAAATGATTGAAAATAATCATTATAGATTATATATCTCACTTTAAGAATGTCATTTTAAAGGAATATGAAAATTATTTCTTTACAAAAAATATATATCAAATCATCATTCTTTTAGTCATTTGACTCTAATAAATTATTTACTTGTTTTGCTTTTAGTTGTTAATTTATAATTTTAAAAGTAATTTTAAGGATTATTAAAATAAATACAACTCACTATATATACACACAACTTGTTTATCTGTGGTTCCCTGCATGTATAGATAAACAGCAGCATAAGTACACCAATTTATTCAAGCTTTCTCTTAGTTCTTGGTCTATCAGAAAAATATAATCCAGGTTTGTTGTCATCATCAGGAAGAAGTATTGAAGTAATTTGTTGGCATACCATGAGTTTCCTTCTGTAATCCAAGCAATTGTCAGTATCAGGAAGAGGTATTATTTGGGTGATATGTTACCATGTCAGAGCTTTCTTCTGTCCAGGATTAGCAAGCTGTCTTCTAGAACATATTTAAGCAGCTAGTTGATCCATTTGAAGTGCCCCTGGCCTCATGAATCAAAACTCTGCAGTAAACAATGGTGGCAGCTACTGGACTGGTACTCTCTTAAATCTTCATATTAGTTCTGTAAATATAGAGGATTTGAACTCAGATTTTCAAGCACCCTTCAACTATCCACACTATCTCATACAACTGATACACATGACCACACACATGTAGAAAATATTATTAATCACCAATATACATATTTCATGCTAAACCAGCACTCATCAGTTGGTCCAGATTATCATCTCCCACACATATATATATAATCAATGCTCAGTTTATATTAAGATAGCAAATCTTCATACTTTAATGGACAGGTTTCAATCCACTGCAACCTCCAACTTTTCAGCCATCCATATCATTGAAAATCTGATAATATTAGCATCAGCATGGGGTTTGAGTTTTCACCATCAGATTTTCAATGATATGGATGGCTGAAAAGTTGGAGGTTGCAGTGGATTGAAGCCTGTCCATTAAAGTATGAAGATTTGCTATCTTAATATAAACTGAGCATTGATTATATATATGTGTGGGAGATGATAATCTGGACCAACTGATGAGTGCTGGTTTAGCATAAAATATGTATATTCATGATTAATAATCTTTTCTACATGTGTGTGGTCATGTGTATCAGTTGTATGAGATAGTGTGGATAGTTGAAGGGTGCTTGAAAATCTGAGTTCAAATCCTCTATACTTACAATTAAGCTCCCAGGTTTGTGAAGTGCCTGGTTTTCAAATATTTATATTAGTTCTGTATAACTCTGGTAGCTATTCTGATAACCACTCCTCAAAAAATTAAAGCCAAACTTTTGCAGTTGGCCTAGTTGGCCACTACTTAAAATGTTAACACCAGATTCTTCTAACCAACTCTCACAAACTGCAAGCAAAACTTAACTGATATTTTTTATCAGTCTTTTTATAATCTTGGTTGGAGCATGTGATAAAAACATAGTGACTGTTTTCAATCTGTCTAATCCTTTTGAAAACAAGCCGGAAATTTTTATCAAAGTGTGATTGGAAAAAATTGATTTCAGTTAACTTTAATCCTTTGGAATCTACATACATGTTTTTACTCAGATAATAGAAATTTACAAATTAATTAAAAGACTTCAAAAATAGACATTTTTATAATTATCAAAAAACATGCTTAATTTTCATTTTTTAAAATCAGAATAAAAATATTAATTTTTATTTATCAGACCTTTTTTAAATATCCAATTTTATAATAAAATATTAATTTCATAATGAAATTTTATTTCAAACCCTTTACTTATTATTATTTTATTTTAGGAAATATAAAAAAATATCTACAAAAATGTATGTCTGTGTTTATTTCTACTTTTTCTTTATTATATATATACTATATTATTATGTGTGTACTATATAACCCAACTGGTTACAATATATATGCTCAAAAATAAAACTCTTTAGTGGTTTACTAGTAATGTTTTCCATTCATCAATTTCCAATTTTAATCACAATTAGATATGTAGAGTCAGTAGATTAATCTGCTTAACAGCATATGTGAAAATAGTTGCACAGTGTCTAATCAAACTCATCAAGCAAAGTTGAACATCCTAATGGTTACAGGTTAATAAGAAAGTTGGCAATGCATATTTTTAATTCAACTATGGGTAGAGATTCTGTATACCTCATGTTAAACAGAATAAGAAGAATAAAATAATTTTCTGAGCTGATCCTTATATAGCTTCCAGCTTTGCAAAATACTTTTTTCTTTACTTAATCTGTTTACAGAATTTATTAATTAAACAAACCAGTAATAGCTTAATTTATCCTGTTAACAAAATACTTTAATTAAACCAGCATGCATGTTTATACAATTCTTTAATTAAACAAGCCCACATCTTTATAGATGACACTGAAAATATTATTGATTGAAATTCAACATTCCCAAAACAAGGAATAAAGCCTAAAAAGAAATTTATTTTCCAAAAATTTTAATTAATACAAATATAAAATCATTGATTAAAAGTTTTATAGATTATTTTTAATCAAGCTTTGTTTCAATAGCATTCATTTTAAGACAGACAGATTTGAAATACATCTAATTAAAATAAATCGGTTTATTTATCTTTTTTTAAAAATTAAAGTAAAATTGATTTAAATGGTTTGAAAATGCAGATCTTTATCAATATGTGTGTATATAATTACAACAAACATTGCAGTGCATGTGCTTAGGATATAAATATCTTCTGCTTAAATTACATACAATCTCAGCACTGGTAAATAACATTTAATATTAATATAAACTTATAAGAAAATACTTAGTAAAATTTAAATTTGATCTGCAACTGCCATCTTTAATAATTTTAAAATGAATTAAAGATTGGGATAGGTGACCACTATCTATCCCAGTATGTAGATATATATCTACTGTAACCTGTCCATCCCCAACTCTACTCAAAAGCCTAACTCAAACAATAAATTATATAAAAACATTAATTCTTGAGAGTCAATACTTGACTATAAATATCTATTACATAATATCTAAGATAGATGTTGCAATAGAGTGGTTTTAACAATAAAATACATAAAATATACCTCCCAATGGCATATCAAATCAATTACATAAAAAAATTAATAAAATCCATTACTTTCTAACATCCTTCATAATAAATACTATTACCTTATGTATATATCTCAAGGTCCTTAATTATTCTTATAAAATAAAATAATAATTCCTTCATTTAAGATAATTGAATAATAAGAGGGATTTTATTAAGATTCAACCATTTTAATAATAACCAAACTTAACATTATAATACAATTTAGATCATTTTTTTATAACTAGCATATCTTTTTAACAACTAGAAGAAATTCACAATTATTGCTTATTACTATATTTTCCAATAATTAATAGAATTATGAATTAAGAATATTAATTATAAAATGAACTACTTTATGATCGCCATAAACTATATTCATTAATCAAAACAACTTTTCCTTTTTAATAACTTCAGTAAATTAATTAATCACCTTATACTGTTTTATATTTCCTCTTAACTTAAAATGTAAACTGTCTGAGGTATTCCCATTCCAATCTCTCTGATAAACTCATATACTATCCTGGATTTATTTTAAGAATGAATTCAAATTAATGTTACAGGAAATTCAATGTTATTTTAAAGATATAAGTATTTCAGGTTAAAACTGTGATGCTCTTAAATATTATCATTTATGTAATTATAATTTAATTTAATAAGCAATTAATTTATCAAATTTTGTTCTTTATAATATTCCCCATAATTTATATATTTAGATATGACAGTGTTATGAAAATAATTCAGAATAGAAACAAAGCCCTCAGTCTATATTTGTAATAAAATATTTGTTTATTTAAACAAACAACAATAAACCATAACAAAATTTTAACTATTACATATTATAAAAAAATAATAAACACATATAATATTACTAACATCTCAATGAGAACAATGCTGACTCCCATCTGCTTAGCAATTAAACTTTTAGATTACATCAATATATTCTGTTATGATCAATTTTCAATTATTTATTACTAACATACAATATATTTCTTTCTTTCTCCAGTTTTATAGTAATTTATTAGTTTTGAATATGGGTTCAATTTTCAATTATTTTTATTAAGTACATAATATATTATTCTTTTACTTCATTCCATATAATACGACACTTTTATAAATTTTGATATTTTTGTATGCATGTAAATCTTATTAACAACTATACTAAAGCTTTATCGTTATGTTGTTAGTTTTATAACATAAAAACTATAAGATTAACACAAATAATAGAAGCAACATTAAACCACATTTTGATAGTAATTCATTTGATTCATCCTTTCTTTATTTTTTTTTTCATCATTGATCTCATTTTATTTCCATCTGGTATCAATTCAAAAAATTACTTAAATATTACATTTGTTTTGCATTTACTTCCATTATATATTACACAATTTTCCATACTTTAGATCAGATATTACAATACAACCAACTATATTTGATGTTAACCTTACTTTTCTTGATTATTTAAAAAAATTCCATAGATAAGAAACTGATTTTTAGTACAGTAAAATACTACAATTATGAAATGGAGGCATTCTTTTCCTTTTAAATAAGATGTGCTGTCATGGCAAGTAGTCATTTTCTCTTCATGATGATACCTCAACATCCAGGCTTTTACATTAAGCTCTTATGGATCTTAACACTATGGAAATTCCTCACATTATGGTATCTAAAGTACATATATGAGGGTCACTTAGACTAACCTCATTATGTTTTCCTATCAGTTATTCAGGAAAGTATAACTTAATCACATTAATTATATCCTGGAATAATAACTTATCTAACTCTCAAAAGGCATTTCTACCATCTATCTATCATTACTAGAAATCAGCATAACAGTATTACAATATTATCTTCCCAATAATTGCTCTCTTACTATTCTAATGATGACATGTTGCAAAACAATATATATATAAGTTGACAATCGTCAATGTTTACTTCTTATATTAATTAAAGCTGAGATCAAAACTTTTTTTTATCTTTTATCATTCACACATTTAATCCTTTCATATATATATATATTTATACATTTTTTTTCTTTATTAGAATTATAACTACCATCTCTCAGTTCTTTATCGTGATAGTACATTGATTATTAATTATTTCATACATTAGAGCATACAATAAATTAATTTAAATTTTTGTTACCTTATAATAAAATTTACAAGTATTAATTTACCCCATTTTCAATCTTCTCTTTTCTTCCTGCTTCTTACATTCTCATCTTAAGTATATTTTTTTGAAATTATTAACTTTAAAACAAATATTAAAATATAATATACAATCATTTAAGTTCATTGACTTAATATTATCTTAATAACTAAGATACTGTTGGCAATTGTATAAATTAATAACCAAAGGAAAAAATTGTTTTCTTTCTCTTCTTCTTCTTTGTGATTCCTTCTCACATATGTTAATATTACAGTCAATACTTTTTGGCACATTAGGACTTTAAACTGTTAGGTTTGTTAGTGATTCCAAAGATATTCTACCTAGCATTTTAAAATGATGCAGTAATAATAATAAACAGAAATACATCACTGTTCCTTGCGACAATTTTCATTATTTATAGACCAAATTTTTTTATAGACAACTATTATAAAAATTGATGGAATTAGCAAATCAAACAATCAAGTCAAACATATATATTTAAATGTGAATCCTTTGAAGTATTGATTGCAAATCATTTTTATTTAAATCCTTCGTTTTGTTTCTATGTTTTAAACACGAATTTCTTTTCTTTATGAGAAATATACATAAGTTTCTTGAAATTAAGTCTCTTAATATAATTTTAAACCTATCTGACAGACTTAAGCTTATTATCTCCTCTTCATGAATTGTCCAGCGTTTATGCAGTTTACTTTAATGTAACTTGTAACGAATAAATGGGAGATTTCTCTCACCTATATAGTCAAGAATAAATATTTATTATTCTATTCATTTGATTAAAATTAAACGTTGTTTTAAAATATTATACATATCCATTCTTCAATTATAATATTATCTTTTTAATTTGAACAGTAGCAGTTATTTGAAACAACAGCACTAATTATTTTCTTCAACTTTTCCTTTCTATTATCCATTATATTAGTGTTCTATACCTTTTCTTGCTTAAATGACGAAAGTTATTTATTCTGATCTTGGTTTTTTTTTTTTTCAAATTAAACTATTACTTAAGTTTTTTTTTAAATAAAGAAGAGATAAACTGAAAATGTTTTGCTTACGTGAATTGTCCACTTTTTTAATTACTTGTACTGAATTACTTTTACTCTTCTCCATTTTTCAGTTTATAATAATAATATCCACTAGCAACTTTTTATGTACTAGCACTTTGAAATAAATCGATTTCCCCAAATTATGACTTGTGACCTTGAGAAGAAATTGGTTTAGATTATTCCATCATCTTGTTGAGCTTCTTTTAATTAAACACTTTATTATTAGTCTATTAAAATTGATTAACTTATTACTGTTGTATAAAATAAACTATTTTATAGTTTAGATAAATTTTACCAATATTTCATACAAACATTTTATTTACTTACTGGTTTGTTTTATTGCTAACAACCCCCCCCCCCCCTAACATTACGCGAGAACCTTATCCTTAACTCTGATTGGTCGATAACTTGAAAGTTGTTTCTTATTCACTTAATATTTAACTTATGCTACAATTTAACATACAAAAGAAAAAATTTTAATAATTATTTTAAAACTGATTTAATTTAAATAACATTTTAATTGAAAATTAATGATTTTTTTTTATTATCATTATAATTATTTTTAAAATGTATTATTAGAATTACATACAGATATATAAAACAAAACAACCATGCATGAATAAAAAAATGTGTATTTATAATCTCTTTTAAAGTCTCTGTTAAAAGTTATTTATTAAAGTATTAGTTCCAGCTATATCTTTAAAATTTAAAATTTTGGACCATTTAATACAGTGGACCAACTAAAAGATCACAATATATATAATGTATGTTTGTTGAGTGTTGTATTCAGGCTACATATAGGCTCCACAGATGATAGACAGTGCAAAAACCAATTGTAAATAACAAATAAGCAATGTCTTACCAAAATCTATTGAGACACCTTGTAGAATAGATTATTGGTTAATCAAAGTCTAGGTACTATTTGTAGTACATAGTCTTTTTCTGTCTCTCCTTTTTCTTTTTTTACACTTATTTAAATTATTGTAGAGCCTTGTTATTGTGTCTCTCATGATATCAGGCATCATTTATACTATTTGTGATAATGTGATTGTGTATTTGTACAACCTCATGTACATTTCTTCTGACTCCAATTCCCTTTTTCATTGTTATTAACTTAACCCCTTGAAAATTAAGAAAACAATTGCAAGATAGCTTAATAATCTGCTATTTATAATCTTTGCTTGAGGCAGAGCAATCAATTATTTCACACAATCTGTATTCTCATACCAACTAGATTACTTCTTAGAGCAATAGAAATAATAAGCATAGTAATAATAAATACCAGTAATGGAGTTTAAACATGTCAAGTGGTAGTAGAAAAGGTAAAGTACTATAAATCTAATTCTTTTCTAAATATGGGTACATGGTATGGATGACCTTTTACTTAATATAAACTCTTCAAGATCAATGCAGTGGTGGCAAAGAAGTTGTCAAGTTTCAAGATTGATATAGCAACCTTAGTGAAATTTGTCTTCCAGGATAAGAAAATTTAATAGAATAGATAGATGGATAAAAATGTTTTTCAAAATATAGATCATTCAGTGAAAAGAGAATGCATGATATTGTATTTGCTTTAAAATATAATATCAACAGGATAATAAAAAACTAACAGTGTTAAAAATGTGCCTTACATAATAGTACCTTTTATAAAATATGCATCAGCATTACATTTTGAGAATTCAGACATGGAAAAATTTTATTCCTTGTTGTATAGCATTAGTATAGTAATATCATTAAAAAACTATTTTTTTCTTTTGGAGAATTTGAATAGATATGTTTATACAATTAGTAGGCTCTTGCCAAAAGTTATTGAATATAATAGTACTATTAATGCAAATTCAAATGGTTTGTTATTATATAATTTTTCATAACACCTGAATTGACTATAATAAGCACTTTCTGTAGGCAGAAAAACCAACTAAAAAGAAACATGGATACATTCATGCTCAAATCAATGACATTTAATACTTTATGTTATAGTTAATATTTACAAAGTTATTATAGATTAGTATTCTCACAGTAAAAAATGAACATTCCAATCATAAATACAAGAAAATTTGTTTGTCCTTTAAAAAAAATCTACTATACCTAACTACATTTCAACAGTGATTAAACACTAAAGCTTCCAGTTTGGGTTCTACTGAAGCATGAAATTAACTTCAGGAGTGTTTCTAGGATCTTATTGAAGCATGGAATCTCTTAAAAAGTGTTACAGATACAAGTAAATCTAGTCTTGGGTTTATTAAAGCAAAAGAGCTATGACTGGTTCCTTTGATAATGACTTAATTATTTGTGAAATCAAATGTAAAAGTTCATAATAAATATAGACATCTGAAGGTAGATTTAAGGCTTAAAAATGATTGGTGGATTAAAACTATAAAAAAGATATAGACATTTACTGATCATGATTATCCTATATCTTTTTATGCTCTGAAGACTATATATAAATCTGAGAAACAGTATCACAAATTTATTGAATTTAGTAATAGCATTCCTTTATATGTCACATGATCACTATCTCTTATACTAGCACATAATTGTTATTAAACAAGGCAAAACTCTCCATACAGTATTGGATGAGTAGGCACTAGATAGGGATTTTATGCACAAGCCTTCTGGCATCCATTGATTACTCTGGTTGGCACAGGGTGGCACTACTGTATAGAGAGTTTTGCCTTGTTTAATTCCTTTATATGATGACAATGATATGTTAACCTATGTGCACATGTACTCATATACACCTAGAAACTAACCACTATTCAAAGGCAATTGAACATCATTCTTAACATTAATGCTATTAATAAAGAATTGATTTCAAATAGTTATATCTTTTCACATTACTCTTTTTTTACTAATTTGTTTTTTCAAATATAAACAAGCAGTGTTTCCAGAAAAATTTTAAAGTATGAAATAAATGATACTTTTTCAATATTTAGTCTAAAGATAATTATTTAATGTATTTTATTTATATCTGGGTTTTACTTATTTTTTTGATATAGACTCATTAATACTTTCTTGTAACTCTATTATATAATATAAAACATATTAGTTTAAACCTAAATTAATTTTATTTTTAATATTATTATAAATGCCATTATTATTATCATTTTAAATACAAAATTAAAGTATACTGTAACCCTATAGCTTCAATGTAACATGTTGATTTATTAATGGTGTTAAGTATGTAACATTTACGAAATTTGTTTATAAAATCCTTTTATCTACTGCAGATGCAAATTTTTACAATTAGTAATACTTGGCATTAATAATGAGTAAATGATAAGATTTATGTCTTGAACATTTGAACCAAAATATTTTGATTTTACTCTCAAAATAAATATGTAGACCTCCTCTACATTATATGTTTTTTACCATAAAAGAAACCTCACCAACCCAAGAATTATATGTGAGCTATGTCACAGAGAAAATATCAAAGTCATATTTTTGTCTGAGTGTAGCAGTCATACATTATCATAAAAACGCTACAATGACCCATTCAGTTGCTAAATTTTTTCCAAAGGCCTGATTTGCAGAGATGAAAAATTCCATATCAAACTATAAATAATATTTTAATTTGCAAAGCGCAGATAGTTGAAAATTGAAATACATTGAGATACTGCTAAATTTCTCAGTGCTCATTACAATACTTATGACTGACTTAGATATATAGAAAGAAAACTAGAGAAGGGGGTGGCTGCCCTTTTCTTGTAAAATCTTTATCGGGTGTTTAGGTTTGATTGTTATTTGGACAACTATCATTGACATCTGATTGGCTGTTGGATAAGTATCGTAATGAGTGCTGAGAGATTTAGCAGTATCTCAATTTATTTCAATATTCAAACTATATGTTCCTATGTATCAATAATACAAGAAGACACTTCAACACATTTAACTAATTATACAAAATAAACTAGAGAGACAAATTATCCAACAGTCATACTTGCATCTAAATATTTCTATATGCCTTAGAGTGTTTTAACCTATAATTAAATGTATATACTATGTCTTCTATTTGAATATTAATGTACATTATCTATGATATAATATGATTTCAATGTATTATGCTTTTTCTCATTCTAAAATAACTGTCATAATTAATGTAATGCAGAATTTGTCAAGTTCTATGAATTAATCATTATTTCTATTCTGTAATATCTTTGGCCAATAAAGTTCCATTAGATATTTAAAATGAAATGATAGATACTTTCAGGATGTGTAAATATTAGTAATTATAGTTTATTGCTATATGAAAAATAAATTGTCCCAATAAATTATTTCATTTTTATTTTTCAGAAAGTAAAACTAATTTTCAATATAAAAATAAAATTTAGTATTTATATGTAGAATATTTGTAATTACATTTTTAAATAATGTTTGGGAAATAGGTGGGCCATATATATTGAAATGACATGTAACAGGGTGTGGTGTGGTGTAATGGCAACAATCATAATCATCTCATGATCAATAAAGTGATTTCAATGAAGAAGAGAATCAGCACTGAATTAAAATAAGTAGTTACACTAATAATAACTTACATAACCAACATTAAACATAAATAATCAACAGTCTGCCTTAGTGGTTGGATTTTTTAAAAAATGCACTATAAAACATAGGCTACTTATCTAGCCACTACAAAACTTTGGTAAAAATCTAACAATCATCTGGAAAACCATATTTAAGTGATGAATTATCTATCATAATAACAAAATTGCTGGGATTCTGGTACACACTGATCATCATCAGTTCTTTGTTCATAGAGTTCCACAAGTATACAGGTTAATTCTATATAATTTCTAATCTGGAAAAAATAGAGTACAGTGGACTTTAAAAGTGATCATTATCTTTGCAACATCTCGAATATTAACTGGATGCCCAAACAGCAACATATATTTCTATATAAACTAACCATTATTGCTCTAGAGATAGCCCAGGATTAAAAGACCTTAGGGACTGTAAACTATGAACAAGTGAAAATATAATATATATGCTCAATTTATCTTAATTTAAATAGTCTTATAGGGATTATTTCCAAATCTTCTAAAACATTATGTGTTAATAAAACCAAATCACATATACTGCCATTTTGTAGAATACATAAAAACATTAACAACATTATTTTTTAACCATTTATTTAAGAAATTAACTAATTAATTAATAAATTTAGAAAACCTATGACATGATAATTCCAAATCTAATAACATTTTTTATAAATAAAAATTTCATACACAAATAAGATTAAGTTGTTATTGACTCTTACTAATTAAATTAATTATCCTTTATTTTAAATAGAATTATCTCTTTTTTAATGATTAAAATTGGAAAACAACAGTTCATAGAAAAATAAAATTTAAGATTAATTAAAATCTTTTTTAAAAAAATAGGAAGGTCCCACATCCTTTTTACAAATTTTGAAGAGAAAATAAATAAATAAAAAGCATGTTTCAACAACAAAAAATATTTAAAAAAATATTCATTATTATTTATATTAAAAATTATTAATTATATTAAACATTATTTGTATATGTATAAGTACACATTATAATACCTTATATGATCATGGTTTCATTCTTTTGTGTTCTTTCAATTTTGTAATTTTAGGTTTCTTTCGAAGTCAGATTTTTCTTGTTTTCTCCAAATGTTCAGATTAAACAATCAGAAGTTCCTTCATTAACTTTTTTCTTCTGTAGCTTCAAATTTCAATCATGATGACACTTCCAAATTAACACAAATTCCAAGTTAGGTAAACGTAATTCAATGTATTTATTTTACAATATAATTTTTGGATTAGCTCAAGCTGAATTTATCCATTTCCCTATATAATAATTTGCAATCAGGCTAATAGAGACTGAGACAGTCATGCTTTAGGATGGAATACTAAGCTTTTGTCAGATTTCTGTGGGCATATTCTCCTTTTAATTTTTTCTAGTGAAATTTGATGATGCTCAGCTTCTAGCTAAAGCTTAACACATGGTTTTTTTTTCAAATTTATTTTAAAAAACTTTTTAAATAGTGAGGTTAGTCTTACTTTAAACTAAAGCTTTTCACTGTGCTCTTTACAGTTAGGCTGTTACATATCTTCTTTTATGCAAAACTGGACCAATAATGAATTGCTGACTAAAGTAGATGTGGAAGTGTAATGCTTTAATCTGCTATCTTATTTAATTTGGAACAATCCTGTATCCATTCAATGACATATTATCTCAGCCATGATAACATTAAAATCTGTCCAATAGATTCTATTTTTACAAAAGGTTAGTTGGTTATTTCCCTCCTTTTTTTCTTTTTAATTAAAAAAATTCTAATCATAATTGTTGAAATTTTTCTGCAGTTATTTCTTTTTTCTTAACTATCAAAAACAATATAATCCTTCAGTTACATTTTTATTTGAGCAGCAAAAAGTTATTTGGTTATTCCTTTTTTTTCTTTTTAATTAAAAAAAATTCAATTACTATTGTTGAAATTATTCTGCAGTTATTATTTCTTAACTATCAAAAATAGTATAATCCTTTAATTACACTTTCATTTGACAACATTACTTTGTTTGTAGAGAGATAAAGAAAAAAGCAACTCTAATTAATTAAAAACAGTATTTCTTCCTAAAAATATTAGAACCTATATTTTCCTTTTTTAAAAAAAACTTATAAACAGTACTTAAAATTTTACTTATTTCTCTTTCTTTAATTTTTTAAGTTAAAAGTAGATAAAATTATTGAAGGGCAAGAAGTAAATTATTAATTTTTTATTTTATTCTTTTTTTAAAAAAAACTTTTTTCAGTTACAACTACCCATAACCAGCTATATATATTCACATTCTTATTGTTAAAAAATGTTTGGCATTTTCATATTATCATTTAAATTAATGCTTGTTATTTTAAAAATGTGAGAAAAAAATATATCCAATCTCCATTCTAAATTTGTTGTTTTTAATAAGTTGTAATATCTGACATGACCAAAATTGGCCTTGGTCTACAATATTATAATATACACACAAACATTCTATACATGTTTGTTCACAGTTACTTATACAAATGTGCGCATATGTACAATTGGGCAAATTAAGTTAATAATGTATATTTGCCTTTCTACTATTTCCATCTTATCAATGTTATTATTAAATAATACATAAAACAAATTATTACATGTCATATAGTTTTACTATTAAAAACAAAAGTCCACTGTAAATGATTTCTACTTAAACTCAAATTTGAATACATAAAAAATCAGAATTGTAAGAAAAAATTGTTATTAATAATGATTGATAAATATTATATTATCCATTTTGAATGAAATTGTATGTAAATTAAATAGAAGTCATCTTAAAACACATGTATCAAAATTTGTAATTTATGAAAACATTTTGAATTAATAATGTTAAAAATGTTTAAATTCTTTATTTTTATTTTTTGATAATGATTACATTTTCTCAGCTTTATAGTTTTTTGTGGTGCTTTTTAGAAAATTTAATGTTTTATTTTTATTATTTTACAATATAATGTTATTGTGAAAATTGCTATCTTCAATCAAATGCACCAAAATCAATTTGACATCTTGGTAATTAAAAAGCTGGTTTATAATGAAAGATAAAGATTCTATTGATGTTCTTAGCTTGTAACATTTTGTACTTAAAACAATGTGATGATCCTATGAACTAAAAGATTATAAATCAGAAAATTGATTTTTTATTAATTCTTATTTTTTGTTTTTTATTTTTAATATTTGTTTTTTTAAATCATGGACAACTGAAATTATAGATATGGAATCACAGATATGAGAAGTATTGTGTATAACAACATCATTCAGGTTCACAATAAATTAGCAAGAAGAAATGATACATAATTTAACCTGTACTATTCTGCAACTATTAACCATTTTTATAATGTAAAAAAAATAAATTAATAATTATACTAATATTATATGTTCAATTGGTCTAAATATTTTTTTAGTGTTCAAGGTAAGTGGGAAGGGAATGGTGTGTAACCATTTCATTCAATTAGACAAGTAAGAATTTAATCCAACTTTTTAAAGTTTGAAATCATTCCCAAATTCTTTTTGTGTATATTTAAATAATGCTTTATTATGAAATATATGCCCAGGTTAAGAAAGTATTTAGATATTGCAATGTGTATATAAATTTAACCAAGGCAAAAGAAATACTGATATAATATTTGTGAATAAAAAAAAAATTATAATCAACTATTCTTACTTTTCAATTCTATATAATAATATTGACAATTTTTGATTATGCAAAACTTTTTTGTGAAATTGTTTTAATTAAGTAAAGATATTATTTTAATAATAATAATAATAAATACAAAATAGAGACTAAAACTACTACTACTAATAATAATAACAACAGTGACAACAACAACAACAATAATAACAACAACAGCAACAACAATTCAATTCTTTAATGTTCATAAGCCCAATTACAAATTGCACCTAAAAAGGTGTATATTACATGTTTAGGGCAGTAATAAAAAATTCACTAATCATACAATATATATATATTAAAATCTTTGAAAAATCATTAATATTAAGTTGAAAAAGGTTTTCACTAACAAAATCTGAATTGTAAGTATTAGAGAGACACAAAGTGGGAAATTTTAAAGTATCACGTCTACAAGTTTCAATGAATAATAATTAGGTACATGAGTCTCATATACTGACAATAATTCAAATGTAGTTGAAATTATGTTATAAGAAATATTTTTTTCATTAATGACTGTATAAAATGTTTATATCCCTAGTTCTTCTCTTTGCTAAAAGAGATATATTACGATCATTTTTCAGTTGACACCTCTTAAAAAAAATTTTTTTTTGAAAACTAATTGCATTTTACTTATGTCTCCTTTTGAATGTGGATTCTGTAAAACTGATCCAAATTCCAAAATAGAAAAAACCAAAGATAGAAAAAGTTTATATTTAGTGAAGTATTCAAAAGCACTATTATGTCTGTAAATAGTTCCCAACACCTTGAGGACTTTATTTAATATTGATTGTATGTGATGATGAAAGGAGCCACTACAGGAAATTATAATTCCAAAGATCTTGGACAGTGTCAGCAGATTTTATTTTAAAATTATTAGTATTCAAATCAAAGACTTTCTGATTTATTGGAATAAAATACAGAAGAGCATTTGTCTACATTCACTATCATTCTATTTTTTTCACACCATTTGGAAAAACTATTAATATCATCATGTAGCAATATACAATCGTGAATAGAATAGAGGTGACTAAAAATCTTACAATCATCAGCACAACACAGGATATGGGAGTATTGTAGATAAGTTTTGAAGTCATTAATATATATATTAAAAAGCAATGGAGCCAAAATACTATCTTGTGGCATTCCAAGATAATAATATTGGGAAGATATTCAGCCATTAAACTTAACAAAAGCTGCTCTATCTTTTCTAAATGATTTAAACCAACAAAATATATTATTTGCTAGACCAAGATTATGTAATTTAATAAGAATGATGTTATCGTCAATTTTATCAAAGGCTTTATACATTTCAAAATAGATAACATTCATGTCATAGTAATGAGATTTGTTTCTATTAATTTATTTGACACAAAACCATGTTGTTCCAATATTAATAATTTACTGGTATCATGCACTATTTTATTATAGGTGCATCTTTTAAATATGCTTGCAATGGTGTGCAACACTGAAGTGGGTCTTTAATTATTGATATTATCTTTATCTCCACTTTTAAAGATAGAAATGACTTTAGCAATTTTTAGATATGTGGGGAAAGTAAAACTTGTTAGAGAACAATTAAGAATGTGGCAAAGAGGTGAAAAGATATATTCAATACAAATTTATAAATGAAAATGGGGATACTATCTGAACCAAGACTGAATTTTAACTTAAATTGTTTAATGGCTGCTACAATATCACATTCTGTAAATTTTTTTAGTGAAATACCTTTTCTTATATCCTCATTAATCAATGTATGATCATTATAATGTAGCAGCGGTGGTAATAACAATATCATCATCATCATCATCAAAGTGAAACTAGAATAATCACTAAACATTCCCCCCCTTTAAAAAATAAAAATATATATGTTTATCCTTTTATTTATTCTTTTTAGTCATAAATTTTAGTGCGTGAATTATCTTTATTTAATTAAGCAAATTAGTTTCACTATCCAACAACAAAAAATTTACAGTCAATTTAAAATCTTTTTAAATTGATTGATTTTTATAATGTTATCTGTTAATAAATAGCTATTATCTAACACAGAAAGAAAACTACACTCTTAATATATATATATGTAAAAATACAGTTGTATTTGTTTATTTCTCAGAATAAACCAGGGCATTGTTTTTTTTATGTCTAATTTTCCAGTATATATATAATGAGAAATACTACGTAAACAAGTTATGAATTTGCTTGGATTTATGTATTTGTAATATGTAAACAGATTTATGTTATTTACTTTACACATAAAACAAAAGTAGTTATTCATTTGGAATCAGTGCCATCTAGGAAAACCTCAGATTTAATAAAAATTTAAAAATTTTAAGACAATCATGCTTACAAATTTTTCTTTGTCATATCCAATCCAACTAACTATTTAGTATTGATTAATAAACTGATTTTATTTAATTGTTCGTAGAATACAAAGTAAATGATGGATGGATAAATATTCAGATTATTATTTCCTAAAAATTAACAAGCATGGTGAGAGATGTTTTTGTCTTCACTGCCTTCTATATTGAACTGTTAGAGATATTTGCAATTAAATTTATAATTCATAGACTGTTTGACCATGCACCATTACATTACAAATGTGAGTGCATTTATTGTATATACCAGCTGCACGCAACCTTCTAAAGGCCCGCGATTTTTTTAATTAGATGCTATAACAATTTTGTTTTAAGATTTAAGATAAATTAACAAAAGTTTTTAAATGTGAGAATTGTGCATTAGTGTGAAAGACTGTTATTATGGTAGAATTAAAAAACTGTGGCTTTCAGCCCGTTGTTTTTGTAATAATTGGTTACTTAATTTTTTTTTAATGATTTAATGTAAATTAAATAAAACATTTTAATATTATATAAATAAATTTCTGAATTTTAATAAAGTTAAATTAAAATTTACATTTTAAAATATGTTATATTTGATAGCTTTAAATATATATTTACTGGAGCACCATCTGAATTAATGTCAGAATACAAAAACAGCAGTCATTTTTTGTAATACTTTTTTAAATTAAATATAATAATTGTAATTTTTTATTTAATTAGTTGTTTAACAACATTTTAAAGTTTTAATATAAATATGTTTTTTTTTTTTATTAAGCATTGATAATTTATAAAAATTCATTAATAATGAATCAGCATTTGTGGTTGTTTCTGCATCTGGATGGGAACTTTTACTGTGAAATATATACTATATCTCTGTAGTTAAGAGCACTGATGTTGATGTTTTTCCAAGCATTTTAAACTTAGTGGTGAAATTAGTTCCTTCACATGAACATAGTTGTTGTGACATCATCAGACAAACATTCATTCTCCAATCAGACAACAGGAAAAAAAATGAATTTTGTATTTCAAAATATCAACATATTAAAATAAGTGAACATTTTAAAACTTACTTTTATAGAATTGTTATATTTATACTAATACTTCTGGATATATTACATTTTTAATAAAAAGCCATTCCATCATTTAGTAAATGTCCTTATTCATTACCATGTATTACCATAATTTTTATTTGCTTTTCATTTTTGCATCTTGATAATGCTATGTATAATTGACCATGAGAAAATACAGGTTCTTCTAAGTACAATCCTACTGATTAAAAATGTTTCACCTTGTGACTTGGTAATTATCATTGTAAATGATATAATCTGTGAGAATTGTCTTCTTTTCAAAATAAAAGGGAAATTAATTTTGCTTGGTGTAATATTGATTCTCAGAATAAAAAATCTTATCTCCTTTATTTATGCCAGTTAATAGTTCGGCATCAATATCTTGTTTATAAATAAATTTTATTAGCAAGTGAGTTCAAGTGCATAATCCTTTTTAAGGATTTAAGTTTCTTATAAGCATCACAATAGCATCAATTTTCAAATTTAATTTATATGGTAGCATTCCAGATGGTGTTTGCACATGCAAAAATTCTGCTGGATAATTGATATTTTTTCATTATCGGAAACAATAGAATCAGAACTATAAAAAATTTTCATATTTCCAGATAATAGATTAAAAATTTCATTATTTAATTGTAATGAAATTTTATTTTTACTGATTAATATGGTTTTTGTGAAACTTCATTAATTTCAGATGCCATTATTTGATTTCCATAAATTTCTGTAATAATAGAAGAATTACAATCATATGACAAGGAATATTCAATTAAATCATTATCTAATTCTGCAATTGGATTGATTTTACTTTCTCCAATATTAAGTAACCATTGGTTAAAATTACTTTGACCTTCAAAGAACATATTTTCTAACAATCAAAGTTGTTTAGACTGTCATTATAATGGACTTAACTTAATACATGCTTCAACAACATCAGTTCTACTTCCTCTTATAATAACTGGTAATGTTTGTTAAAAGTGTCCTCCAAGTAAAATAACTTTATTAGCAAATGGTTGTTGAATTATCATAAGTTCTTTTAATAATTTATCGATACATCATAAAATATACCATGACATCATTGTTGCTTCATCAATAATTATAAGTTTGACTTCACATAATGTTTGAGCTTCATCAAAATTTAATTGAATATTTGAAACAGATGTTTCTAAACAGGGACCTGGAATTTGAAATTCATTACGTACTGTTCAATCATTTTTAATAAGGTAGCAGCAAGTTGTATTATGAAGTAATATAATTTCACTATGTCCTTTTAAAAATACATTAATTTATTATATAAATAAGTTTTACCTGATCCACCTGGTCCATCTATATAAAGACATTTTTCTATTGCTTCAGGATTGTCAATTGCATTTACAATTTTATCAAAAGCTTCTCTTTGAAGTAAATTAAGTGTTGCAATTTTTTAAGTGCTTCAAACACTTCAGTAATAACATCAAATATTTGATTTCACTAAATTTGAATAGGATCTGCATTTGGAAGATTAAATGTTTGCAATGTTAACCTATGTCCTGCAAATATGACTTGAATATCTAACAGTGCTAGTTGTTAAACCACTAAACATCACATGATCACCATCTCTATACTAGCACATAATTGTTGTAAACAAATGCAAAGCCAGAAACTAGTCTGGGGATATTGGATGAGTAGGCACTAGATAGGGATTTTATGCACAAGCCTTCTGGCATCCATTGATTACTCTGTTTGGCACAGGGTGGCACTACTATATGGAGAGTTTTGCCTTTGTTTAGTGCTAGTTGTTGTGCAACAGAATTTGTATATTCATAAAGAAAATCTCAAATAAATCATTTAACATTTTTTTCCATAAATCTAAAATATTTGTTGGAGTATAAAATATAAGCAAATATTTCTCGCAATTTTTTTGGTAATTTAATAGCAATAATCTCATTTAAACACATTTCCCCAATCGACATCATCAGCTAATATTTGTGTTTGTTTTGCTGCTTCTTTAAATGTAGGATAAATAATTCCTTTATATGTTTTTAAATATTCAAAGCTGGTTGCACCTGTAACTTTTTTTGATGTGATTCTTTTCATTTTGCTTCACTTAGCAAATATTATATTTCAAACACAAATTTATGTACTTTAATTGCATTTTCTTCATGATTTAAAAAATCTGTATTTCAATGCACATGTACTGATTTAATTTCAGTGTAATTTTTTTATTAATAGTGAAGTCACTTCCTTCAGATAAACACAACACGCTAACCAAAACTAACCTGGAAATACATGATATAGTACTGTATAGCATCTGTTTTCTCCCTCATTAAATATCACATTTCAAACATGAATTTATGTACTGTAATTACATTATAATAGTATACCTCTGTAGAACAAAGCACATGTACTTGTTCTGACACAAATCTAGACTTACTGGTGTTTTTCTAATTGGCTGCTTTAACAATCTTTTTAGATTTAATGTAAATTAAACAGAACATCTTAATATTATATATTAAATGTGAGAAATGTAGTCAGCCAGGATGCCGGCATTTCAATTTCAATTGTATGATAATAAAAACTAGATGTAAATACAGTACTAAAGCATTTTATTTTCACATTATATTTCAAATGTAAGTTAATGTACTGTAATCATATTTTCTTTGCAATTTAAACACTTTACCTCTGTCATTCAAAGCCCTTATACTGATTTTTCCTGAGCATTTTGTATTAATTCTTTTCATAAACATATTAATACACTAACCAAATTTTTTCCAAATGTTTTTAATGGTGGAGACCATTGTTATGCACTTTATGAAAACAAATTTAAAAGTTAATGTAAATTAAATAAAATATTTTAATAATATATAAATACATTTTCAAATTTTAATAAAAGTTAAATTAAAACTTACATTTTTAAATATTTGCTAGCTTTAAAGCTTGAAATATATATTTACTGGGTCACCCTCTAAATAAATTTTTTTTTGATCATCAGTCAATCTTAAGTTGTTTTAGCTTTATTAATAGTTATACCACTTAGTAATGTCAGAAACTCAGCCTTGTAGAGGCTGATGATTCTTTTAATTGGTGCTCTAACAATTTTTTTAAGACTTAATGTAAATTAAACAAAACATTTTAATATTCTATAAATAAATTTCTGAATTTTAATAAAGCTATATTAAAATTTACATTTTTAAATATTTCTATTATATCTGATAGCTTTATAACTTAAAATATATATTTACTGGAGCAGCCTCTGAATTGACAGTTATCATTTATTAATTTCTGAGTATGTCTATAGATCAAAAAGCACATCACTAAAATGTCAAATTATGAATTAGTATTTATGGTGATTTCTGCAGCTGTCTGGGACAGAATACAAAAATGCCGGTCATTTTGTATTTTTTTTTGTATTAAATATAAAATTTGTAGTTTTTTTAATTGGTTGCTTTAATAATTTTTTTGAGATTTAATGTAAATATGTTTTTTTTTATTAAACATAACTAATTTATAAAAATTAGTTATCATTGCTGAGTATGTCATTTATCTGAACTATATTAGAGAACTGATAGACTGTGAAAGCATGAAGTGCCTTAACATCAAATTACAAATTGGCATTTTGTGATTATTTCTACAGCTAGATGGGAACCTTTAAATATCTCTGTAGTTAAGAACACTTGCGCTGATTTTTTCTCAGCATTTTTTATTTAATGGTGGAATTACTTCCTTCACATGAACATAGGAGTTGTAATATCATTGGACAAATATTCATTCACCAATCAGACATCAGAGAAAGTACAAATTTTATATCATCATCATCAACCATTATCAATCCACTGCAGGATGGTCTCTCCAAGTTCAATCCATCTTTTCTGATCTTTAGCTTCTCTTCTCCACATCACCCCTGCACACTTTATTATTTCATCCATTTGTCTCACATGTGGTCACTTTCTGGGTCTTTTACAATCTCTTGGAATCCAGTTTAAAATTTCAAGTGTCCATCTATTATCATCTCTTCTAGCAATATGTCCAGCCCAACTCCACTTCGGTCTTTTAATTTTTTCAATGAGGTCAGTAACACCTGTTTGTTCTCTTACCCATACATTGTGTTTTCAATCTCTTCTTGTTACTCCCAACATGCATCTCTCCATACTTCTTTGAGTAGTTTGAAGTCTCTGCATTGCTCTTCTATTATATAAGATGATATATGTGACTATTATTAATTGCTATATTTGCAACTCAATTGATGATTTTTATTGCATACGCTAATTTTATGTATATTAATATAGATATAGTAGAAAATTGTGAATAATATATAATTTTTATAAATCTCTGCATAGCAATAAAATCAATGTATAATTTATTTGAATAAAAATTTTATAATAATATATGATAAAAATTGTTATACTATTATAAAGTTTGTCATGTGATTCAGGATTTTTATTGCTATTTTTTATTGCACAAATCCAATAACTAAGAATGAATGTTTAATCATGTTTATAAATACATCAAATTACAATGAGCAGACAATGTACTCTAAGGAGGTTATTTACAAATAAAAAAACGTTGATATCTCTATCTTTAAACTAAACTAAAATATATATTAAGATACAGTTTTTGATTGATGGAAAAAGAGTAATCAAATGAAAATATAGGAATAAAAAACATTAGATAAATACTTCTCTAATATAAGTGACTATTCTTTTTTTAATCTACAAAAAATTAGTGAGGTCTTTAAAATTATTCTTTTTTAGCTTTTTTTTTTCAAACAATATATGAAAAAACACATATATTTAAACTCTTTAATAAGGCAAAGTATCATTTCTAATATAAGGGTTACTTACAATCTTATTAACCTCATCTATTTAAGTAAAAGATCAAAACATAAACTGAAAAATATAAGTGTAAGTTTATGAATAATAAATACATTTTTTTTATTTCTTAAAATACATATATATATATATATATAACTTAAAGGTTAAACTATAAAACCTTAATAACGAAAGTCAATTCAAATAAATAGTTGTTTTAATAAAATTAAAATATTAAAATGATTATTTTAGATAATTCATATATATACCTATAAAATGATTATTTTTAAATCATTTATATATATAAAAATTATTTAAGTTGATTAACCTTAATAATCAAGACATAAACTTTGAGATAACTTTTGGTCAATCTTAGCAAATAAACACAAAGGAAATAAAATTTAGAATTCAATTATAAAATTACTAATTATAGTAATTTCAACAACAGTTGAATATGAAATTGTGAAATCAAATATTATATTTAAAACACACTACTGGAAGTCGATTCTATTATAAAAGCTGGATCAAATAATTTAAAAATTAATCCTATCTTTTTACAATGAACTAGCCACTACACAGTCATTTTGTTGTGTTCAAACATATTAAAAGATGGATCAATAATTTGAACAAATCTTCTTGTTGATAAAAATTTTATTAGAAAGAAACTCTAATTTCATTCAATAAAAAGTGTAATAAATTACTCTTTAGTATTATCAATTATAATTTCAAAATGAAATTATATACATTTTTATTTATGAATTAAAGGAACTCGTAATAAGATCGTTCTAAATTGGAATCATAAAGATAAATTTCATAAAAAAACATTTATATATATAAATTATATTAAGAAAATAATAAGTATTTAAAATACATTGCGAGTAAAGACTATTTTGCCATAGGATCAAATGCTATTGCTTGATCTGAAAATAATGTAATTGTTTATTCCTACTGAAATGCCTAAACTATATGAGTACTTCATACATATATAATTAAAAATGCAATTTCAATTTATATCAAAATAATTTTTGGAAGATAACATCATATAAGAGGAAGAATTCTGAACAGAGTATATTAATTAACTCACCAAAGATTGATAATCAGGAAATAAAGAACTTTATCCTTAATGGACATTACTTTATAAATTATGGAAATGAATAGGACAATGCAATAAACTTTTAATACATCTTATCATTATGTGTATCATCAGCTTCAAACATCTAATTTTATTTCCTTTGCTTTCAAAATCCATTTACGTTGAAATAGTCCATTTAAGAATGTTATTGGATGAAGAGAAATGAAAAGATCATTGGTTTAAATATTTTTTTAAAGTAAAATTTACATCTTCCCTATAAAGTGACTTGACTGAGATAAAAATAACTTAATATGGAAGTGAGATTTCATTATTCTTCATATTGATTTCATTCTTGACAGAACAGAAATTTTTGTTTATTACTAACATAATTAACTTAGTAATATTTATTATTCTTTGTGTAAATGATTAACATCTTTTGGTGAAGGATCTTTTATTTTATAATAATGACTACACATAGAAGGGTTTTTTATAAAATTGGAACTCTTATATAAGGATTGGATAGTATAAAATCTTCATTTATACATACAATGTTCACATTAAATTTAGCTAATTAGTATTATTATATATTTTTTTCTTGAATTTGTAAAATTTTATTTCTTGTTTTATGATTTAATAAAATTTGGTCGTGTTATGATACATATCTACTATGGGGATATGGAAAGGTGTTATTTTAATTTGATATTATAAAATAGTAGAAATGTATGTAACACACTTATTATAATATTTTTTATTTGTAATTTGAAATAAATTTAAATTGTTATCTGTTAATAAATATGTTAAAGTTTGTTTTAAATTCAATGAGGTCTCTGATTTATTTTATTTATTTATTTTCTGAAATAAATAAGATATGAATACACATACCCATATACACATCATACTAATTTAATATCTTGATAATTTGGTTGAAATTAATTTTAAAATCAATTAAATTATATTACATACTATTACTAATGTAGGATATTGATGGAAACACCTGAAAAGAGTTAAATTTAAAAACTACCCTGAGTTTGAATACTGAGCATAACGGAACCATCTATAAAGGTGAAGATTGAATGAATTAATCTAAATTGCATCTGTATTGAATATTTAATTTTAAATTACCTTGTTTGAAATGGATTTAATCTTGGATTAAAGTTAAATCGTATCATTCATAGCATCCTATATGAATACCCTAAATCCGATTATAGTTAGATGCTACCACCTTGATTCCTTTAGGAGATCCAGAGTGAATTTCAACTTTGAGAAAAGTGTTTTGTAATCACAATACAATGTTAACTTTTATTTGAATGCAATCGTTTCTCTGCATTTACAGTTTTGAAAAGTATTAAATAAAAAATAAATCAATTAACAATAAAATATATTTTTTGAAAATTCAAGTTATTAACTCATAATACAACCATGCTGTGCTGTTGTCACAAATAACAAAAATAGTTCTTTATCAGACTCATTATAAACATTCTCTTTTTTAAAGCATCCAAACTCTGTTAAAACTTTATAAAAATCATTAATCTGATTGTCTATACTTTTGTATAGTTTTTGCACACTGTATACATGTAAAACAATTGCATGTGCTCATTTTTATACAGTTATAACATTTTTATACAGATGTAGTTAAAATAATAAATCAAAATAATTTCTCTTTATGAATTATTATTTATTTACTTTCTTGGTAAAATGGGAAGCTAATGGAGTGAGAGTAAATGGAGATTATTTAAGTCATTTAGATTTTGCAGATGATGTAGTTGCTTTTTCAAATACTGCTTTAGAGCTGCAGGAATGTTGCTGGAGTTATCAGATAAAAGTAGGACTAAAGATAAATGTACCAAATATATATATATATATATATAATAATTAATAATATAGCAAGTTGTATATCTGCAATATTGTGGATGCAACTATTGTTCATACATGTGCTAGAACTGACATGCAATCTTTCCATTGTTTTCTTGATGGGAGACAGTGTATGTCAATTCTAGCACGTGTGATGAATTGTTCCTTTCACAATATATATATATATATATATAAATCATTTATTATTAATTATTGCATCAATATAAACTAATGATTCAATGTCACAGGTAAGTAAAAAATGAAAAACTTTCTTATCCTTGTGATATATAAACAGAATTTATACAAGGTGATATGGTGATTTAATAATAAGACTAATAATAAGATCAAACCATAATTTATACATGGTCACTAATTGTTAATTTATTTAAAGAATAAGCCTTAACCATAGGTGAAACACTTATGGTTTTAAAACAATTATTGATGTGAAAGACTGTGTGTAAATTCTAGCAACTGTGCTTTGTCTAAACAATGTGTTATCTCACTCTAATACCTTAATAACTACTTGACCTAGATTAACCAATAGTTACATTTGCAATTAATAAAAAAGAATCTGTTTATTCTGTAATTCATGTATTTCATTTTCAATTATTTCGTGAGTGTTTTATGTCTCTGAATTGCTTTTCTGTTAAATATCCAGTTCCCAGATTCATAAGTAAGAACTGGTCAAACACATTTATTAAAAATCTTTGTTTTCAAATACATAGGCATATTTCCTTTTAATATTAAGTTATTTCAAACAAAGGCACCACTATTCTACAATTAATTTCATCCATTATGTTTTTATCTTTTTTAATAATACAACTTTTAATTGATCATTATCAATTTTTATTTTCCCTTTTTGAGAAAATCAGAAAATCCATCGAACATTACTTTAATCTTTGGTCCCACTCTCTCACTTTCATCTGATAGCTTTTGCAATATTTCCTGAAGTTCTGGAGCATTATTTGCAATAATATATATATATGTATCAACTACAAAATCAAGATGGTTTAAATAATCTCTGATTACTTTTACATTCTTAGCTTCCCATTTTAATTCACAAAATATGTCTTGTCAAACTTCTGTAAAAGTTTTGGAAATAAGTAATCATCCTGTTGTATATTCTTTTCAGAGTTTATAATCTTTACATCATTATGTAATCTAATCATTGCTGTTGCACTTAGATACATATTTTTTTAGAATATGACAATATCTTGGGTTTATATCTCGATGATCCAATGTTCTAACAACTATAAAAATACTTATAGAAATCAAATGTCTTTTTATAATCTGCAAATCCAATCTTAGTGGCATCTCACATTCATTGGTATTTTCTAAATATTCTATAAATTCTTGGATGTCACTTACTGTACTAAAACCACTTTTAAATCCAGAATGCTCTTTTGATTGGCTAAAATCCAAAGTTTGTAATAGATTAATTGTAATTATCTTGATAAAACGTTGTATAGAATGGATAAAGGACTAAAATGCCTGTAATTTTTAATAATCTTTTCAATGCCTTTTTAATATTAATATTTCTATTGTATATTTTCAAATGTATAGACCATTTTTATCATTTTGATATTTGGTATACAACTTAATGGACAATTTTTTTATTTCTTCACCTAATATTTTTTTATATATTGATTGTAATTTCATCATTACCCTGGAGCTTTTCTCTTCTTTATAGATTCATTTGCATGTCTCACTTTTTTTATTTAGAATGCTGGGCAATTCAGATGATGTAGTAAATATAAACATTACTTTGTTTTCTTGTTTTTTATTGCTATATAATTTTTTATAAAAATCTTTCACAAATTTTCTAATGTCATCTCTCTTTTAAATAATAGCTCCATATTTTTTTATTTTAAAAATAAGTTTCTATCCATAACAATGTGTTGTGTTACCCTTTAGAGTTTTCTATTTTCTTCTGTTGCTTTTCTTGCTAATTCACAATTATATTTTTTTAATATTATTATGAACTCTTTTTATACTATTTTATAAAGCTCTAAATATTCAATTTTTCTTATTTCTTTCTGTATATTGTTTATCTCGGTAGAAGACCTATTATTAAACTGCTATTACTTTGTTATAGTTGTTAATAGTGTAACATTTATTTTCCTAATAATTTCATCCAAAACTGAACCATCTTCAAAATCTTTTAATATTTTAAAACGATTTGTAGTGGGATAATTCTTTATATATATATATAGAATTTTTAAAATTTTTATCCACGGTTACAGAATAAATTACATTACGCATAGTTTCAATCCTTTTTTTTTTTTTTTTGGTAATGGTGACAACTTGTTTAGAAAATAATTTTATTGTTTTAATAATCCTTTAATATATAAAAATATCCTTTAATATATAAAACAGAAGTCGAACGTTTGTGGTCGAGAGGTCAGCACAGCTGCCTTACAAATAGTTGTCCCGGATTAGCGGGTTCGCTTCCCGGCCGATGATATGACACATGAAATATATATATAAAACAGAAGTTCATATAACATATATATTTCAAATATGCCTATAAAATAATAAACTCACTTTAATTCAAAACATACATAATTTATATTAAAGATATAATAAAATATAACTTTTAATTACTGTAAATATTATAATTTACATCTTTTTTCTTTCAAATTAAGTTTCTTTATCAAGTTTAAAAAGAAATGTTTGAAGGAAGATTTTAGTTATCTAAGTTTTGTGACCGTAAATCAATAATTTTTTTAATATTCTAAAATACACTAAGTTTATAAAGTATGTATATGAATTAGTATCATATAAGTTTATAATTATTATTTTGCATGAATTAATAAATCATACTGTAATCTTGATGTTTCTAAAATAATTTGTTAGTAATTAAAACATTCTACTTGGATAAACAGCTAGAATGTTCTTGATGCAAATTTTTTATGACAAGTTTTATTAATAATCAATTTATTCAATTAATAAGTTCACATTTTTAATATATATATATGTGATAAAATGAGAGAAAAAGGAACGTGTGTATATGTGAGAGAGATTGAGAATATGAAACATGATTAAAAATTAGGAAATAATACAAATTATAAAATCTTAAAATTTTTACAAAAATAATCATGCCTAATTATACGAAAAATATATTACTTTTAGCTGGTAAAAAAAAAGTAATATATAGGGTATATGAACACAGACTTTCACACGACTTTCACCACTCTATCTCATATCACTGATACACTTGAACACATATATGTCAGAAAGATAAATAGTCACCAATATTCATATTTTATGCTAAACCAGTAATCATTGATTGACTTTAGATCAACATGGGTGTGATAAGAATCTCAGCCTCAGGGTGACCTTTGAGCATTCCATTATCAGATTTACAATTGGAGGGTGGAGTGGATTAAAGTCTGTCCTTTAAAGTATGAAGAGTGGCTATCTTAATATATATCTGAGCACTTATAGCATATATGTGTAGAGATGGTAATCTGGACAAACTGATGATTGCTGATTTAGCATGAAATACATATATTGGTAATTATTTATCACTTCAACATATATGTGTTCATGTCTATCAGTGATATGAGATAGAGTGGTGAGTGGTGGGCTGTGTAAAAGTCTGTGCTCATATACCCTATATATTACATATATTGATAAAGATATATAATAAGCCTGTATTTCAGTTATTACTGGTAAAATAGGGGGAAAGAATAATGTACATATATTAATAACAATAAAATACTAGGCACAAATACAAATATCGGTAGAATTTTTTTTCCAGTTTAACATTTAGCAAAATTATGTTAAATATTAAATTTAGATTTTTTTTTTCTAAAAATCCAAACTACATTTATTTTAGCATTTCATGATTCAAAATGTTTTCTTTAAAAAAAAAAACATAATAACTAAATACTTATGATGATTCTGTTACAAGTAGTAGATATTTTGGTTAAGTAAAACAGTTTTTAATAAAGTCATTGTTTAGTATGATGGAACATATTTTACATGGTATATTATTTTTTGATGTTTGTGGCAGTCATATGTGTAAAAGATTAAATAGGAATATACAAATTTATAAAAAGATGTTAGTACTGTTTTAGTATGCGCTCACGCCCGCCATTTTGAATTACAAGAACCACCCAAAACCATTCTGACACATGCAACCGATAAATGACATCAATCAAAATGGCCATTTCCATAAAAAAAAAAAAAACAATTTTTGTAAAAAAAAAAACAATTTTCGTAGTTATAAGAAATATAATCATGTGATTAAAATATTAATGCACAAAATTCACTATTTTCATTTTAAAAAACCCAAATCCAATTTGTATAGTTCAAAATTGCCATTTTCCTCAAAAATACAGTAAAAAAAGACAATCACATGATTAAAATATTAAAACAAAAAAATCTTCATTTTCATAGTTATAAGAAATGAAATCATGTGATTAAAATATTAAAACACAAAATTCATCATTTTCATCACAATCGGACCATTCGTTATGAAATCACCGTTTTCATGAAAAAAAACAAACCAAAAATGCTAGTTTACATTTAAGTTTGCTAGTATATTAAGCATTTTTGGTAATAAAAAAAAATACCCAGTTTTCATAGTTATAAAAAATGTAATCATGTGATTAAAAAAGTAAAATGCAATTTCACAAATATTTGAAATTAAATTTAAGCAATAATTATAGTTTCATCCAGTTATACATATGGAACCATGTGACGAAAAGACATGTAAATACATCAATCTTTAAAAAAATCAAATGTAAGTTTACTAGTTTATTAAACCATTTACTCATGATACATCAATCTTTAAAAAAATCAAATTTAAGTTTATTTATTAAACTATTTACTCATGATAAACAAAAGAATGACCTAAAATTGATAGATTTAAAATATGAATTATAATATATGCCAAAAGATTATAACTTACAAAATACGAATGTTAAAAAATAATGACATTGCAAAGACCGATTGCTAGTTTAAATTTAAGTTTGCTAATTTATCAAGCATTTTTGGTAATAAAAAAAAAAAAACAATTTTCATAGTTACAAAAAATGTAATCGTGATTAAAAAAGTAAAATTCAATTATATTTGAAATTAGTTTAAAGCAATAATTATATTTTCATCCAGTTATACATATAAAACAACATGAGAAAATGACATGCAAATATCTTAAATTCACGTTATGTAAATCTACATCAACCTTTAAAAAAATCAAATTTAAGTTTACTAGTTTATTAAACCATTTACTCATGATAATCAAAAGGATGACCTAAAATCGATAGATTTTTTTTTTCTCGTGCGTCATTGCAGAGACCGATTGTTAGTTTAAATTTAAGTTTGCTAGTTTATTAAGCATTTTTGGTAATAAAAAAAAAAAAAACAATTTTCATGGTTATAAAAAATGTAATCATGTGATTAAAAAAGTCAATTTAGCAAATATTTGAAATTAATTTTAAGCAATAATTATATTTCATACAGTTATACATATGAAACCATGTGACAAAATGGCAAGCAAACATCTTAAATTCACGTTATGTAAATCTACATCAATCTTTAAAAAAAGAAAATTTAACAATTGCTTGCACTTAATAAAAGAAGAATATTTACTTATGAATGTTATTAAAAGTCTGAATTTCAAAATACTGAAACATTAAAACTTCTACTTAACAGAAATTTTTGCTTTAGCCCATGTAGATACTGTTTGAAGTTCATCTCCTAATGTCGTAATGGAATCTATGCTTGATCGCTTGAGATCCACATGGGCTCTAGAAATCGATAATTTGCATTGATACATCGAACTCTTGAAATCGATACAAATCTAGTTAATTACATGCAAGTGACTTTTATCATGAACAAATGAACACGGAAACATGTTTAAAGAAAATATAATACATTTTATTATTGATAATATAAAATACTGAAATAGTTAATTGTCTGAAGTTAATAACATTAATATTACAAATAAAAAATTACTAAATCAGATTTATCTCTTGGGCCACACTTAATTTGATTTTTTTATTTCCTTAAAATTCTTCAAGTTTTTAAAAACTGCTGATTTTCTTTTATTTCCGATTTAAAATAACGCTTTGAAATGATAATTATCAAGGAAAATGTCCACATCGAAATACATATGCTAGAAAATAAAAAGAATAGTAACATAAATAAATAAAAATTTGTTAATTATTTCAAATGTAAAAGTTATTTGCTTTTAAATAAGATAAAGCCTTTTCACCATCAGTAGAAAGCATTTTTGAGAAATTTAATAAATGAATCTCTCATTTAGATGCTTTTTGTCTATCCACCAACAAATTGAATCTGAATGCGATTGTAATTTTAAAAACATAAAGAATTTTAACATAAATAATTTCAAGTAACCTTTGAAACGGTATTATTAAGTCGTAATCCTGTTTCACCCACTATTTCACATAGTAGCATCTTTTCCCCAGTTCAAACCCTCCAACTTCGCATATATTAACTTAAATTGATCATAAATAAGGTATAATAAAGAGTATGTGCTTTTATATAGTTTTAGTATACAATAATTGTAATAACTATATGAGTATGTTTAAAATATGTATGTTAAAATATAAATTTTAAATGTGTAATTAAAATAAATATGTAGACACTGTTATATGTGTGAACGCACCTACATAGATATATGTACATCCCAGGAATTGAAATTTATATGCGAATGCAAAAACATTTAGAGTGCTGATTTAGTATGCACTCACGGCCATTTCCAATTATAAGAGCTGCCCAAAACTCATGCTGACACATTTAACCAATAAATGACAGTGGCCAATCTATATGTTGTCACGATCTGACCATTCATTACAAAATCGCCATTTTCATCAAACCCCCCCGCCCAAACCAATTTTTGTAGTTATAAAAAATGAAATCACATGATTAAAATATTAAAACACAAAATTCATCATTTTCATCACCCCCCCCCCTCAAAATGCAATTTAAGTTTGCTAGTTTATCAATCATTTTTGGTAATAAAAAAAAACTATTTTCATAGTTACAAAAAATGTAATTATGTGATTAAAAAAATAAAATGCAATTTCGCAAATATTTGAAATTAGTTTTAAGCAATATTTATATTTTCATCCAGCTATACCTATGAAACCACATGACAAAATGGCGTGGAAACATCTTAAATTCACGTTAGGTAAATCTACATCAATCTTTAAAAAAATCAAATTTAAGTATACTAGTTTATTAAACCGTTTACTCATGATAATCAAAAGGATGATCTAAAATTGATAGATTTATAATACAAAATGTACTATATGCCAAAAGATTATAACTTATAAAATATGAATGTTAAAAAATAATGATGTTGCAAAGACCGATTGCTAGTTTAAATTTAAGTTTGCTAGTTTATTAAGCATTTTTGGTAATAAAAAAAAAACAATTTTCATAGTTATAAAAAATGTAATCATGTGATTAAAAAAGTAAAATGCAATTTCATTAGTTTCAAGCAATAATTATACACCTGGGTCTCGTTTTATGCTGATTATTTTAATGCGATTTTGAAGTTATGCATTTCATGTTTCTTCTTAATATCTTTCATATTTCACTATATTTATTAGATATCAAGAAATTTAAATTATTAATAACTTATTTTGACTTGAAATACTTTTTTTTTTCAAAAATATGTTATATTAGCAGCTAATGTGAATATGGCCTGAAGCTGTATTTAGAATTTTAGCTTCTATGTAAATAACCTATTCATACTAATGAGTAAATAATAATAATAATAGATTTATACTTATAAAAATATCACAATAAATATTCAAAAATTTTAAACATTTAAAACGTATTTTGTTAGATATAACAGAAATAATTTTTTAGATTTTTAAAATAAATAACAAGGTTTTATTGATTTTGCAAACTGAAAATAAACTTTCTAATGATAATTTATAATCTTTTTGTTTTGATTGTGATCTCATTATTTTAATATAGAAACAGAAAACCATTAACACAGTACAAGACTGAAAGTGGTGCTAGTTGTACATCACATCACGAATCTGATTTCTTATCAGTTCACAAATGAACACATATTGTCAAATAGCGGTAATGATTAAAATATGTATAAAAAATTAAATACTGTAGTTAATAAAAAAAGTAAAAAAAGTTTGTCTTGTACAAATTTTTTTCAAATATTTGAAATTTTTTATTAATCATACTTTATTTTCTTATTTTTTTAATGCAAATTTTGAAGTAATTTTTCCTTGTTGCTTTGCTTTTATGCGATTTCTAAAAATTACAGACCCTATCCCCCATTTTTCAAGGTAAGTTAAGTCTATTTTTGTGCGATTTCTTTCGTGCATGTTTTCTGAGGAACTTATCTACCACATAAAATGAGACCTAGCTGTATTTTCATCCAGTTATACATATGAAACCACATGACAAAATGGCACGCAAATATCTTAAATTCACATTATGTAAATCTACACCAATCTTTAAAAAAATCAAATTTAAGTTTACTAGTTTATTAAACCATTTACTCATGATGACCTAAAACTGATAGATTTAAAATACAAATTATACTATATGCCAAAAGATTATAACTTATAAAATATGAATGTTAAAAAATAATGAAGTTGCAAAGACTGATTGCTAGTTTAAATTTAAGTTTGCTAGTTTATCAAGCATTTTTGGTAATTAAAAAAAAATTGTAATGGTTACAAAAAATGTAATCATGTGATTAAAAAAGTAAAATGCAATTTTGCAAATATTTGAAATTAGTTTTAAGCAATAATTATATTTTCATTCAGTTATACTTTGAGGTATGAACAGTAGTGGAAACACATGTAAGAGAAGATAAAGCTACACCAGAAGACTTAGTATGGCAGAGTATAAGTAAAAAAAAAAGAAAATGGAGATGGCAGTATAAGAGTTATGTCAAAAAAATATTTAAATATAGTCAAGTGTCAAGAACATTTGTGGTTTGAAATAAAGTGAGGATGAGAAGAATGGATGATGGCATAGTATAATGTCCATTGGAGACAGCCAAACTATAATGAAGTAAATCAGTAGCATATATAAATGCCTAGTTAAGGATATACAGAGTTACAGAAAAAAGAGAAGAAAATAATGGTAATAGGGGATATGAATGGGCATATTGAAGAAATTGATCATGTGGATAACAAGCATGAACAGCTTTCAAAAATTTTTTGTCAGTGAGTGAATTTGAGCATTGAAAATTTATCAAATATTTATGAGGGATAATACACATAGTTTAAAAATATTATATTTCATACAATATACACTTGGGTCTCATTTTACGCGATAGATAGATTTCTCAGAAAACACGCGCAAATGAAATTGCACAAAAATAGACGTAACTTACCGTGAAAAAGGGGGGATATGAACTGTGATTTTTCAAAAATTGCATAAAAGCAAAGCACCAACGTAAAATTACTTTAAAATTCGCGCAAAAAAAAAATAAGGATATAAAATATGACTAATAAAAAATTTCAAATTTGAAAAAAATTGATACAAGACAAACTTTTTTAACTATAATATTTAATTTTATTCAAAACAATATATTTTTGTGCATAATTTACATTTTTTTATAAACGTTTTAATTATTATTGCTATTTGCCGATAAACAGGTTCATTTGCAAACTGGTAAAAAATCAGATTCATCACAAGAGGAAATACAACTAGCGCCAACATCACTCCCATGTTGTGTTAATGGTTTTTTGGTGACAATGTAATTAGTAATTAATCTAACAAATAAAAATTAAATTCTTATTTTTGTCTTTAATTTTCAATTTTAATTGTGCCCACTGCTATTACTCATCTTTTAAAAATAAACTTGCGGACACTAAATGATTAATAATTGATTACGTTCTTTTTTAAAAAGCAAAAACAGAATGTGATTTAAAATTAACACGCACAATGTTTGAACAAATTTACATTATAATCTTGTAATATTTAATATGTGTATACATAAAATGTGGAAATCATGATTTTAATTTCATTATTGCATAAAATATTACTATTATAAAGCACTGAAAATATTGAAATTACTAAGATGAAAGTCAAATTCCAATAATGTGCTATTACTTTCAATATGATGTAAGTGTGCAAAATTTATTATTTAAAGTAATAGCGCATTATCGGAGTTCGACTTCTGGAGAAACATGAATCGCGTAACTTCAAAATCGCGTTAAATAAATCCGCATAAAAAAAGACCCAGGTGTATTATGTATTAATAAAGAAAGAGGGAATAAATATAGTATGGAAAATTAAAGTGTTTTATAATGAAGAGATTGTATTTAATGGTGATCATAATTTCTTTATAATAGAAATGGCCAGAAAGGTGATGGAAAATAGTAATAAAAGTAGAAAGGATAGTGAAAGATGTGGATGGAGAACAAATGATAAAAATGAGTTAGAAGAATATAAAATAAAAAGTAGAAGGTAGAAGAAATCATGGAAGAGTTTGTTGGGGATAAATATAAGCACCAGTGTGGTGAAGTAAAAAAAGTAGCAAATAGGGATTTAGGTGAGATACTCAAAAGAATAAAAGTAATAGAAAAATGAGAATTAGGTAAAAGAGAGGAAAAAAGTATGCAGAGAATATAAATGTGCTATTAAAAACAAAGAAAGTGAAAAAGATGTCAATATTAAATGGGAAAAATATTTAAAAAAAAAAAGTTGACTAAAATAGATAATTATAGAGAGAGGATGAAATTAAATCGTAAATTATTGGAGGATATTGATAAAAGTGGAAGAGATGGGAGTAAAAGTTTTGGAAATATATTAAAAGAAAGAATGTAGGTGTGAGAGAAATAGTATTACTAGTTGATGAGGAAAAATAGTTTAGGTCTAGAGAATAATTAGAGATAATCTTGAATAAGTATGTAATAAATATATAAAAAATGTTAGATGTAAATGTAGAGGAGAGAGAAATAATATTACTAGATCATGAGGAAAATGGGTTTAGCTCTAGAAAAAAATTAGAGGTAATCTTGAATAAGTATGTAATGGATATAGAAAAGATATTAGATGTGAAGGACAGAGTGATAACATAAGACATATAGTAATGGAAAGATTAGGTTTACAGAAAATGAATTGAATGAGGCAGAGAAGAAATTGAAAAGTGAAAAGGCAAGAGGTTTAGATGGAAGAGCAGAAGAGATGGTAAAGAATTTAGGAAATGGGACACAATAAAATCTATTTTGTTATAATAAAATGGCACAGAAGAGAGAATTTCCAGATAGCTGGAATAATACACAAATAAGGCTACGATTTAAAGGAAAGGGTAAGGATCATAAAAAGTTAAAAGAATTGTAGACTGATAGTGGTAATATCAGTGTTATATAAGGTTTTTGAATATATGGTGGCTGAAAGGGTCATAAAGAGGATGGAAGAAAATAATATAGTATTAAAAATGCAAGGAGGTTTTCAATAGGATAGGCATATAGGAAATAGTTTATTTGTAGTCACACATCTTATAGATATGAGTAGGAATACAGGTAGACAGTTATATATGGTTTATATATATATATATATAGAGAGAGAGAGAGAGAGAAACATATGATAGAGTAAGTAGAAAGAGATTATAAGTACGTTTAGTAAATTTGGGAATTAATGGAGTTTTAGTGGATATTTTTAAGAGATTGAATAAAAATAATTACTATACATATCAATTAGGAGATATAGAATCAATTAGAGTTAAAAGTGGGGTGATCATAGACAAGGATGTCCTATATTATCTATTTTGTTTTTGTTATATTTGATAGAAATGGAGAGAGAGCAATACAAATATTAGGAAGAGGGGTAGAAATACCATTAATATATATCTGAAGGTTTGTGTTGATGGTATATTATTAGATGTAATATGTTGGACTATTTCCATTATCTATGAGTGAATGTTGAATGTATAGAAAATTGTAAACTTTATTTAAACTTTCCAAATACAAATAGCTTGTTAGTAATAATATACAAATAGACAATACAGGTTAGTAATTACACAATGTTTTGAGTAGTATTATTCTCCACTCTTCTTTAGGTGTTTCTGGCATGATATGCACAGTGACAGCATTCACATAGAAGTTGAACTCACACTTTTAGATTCTTGAATATCAAATTTAATCAAATGCTCTAACCAACTGAACTATTTTGTTAAAAGCAACTAATAGTAGAAATTTGATATATTTATAAATGAGGATTGGTTCAATTTCTCCCAAGTCCTTCAATTTTTTTTTTTAAGAGCAAGACTAATTAGTTTTTTATATATTATTATTATTGTTTAACATTTTTTCTAAGAACAAAATTAATTAGAGGCTTCCATATATTGTATATTGCCACCTTGGGTTGACTTATAGAATTATTTACCATTGTCATATGAGCATCTTCCTTGAATTTTCTTCTATACATTTTTCTTCTTTATCCAATATCTTTGTATTTTCCCAATTAAACATATGGTCATTAGTACATATATGATCTGCTATGGTAGACACATCTGTTTTATGTCTTTTAACCATTAGTTTGTGTTCTTTCAATCGCTGTTCAACCGAGTGACAGGTCTCACCAATATATTTCCTTTCACATTTACATGGTATTTTGTAGATGCAGTTTTTGTTCTTCAGCATTTCAAGTTTAGGCTTAGTAGAAGTAAGAATTCCTCAAAGTGTGAAAAGCTGTCCTAATGTCATATTGACTGCAGATTTTTTTTTAATTTATCCACCATTCCTGGTATGTATGGATACACTACAGTATCAATAATTGTTTTCTCTTTTGGTGTTTCTTTGTGTTGTCTATTGAAGGTTTTCTTGTGTCAAGACTCCCTCAGGGCAATGTAAAAATTACAGTGTATAGGAAACCAACACACACTGGCAACTACTTGGCATATACATCCAATCATACGAGAAGCACTAAACATGGAATTCTACTATCACTATGGAACAAAGCAATGAGGTTTGTTTAGAAGCCAGTGATTTGGAAAAAGAAAAGATTCACATAGAACAAACACTTATGAAGAATGATTATCCATCAATGGTCATCAAGAAAACCTTAAATAGACAACACATAGAGATACCAAAAGAGAAAACAATTACTGATACTGTAGTGTATCCATACTTACCAGGAATGGTGGATAAATTAAAGAAAATCTACAGTCAATATAACATTAGAACAGCTTTCCAACACCATACCACACTTCAAGGAATTCTTACTTCTACTAAGCTTAAACTTGAAATGCTGAAGAACAAAAACTGCATCTATAAAATACCATGTGAATGTGGAAGGAAATATATTGGTGAGACCTGTCACCCTGTTGAACAATGATTGAAAGCTCACAAACTAATAGTTAAAAGACAAAAAACAGATGTTTCTACCATAGCAAATTATATATGTACTAATGATCCTATGTTTAATTGGAAAAACTACATCTATGAAATACCATGTGAATGTGGAAGGAAATATATTGGTGAGACCTGTCACCCTGTTGAACAATGATTGAAAGAACTCAAACTAATAGGTAAAAGACAAAAAACAGATATTTCTACCATAGCAGATTATATATGTACTAATGATCATATGTTTAATTGGGAAAATACAAAGATATTGGATAAAGAGAAAAAAATGCATAGAAGAAAGTTCAAGGAAGCTCCTCATATGACAATGGTAAATAATGCTATAAGTCAACCCAATGTGGCAATACACAATGTATTGAAGCCTCTAATTAATCTTACTCTTAGAAAAAATATTAAACAACAACAACAACAACAACAACAACAACAATAATAATAATAATAATAATAATAATAATAATAATAATAATAATAATAATAACAACAACAACAACAACAACAATATTGGCAAAATAAGTATTTGCTAAGAGATAGACCTCTGAAGAAAGAATTAAGAAAAAAATAATTAAATACTATGTATGGAGCATACTAATGTAAAGATTGTGAAATGTGGACAATGAGTAATAACATTAGAAACAGATTAAAAGACTTTAAGATATGATCATAGAAAAAAGTAAAAAAATCATTTGGATGAATAAAATAACAAATGAAGAGGTTTTGAAAAAAGTAAATAAAAAAAGATTAATTGATGGAATTAGAGATAGAAAGAAAAACTGGATTGGACATATATTAAGAAGAAAGAACAGTTTAATGAAAGATGTTTTGAATGGAATGGTGAGTGGAAACAAGAAGAAAGGATGGAAAAGATTGATATTGCTAAATAATATAAGAGATGGGAAGAGATATGTAGAATTAAAGAGCTGGGCAATGAAAAGAATGAAGTGAAAAATGGATGTAGGTTGGTAAGTAGATAGATAGATAAATAGATAGATGGATGAATAGCTAGATAGCATATGTGGTTAAATGACAGATAGACATAAAAGGCAAATAAACAGATAAATAAAATATTTAGGTAAATATATAAGTAGATAGGTGGACAGAGGTCTGGCTAACAGATGACTGGATGAATGAATGGATAGATATATAGATAGATGAATAAATGAATGGATAGATAGGTAGATTACTAAATAAATAGTAATGAATAAATTAGTTAAATTTTGTCAAATATTAATGCAGAGAAAAACAAATAAAATTTATTATGTAAAAACAAATAAAATTAATCATAGAATAAAACTGGGATAAAATGCTTTTGATGGATTCATTTTAATATGTTTAATTACAGTTACACCCAGAAAAGTGTTGAGACCTATTTTAAAATTTACAAAGATGAATTAAAAGCGAAGTTCAAGACTGAGAAAACAAAACGGTATTATTAACTTTATTGAATTAATTAGAAAGTTAAAATATATCGTTTTGGATATGTTGTTAGACAAAATGATAAACTGTAGAGTATATTACTAGACATGATGACAAACTGGAGAGTAAAAAATTTAAAAAGAGAATACATGTAAGATGAATAGATAAGATAATAAAATTTGCTCAAGAAATTTGGAGAAAAAAATATGGATAAAGAAACTGAACAAAATTCCCAAAAAATCTTGATTATTAAAAAGATCGCATATAATTGAAAAAGATGACTAAAATAATAATACATATATGAAATATCTTAAGTTACTGCGCCTGCTCACTCTCATGAAATGTCTTAAGTTACTGCACCTGCTCAATTCATATGTATTATTTTATTGCTTTAAAGTGATTATTGTTTAATACCAATTTGAATAATTAATAATTGTCAATAACTGTCATAGGACATTCATATGTATATAAGTAATGACATAATCTATTTTAGTGCTTAAAAGCTTTTATAGATATATACTTAGACGATCGTAAAAAAAGTGAAATACAATACTTTTTTGAAATGTTGGATTTACTTTTTTATTTTTGTATAGGTGGGAATCATCTTTTTCTCGTAAAATCTCTGCCTTAGTGTTTTGACTTGAGAGTTTCCTATGCAGTCATTATTACATCTGATTGGCTATCATATAAGCATTTTTTAAGGCGCTTCTGTCAAAGATTTCAGCCTTTCATGTTATTATTTAAATCTTTTTGTAAAATAAAACAAACATAAATATTTGAGATATTTATTAGTTAAAAACAAACTATGATAAATGAATTTAAAATATTACATTAATATTTAAGGTACATAACTAAATAAAAATTATAGAACAAAAATTGATTTAAAAAATAACTAAATAATTGAGACAAAAGGAAATAAAACCAATAGAAATATTAATTAACCAGCTGTCTAAATATCACATGGTTGAGTAATCAATTCGTTAATCAACAGATGTCCATAGCTGTAGATAGATGTCCATGTAGATATAACCATAAAACGGGTTTTAAATATACTGTATATATGAATAAAAATTTAAAAACAAAGATGCAGTTAGGATATAAATTTCTAGATAAAATTTGAATATTATATAGATAAATAAGTTCATAAAATATCATTAGTAACAATTTATTTGCCAAAGTTGTTTATAAAAATGTCTTCTTGTAAATAACTTATAGTTATTGAATTGCTAAAAATATTGTAAATTTAAAATATCCATGTAAACTTATATTTATATTCAAAAATAAACTATATTACATGTATATAATAAAATATATTCCACCAGAGTATATAGACATCATCATCATCATCATCAACCATTATTAATCCACTGCAAGATGTAGGTCTCTCCAAGTTCAATCCGTCTTTTCCAATCTTTAGCTTCTCTTCTCCACATCACTTCTGCACACTTTCTTATTTCATCCATCCATCTAACATGTGGTCTCTTTCTGGATCTTTTACAATCTCTTGGAATCCAGCTTAAGATTTCAATTGTCCATCTATTATCATCTCTTGTAGCAATATGTCCAGCTCAACTCCATTTCAATCTTTTAATTTTTTCAATAAGGTCAGACAATTATCAACTATTTTGCTAATAAATCTTTTGTGCAAAACAACATTTGTTACATTGCTGAACCAGGCTTTCAATACAGCATATCTTTGTCAAAACACAATGGTGTTCCAAAAACCTGGATAAACAAAGTAACAAATATTTTTTATACCAAATATGCATTATTATAATAATTGATAATTGTCTACATACTCTGGTGGAATATATTTTTATTATGCCATAATACCTCTCAAAACGTTGTGCCTATATTAACCGGTGTGCTATTACTAATAGTTGAATGTATTTGAAATATTTAAAAAAAGTTAAATTTTTCTAAAGGCATTCAATACTCATATTAAATGGTGGAAATAGTCCAATATATAACTAAAACACTATCATCACAAACCTTCAGAAAACACTAAATATTCAGTATGGACTTGATACAATATCAAACTTTAGACATTATAAAAAAGTATGTCTAACACTGGCCAAAGTAGAAAATCATTTAGCTTTCTTATATAAATATAAATCTGAAGGGATAAAATCCTATAGGTTTGCAACTAAAACCTCCAATTCACTCTCGGAGAGCTAAAAAAATTATTCAAGAGAGCAAGTGAAGCTCTGTTAAGAGAAAGGATAAATGGTCAAAGGTTTTCTAAGTATCAAACCTTGCACTCCATTAATAAAGTAAAATGTTTTCTAAAATATAAACTTACTGATGAAGACTTTACAAGATTATATTCTACATTACATGGAAAAATAAAAGAATGACAAATAAAGAAACTTGCTAACCTACATGAGAATATCAAAAATCATAATGTGCTAATCAGTGTAACAGCTTCATCTGTTAAAAATCTCAGTTTTAGACATCTAACAGATACTGGAATTTCTGTTATTGAAAAAGAATTAAACTTTGCCATAACACCATCTAATATCCCTTTATTTGATATAATGTCAGCCACCAAGAAAGTCACTCATAATTTGCCTTTAGAAGAAACAGCAGAATTACACTGGAGAATAAAAGATCACTTGACAAGCAACAAAAATTGAATCTTATGGTGATAGGAAAGAAATTAAATATCTTGAAGAAGATAAATATATTTTCCCTGCTGACAAAGGCAATGCAATAGTTGTCATGGATACAACTGATTATGACAACAAAATTCAAGAACTCCTCATAGCAAGCCAATACAGAAAGATGGCAAAAAATCTGACACCAAGTACAGAAATAAAGTTGCAAGCATTACTTAGAAAGCATCACAGGTACTTTAGTGATTCAGAAAAAAGTAAAATAACATATTTTAATAAAATTCCTCACATTAATGGTCTATGTAAAATTCATAAGAATCATGTTTCATTAAAATCTATTAGTAGTTCTAGAAATTCACCTTGACAAAATTTGTTATGATTTCTTCTCCAAGTTCTAAGTCCTTTGGCATACAAAACCCAGTCCTTTTTTTTATATGTCAAATGTGTTGACCAGGAAGTGAACTTAGGCTGGCTGCTTGGAAGCCAGTTATGCTAGATACTTTGTAGAATTAATCAAGAATATAAAAACAAAACAAATGACATGTTAGTAAACTTTGGTATGAAAAGTTTTTTAACAATGTAACATGTGAAAAAGCATTGTCTATTGTAAGAAAAAGATTAAATAGTGATAATAGTTTACAAACCAAACAGCTCTTCATATTGATAGTATAATGGAACTATTAACATTTTGCATAAAAACAATGTACTTTTTATATAACACAGAAATTTTCCAACAAAATTAAGGAGTGGCTATGGGCTCACCATTGTCACCCCTGGTTAGCAACATTAACATGGAAGAACTTAAATCTACAGCCATAAAAGCTATTCCACATCCATCTAATGTTTGGCTTTACTATGTAGATGATACATTTGTTGTATGGCCTCGTGGTGAAGCACTTCTACAAACTATCTGGAAATACATCAACAACATATCCCCTTCAATTAAATTCACAATAGAATCAGAACAAGACAAAAATTGGCAATCTTAGATGTTCTTGTGACAAGACTCCCTCATGGCAAAATTAAAAGTACAGTTTACCGAAAACCTACACATACAAGAAAATACTTAGTCCATACATCCCATCACTCCAAAAACACAAAACATGAAGTTATACTATCACTATTGAGCAGAACAAACTTTGGTTTGTTCAGAAACTAGCAATATTGAAAAAAGAAAAGATCTATATAGAACAAATTCTTATGAAAAACTGTTATCCATCAGCTGTTAGTAAAAATCCTTAAATAGACAACAAAAAGAACTATAAAAAAACAATTATTGGTATTTTAGTGTAACTATATACACCAAAAACAGCAGACAAATTAAGAAAAATCTGCTATCAGTATAACATCAGAACAGCATTTCAGAGCCATACCACACTATAAGGAATTCTAACATCTGCAAAGCCTAAACTTGAAATGCTGAAAAGAAAAAAACTGCATCTGTGAAATACCATGTGAATGTATATTGGTCAGATCAGTCATCTCATTGAACAGTATTTGCAAGGACACAAATTGATGATGAGAAGAATAAAAAAAAGAGATGGGTCTAAAGTAGCAGACCATGTATATACCAATGAATATATGATCAATTGGGAAAATACAAAAATATTGGATAGAGAAGGAAAGATACAAAGAAGAAAATTTAAAGAAGCTGCTTACATAACAAAGGCAAACAATTCCATAAGTCAAACTAGTGTGACTATACATAATGTATAGAAACCACTAATCAACATTGCTCTTAGAAAAAATGAAGAAATCAAGAGGAATCTCATAGATAAGTATATAAAATTTCTTCTGACTGTTAACTTTGGAAGGATTACTCAATTGGTTACAGCATTACCTTAAAATTCAATACTCAAAAAATCTAAGGGTCCAGGTTCAATTCCCATGCTAATACTGTCACTGGTCAGGCCAGCAACACCTGAAGAAGAGGGGAGAATAATATCTCTTCACACATTATGCATATACTAACCTGTGTTCTATTACTAACAGTTGAATGTATTTGGAATATTTAAATAAAGTTAATTTTTTTCTAAAGACATTCAATACTCATATTAGATTATGGAAATAATCCAACATATAAATACAGTTTTATTATATATATATATTCATACCCTGTAAAACATTTTAGTTATTATATTGGTAAATTATAGAGATTTATTTCTTACAAAATATGTCATAAACTGGTCCTGATTATTCATAATTGGGATTATATTTTACAATCTAGATGTTTTTGATAGCAATTTTAAATACTAAAATTATGTTCTCTCATATTGTGTTTCAGAAACTATTTAATACTCATAAAATTGTGATTTAAAACATATTTATGTCTGATATTATCTATGACTGGAAGCCAAGATTTAGATATTTCTAAAATATAAATTGAAAAGTGATATTGAATAGTATCAAAAATAAGTGATAGAATTAATAACTCATGTTTTTATTTTCCATCCATTTTACAAATTTTGACAATAAATTAATATATATATATATATCATAAAGCACATTCATTTATAAATAATATATCCAAGATATATGTCCAAATATGTCTAGATCATATAAAAAAGTTGATTAATCAAATCACACACAGACAAGTAAAAAATTAATGAATAGTTGCATACAGAACTGCATATAAAACCAACAATTATTTCATCTCTATTTACAAGTTCATCTTGAACCAAGTATCTTATCAGGTAACCTTGGAAAATAACCTTAATAATCTCCAAACACCCACATATAACTTTTAAATGTGTGACAAATATTTTATAACAATAATTTAATTTAATTTTTAAAGTGCAATTCAAAAATGAGTTATTAACAATGAATTTTTTAAAAAAAATTTCAGTTCTTTACTGTGAATTTGAGAGCCTGCTAAAACTTTTTATATCTTATTATTCATAAATTAAGCTAAGAATGTTTTTTTTTAATTTTTCTTCTTTCCATGCCAACTTTTTTCAGTGCTTTACTGTTTAGATAACCTTTACTTCCTATCTCTCCACTGCTACTTGGGCAAGTAAATTGGCTTGAAGCTCCAACATCAACTATCCATTAATGAACCACCTTTTAAGCTTTCTTCACATTAATAGTTTACTTTTTGAATACTAAGAATTATGGGTCACAGGAAAGGGCATCATGATTTTTTAAAGATAATTAGATATGGCATGGTCAAAAAAAGTTTGGGAACTACTGTTCTATATGATAAACTGGTTATTAATTTTCTCTATGTTTTAATATGGGTGACTAGTTATTTCTTCATTTATATGCTTGTGAATGATTTCATTAACCAAATTATATAAATATGTTATCACATTCATATCGGCTTTTCAAATCAAATTGTGCAAACGCTTTTTGAGTTTAAATAATAAATGAATACCCTCTGACCCATACAAGATATAGAATTTATGCAGCAATAATAGGAATCCTTATTACTACAACTCAAATATTTATATATGAGCACTGCTGCATAAATTCTATATCTTGTGTGGGTCAGAGGGTATTCATTTATTATTTAACACTCGCAAAAAGCGTTTGCACAATTTGGTTTGAAAAAGCCGATATGAATGTGATTACAATTGTATACAGACGCTATAAAAAATAAATGCTGATTTATAAATATGTTATGTTTTATGGGTTCATCCATATATTATTTTTATTATAAATATACCAATATTTCAGTTTGATCACACAAGCCATCAACTGAATTATGAATAGAATATAAAGATGATTGTAGTGTCACCATAGAGACTAATTTATAATAATATTAAAGTTCCACTAATAGACAAAAAACTGCTATGTAAAATTGAAAAATAAGATAAAAGTCAGAAAATTCTTCAGAGAATGTTATTCAAAAAGTAACCCAAATAGTAGGAAGTTTCCATATGTCTTTACATTTGTTGATACAATTTGGGATTTTTAGTATCTTAATGACTCTTCTGATCTTATACTGATAGAGAGTACACATCTGGATAATATCCTGGGAATAGAGAAATCAATATTGTGACCTGAATCCATAGCATGGAGTGAGAGTGATGATGATGATGAGTGTTGCTTAACTGTGTTACCATGTTCATATCATCTAGTGTTGATGTGATTATTGCTCATACTTATATAAGAAACTTTATAAATGCTGCATGAAATTGCATAAATACCATGAGTCTCAAAAATGATTGAATCTTTAAGCTTAGTTATGATGCTATTTATTTTTTGATAAGTATTATATGCTGTTTTTATATTGTAGCATTTTAAATATGTTATTACTGTCTGTAGTTCCTTTTATATAAAAAATAAATCTTAATAGTTGTTTCCCATTTTGTTTTGTTTTTTATTTTCTTTGTTTTGGACTTGGATTAAAGCTTGGGGAATAACTTTATTATTACAACCATAAACTAATTAAACACTATTTATATATTTTATTCCTTCCTTCAGATATGATATGTGAGAGATTAATTAATCTAGTGAAAAGAGTGTTGACTACAGAAAAAAATCTGATCTGGATGATGATGTGATGAAAATGAAATCTATCTGTGGATATTTTTCTGAAATTGAAAATGATCTTGGTGATGAGCACATCAAGAAAGGGAAATTTTCCATTAGTCTCTGTCTCCATTATAAATTTAATATAAGGATGGATATTATTCAAATATGAAAAAACATCATGTAATTTATTTTTATCATATTGCCAAGTGTTCATTATTCAAAAAGTTAGTGACATCATAACAAACCTAAAGATTTAACCACCTTTGAGGCTCATGGAGATTATAAAATTTCATGTGGCATTTGTAAAGCTTCTTATGTAGATATGACCAATAGTCACATCAGTACTAGAAGAGATAACATTCTAATACAATTAAGCAACATTCATTATCATCAATAATCTCACTCCATGCTATGGATTCAGGCAACAATATTGATTTCTCTACAATCAGAAAAGCCATTGAGAAACGAAAAAAGATCAAATTATTCTACATAGAATGAAGTTTGCATGTGTCTTTATGTTTGTTTACTTTTTAATTTTATAATTGTTATTTTTTCTATTGGTGAAACTTTAACATCATCATAAATCAGTATTTAGAGTGCCTCTATAACCATATTTATAACATTCTATTCATCACCTAGTTGATGGCTTATGTGATCAGTGTATTTATGATTAAAATCATATCTGGATAAACGCATAAAATATATCATTTACACCCGCAACCTGTGAAAATCTTTCTATCTACATATATATATATACACACACAAATATTTACTTGGATTCTGTCTTTCAAACTTTTTTTTTTTACTGTAGTTCTTTTGATAGAGTTGAAGAATTAAGATAAATATTTAAAATTTGGTTCACCGTTGCAAAACAACTAATATAACATTTACTAAAAGGTAATGTAATATTTTAAATACAAAAATATCATGAAAATCTTTAAAATGCGACTTGTTTTTAAAATGTCATACACTTGAATCTTTATATAAAAATATAACATAAAACATATTCTGTAAGTACTGATAAGTAATAATTCAAAAAGAAAAAAAACAAATGAAAAACTATAGATTACAATATGCAATTCAATATTAATTCTCTCAATATTCCTTATGAGAAATATGATTATTTTTAATTAAAACAACGTAAGTAGTCAAGCAGTTGTCCCGGGTTTGCGGGTTCGCTTCACGGCCGATGCTTTGACACATGGGGAAAAAAACAACTACGTAAGTATTTTTTAATATATATATATATTTTAAATTGGACATTAATGTATTTGGTTTTGTTGAATTTACATAATTTTTACTTTTACCATTTGTAAATAATGTCAAAACGTAAACAACTTTTTTAAAAATGTAAATAATCATATTTTATAATAAAGTAGTATTTAAAAAACCTATATTTTTACTATTATTATTAGAAATAAAAATTTTATGGATATTAATTTTTCCTAAGCAAGAAGACGCTATATGAAAATGTTGAATTTTAGTATGGATTGTTTATTATCATTTGTCACTTTCTTACCACACTTTATTCTGAAACATTCTTTGACATTTCTTTTTTAACTTGGATGAATGTTTTATAGCATTAGGATATTATATCAATATAAATAATCATAGCTAATATCATTTTTCTTATTATTTCTATTCTTATTATTAGGAGTAGTAATTCTAGTTATATATATATATTTATTAGATTTTAAAAAACGCATATGGTTGTAATGCATAGGAGTTCATACGAAGTTGGAGTGCCAGACCTGTGAGTACCACAATCAATCCTCAAACTTTATGATCCCAAATCAGATGCTCTACCAACTGCACCAAACTACACAGAGCTAAATAAAATGATGGCTTTACTGCTCAGGAATTCATAAGTTTGAGTGCCACAATTGATATGGGGACTTCCTGATTCCCAAGTTGGACAGTCTACACAAAACTGCACAGGGCATTTATTAAATAATAAAATAAAATGCTTGCCTTATTTAATTAACACTGCAGAGGAAGTTTGATAAGCTCTCATGAAGACTGCTGGACAGTCGAAACTGCAAGGAAAATAAAGTTTTTTTAAGAAAATTTGTTTGCATTGAAGTGTACATGAAAGAAGTATTATAAGAAATATATATATGAATTCCAATAATAGTTATTACAAATGAAATTTACACTAAACTATAATTACATATTTTTTTACACAAAAAAAATATAATTAAAAAATATGTATTTTGTTTTGTGTGTTTATGAACTACATTACTGAACACTGATTATATATGTGTGTGGGAGATGGAAGTCTGTACCAATTGATGAGTGCTGGTTCAGCATGAAATACATATATTGGTGATTATTTATCTTTTCTATGTGTGTGTGGTTATGTGTTTCAGTAATATGAGATAGTGTGGATAGTTGAAGGTTGCTTGAATATCTGAGTTCAAATTCCCTATATTTATAAATAAAACAATAAAATTAAATCTTAAAAGATAAATCTGAATTATAGGCAATGCAGAAAATGTCAAGCAAAGTTAAAAACTGATTTCTAGTTTTAATTTTTGTCAGCTGTTTCATAATGAGATGATAGTTTAAAATTATCAGATAAACAACAAGTTAAAAAGACTGTCACAGATTAAAAATGATGGATATTCTAATAATATGGATTAGTTGATTTGTAAGATATTTTTCAGGATTGTTAAAGATGAGTTGAAATGCATGAACACATTTGGGGATCATTTATCTTTCACATGTATGTGGACATATGTATCGGTTGTATAAGATGGAATGGATGACTGAAGGAACTTGAGAAAGTCCGAGTTCAAATCCTCTAATTAATTCATATTATTGCATTTATTTCTCATGTAGTCAGATAGGAAATAGTTAATGTACTGTTGCTATATTGTCTATTATGTACAATAAATATATAGTGTTAATATTTTAAATTATCATAAAATCAAAATCAAATTACTTTAATTCAAAGTTTGATTGTTGTTTAAATAAAGTAAAAGTTATTATATATATTGTTTTTTAAACATGACAATATTTCATTTTGTTCCAAAGGGAGTATTTAAAAATATTTAGTATACCTCTAATGAATGTGTTTGTTGAGATAATGCAGTTTTCTGACAAGAGAATTTGTATTGAATTTAAGACATTAATATACCTCTAATGAATGTGTTTGTTGAGATAATGCAGTTTTTTGACAAAAGAATTTGTATTGAATTTAAGACATTAGCCATCATATTTTAAAGATTATAAGTAACATTTATTAATTTCTATAAAAAGATGAGAATTGAATGCAATAAAAAAAACCAGTATTACTAAACTGGGAGATAAATTTGCATTTTGTTACCTGAAAAAGTAATTATTTTATTATTTCAAATCAATGTGATGAATAGCGAGTTAACTTTTTTTATTTATAAAACAATTTGGATATTTAATACTAGACATACAGTATAATAGTTTGAGAAAAATCCGAATATTTATTAGAAAATTTTCAGCATGAAAATAAAGATTAGTTTTAGATTGTGATGTAATAGTTTTATTATGGGATAACAAAGAACTTATTTATTTATAAAATCATATTAATTGGGAAAAAATTAAAACTTGTGACATACTTGAAAAATAAAAAAAGATAATTTTAATGGTCCTAATAATCCATATAAATAATTTATCTTTGTAAAAAATATTTTGTGAGGTAAGTTTCTAGAATGTTTTATAGTTTTAAAAGATATATGATTCTTATGTTGATTGAAATATTTTTTTATTATTTAGTGTTACATTCTTTTAGACAGCTTAACTAATAACAAAATATCTTAAATGAACTTGTAGAGTTTTTTGAAACAGGAAATAGATTAGATTGTCCAGTGACATTAAGTACTTGAATTTTGAAGTTTACTTCATATTGATGTGAGGAATGTGTATGACCACTATGTAATGAAATTAACAAAGAACTTTATTTTGAGTATTGTAAAGCATGAAACATTTTGAATTTAGGATAACAGGAAAAAGGAAATTTTTTGCTAAATCTATCATTATTTCCAGTATAATTAATATTACTATTCCTAGTTTTAATACAGCTGGATATAAACTTAGAATGTGAAAAAAAAAATATTATGATAGTGTTTTGAGGTGAAAAACAGATTTAGATCTTGAAATGAACACAGACCAAGATGTATTGTTGTTATATTTTACAAGTTAAAAGTTAATATGTTTTACCACTGCGATATATTTATTTTAATTAGATTAGTTCTTCTTCCACATTTATTGTATGGAAGTGAAATGTGGACTATTTATTATTATAATAAAAATTTACTGAAAATATATTGAAGGATAGCTTATAAGATTTTAAAAATGTGATGGCAAAATAATGAAGCCAAGTATTTATTATTCAACTTACTGGATGCAATACTATTGAATCAAATAGCTATAAAGACACAATATTATAGATTGAGTAAATTGACCATATAAAGTGGATAAAGAGTAACATACTTTCTAACAAAAATATTTTATCATGAACTACAGTATGGTTTTTTATGGAAGTGGTATATTTATTTACAGTAAAACAGATCATATCACAGAGAATTTAAAACATTACAAGATTGACTGAATTTTTAGTGAAACAGTATATCAGAAAGTAGAATACGATGAAGAAATACATCGTAAGGTGTTGAAGTTTTTTTAAAAAATTTTTGATTGTAGAAAAAAAGCAAAAGATAACAACAGACAAATTGTCAAATAAACATTTTAAAGAATCAGTATGTAATGCATGCAATGGGTCTAATTAATTGGTTTAAGTGATTATTCATTGACTGATAAAGCAGCAGTTGCTTGACAGAGGTGGATGGTGCTAAGAATCTCTTGATTGTGGACACAGCCTATATCACTTTCAAGTGAATGAAGATTGCAACAATTGGAAGACTATCTCTAATATTAAATGGAACATTATTGGATTTTGCCAAGTTAAAAGAAAAGGTGAAGAGAAAATTTATTTTAAAAGTGGACATGTACTGTACTACAAAAGCAAAATAATGGAAGTACAAGTAAAGTAGGATTCATTACAAATAAAAAATAGAAGAACAACATTGTGGAGATTGATGATGTATTGGTCAGAATGCCAAGATTAGTTATTCATCTCAATATCTGATACCAAATGCAGATAATTTAATTTTATGCCTCTACAATATCTCATTACAAAGAAAGATTTCTATGTGAATGGATAAACAATTTTCAATCAGACAAAACAACATTTTAGATTGCCATGGAAGACTTTAATACTAGACTTGGTAAAGAAATGAACATTGAAAGGTTCTGTAAATAAATATGGTTATAGTGATATAAATAAGAGAAAGCATAGACTTGTGGAGTTTGGTTTGATGAAAGTGAAAAATTGTATATTATGATTTTTTTTTTAAAAAAGTTAACCAAGAAATGAATGAACATGGGAGCATCTAAATAAAAGTACCACAAAATTGTATATATGAGGGGATACCCACAAGCAATCAGAATTTTATAATAAAAAATTGTTTATTTCCTTTTATAAGTATAAATTTAATGTCATTCAATTTGCTGTCCATTTGATGCAATACACCAGTCTAAACATGTATTTCATTTTTTCAAGTATCCAGAAGCACTTACAAAGGGATGCCTTTTAACAATTGTGGATTTTTTTCACCATTTTTAAGACTTTGAAAGAGGAGACATTTTTTTTCATTCAAGAGATTTTAAAAGATCACTTAAAAAGAGATTGCAAGAATATGGCTGATAGATAAGCTGCATCATGCTAAATTTAATTAAAATGTTTTACACTTAAGGCTTTGAGAAATGACACTATGTTGTGGTAAAACTTGCATTCTTCTCTTCATCATGAAATGAGATGATTATGTTTTACCACATCATGAAACTGTTTCAGAACTTGCAGATAAAATGATTGATCATTATGAACTAAATCTGAGAGAAAAATGTTGTTTATATCAACAACAACAAAATCAGCATTGTCTTGATTTGGACTTTATTGACCATGCTTTTTAAGAACATAGTGAATTTAACATTTTAATCAACTCACTGATAAACTTGTGTTTTTATGAGATCAGCTTGCTTGTAACATGTTTAAAGCATTACAACTGCCCCCCCCCTGCCATTTTCTGTAAATAAAATTTCACATTGGTTGAACTTTCAGTTAATACAAAATTCACCAAATACATGAAATGCTCTTTACAAATTAACACAGCACCACAATTGCATATGGTAATGTCATTTGTCAGTTTGATGCAGAAGTGTTCCTGCAAGATGTATGTATCAACAGAAGCATATATTACAACAGGTGTGCAAACTAGAGACCAATTCTGTTTATTTTTGATTACCCTCTTGTAGTTTGACTAACAGTAAATATTCATTTCAAGATTGCAATGTTCTTAATAATTTCAACATAAGTAGTGATTGCTGATTAGTGAGAAGTAAGATCCATGAAAATGCAAAACTAGAGAAATAAAAATTATTTAGAAAAACAATATTCACAGGTAATATTCCTAATCTTCAGAAATATTCCAATGAATTTAAATTAGAACTTGAAATAATTTTCAAATATTAACATATTTTAAACATGATTCAGATTTGAATGAAATCAATAGGAAGATAACTGACACACTTTTAAATACTGCTACAAAGATAGTTTGGTACAAAATAGCAGCAATTGATAAGTAAAATTTCTACTGGAACAAGACAATTTATAAAGAAAAGAAGGAGCATGAAAATATATAAAGATAATGCACTAAAATGGATTCAATATTTCAAATTTTGTAAAATTGTGCAAAAAAGAGTTGATAATGACATAAGAAGGTATAATTATGAACTAGCAACGGAAGCTATAGAAGATAATAAAAGTCTCAAAAGTCTAAAACAGCATCTTGGTATTGGTAGAAAACTTATGTCTGCAATAATAAAAAAAGATGGATTATTAAAAAGAGAGATGACATCATGTAATGTGTAAAAGAGTTTTATCAAGAATTATATAGCAAGAAAGAATAAGAAAAAGTACCCACTACAACAACTATATCTTCTGAATTGCCCAAGATTTTAATAAATGCAAGTAAATTTATGAAGAAGGAAAAAGCTCCAGGTAATGATGGAATTATATTCAATATCATAAAAGAAACAGGTAAAGAACTAAAAACATTTTTGGCAAAATTATATACCAAATGTCTAAATAATAAAGGTATATCAGATAAGTGGGAAAATGCAGTATATTTTTAAAAAATGATAAAGAAGATATTACAATTTACAGACCTATCAACATAATCATATTATATGCCTATATTTTAAATATTTATTTGTCATATATATATATGAAAAAGAAAAACAAGTTTTATATACATAAAAACATGCTATCACTTGTATTAATGATCAATAGATGGAGCTTTACCAAGACCTCCAAACGTATTCTGTTTACATAAACGTCAGAGTCAATATTCACTGTCTCTTTCATTTTGCTCCACCCTCAGATTATCTGATTTCAAGCTGATTTGCCCTCATCAGTGAAGGGATAGGAGTTATAAAACTAGACCTAAAACTGGCTCCAAGCGTTTATGCAAAACATTTCTATCAGTTTGCAAGCATGAATTTTTTAGACACGTTATATATATATATCAGTGACAAAGTGTGACTTTTTAGGAATGGAAGCACACTACATAATCTTTTTTAATAATGTTTTTTATTTCACTTGCCAAAACAATTTTTACTTCTTTTTCATTCATAGTTTAAAATTCCATATAAAACAAATTAATATAAATAAAACAATATAATCATATCAAATAATATAATTAAATTTTGAAATTATTAATTTTTATATTTTAATTCAATCCTCCATTCTTCCATAGCAAAATGATTGTGGGTGAATAGTATAGATCAGTAATGATCTGTACTATTCACCCACAATAATTTGCAGTCATAGTAAGGGTGACATGATTGACAAAATAAATATACCATTTAAATTAATAACTATTGAGGTTTGTTCCTACAAGCTACATATGAATCAAATTATGCTAATGCTATTATACTTATAATGTAATATATCCACTTATATAATCTGGCTTATGGCATACAAAATAATAATAAGGTGATGGCCTAAATTCCACTTTGCACCTTCAGTGGTGGAGATCACTAGGTCATGAAGTCCATCTAGAAGTACAGCATGTTTTTATTTTACTTGCAACAATTTTTATGAAATTGCTAATATATACATATTACATACATTTAGAAAAATCTGGAAGTATTTTATCTGTTAATCAGATTATGATTAGTTTAAATATAGATAATACGTTATCAGTATATTTTTAGTTTCCAAATGTTTTAAACATTCTCAAGTTTTAACTGTAAATTAGATTTTATCATTGTTTGAACTTCTTATTATCACCCAATAATGCAGTGGTAAAATTCATTCTTTGCTATATATAAAAACAATTCAATTGTTGGTAAAAATTGAAAGTTGACCAAAATTCCATAAAAAAATAATGACTTTGAATTGCTCATTCTTCTTTTTTTATGCTAATTAGATTGTGATTAGTTTAAATATAGATAATTCATTACTAATACATTTTTATCTTTCAAATGCTTAAGTTTTAATTGTAAATTAGATTTTAGTATTGTTTGAACTTCCTTATAATCAACCAATAATGCATTGGTCAAACTCATTCTTTGCCATATGTAAAAACAATTCAACTGTTGGTAAAAAAATTAAGTGAATTTTTTAAACTGAATTTTAATTAAAGCTTTTGAAAGTTTTAGTGAATTTTTCTATGGAAACACTCATTCTCATTCCATTCAATAAATGAACACTAACTATTCCCTAATATATATATATAATTATATAATATTATACACTATTTATTCCCTAATATATATATATAATTTTAATTTATACCAATTTGTTAATAAATTTTAAATTAATTTAAAACAAGTAAACTTGTTTGGTTATCATTCAATTTTACAATGCAAATTTATAGGTTAATCATATTTGGATGTGTCAATATTCATTAATTGACAATACCACATAGTTCATTAGAAGCACTTATAAATTAATTTGGAAATCAAAACATTAGATGGGTAAGAAAGTATAATTGCATACCATTTGCTCTGTATTGAATTTAATGTTTAAATATCTGACCAGATATAACATTTTATACAGCAATAAATTAACTGATTTGACATTCTTAAATATTTAATAAGTAATTAGAAGTTTATTGTAATTATTTAGTTAGTAATAAGTAATAGATATACTAAACTAGAAATTATATATGAATTGATTTGATGATTGATAAAAATTCAAATATAATAATTATTGAAGATGAGTAAAGACTGTTGCAATGAAATGTTCACGTATTTTATTTTAAGTGATTATTGATTAAAAATGAATGTTATGTTGAGTCAGTATACAGACATAAAGATCATAATCTTATTGTTATAGAGCTGGATAATAGTAATCTATTTTATTCTGTTACAAATTAGAATGATTTTACTTTAATTATATTTAAAGTTTGTTAATGTGCATTGTAAATTTAAGTACTAAATTTTAATATTAATATTTGATTATAGTAAATCTAAAAATCTTTCATATGTTTTGACAGTTATAATCTAAAGTTTTAATAACTTAGCTTTAATAAACTGAAGAGTAATTGGATGTGATTTGACAATTGTTGGAATAAGCATCAAATAGGAATCTATCATTTATTTTATATATTGTTCTGATTGGATATTGAAAATCTTAAGGTTATTTAATAGGATGATTTAATTTTATAATATATTAAGTTGATAAAAATGGAAAGATACATTAGATTAATTGATTTGTATTATTATTAAGTATTTAATCTTATTATAAGTAACTTACTTAATAAGAGTATACTGATATTAGTGAAAAAGTATAGTTGAATTGGTATTACATTTTATGTTATTTGATTATAATTAGAAATAAATTATTGAGTTATATAATTTGTTAGATATCATTGATATTGTAAACTTGTAGGGCATATTAAGATTATTATTTCATCCATCCATAAATCATTTGATTTAAATAGAAATAGAAATAACGTTTGACTTTTGGTTCAAGTTTGTATTATTATAAAGTGTTTTGATTCATAAGGTATATTAAAATTTTTCTAGCTAATTCTTTGTCATTATTTTCATTCTATTATAAGGGATATATATATAATAGGCATATACAATTATTTATAACAGAGTGATATTTAGTTTTATTGCTTTATCTTTAACTTATTGCAAATAATGCTTATATTTTAGAGTAATTTGAAGTAATGATTTATTTGTTTTCTATTTGTTCTAAATGCTATTGGAATTCATAAGGTTATAATAAAAATTATTATCATTGTTTTATTAAGTATTAGATTGTTACTCATTGATTGGTATTGATTTTAGTTTAGTTTATTATTTTTATTCTGTTACGAATGATATGACAATTCACAGACATTAATAAATTAGGATTGTTCTTCTTTGGATCACACTTTTCTTCTGATACAAATGAAAATCAATAATTAGGCTATGACTCCGAATACAGTATGACACATAATTTTATTCTGTTATAAATGACATGCAACTTCAGAGTATAATTTTATTCAGTTGCAGATGATGATCAATGATAAGAGCTGTATTTTCATTTGGATTATAATAAAATTTTCATTTTCGATAGTCATTATAGTTATTCAGTTATAAATCACTCCCAAATCTGTGAGTGATTAAAAGAAGAGCATACATTCATTTATATTCTGTTACAAATGGCACTACAGCAAGACCATTTTTTCATGACCCATATATTTATTCTGTTACAAATGCTACCCAAACCAGTGGGGCTATAACAGAGATTAGCATATCCACAAAATTCATTCTGTTGCAACATATATATATATATTCATGTTGTGACTTTCTTTATTACCTATATACATGTGTGTATATATAGAGAAATATTTCATAGAATTTATAGATAAAATTATTGAAAGTTTAATGAGATTTTCCAAGTAATTTTTTAATTAGAGCTCAACCAAGATGTAATTGAGCAATCGATCAATTAAAGACTGAATCTGAGAATGAAATCACATCATCCAGCAATAATATTTTTATTTGCTTGATTCAATAAGCCAAGATTGGAGCCCATTTGTAGCTAGATTTAAATAATAGAGGTAGTACAGACATTAATATTTTATATGTGTGAAAATTGAAAGTTATATAATTTTTCAACCACTTTCACAAATAAAGAATCCTTTGTTATCTATCTGTCTATCTATCTGTTTGTCCATTTATCTATCTATCTATTATCTATCTAAACCTATTATTATAAAGTGCTGAAAACTTTGAATTATTCAAATGGAAGTCAATCTCTGATAATGTGCTATTTTTTAAAATATTATAAATCTACGCGCACTCCCGCAAAAACTGATTAAAGCATGATCTGTAAGAATTGGTATATGTGGAATGTACGCTCTAAACTTAAGTGATTCACTTAAGTTTTTTAAACTCTTACTGGAAGGAGAGTGCACGTAGATTTATAATATTTTAAGAAATAGCACATTATTGGAGATTGACTTCCGTTTGAATAATTTTAATGCTTTGTGATAATAGGTTTACATTTATAAATCGTGTTTGTCTAATCATAGGTAGTTAAAAATGAAACACTGTCTTTCTCCTGTGATGGGTTAAATAGATTTGTACAATTGAATATTTGATTATAACATCAGGCATACAATAGATTCAAGCCCTGATTTAAGCATAGTCTGTAAGAGTTGGTATATATAGAATGTACGCTCTAAACTTAAGTGATTCACTTAAATTTTTTAAACTTTTACTGACAGGAAAGTGTGCAGGAAAGTGCACATAGATTTATAATATTTTAAAAAATAGCATATTATCGGAGATTGACTTCCATTTGAATAATTTCTGTTATCTATCTATCTATCTATCTATCTATCTATCTATCTATCTATCTATCTATCTATCTATCTATCTATCTATCTATCTATCTATCTATCTATCTATCTATCTATCTATCTATCTATCTATCTATCTATCTATCTATCTATCTATCTATCTATCTATCTATATATTCTAAGGACTCAAACTCAGACTTTCAAACTTCCTATAGATGTGCACTTCATCTTTTACACATGGCCACATACATGTTATTTTTTCACAGGTATGTGTCTGTGTATTAGTGGTATAAGATGAAGTACATAGCTGTAGGGAGCTTCCAAGTCTGAGTTTGAGTCTTAATAATCACATTTAGTATAGACAATGTATTTTTATTTGAATATTATATATATTAATAATAAAATGTATGGCATTTATAGATATAAATATTAAAATTTTAATAGAGTCTTCCCTAGTTTATATGTGTTAGACATAAAAAATACTGTTGTTGGATGATTTCAGTTTTCAATTTTATTTTTTAATTAGCATGATGGCTGAACTTTAAGCAAAAAATATATACGGAATATTTCATTAAAGTTACAATATTTACATATAAAAAGTCCATGAAAAATTTCTATTATGATGCATAGATATTAATGAGAAAGAAATATATATGTGTGGAAGTATTTAAAAAGTTATATATTTTTAAACTTTAGTATATATAAAGCATTAATGTCTGTACTATCTTTCTTATTTAAATATAGGGAAAATATTAAGAGTCAGATTGACTTTTAGCTCATAGGAGTCAGACAAATAAGAATATTGATACTGAATAATGTTATTTTAGTTTCTAAAACCAACATTTTGTATTGATTGGTTGCTTGATTAGTTACATTGTAGATGAATAAGTATTAAAAAGTATAAATAGAAATCTCATTAAATTTACAATATATTGGGTTGAAAAGATAGATGGATTCATTCTATCTTTTCACAAAGACTTTATCTTATATTTGGAAGTAAGAGTATTCATTTATAGTTTAAAAAATCCACAAAGCGCATGTGCAGTAGCTTAATGGTTGATTATTAATACTACAGTTTATAAAACATAGTGCTATATAAAATAAATATTTCATTTACAAATAATTATATTTATAAATTTATTTAAATGCACGTTGATTATGTAAATAATATTTACTAAGGCTATAAACCTCAAGAGTGTGCACGTTGTCAAGACCTATAGAGATCCCTACCATCGCGTTTTCATGCACACACTCTTAAGGTTTATAGCCTTAGTAAATATTTATATTGTAAAAGTATTAATTTATCCAAAATGCTTGCAACTACAAAATGTAATGGTTTCTATTAAATATAACAAAACACTGGATGCTGCTTAAAATGACGTTAGCAAACTGACAGTTAAATTCTGCATAATTACTTCAAAAACATCTTATTATTTCTCTTTTAGATCTAATTTAAGTTAATTGTAACCATCACTTTCTTTACAGAAAAAACAGTTCTGGATGCATTATTATTTCTGAGCATAATCATTTTGATGCATTTTGATTATCCCAGCATACCCCACGTGAATTACATGATTTCCCGGATTTAGTTGTATAATAATGGTATATGTTCAATATGAATCCATACATCAAAATAACTAATTTAATAATAAAATAACTTATTTACCCTAATTATAAAATATAGAAAGAAATGAAATTGTTACTTATATATTTACAATTACTATAAAATCATAAAATGAATGTTAAAATTAACAAAATAGTCATCATTAAATTTAAATGTAACTCTGAATATACACAATCCATACTAAATTAAATCTAAGATCTTAAATTCAAATATAAAAGAAAGATCTTACCCACATTTTAAAATAATATTTAATATTTTATGTAATCTTTGAAAATTATCATTTCTTTAGTTGTACTGAGTGAGAGTATAAACCTATGATTTGATTGAAGAAGGTATAAAAAGATGTTATACTCTTTAACATTTCAATATCATTTTCTTCTCACTAAGTGTGTTGGTTACTTCTAGCAAAAATTGGTATAGCAATATTAAAGGTCATTTATGAGTAGATCATAAGTATTTTATATATATTTTACACATCTGCCAAATCAAAATAAAGGAATCAGAAAATTTAATATTTTGTCTTAGGTAGTATTTTTTTGCTCTTCTATTCAAATGTAGACATATGTGAGGGTTTTTAGTAATTATTATATTATTCATATTCCTTAATTTGAATTACCTATATATACTAATATAGTTTGATTTAATATTTTTATTAAACTATTGATTTTTGTTAAGTTAAAAGCATTTTTTATTTTTCATACCATCACAGATGTACATTGTGGTAGATGTGTGTGATATTTATATAGTAGTTTATATGCCAGTAATTGGATAATATTTTACATGGTAAACAAATGATAATAGAATCTCATGTTCAATGAGTCTACAGTGTCTATATTAAGATAAGTCTTATTATGAAAGGGTTATGGTCCAATAAATAATATCATGAGTGTCCCTCTGATTCTGTTGAGATTAACATTACTGTTAAGATATCATCACATTTTAGTAGTTTAATCTGCTAATTGTATATTAATGAAAGTAATGTAGTTTTATTTATACATTATTTTAAAATTTATAGTCAAATGTTTGTCAAAAATATGAATTGTATTTTTGTGATCATCATCTTTTGTTCCAGATTATTACATGTGTCTATGGATATAGGACATATTTATATTTGCATTGTATTTCTGTAAAGTTTTATGTATGCAGTATGATTATTGGAATCCCAAAGTGAGGCATACAGTTTATGTCTTATTTCTTTACCATCTTTTTCTATTTCATTATTTTTGATCCCTCAACTTGATAGTTCTTTAAATAATTTGGTGATAAATTACTACTACAAACGTTCACACAACTGTTATCTTTTTTTTTCTCGGCCATTACATTATACATATATATACACATACATATATATCTAGATAAATAGTGCTATAACATTGTTTAATAGATTAAACCTTTTGTGACTCAGAGATGTGAATATATAAAAAAAACAATTCTCACATCTTACGAACAAATGTTTTTATTTATAAGTATTTAATTTAACACACACATATATAGGGGAGAGGTATATACCAAATTCTTATTAGTATTTTATACGAACTATATTTAGAAAATATTTACTTTAATTAACCGTAATTCAAATGTATATATATTATTGCTATTGTAATATATATATATTCTTTATACTTATATATATATACTTGTGTTTGTATGTGTATATAAACACTGTTACACTAATGTTATGATTTTTTGAATTATTATTTTTTAAAATAAACATTTTGTAAATATAGATTAAATAAAATGTAAATGAAGATTTATTATATATGTTAAAATTGTAAATGTTTGTATTATAAATGAAAAAAGTCTGCTTTTATGTTTCAGAACTATGTTTTATTATATATTCATATGAATTAGAACATATCTCGGAGTTGCTATGGCTTTTATATATATATGTTTTTTCTCTCTCTTTTACATCTGATTGACTTTACAGAGCTTGAGAAAGGTTGGTCATTTGTCATGTGATTTTTTATCCACTGGTGTTTCAAGAGGTTTTATTGAAGTGGAAGAATTAGGAAACGCCGTTGAAAGAACTCCTCTTGAAGTGCAAAATAAACTTTAGACCTGACCAAGAGTAAACATACATGGTGAAATCCTGCAATATTTTTATATTTGATTGAAGAAATCTGTGACAAAATGATACTTGTATTTGTCGCACGATGATGTACACAGCAATCCGAATTATTATGAAGATAAAACTAAATATAGTTGAACATGAAATATAATGTTATCTGAATTTGCTTAACCATTTACAAAGCCGAACACAGCACGGAAATGTCAAGGGAAAATCATTTTCCTAAGAGAAAGACAATAACAAATTAAAGTGGTAATCTCTTTTATGCATAAAAATGAATTGTTTGTTCTCTATAATGATATACATAGCGTTTTCTTAAATGCAAACATTTGTAAAAACAATCTATATATACATTTGTTTTATAAATAAACGTTTGATATTAAATTTACTTTGTTCACATATATATATGTCGTAATTTATTTTCTCAAACTTAACTATTCCGTATTTATACATATACACAGACATATATATATATGCCTATTCATATAGTATATATATATATATTCCAATCAATTAAATTTACTTTGTTCATATATATATATGTTGTAATTTATTTTCTAAACTTAACTATTCTGTATTTATACATATATACAGACATATATATATATATATGTGCCTGTTCATATAGTATATATTTATTCCAAACACGATTACATGCCATGGCAAATATATTTCGAAATCCATTTAAAATTTTTAAGTGTTTTTTTTAAAAAATGATGCATTTAGAACTGGAGATTTCTTCCATATGTCATAGCATTGGCCGGGAGGCGAACCCACAACCGTCTGCAACCAACTACTTGCTTGCATAGCGGCTGCGCTTACCTCTCGGGCAAGGCGGCTGCGCTTACCTCTCGGCTAACAACGCTTGACAAATCTTGAGATTTATTTCAGTTTTATCACTTTTGTTTCCAATGTAGTCCAGAAATAATACACACATATTTCATTTTTTCTTTTAATATTTGTTTATTTATCAATCAATAATTAATATCTATATATTTGTCTGTGATATATAAATAAAATAGTTCTTGGGTTAAACTGTGTATTAGTTTTGATTAATTCCCAACGTTTTGATGAAATAGCATCTGCTATCATCAAGATTAACTTTCAAAGAAAAAACGTTAGATTTCAAATAGTAATGAGATTGAGTGTGAGGTAAAACATGAGATTGAGCATGAAGTTGTTGAGCATTTAGAATATGTGGATTAATAAAATGCTCAACTACTTCAGGCTCAATCTTATTCTTTACCTCACACTAAATCTCATTACTATTTGAGATCTAACAGTTTTTCTTTGAAAAGTTAACCTTGACAATGGCAGATGCTATTTTATCGAAATGTTGGGAATTAATCAAAACTAACACATGGTTTAACCCAAAAACTATTTTATTTATGTCATATAACCATGAAAACAATATATATATATGAAAGGCAAGTTTTTAAAAACATTCTCACTAATTAATTAATTGAATTAAATTATAAATTTCATTCTTTATTATAAAATATTTATTATTGAATTTTTTTCTAAAGTCCTATATAAATAATATTTTAATTTGCGAAGCACAGATAGTTGAAAATTGAAATAAATTTAGATACTGCCAAATCTCTGGCACTCACTACAATACTTAACTGACAGCCAATCAGATGTCATGGATAGCTACCCAAATGACATCCAAACCTAAACATCCAACAAAGATTTTACTAGAAAAAGGCGACCTTTTCTTTACTTTTCTTTCTATATATCTAAGCCAATCGTAAGCATTTAGGTTTGAAAGCTTGAAGCTTTAAATATCTTCACAATTAACTCACTGAGTCTAAATCATAAACATACAATGTGAAATCCTATGATTTATTATGAAGTAGTTTTTAAAATACATAACAAACAGTAAAGTCTTATATGTATGTGTGTGTAATTTTTTGATAATGTCCATCAAAAATGATCAAATTATCACAAAAAAAAAGAAACTGGGTATTCATTATTTAGTAATAAATAAACAAGTTTTAAAAGGACATACAGAATATTTGTGTAGCATATTTATAAAACAAACACAATAATATATACTAACCTCTTCAGATTTTTCTTTAAATTAATAAATCATTAAAAGCAGACCTGCAGAAACTGTGTTTTACAAAACAACTCTACATTGATATCAGTTATTATAATGGTAAACTGATTTAAAGCTGCAAAACTACCATGCTATTTCTGAAGCAAACAAATCTTTAAAATAATGAAAATGAGTGTGAATAAGTTAAAATTACATATTAACTTACCAATATGAATGGAGATCTTTCCATAAATTGTACAAATTTATACAATTATATTACTTATTTAATAAATTATCGATCATATTTATAAAATAAATCTGATTATTTCCCCCTTAAAAGGATTTCCACATGCAAAAATAAATATATTATCAAATCAAAAATATTCATTGCATATAACCAAGTGTTATATAAACACAAATTTATAAATAAAATTTGAAATATATTTTATCACTAAATATCACATGATCACTATTTCTTATGCTTTCTCATAACTTATTAAAACAGGAAAAACTTTCCATACAGTAAGTAGTGCCACTCAGTGCAAGCCAGAGTAATCAATGGGTGCCAGAAGTCTTGTGCATAAAATCCCTATCTAGTGCCTACTCATCCAATATTCCCATACTGGTTTTTAGCTTGTAGTTTTCATCAATGAGGAGCCTTGGATCTGAGAACACTGTATCTAGATCTTAGGATTAATGCAAACATCCAGCAGTCACCTTTTATGAACTGAGTTCAGACCTATATTACTATATAAGCTAATGAGCTTGGATTGAAAATATTGTGTTTTCAAGTTTAGACTCATAGTTTTGTAATTAAGTAGAGATAAAAGGTCACTGCTGGAGGGTTGCATTAGATCCTAAGATCTAGGTGCAGTGCTCTCAGATCCAAGGCTTCTCACTGATAAAAGCCACAAGCTAGAAACTAGTCTGGGATATTGAATCAATAGGCACTATATAGGGATTTTATGCGCAAGCCTTCTGGCATCCAATGATTTCTCTGACTTGCACTGAGTGGCACTACTATATGGAGAGTTTTGCCTGTTAAATATATGATTACTTAGTACAATTTCTTATGGAATATTATAATCGGCACTGCCTTGCTATATCTTTAAAATGTTTTTTGATCTTTAAAACTAACTGTTATTTATAGTCATTTTGTGCTCAAATTTGAACTGAACTTCTCTTAGATTTTTTTTGTAACTAATAAATCAATAAGAAGAATCTACTGAGTATAAAATGAATAGATACAAAGGTTGCAGATGGCTTAATTTTACTGAATATAATTAATAGGAATTATCTAGTCTACTATTTGGAAGAGTGGGGGGGGGTGTATAATTTTGTAGTGTATTTAATTATTTGCAGTTATTTTTATAAAATATTTTTCTTAAAATTATTAAAAATAAATATATTTATGTTTTCACTTACATTTTTTCAAATATGTTTCAGTTTTAAAAATATAACTTAAGAAACTTGAATTATATTAAACCAAACAGTGAATAATAATACTGATTTGACATTCTGTCAAATAGATTTTAAACAATAGTGATTCTGCAATTTTGTGATAATTTAATAAATATAAATACTATTATTAATTCCATGCAAGTATTTCATAGATTTATTATATCTTTACAGTAACTTATTCAGATTTAAAAATTTAAATTGATTTAAGAAAGAGTTTATTAATTTACTTTTAATAACAACATTACAGCAATTAAACAAATAAAATTAAGCTATTGTTTAGAAATTGAAAATAATAATAGTATATAAAATAATAGTCAATTGTTTTTATGTAGTAACAAATACATTATCAAAAAGTTCAAATATTGGGATCTGGAATTCAAATATGTGGACTTCTTAATAAAAATAAATATCAAAGTCCTTCCTACTAATTATTTTCTCTTCTATAAGTGACACTTCACAAATATAGATCCATTATGTGCCCTCTGTCATAGAAATAAATAACTTTAGAACCCTTTCTTATGGATTGTCACTCACTTCTTCCTTGTTGTACCCTTATCACTAACATGCCTCATTCATACTCACTAACAATCAACAATCTCATAAAAAATATATAAAGTGGTCCTTTTTCCAATATAAGTATTACTACATTCATTCTTTTCAAACTTTATTTTGTAAGATGCTATCTAAGCTTTAATCCATCCATCTCACAATACTAAATCACTCTTTCTAAAAAAAATTAAATAATGTTAGAAACAGAGATCAAACCTATGCACCAGCTGAGCTATGTGGCATCTGATTTCATTAACAACAACCCAATGACTTGGTTATTGAATATTGTGACAGTCAGATTATGTATGCTGGTTTAACCTAGTTCGAATCCTAAGCGAAAGTACCTCGAAGCCACCCATACGCGAGATATTAAATCAAGAATACTATAACCTCTGCCCTATTTCGCCTATTCTCGAGGCTAATTTACGAACCAACAACACCATCTGAGCCACACATAAATTATTTTTCAACCGGCCACAAAGCTTAGCAACAGCGGTAGAGACATGGACGGGAAATCCTAAGGAGCTAAATAGTTAAATGTGCAAAAGTACTAAGAAATATGTGTTTTGCGTTATGCGTGCCTGGATCATGGAAAAGTAAAATAAAGCATTTATAACAAATTTAGCAAAAGTCAAGCTTGTTAGTTAAATAATAGATCTTTAATTAATGACTTTAAAATAGGAATAATGATTTAATGGCCTCCGCTATTCCCCTAAATTACTGAAACAAACTAATTAGACAATCAAAACAGATTAATAGGTTTGCGGTCTAAATCTTTTCTTCCCAATTTTATTAAAAATTGTCAACTCGATCTTCTCGATAAAGTACGATAACAAAAAAAAATCTTTCGCCAAGCAATTCTAATTGCTTTGCGCTAAAAACAGTGTTTAAAAATTATTTAAAACGTATATAGCTAAATCAGATATACGTGATAAGCTAATGGCGGACAAAAGAGGCGTTATCAAAGAGATCAAGTTGGCACACAAAAGAAACTGACTCGTATTTAATTAACAAACATAAATAAAATTGGAAAGAGATTTTAATGAACAAAAATTAACTATTAAACTTAACCGCAATGGAATACTAAATATTTACACTGGTTAGCAAGGAAGAATAGCGAAGGGAAAAAGGTTACATATAGATAGATGATCACACAATATATATATTTAAGGTTAGTCTAATAAAAATGGTTACATAGCAAATACATATCAATTCACGGAAGCAATTAGAAAAAAAATGAACAAAAGGTAGCATAAGAAATAGTTCAATAGAGGAGATACGATTACCGTCCTTTTTCCTTGGTCATGTTCCCTACGGCATTCGTGGCTTGATCCGACCGTCGAGATGTAGTTGTCCGGACAATGAAAATATGTAGTATGGTTTCACGAAAAGTTCTCCAGACACGGCACAGAGTTCAGATGACTATTGAGTGGATATTAAGGCATTTTGAATGGTATTCCGGAACCTCGGCGATAGGCAAAGCTATTTATTTATTTGCCTAGCCGAGCAGAGTAGAATCTATCAAACTTATATGATTTTTAGCTTGAGCAGGTTCAAACTTCTTCATGATTTGTAGACAACAGTTGTAGACTTTTGGGAATAAAATCACGAACAAAATCTGACAGAGTTCTCCTAAGAGAAATCTGAATGCACCTTGCAATAGCAAAATCTGAATCAATCTTGCAATAGCAAACTCTGAAAGTATCACCTTCACAAGGAAAATCAGAATCAACTGAATCCTTCAAAAGGAAAAATCTGAATAATCAATCTTTTGTTCTCCCTTCTATTTATACCCTCTCTGTCAGCTACCTTCTATTGTTTGTATGATCTGAGATCTTGATAAGCCTCCCCATGCTCCTTTGTTTCAAAGCAACACTTTCTAAAAATAACTTTAACTTTTTTACTCTAACTTTCTTACTTCAAAGTTTGAATTCTCTTAATTAAAAAGAAAGAAAGAGAAGGCCATCTTTAATTACACTTGAAGGGCTCACTAATTAAAACTATACATTCTTTTAGAAAATGTTGGCAGGCTTATCTCAAAATCAAATCATACTAAATATTTTAACAAAATTTTAACAACAATATATTATTATTTTTTTATAGTAGAATAAGCATTTTATTTCAGCAGAATTTTGCATTAACTCATATATATATATATATATATACGCTAGATGTATATATATATGTTTGACTAATAGGTTAAGCAATTTTTATTAATAGAATGAAATTTATTTAAAACAAAATATTTAAATGTAATACACGTTTAATAAGCATAATTATTTTTAACTCTAATGCAAAACCCTGCTGATATTGGACTATAAACTTAATTTAGGTCTACAATATTAATCAAGTTTATAGGAAGATGTGAAGCATGGATTGGACTTCAGATCCATTGCTTCAATATACTAATTAATATGCATTATATATATATATATATATATATATAAATATGCATAACCATAAAACAATACAATACTAGATTAAATCCAAAATTTTACCAAAATCCTTACACAACCATGGTTTCATCTACTACAAATAGACCTTCTCAAGTGAAAATCAAACTAAAGAAAATAATATATATATACAAACAAACAAACCTTCCCATAATTCATTTCAAACTCCACCTTCCCTTAATATCAAAAAAAGTCTTCATAAGATTGATAGCCTCCGAATCAAGAAGTTTTATTATCAAAGTCTCCTTTATTCTTCTTTTTAACTCATTCTTTTCATAAAAAATAACTGAAGCATTGTCAAACAATATTCTATGACCTGTATTCAATTTATGAATATATAAAGCTGAGTTAAGATACCTATGTTTAACTCTACTTATATGAACCTTAACCCTTTCATTAAGGTTAAACTTACTCTGGCCTACATAAAATTTACCACAATTATATGGAATCTTATAAACAATACCAGGAATAGACCTACTATCAATAGACTGTTTTGAACCATTAAGTAATGAATTCAAATCAGAACCTTTCTTCCATGCAACCTTCATTCCACCTAACAAATGACTATTCCAGAGCACATTTAGCCTTAATGAAAGGGTTAAGGTTCATATAAGTAGAGTTAAACATAGGAAACTTAACTCAGCTTTATATATACGTAAATTGAATACAGGTCATAGAATATTGTTTGACAATGCTTCAGTTATTTTTTATGAAAAGAATGAGTTAAAAAGAAGAATAAAGGAGACTTTCATGATAAAACTTCTTGATTCTGAGGCTATCAATCTTATAAAGACTTCTTTTGATATTAAGGGAAGGTGAAATTTGAAATGAATTATGGGAAGGTTTGTTTGTTTGTGTGTATATATATATTATTTCTTTAGTTTGATTTTCACTTGAGAAGGTCTATTTATAGTAGATGAAACTATGGTTGTGTAAGGATTTTGGTAAAATTTTGGATTTAATCTAGTATTATATTGTTTTATGGTTATGCATTTTTATTTTTGCTAGTATAGTGTTAGGCAGTTTTGGTTTTATATATATATATATTGATTATTGCTCAATTATATGAACATATATCTTATTGCTTTTCTACTTGAAATCTCTCTTGTTTCAAGAAGACTTGTAAATAATCTCCTATGGGTATATATAGTAAACTTAATAGTGTTAATTTAAAACTAAAATTAAGCTAATATTATGGATACATATTAAACCTTGTTATATATATATATATTTTTTTTAATATTTGGAAAGTTCAAATATGATTTTTTCATTTTTGTTTTCATTTATAAACTTAAATTGTAACAAGTTTAAGCCCAATTTATAGATTCATAATATTAATTAAAAGTTTAAACATTAAAATTTTGAACTAATTATTCAAATCTCGCTAAGTATGAGTGAAAACTAAATAAATATAAAAGAGTTAAAGATGCATTTTATATGTGGGAACAATCAAAATTTTATTTAAACAAAATTTAAAAATTAATTATGTATTTAAAAGAATTTAAACTTTTTTTAATGTTAGTTTTTTGCAGAGATATTACTATAGAAAGTTACTGTTGAAGTATATAACTTCTATAAGATTAACTGTCCTCTATCTGTAGAATTTGCTTTCAGATTGTAAAGAGAAAGCTTTTCGAAATATTTTATTATTTTTATTATATAACGTTTCATGTTTTCTTTTAAACTTAATTAATTTTCACAAAATTTTGTGGGATATTTAATCATTAAAATTTGAAAAGGCGATTTATAAATTTAAAAAAGAAATTGAGCATTTTAAAAATATCACTTTCCAAATATTAAGAACAATAGCGCCACACAAAATTACATAATAAATTAAAATATCCATTTCTTTCTTTGGAAGATTGCTAAAATATTTTTCTTTAAGAAAATCATTTCACATTGAAATTTTTACTTTTTTCTAATTATTACAATGAAGATAAATCAATGCATGCAAAGGAAGATGGATGAGCAATCAACATAAACAGTGAATGATTGCAGGAAAAAAACTATATATCTCACAAATTTTATAATCATCATCATTTTCAAACATTACTGATCCACTGCAGAATGAAAGTCTTTCCAAGTTCAATCCATTTTCTTTGATCTCTAGTCTTTCTTTTCCATATCAGCCCATCACCCTTCCTTATTTCATCCATCCATCACACATGTGGCCTCTTTCTAACTCTTTTACAGTCTCTTGGAATCCAGTTTAGGATGTCAACTGTCCATTTATTATCAGCTCTTCTAGCAATATGTCCAGTCCAACTTCACTTCAGTCTCTTAATTTTTTCAATGATGTCAGCAACACCTTAGTCCAGTCACTCATGTATTTCATTTTTAATCCTTCTCTTACTGCTAACATCTATCTATCCATACTTCATTGAATGATCTGAAATCTCTATATTGCTTTTCTGTTAAGTATCCAAGTCTCAGATCCATAAGCAAGGATTGACAAAACACATTTTTAAAAAACTATTTTCAAACATAGTAGCATATTTCCTTTTAATATTAAGTTATTTCTACCAAAATCACTTCAATGAAGTTGAATTCTGATTAATTTCAATTCAGCAAGGTATTTGTAGTCATTAACTTCTTCTAACTCATCATTACCAATCTTTATTTTCTTATTTTGAGAAAATTCATTCAACATTACTTTAGACTTTTAAAAATTTTCCTTTAATCCTATTTTCTTACTTTCATTTGATGACTTTTGCAACATTATTTGCAAAAACAACTACATCATATGAATATCTAGATGACTTAAATAATCTCCATTTACTATCTTAGCTTCCCATTTTAATCCATAAAATACTTCTTGCAAAACTGTTGTAAAAAGTTTTGGAGATATGGTGTCACCCTATTGTACACTATTCTCAATGTTAATTTATTTAATATCATTGGGAAATGTAGCTGTTTCTGTTGCATTTTTATAAATATTCTTCAGAATATGATAATATTCTGGGTCTATATCTTGATGATCCAAAGCTTTAGTCACTGGACAAAGGCATCTAGAATTGAATGTCTTTCATAATCTACAAATCCAAAGCATAATTGCAACTCATATTTATTGGTCTTTTATATATCTTCTCTTAATAATTGGATATAATCTACATTATTAAAACCCCTTTTAAATCAACATTGTACTTTTAATTGGTTAAAATCCAAAGTTCACTGTAGACAAGTTGTAATTATTTTGATAAAAATTTTTGTATAGAACTACTAAAAGATTGATAAGTTTGTAATTTGTAATATCTTCTTTATCACCTTTTTAAAATATTGATATTAGTACTGCATTCTTCTAATCATCTGGTAGACCTTTATCATATAGAGATCTGGTATATAATATTTCCCCCAAATTTTCTATTTCTTCATCTGTTTCTTTTAAAATATCAATTATAATTCTATCATTGCATGGAGATTTTTCCTTCTTCATAAATTTGATTGCATGTCTCACTTCCTTATTTAAAATACTGGGCAATTCAGAAGATATAGTAGTTGTAAGGGGTACTTTTCTTTATTCCTTATTGCTATATAATTCATAATAAAACTTTTCTACACATTTCATGATGTCATCTTTCTGTTTAATAATAGTTCCATCTTTTTTTCTTATTGCAGAAATGTTTCCTACCAATTGCAAGATGTTGGTTAACACTCTTGGGACCTTTATTCACTTCTACAGCTTTCCTTTCTAGCTCACACTTATACTTTCTTATATCATTATAACTCTTTTTTGTCTATTTTACAAAATTTGAAAGATTCACTCCTTCTTAATGCATCATTTTCATATATTTTCATATTTCTTCTTTTCATCATAAATTGTCATCCCAGTAAAAATTTACTCATGATTTGCTACTTTTTTGTACCACTTATGTTTGTTGCAGTTTTTAAAAATGTATCAATTATCATCATATTGATTTCATTCAAATCTGAATTATATTCAGAATCTGTTATTTGAAAATGATTTGCAAGATCTAATTTAAATTCATTGGATTGTTTTTGAAGATTAGGAATATCAACTGTGAACATCGTTTTTCTTAATAATTTTTGTCTCTGAATCTTACATCTCACTAACTGATGATTACTTCCTGTGTTGAATTTATTAAGAATATTACAATCTTGAAATACATATTTTCTATTAGTCAAAAATATAACCCAATTCTGCTAAACCTTTATTTTCTTGCTTCCATGTCCATTTACAATTAACATTTTTCTCAAAAAAAGAATTCATAATATAAAGTTTTTCTTTTCTGTAAACTCCACAAAGTCTATTTTCTCTCTCATTTCTATCACCATAAAGTAAATTTACCTAAAGCATTTTCATCTTTCATTTGTTTACCAATTCTAGCATTAAAGTCTCCCATGAAAATTTTAAAAAGTTGTTTTTTCTGATCAAAAGTCTTTTGTACATTCATATAAAAATCCTCTATTTCTTCATCACAATGAAATTTGTTGGGACATAAACTGAATTTTCTGCATTTGATATCAGCTATTAAGTTGAATAACTAATCTCTGTCAAATAATGTCCTAGTTAATATAAGACCGTTTTTTTTTCAATTCCTGCAATCTTCCTTCACTTGAAAGTGATCAGCAATTGTAAGTATCTAAATAAAAAGCTATTATCAGATGACAGCCTGGTTCTTTAATCAGATCTTTAGCACCCTGCACATTTATCTATCAATTGCTATCTTGCCTGGTGACTTTACAACTTCCTGAAAATAAGAGCCATGATTTACTTTTGTCTGTCATGATTGTAAATATCTATTAGAAAAAAAAATGCATTCACATACATATTCATTCTGCCTTCAAAAAAACTCTACCGATCTTTTAGTTAAGATCTATCAGATAACAGATAAGAAAGAATATGGAGTTTCTTGATTTGAAACTCAGAGATAAAAAATGAATAAACTCACCACACTTGCTAATGCCTATTGGTGAGCAACTCATCCATATTCATATACTATATGTATGATCACATAGTAATAATAGTTGCAATGACAAGAATAAAAGGAGTTGACATTAGGAATTTGATCTGGCTTGGTTTCTTTAAGACCTTCAAGTGAAAACAAAGGGTCTTTTTAAGTTAATAGCAAATTCCTTTCTGCAGCTATCTTACACATTTACTATTCCTTAAATTTGATTTTCTAAAAAATAATTGTAGACTCTTCTACAATTATCATTTGTTAAATACAATTATCATTGTAATTCCATTTCATTTAAATCAGTTTGCTATTTTTTTTATTTCTAATTAAAGAAAATTTTAATATTTTTTACATTAAAATATATGCATAGGCACACACATATTTTTTAAGCACACATGATTGTTGTAATTAATTAATAAATGCTTTGTAATAATTGCAAAAATACTATTTAAATAGTATTTTATAACAATTGTAACATTTCAATATATATAATATTGGAATCATCAAGGGCTTTAAACATTTCATCCCCAGAGTTTCAATGATATGAATGGCTGAAGAGTTGGGGAGTGGAGAAAGATTGAATCTTGTCCATTAAAGTTTGAATAATTTCTATATTAATGTAAATTGAGCACTAATTGTATATATAAGTGAGAGGTGGTGATTTGGACCAACTGATGAGTACTGGTTCAGCATGAAATACATATATTGGAGATCATTTATCTTTTTCACATGTAAGTGGTTATGTGTATCAGTTGCATAAGATGGATTGGATAGCTGTAGGAAGCTTGAAAGAATGAATTCAAGTCCTTTATAATTACATTCAAGTTTAGTATAAAAATATACATGTATTCAAATATTATATATGTATAACATTTTCATCACTGTCAACCATTAACAATCCACTGCAGGATAAAGGTCTCTCTAATCCATCTTCTCTGATCTCTGGACTCTCTTCTCTACATAACCCCTACACAATTGTTCTTATTTCATCCATCCATCTCACATGTGGTATCTTTCTGGGTCTTTAACAATTGTAATTGTCAGTGGGTGTACAATTGAATACAATTGGAGATATGATCATATCAATTTACCTAATACAAAATAAACATGATGATATTAAAATAAAACAAAAAAACCCAGCCTTCAGTGCTGAGTTAATGATGCTGATAAGGGTATTTCAAACTTCATACAATAGATTGTATATAACTTTCATCTTTTTACTTTTCCAACCTGATTCTATCTGCAAACTAGGTTTTGTTTATGATCATTATCACAACCTGAATACTAGCCCATAAATATCATTGGGGAAGATTCAAGAGATATACTCTATCTTTCTAACTAAGATGATTGCTGAAACTTTTCTTTTCAATCTTCATGCTAATCAGCTATAAAACTCAATATTTTATCAATGACAAATGCATCACTCTAAATTTATAATACCTAGCCAAATTGAGGATTACATGAATAAAATACCATGGAATTAGTATTCTGATTTGATAATGTTTTATATAATAAATGAAACACTAACAATAAATGAATAAAAATAAAAATGATTTATTTATAGATTAGTACTAAAATAATTTTCAATATTTTACAGTTCCTTATTAATCTTATGATCTTCTAATTTATATTGTATTTTTCATTAACATAAGTAAATACTTATTTCACTATTCCTTTTACATTTAGCAATAAGCAATATATTTCTTGAGTGATCATATTTCTAAATTATACTTAAAGACAACAGTAACAAATGATACCATTTAAATATTTCAAAAAAATACCCGAAGTTTATACATTATCAAACTTTATATATATTATTTATATAAGCGGTAACAATTAATATAATCATATGATATCTTAATGACGCCTAAAATTATAATCCATTTACCTAGTTCATATTTAGATTTACAGTCCTTATATATAATTTCACAAATGATTAATCTACTAATATGCCTCTAGTGTAATTCTTGGTAAATATCTTACATAATTAAGCATAATTTCAATATCTTCTATAAAATTAATAATAATTCATAGACGTGGTCAGACATGGTCCAGCACTCGTCAGTTGGTCCAGATTATCATCTTCACACATATATACAATCAATGGTCACTTTTTTTGAAAAATTATCATAATTATAAAAATTTGGGATCATTGATCATGTGATGCAATGGATTATTTCCAAAGGTATAGGATCCCCACCCCCCAAAGTGTATGTTAATGATCATGATATGATTACATGCTGCCAGCATAAATAAAATGTAAATATAGTATATATATATATTCATTTTTCTGTTAATAAGTTAATCCAAAAAAAAAAAAAGAAAATAAACTGTAAATATTATTAGTAATTTTTCCACAATGACTTCATTTTTGAAAATAACAGTAATAAAAAATAAAATGTAAATATTAAATATGTTTCCTATCAGGCATATTTTTATAAACATTTTTGGGGCCCTGAAACTGTTGACTTATCAAAAATACAGACTGCCATCATGGGCTGCTGAAAAACTCACAAGTACTATTTTCTACTATAGCCAATACAATTTCATTTTCATTATGCCTTCTAGTCTTCATGTAGTTATAAAAAGTCACATTATTAGCATTTAACCACAAAATGTTCAGTAAAATATTGTTTGAATACATAAGCAAATAATAAATAGCTTTAAATAGTCTATTAAAAAGCAAAGATCTTTCTTGTAGCTTTGTACAGAAAAATAGCAATGGAATATTCACCAGGTAGGTAATTTCAAAGTGATGAAAATAATTATGATATATGAATAAAAAGATCTAGATATATATTATCTAACTAACATTTGGCAAACTAAATTGGTTGAATATGATTACCATCATCATCCATCACTTGATTAACTCTTTGCATAGAAGTCTTACAATGCTTTTTTAATTATAATTTCTGTCATGTTATATATGACTTGCTTTATTGATTACTATAATTTGTTTTTCTATGTTCTCCACAAGGAGTCAGAGATAAGACCCTACATGTTTAGGTAATGTAGATATTCATTTTTATATTTTATTCTGTATTTTACTATCAAGAATTATAAGTCAATTATTTTATATAGTGCGATGTTTATTTTATAAACTATAATTTTAAACAGCATTAAACTGTTGCACATGCGATTTAGATTTTTAAATATAAAATGAATGAATACTAACACTTCAACAACCACATGATAAAGCCATTCTATCTTTTCCAAAGACTTTATCATGTGGTTGTTGAAGTGTTAGTATTCATTCATTTTATATTTAAAAATCTAAAGCGCATGTGCAACAGTTTAATGCTGTTTAAAATTATAGATTATCAAGAATTATTTAATTCTATACTGTGTAAATTATGACTCAATTAAGATAATATTTTATGTATAATAAAATAGCTTCCCCAAACTTTTTTCATTGTTTTTATTGTTTGTTATTTTTTCATTCAGATAATATTCTTTATCTTTTTATAGCATCATATCTTTAAAAGGATTTTTTTTTATTTATTGCCAGTGGTACTTAAATTTTAAAAAGATTATTTTCCAAAATAAAACTCAAGAATGTTTCCAAAACACAGAATCATTTATTGTTTTTTAAAGCTTAAGCACCAATTATCTGTTTATTGTATGCCTAGCTGAGAACTTATTTATATATTTTTTTAATTATTCTATTGAATATATATAATAATTTATTATATTTTTAAAAATCAGAATTAGAAAGCTGGTTAACATTACCTTTAAAAAATGCAATCAAAAAGGCTATAAAAACATCAATGAACACAAATACTGTGATAAATGCCATTGGCTGAATTGTAGTTTTTTCATTATGTTGGGGGGGGGGGGGTTGAATGTATCATCAAGAAAATAAATATTTTCAGGAAAAAAGGTAAAGTTTTTAAGTATGATTAGACTAAATCAGTGGTATGTGAATAATCTATTAAGATAAATTTGCTTATATATTTCTTATGTGTTTTTAAAAGCTTGTTTTAGGTTTTACTAAAATCAAATTGCATGGTATATACAGCAATTAATTTTAATATATTTTTAGATTTATATTTATTTTGTATTATATTTTCTGTGTTTGAAAGTTTGTTTTGTGTACTAGTTTTGCTATGAAATCAATTACATTCACTCTAGCAGATCATATTATAATTCATTTTTTCTAAATGCTAACTTAGATGTAACAATTTCACTTTAATCTGCCATGCGTTGACATTTTCTTTATGACCTGCCCTACATAAAATGCTTTCCATGATATTCCTGTTATATACACTAGTATTTATTTGATGTCATAGCATTGCTATAGACATGTTGTTCATTTTTATAATTTATTATCTTATTACATTTTTGGCTATGCTATAAATTGTATTTATCTTAATTTATGAAGATTTTTCTGATTCCACGCTAATTGCCAGATTATGTACTTATTTTATAGAAGTCATTCTTTGTCCATTTAATATATATTCAACTTTTATATTTTCCAATGGCTTAGTTGATAATTGATAACACAGACAGAGATAATGGATCACACTTTATAAATTTGTTATTAATAAAAATTAGATTTCAGAAATATTACCAAATTCACCACTTCCTTTATTTTGTTGTAATATCTTATATAAATGCAATTTATGTACCCTACATTAAACACTTTTTTAGCAAAATAATAAATATCTGTACTTAAGAAATTAATTATTTCTTTGTTTATACACATTATCACTTGGGCTTTACTTATTGTGTGTGTATATATAAGACATATTTTGTGGGTTCATCCATGTAAGATTTTAATTAGATATTCCAATATTTTGACTTGATCACACAAACCCGCAACTGCAAAATGAATATGATATAATTGTAGAGATGCTGTAAACTTGGAATTTTTGACAGCACTACAACTATCTTTATAGACACTGTTTACAGCGCCTCTACAATTATATAGTATTCATTTCCCAGTTGAGGGCTTATGTGATCAAGTCAAAACGTTGGAATATCTAATTAAAATCTTATATGGATAAACCTGCAAAATATATCTTTTATACCCATAACCCATGAAACATTTGTATGAATATATGCATAAAATGATGACATAATCATATTAAATCTTTAGATGGTATTTTTTAATATAGATTATCTTTTAAACAATGTTGCAGAATAGAGTTGGAAATTTCAAATGATATATTTATTCCATTTACTTATTTCGACATTAAAAAAAAAGATAATTATTTTCAAAAAAAACTGTTGGTTTTTTTTTTTAGTTTTAAGAAATTAAAATAAAAGTGGCTCTGAAGAAGATTGTGGGATAGTGTTCAAAGTAGGGTGAATAAAATGCTTTTTCCCCCCATACGTCATAGCATCGACCAGGAGGCGAACACGGCAGGAGGCGAATCTGCAACCGTCTGCAACCAACTGCTTGCTTGCAAGGAAACTGCGCTGACCTCTCGGCAAAATAGATTTGTTGGAATCTCTTTTTATTCGTAAGATCATTGACTAATTTATGTAAAAAAATTTCAAATTATTTTGATCAAAGTAATTTTTTTGAATATTTTAAAAAGTTCAGTACATGATATTTCATCTTATAGTAGAAAATAATATCTTTCTTGTAGAAACCACACAGTACAAGTTGCATTTTTTGTATCTTTATCTTTATAAAATTCTCATTATTTTTATAAATTAAAACAATGAAACATTTTTATGATCATGTAGAAAAACATATGTATGTTTTGTTACTCTTGTATCGCTAACGTGTTTTAATTTTTTCCCAGACATCTCATCAGACCAGCAGATTTTTTATTTCCAAGTTTACAACGAATTGTTTTCGCTTTGATAACTAAATATTTTTTTATATCAAAATAAGTAGACATGATAAATATATTCCATCTCTTTTCTGCAACATTGTTTAAAAGGTAAGCCGTATAAAAAAGTACAATCTAAAGATTTAATATAATTATTCATCATTTTAGAAATATATATAATAGATAAGGCTTGAGTAATAATGTGTATAAAGAAAGAAATTAATTCATTAAATACAAATATTTAATATTTTACCATTGAAAGCGCTAAAATAATTAATATTTATAATTAAGAATTGTTTTCTCATTATTGTGCATTAATTAATAATGCCTTATTTACTGCATATACAAAATAATCAAATATCATTGAATATATATATTCATATATTAAATAGAATATTTTCATAGGTTTTTACATTTGAATGTTTGAACTTTAAAGGAAATTCTCTGTATATTTTTTATTAAAATAATTTTCAACATTCAAGCAAAAATTATTTACAAAAAATACACTATGAATTGCATTTAAATTTCTAACATATATATATACTTTAGTTTGTCAAGAAAATATATAGTTACACCAGTCAGTAAATGATTTGTCTTCTTTTGCAATTTTAACCACATATTATTTTTTAAGTCTCATTTGTTACTTAAACTTTTACCATTCAAATATTTATATGTCATATGCATTTTTATTTCAAATTGGAAAATTTCCTGTTATTTTAATCAAGCCACTAATAATTTAATCAGTATCAGGAAAATTAATCAGTATCAGAAAACAGACCTTTTTTAGTGAATTAAGAAAAAAAAACCATGTGTACATACAATATAATTCTTCAAAATCTAAATCAGTTATGCATTTAACAGCTTCTGAAATTGAGAATGAATCTTGGATAAAGTCTTTTAAAAAATGAAGTTTACATTTCCCATTTCACATATTTGGATCATGATCTATTTTTAATGTAACTAGCATAGACTAGTGCTCATATAACCTGAATTTTTTAAGATCTCAAAGCCTAATTCCTATTTTATTAATATTAGCATAAAAGCTCACTAAAATGATAGGGAAATATGTATTTTTTTTTAAAAATAAAAAAATCAGAGTAATGAGTTCATTTACTGTGATTTCAAAACTAAATATATATATATAAGTATTATTTATTATAAAATAAATACTAATATAACATTACTTAAATGCCAATGCTTTCTATAGTAGCTAAAACAGTTATTCTTTATATTGTAATGCTATGTAATATAAGCTTCAATAATTAGCAGGAATTATCCCATGTTTGAGAAATTTAATTTCCATCTCCAAGCTGTTTCTGGCTTTGGCATTTATCAGTGAAAACTTGGGATTTCAAACTGGGCCTAGTAAAAAAAAATATTTACAGTTAGAATAGAACTGAGTCTCCTAAAATGTATTGTTATTGATCTGGTACCAGATGTATATAATTAAATTTAGATTTCATATTTTTATAAATTTCATATTCAAAGCTTGATAAGTTAAAGATAGATACCAGAAGTACAATGAATCCCAAAGTCTGTAACTACTCTCTCCATACAGTAATGCCACCTAGTGCAGCTTATAAAAGCTTAAGAAATAGTGGTGAATCCCAAGTTCTGGAGATGGAGATTAAAATGGACTATCATCTGATAATTATTGATAAGTCAAGCTAACAGTAGCTAGTATAAAAATATGGAAATGCTTAAAATGAATAATCATTGGAAGAATAATGATCAGTAGTAATTGTGGGAAGAATATGTTAATTTTTTTTTAATTTACTGTTTCAGACTTCCATCTAATATTAATATTTAATAAGTTTAAAAAACATGTGGATTATTAAAAAAATAAAGTTTAAGACTGGACATCTTAACGATATGTTATTAATATCATAAACAACTTATCACTTGTTGATGGCTTCTATTTTTTAATTATCCTACCTTGTATTTAGTATATAAACTTAAATCACATATAACTGACTTCAATAAAAAAAAGTAAAATATAATCAAATGGATTCTAAAGAAATAATTAATAAAATATTCCAACATTGAACATATAAGTTGTTTTTTTTATTCAAATCTTTATGTATATATATTTTTTTATTTAAATCTTTATATATATTTTTTTAAGTTAAACTTTGCATAACGATAAGTGAAGCTCAGATATAGTAATTGAATACAAACCACGGCTAGAAAGTTTCAGCAATGCCACTTATATTTGAAACAAAATCTGATTCACGTTGTTGAAACTTTAGCATTGATTTGTATTAATTTATATTTTTATGGACATTAATTATTCATTGACTTTATAAATATATTTGTCTATTGTAAATTTCTTTTATTTATTTAATCTATCTTTTTTTTCTATTAGGATATTTAAACTTCATTACGATCAAGTCCTTGATGGTTAGTTACTTTAGCCTATCTTTTAAAACAGAACTTAAAATTATTTACATAAAAATAATTCTGGCATAAAATGTATTAAAATGTTTAATATTTGAAAACCAGGCACTCTTCACAAACTTGGGAGCTTAATTGTAAGTATAGGGGATTTGGACTCAGATTTTCAAGCACCCTTCAACTATCCACACTATCTCATACAACTGATACACATGACCACACACATGTAGAAAAGATAAATAATCACCAATGTTCAATGAGAAAGAAAGAACTTTCAAGGGAATACTTCGGAATTATAATTAAAGTTCAATTTCACAATAGATACCTGCAGTTATAAAACTCGACCACAACTCTAACCCCTAACCCAATATTGTTGTGATATGTCACAGCAGATTTATACCAAAGCACCATGTAATAAAAATATTAATTAGAATGTTTAAAATGTTTGAATTACAAAATGTTCATATAGATTTTTACAAAATAAAAAAAATCCTTAAAAGAAATATAACAACAAAAAAGGCAAACCTCTCCATACAGTAGTGCCATCCTGTGCCAAACAGAGTAATCAATGAATTAATAACATTAATAACAGTTATGTGCTAGTATAAGAGATGGTGATCATGTGCTGTTTAGTGGTTATACTGAACAATGATAAAGATATGTGTAAGAGTATTTGGTCTGGGCCAACTGATGAGTGTTAATTCAACATGAAATGTGGATCTTGAGGATCATAGATCTTTTTCACATGCCTTTGATCATATGTTTGTGATGCACCCCTCCACAAGGCATTAAAAGCAGATAGAAACCGACCCTACCTTGCGTGATCTTGGTGCAGTGAAAATTGCACTACAAAATATTATCCATTATTGGATAATCTTTACACCAATGAATGACCAATAAAAATTATTAATATACTTTCATTAAGTGATCTGTGTCAAAGTTGTGAGTGCAGTTCATTTGACACTTATTAATTAAATATTGTAATATGTTCAGCTACTTTTGGCCAACATTTGTGAAAACAATTACATTATCATGTGTGCTGCTTTCATTACTTTATACTTTAAGCCACAAAAATTTTGGTAAAAGTTTTCATCCTTAGAAGCAGCCATTTGTAAATGAATAAACTCATTCCATCTTTAAGAGAAAAAGAACTACTCAGAAGAAGAGTTTTTGAAATGACTATACAGATCAATCTGTGAAACACAAAATATATCTACATATAAAACATAATGATCCATTTTTCTGTTTATTGATATATTGCAATGTTTTTATAAATTCTTCTGCAGAATACGTTTTTTGAAAGATTTCAATGACAAGTTTATTTACAGTTCTCCAATATATTCTAGTCTCTGCCATATCTTCACAGTAAAAGCAAATAATATTGCACTTCTTCTTTAGATTGTTTTACTATAATTCTTATGATGTAATTGGAGCTTACTGCTCCCATGAAAACCATGCTCAGGTTCTATATAAAACACTCTTTTACAAAGTTATGTATTTTCCATCCATTTTACATATTTAATCCAAGCAAGATGTGATTTTACAACAGCAGATAAAGAAATAAACAGAGCAAAACTCTCCATACAGTATTGCCACCTGTGCTAAACAGAGTAATCAATGGATGCCAGAAGGTTACTCTGTTTAGCACAGGTGGCAATACTGTATGGAGAGTTTTGCTCTGTTTATCAACAATTAATGTGCTAGTATAGGAAATGTGATCATGTGATGCTTAATGGTTTAACACCAATCCTGCCTAATAGGATAGTGGTGGCTATGGTTGTAAAAGAGCCAAAGACACCAAAATGTATGGGTGCTGAACTGAGTTCAGACCCATATGACTATTTAAGCTATTGAGCTTAGATTGAAAATATTTTTTGTGTTTTCAATTTCATTCTCATAGTTTAGTAGTTAAGTAGAGATAAAAGGTGGTTGCTAGAGGGTTGCATTAGATCCTAAGATCTAGATGCAGTGCTCTCAGATCCAAAGCTCCTCACTGACGAAGGCCACAAGCCAGAAACTAGTCTGGGGATATTGGATGAGTAGGCATTAGATACGGATTTTATGCACAAGCCTTCTGGCATCCATTGATTACTCTGTTTAGCACAGGTGGCAATACTGTATGGAGAGTTTTGCTCTGTTTATCAACAATTAATGTGCTAGTATAGGAAATGTGATCATGTGATGCTTAATGGTTTAACACCAATCCTGCCTAATAGGATAGTGGTGGCTATGGTTGTAAAAGAGCCAAAGACACCAAAATGTATGGGTGCTGAACTGAGTTCAGACCCATATGACTATTTAAGCTATTGAGCTTAGATTGAAAATATTTTTTGTGTTTTCAATTTCATTCTCATAGTTTAGTAGTTAAGTAGAGATAAAAGGTGGTTGCTAGAGGGTTGCATTAGATCCTAAGATCTAGATGCAGTGCTCTCAGATCCAAAGCTCCTCACTGACGAAGGCCACAAGCCAGAAACTAGTCTGGGGATATTGGATGAGTAGGCATTAGATACGGATTTTATGCACAACCCTTCTGGCATCCATTGATTACTCTGTTTAGCACAGGTGGCAATACTGTATGGAGAGTTTTGCTCTGTTTATCAACAATTAATGTGCTAGTATAGGAAATGTGATCATGTGACAGATAAAGAAATGTTAGATCCAGCAAGTTGAAGAATATATTGATTGGCTTCATAATTTTGCCAAAGTATTTTTAAAATGTTATGGAGCATTCTTAAATGAAAGCCTTTAATGTCTTTATAGTGACTGATAAAGTGCCCATGTTCCTCTTCCATACAATAAATTAAATAAAATAATTTTATATATAGATAATTTAATTGCAGTAGTTATTTTCCTGTAGTGAAATATATAGATAATTTAATTGCAGTAGTTATTTTCCTGTAGTGAAATATATCATTTCATTTGTTAAGAAGCAGGAGCAGTACATTGGAGTCTATGGTCAATCTTAACATCTTATAAAACTAGTCATATATTTAAATTCATTTATATTCTCAATATGTTAAGTATTTTCATCAATTGCTCATAAAGAACGTGATATTTTTGAGCATTAATAATTAAAATGCACAGAGGCTAAACTCTCCATACAGTAGTGCCACTCAATGCAAACTAGACTAAATAATGGATGCAAGAAGGTTTGTGCATAAAATCCCCATCTAGCACCCACTCATCCAATATTCCCAGACTAGTTTCTAACTTGTGGCTTTCATCAGTGAAGACATTTTTTAAAAATTTTATCAATCATTGAACTTCTGCCTTTAAATTTCTTCATTTATTACAAATTTCCACATTTATTATTCTGCCAAGAAGAAAGAGGTTTCATTTTAATCAAATTATTAAATAATAAGATCAGTGTCAGAAAATTAGTCACAATTCTTTTTTTAGTGAACTCAAGAATGTATATACTTTTATCCAACACACTCCTTAAGAGAATTTCATAACTTAGTAATATAACATCCTGAAAATCCAAATTAAAAAATGTTAAGGTTTTATTATTGCTGAAATGTAGGAATTATAGGAGATATTTGTAAAAAATGAACATTGATTTTCTTGCAAATATTAAAAAAATTAGATGTATTGTTTAGTACACTTATTATTTTAAATCTTGGATCATACTAATCCATGATCCATTGAATAATCTGTACTTATATGGGCTCATGTTATATAGACTCCTCTTGTATTTTGATTCCTAATTATAATATAATCTACTGTACTGGTCAAAATATGTTTATCCATCTAACATGAGCTGGAACTCACAAAATGTACTTCAAACCCAGTAAAGCCCGAGATTTAGGTCAGGGACCAGCCTGAATTCGAACCCACTCTTTAAGCCCCAGATTAAACACCTAATGGATGACATAACAATGATGGCATGTGAGAATTAATTTTAATCCAGCCCACCCTAGCAAAGCGGAGAACACAATGAGACATCTATTAACTATGACTAAACTAAAATAATATATCAGCATGGCTGTACTCTTGGAAGTGGAGAAAAGAGGAATTCAAACTACTCAAATAAGTTAGACAATAAAATATCGTTTAATATACTGACAAATTGTTAATTTACATATATGAATTAACTGCACACATTAGTATGTGCATGAAAGAGCAAGCGGTAGATGATTACATAGTGTCATTCATGCTATTATTTCTCATATGCTCTTTATTAGCTAAATTATATATTATAAATAAGCACACATATTTGGTGGGTCCAATATTAAAATGCCAATCGATTATTAGAAAGAAGTTACATAAAATTGCTATTAACACTTTGGATTATGGTTCTGAAATGTGGCGACTAACATTATTACTTCAGGGAATGTTCTGAGATTCATTACAGATATAATACAAACTATTTTCATGCCATTACAGTCATAAAAATAAGTAAAATACATTTGAAAACATATTTGATTATATGACAAGATACTTAATGAAACTTCTTTTAATTAGCACTGGTAAGAAGAATGCTTATTTTCCCCAAGGCATAAAGATACTCTTAAATACAGAAATAAGTTACAATGGTGGGATTGTATAAGACTGAAATAAATTTAGTTAATAAAACTAAAAGTAATTGGCATTTATATATATTTTGAGCAGAGCGCAAATTTAATATTATTACAGCACGAAAATTAGGTCATAAGCAAAAGAAATAATAATACGAAGTTTGGGCGGTACTGACATAATAGCCAAAAATAACTGAGGAAATAGTCATGCTTCTAGATGAGAATGAAATGGATAGACATGCCACGGAGCATCACTGACATGCAAGCCTAGATACAAAGAAAGTGGATAGGCATGGCATGGCCCAGACTTTTGCTGGTATAACCGATGTGAGAGGCCCTTTATTTACAAAGAAGTGAATATGCATAGTGGGTGCCAAACTTACGGGATCACCACCAGAGGCAATTTTATATGAAATAAATGTTCCGGATAGCTCAACTATCTACGGAACAAGATATGAGAAGAAATCTATGGGTTCGAACTTGTCACAACCCCCAGATTAGAAGACTAGAAGCACATAATATATATATACGAAGATAGCCAAATGTCAGTGACACAGTAATGATAAATGTGACTAATGACATTGAATAAATTTTAATGCTTTAAAATAAATGACCCTTGTTTGAGTACTTTAATTTAGACAAATAATATGCTATGCAGTTATAATATATATAAGGAGAGATTTAGATTTCATTTATTAAAATATATTTGCAGATTTTATTTAGCAAAAGAAACATTAAGATTTACTCCCTTCCCTTTTCTACTATTTAAAATAATTCAATCCCACCTTCATGGATTTTACAACAGCTGAGAATATTTAAGTGCTATATTTGATATTTTAAGAGTAGGAAAAATAAAGTAAAATTAGCAGTTATATAGAAAACAAATTATAAGTCACCCTTTCAGAATTTAATAAATAATTATAAAATAAATAGGTTTCGGAGTGGTAATTAGCTTGAGTTCTGGATTCTCCCTCGGTAGAAAATCCAGAGTTAAACAAATCATTTTTTCTTATATTAAAAACGAACCTAAAATGTTGATTCGTAAAAACAATCTGGCGAATGTATTAATTTATAATGCATTATATATATATATTTTAAGGGGACGTTAATAAACTTAATTCATGAAGGCTTACTTAAAAAGAAGAAAAGATTTTAGAAATTCAACTTGTCAGATTGTTTGAGACTGGCATATTAATAATAAAAACACACATATAAATAAATGACCGCACCAGAGTTAAAGAAAGTTAGAGCATATGAGAGAGAATTAAATTTATAGAAATTATTTGAGAGCAATTACATATTAGAAAAGTTACAAAATTAAATTATACATTAGGAGAAATTGATAATAGATTAGTTAGACTAGTTTTACTTGCAGCTTGAAAAATTACCTTGCATTATTTTAAGAGTCCATATTTTAAAGTCTGCTCATGCATGGCAATTGGTTCTTAAATAACAGCAAGCTTCTATTCAGCATTCCAAAATTTTCCAGTCAGGCTCTTACTTCATTACTATGGGAGCATGATATAATGGCAGAGGAAGATGACCCTCATGGGTCAGAAAGGCGATGAGCTTTCTATCTTACATTTTAAACCAGCTTGGATTATGTTCACTGCAGTTCTTTCAATAGTAGCTAATCTATCTCTTGATTAAAATCAGGCTGTTTTATACTCCAGGTATTTTAAGAATGTTTTTAATTACATAGTTCATTGTTTTGAAAGATGCAACTGTTAGATAACATCCAAAAATAAATTCAAATCTATTTCCAGATTAGAAATAGATTTGACAAAAATGTTTATAACAAAGAAAATCTTTAATCTTAATCCCATTTTAAGTAAAAACTTTAATTAAAAAATACCTTCCCCAGAACAAAACAATAGTGTTTCCAACCCTTTAATTATTTTTAGACCATTTACAATTGCATCTTCCATTTTGGATTTAAAAAGAAAGTATAGTTTAATAGGAAAAAAAATACTTTAAAAAGAAAAAGTTTAAAATGACATATAATAAAATATTTACAAAAAATCAATATTATTAGTAAGTTTTTGCTCCTATATATATATATTTGAGCCACACCTATGTGGTTTAATAAAAAAAAGAACTAATAATTAATAAAAAAAGAATCAATAATAATAAATATTGAAAGTTAAACTATAAATTTAGGGGCGCATTCCAAATATATACATAAAATATATATATATATACGACAAAAGGAGTGGGATGGGATATAGGGTTTAAATACAGGTTAGTAGGTGGAAACCTGAAGCTCAATCTTAAGCTAAGATTGACTGCTTCACTACTGAATATCATTTGCATGGTTGCATTCATAAACATTTACAGTGCTTTTTCTGCCTAAACAAAACATTTTTGATAGTCAGCCCATGTCTTTTCCAAAAACAGAATATCAACAAATCATTTCAATTCACAGCACCAACACTATTATTTACAACAATTTTTGGCCAAACTCTATTTTTTTTACCAATACATGCATTAAAGCCACCCAGAAGAAAAGTGACCTTTTAATGGTATTACTGTAATAAGAAATAAATAAAAGATGAGTTACAAAGATCCTAGCACCTCACTGAGGAAGCCAGTAGCAAAAACTAGTCTGGGGTTGGGAATATTCTGCAAAGTTTGTTAAGAGCTTATTTGTGAACTCTATATATAAAAGATGAGTTCTCTGAATATAAAGTTAAGTTTATGCACTAATAAAATTAGCAAGGCAAGTTTTAACACCATTATGCTTTCACTGATATGAGGAATTCCAAGAATAGAAAAAACTAAGTTTTTACAGCAAATCCAACATGGCCCATGTACCTATATGTATATATATATATATTGTACCAGGTTCGAACCGTAGATGATCCACATGCTCTACTCGCTATGTTTAGCTGGGTTTAAAGCTTATTTCTAATAATTTTATAATCTTATATTATAAATATTATGTAAACGAACTGGCATGTTCGAGCAGAGTGTAGAATATTATTGATAACAGAGGTGTCAACAATACCCATGATCAGACCGAGCTATGCAATGCATAACACAATCATATTTCCAGATCATGGCCCACCTTGACTGCTGGATTCAAACCCCTACTACATGTTTGGACAGTAGACCCATAATCCAGCGCTCGAAAAATTCCTTAACTAGCTCAGTCTATTTTTAATTCAATAACAACATATTCCTTAACTAGTGGCAAAAGAATTGACTGACAAATTAAATTTTAAGTTTAAAAGACAATTTATTTTAATTAACATTTATTATACTAATTTTAAATACTTTTATAAATCTTATTTAACTAACATAATGCTGGTATTTTTTATATAATGATCACGCACATTCTTAATTCACACACTATAATGTCATATAACAAAGCATAAAATAATATTTGACATTTAAAGCACACACATTAATAGTTCATCTATGTATGCTATAGAATTCATATTACTTGACTCTCGGAGGCTTCAACTAATGCAATGGCTACTTTAGAAATGAGAATAAGAAAAATGTTATTACCTAGGATTTTGAATGTGGATTTAGAACTTTGTTTTCTTCCTGGTTGCTGCTTCAAGTAAAAATATTTCCAGCCAGCTGGGACTTTTTTTGAGGAGTTTTATTATTATTCATTGGCACTATTCTTGGAGACATCTAATTCTTCAAGTTGTTATGCAGGCATTTTTCTATTCTGGGCAGGTTGCTGTTTCACTGGACTCAGGCTAGAGAAAGTCATATGTTTCCGAGGTTTCTAACACTGCATTTTTGATTCTAGATACACTGATTGATTGAATGATTAAAGAACTCAATCTCAACTGGTTTCTCAAACACAACTGTAATCTCAACTGCACAATCTAAACTGTTATCTCAACTGTTTGTCCGATAAAAAACTGGACTATTTATACTTAAGGCCTGTTGTCATTTTGGTGTCCACCAGCAATATCTGTTGTCGAAATTCCTTCCTTGTTTTTAATTGCATTCCTCAAAATAAGCTTTTAATCCTGTTGATGGAGATGTTAATTAGCAGCCATCACGAACATAGTGCTAACATAATAGCCATCGCAAAACTTGTTTTATAGATTTTTAACTTAGTAGCCATCACTGATTGTTTTTAATTTTTTAACTTTTATTTATTTCATTTTAACATGCATGTATTTATGCTATGTTTACAATCACACATATATATTTTATTAACAAGCACACATTAATTTGTCATTTATGCACATGTATATTTTAATCTAAACTCAACACTAGTTTTAAGATTCCTTTTTTCTTTAATTTAAATGAAAAGAGATTTATATTTTTGAACTTTAAGTTATATTTCAACTAATAATAATAATAAAAACTCTTTACTTCTTTTATAAAACTTTTAGTTTGACATTTCTAAAGCAAACCCCCCTCCCCTCATTTAATTAATTAATTGTAACTTATATTTCAAAAAACTGTTTGGCTTTTAATTTTACATCTTTCGAAAACAAACTGCAATAAAAAAACTCTTAAGCTTTTACATATTATTTTTTTAACAAAAGATTTTTATTTCAATAATTTTTAGACAAAATTATTTTATGTACCAACACAATATTGGTACGATATATATAATGAATGTAATAGTAATAATATATTTAAAAAAGTTACAACAAACCACAGAAGTACTTTCAATTAATCTCTCAACCATCTTCAACTGTCATTTAAATTCAAATATAGCAGAAGTAAACACTACTTAATCATATCCCAAGATTCCTGAATTTTAATGTTAGCAGATTGTCAATTGATTTTAAATATTATATTTTTATTTGTGAAATAAATATATTTTTACTACTATATTTATTACTTTATTACAATATTTATTCAATAATCAATATTTTATTTGATATCTTACTTATATTTAGTCAGTAGCACTGTCCTCTGCCTTACCATGACTATTGATATTAATATTTTGCCACTTTAATAAATGACGATCATGCATAAAAACCTAGCAAGAATGAGTAAGTATGCTATTTTTGGATATTTTTTAGGCCCTTCTGTTTTTATAATAAACAGCATAAGGCTGCGTAAGCATGCAATCTTTATGAAGCAAAAGTGATTCATTTGTGATTGATTGTATTGCATTAAGAAAAGTTTACAACTAAAGACTGCCAGTCTATTAAGGTTGTTCCCATTATGACTATCATAATTCTCAAAGCCACAATCTAAAATAAATGAATAAAAGAAGAGAATTGCAATTAGAAATTATGTATGAATAGTTTTTTTTAAGTGTCTTAGCATCAGCTGGGACGCAAACCCGCAACCCAGGCAACTGCCTGCAAGTGCAAGGCAGTCGCACTGACCTCTCAACCACCAATGCAAGACATGTATGAATAGTTAAAGAATCAAAAATGTGACTACACAAACACATAATCCCACTGTTACAGTTTGTTTAGAAAAATTATCACTGATATAAAAGAATCATATTGCCTGGACCCCTCATTAATTTAAATGATTGAAGAAGAAAAAGAGTCACAGAGACAAATCTGTGTGCAAAAACTTACTCATTGATGAACTAATATATTACAATAAGAGTTGAGATACAATGTATAACAACATTTCTTACATCCCAACTGATATCAAGATTTTCCCATTAACAAGTCATGTATTTAAATTTAATATTTTAATGATTAATATAGAAGTAAATTATTTCTTTCATTTAAATAATTTACATCCATATTAATCCAGTAAAAATATTAAATTTAACCTAAGAATATTTGTAACCAATGAAATGTTTAGGTTATTATAGCATACTTCTAAGTAAATTAGGTACTAAACTATAAGCTATTGTTCATTACAGAAATTATCTACATTAATCTCTTTCACTATACATTACATGGATATATATTCAATTTGTTAGGAGAACTAAAATGTTAAAATATTTGAACATCCACACAGAAATTATTGTGTTCATGTGAAATATGTGTGGTTTCACATAAACAGGTTAAATTCCCATATTTATATGTGATTGACTGTGAAAACATTCAGGCTTCAAAGTAAAACAGGTTGCAATGAAGTTATATAAGTAGAAAGTCAAACTGTGACATTATGTGGATGTCAGATGTTTCAACTCTCTAAATCCTCTGACAATGGAAGTTGTATTCACAAAAATATATTTCTGGTAAGAGAGATTGGTCTGGAAATGTTTTTAAATTAGCTTATAGTTTATTAATGAATGTACATGTAAATCTGAATAACTTGACTGGTTATTATACATATACTTTAAAATCTAAGTGATTATATATATAAAACAATACCCAAAGCTTAACAAAATAATAAAATCTACAAGTTATCAAGTCAACATTTGTAGGCAAAATATTAGTTCCATCTTTCAGCCTGGTCTAAGGTCTCAATATAGGTAAAGAATTCTAAATTGTAAGAGGTTGAGATTTTATTTTTCTAGAAATTTAAAAACCTAATTAAACAAACAAGATTTGATCTACTAATGAAAATAAATTAATAAATATTCATTTTTACAACTTTAAAATAAACTTTTATTCATGAATTTTGATAATGAAATATAAATTACTGATAACTAAATAGTTTTGTTGTTATTTTGTGATTTATGTTTAGAAATCACTTAGTTATTATTAATTTATGTTTTTATCTAAATTAATGAATAGAAATTTACATAAACTCTATTAAATAAGGCAAATATAATCGGTTGTGAATGTAGATTAATAAGTAAACATTTTACACTCAAATGTAACTTCTATTCATTACTATTTAAATAATAAATATAAATTGCAGTTTTTAAATGTGAATTATATGATAACAGGAAATGATAGAATCTGCAATCTGTTGTTAAGGCAATAGCTATAGGTGAAAGATGGATTCCATAGTTCACGCTGATCTAAGATCTTAATATAGACATCAAAAGGCAAATTTTATCTCTAGTTACATGGATATAATCTTTTTATTTTTATTCTTTATTATAATGGCAAACCATGAAAATATTTAATTGAACATGTACAACTCTCTGGAGAAGTTTAAAATATTATTTCCAGAATGTCAAGAATGAAGTTATTCTTTCACATTCTCATACCTATAAAGATAGATTTCTGAATTTAAATCTATTTAACAACTTGGGCTTGAGATAAAAGAGGATCTCCTTTTGCTTCAACAAAAAAACCAATGAAAGAGCTATTATAATTTAATGGAGAAACTTGTTTAGCTTCAGAGAGATTCTCAATTGGTAGTAATTGATAGTTTCTTGTCAACATTAAAAGGTAAAATTTATTTCAGTTTATATGGATATAATCTTATTTTTAATCTTTACCATAATAACAATCCATGAAAATATTTAATTCAACACACACACACTCACACACGCACACACACACACACAAACACACACATATATATATATATGAATTCATAGTATTATTTCTAGGAATTTCCATGTCATAATAATATAATAATTAAATAGTTAATGTTTCAGTACAATAACAAGTATTTTCATCAGAGCTTCTTTCTCAAATCATAAGAATATGTATGATTTGAGAAAGAAAAAACTCTGAGGAACATACTTGTTATTATACTAAAGTATCAGCAATTTATCTATTTTATTTTTATTACATGGAAGCTCCTTGAAATAATACTATGAATTCATTTTTTATCTGTGAAAATATATATATATAAACTTTAAATTAAACATAGCTCAATGTATATGCAAGGAGTAAATAACCCTCCCCTAAGCTATGCCTTAAAAGTATTCTAAATGGTAAACAGAAAAATCAAGAATAGAATGAATCCACATGTTACTGAAAACTCTTTATGTTTGTATGCATGTCTTTGTCAGCATTGTTGGAAATTCAGAATGAAATTAATTTATCAGTCAGATGAAACATGGCACTTAATAATTATTAAATTTATAATCAATTATACATTGATGGAGATCAATATTTTTCTTTTAATACTTTGATTGTAATAATTTAATGATTTAATATGTAAATTTTAAATTAAACATAACTCAATGTTGATAAAGGTATGCTTATAAACATCACTGTTCTCAAGAATATGTGAATTTATTCTCTTCTAAATCCTTTGTTCAACATTTAAAGTGCTTTTAAATCATAGCTTGGGGGAGGATGGTTTGCACCTTTTGTTTATATATATATATATATATGAATTAAATGTTTCCATGGATTGTTATTATAATAAAGAATTTAGAACAAGTTATTTATTTATCTAGTACTGTATTTTTAATTTGGGAATCACCCCTCTACACACATACTGTATAGATTTAAACACTTTAGGAATACTCTCCCTTCTAAGCATAAGATAAAGTTTTTTGGAAAAAAAAGATAAATCCATCTTAACTGTTTACTTAAATGTATATAAACATTACAAACATAAAGCTAAACTAGTCAATAAATAATTAAAATTATCTCAAATTCAAAACTCAACCAGACTAGTCAAGAAAATAAAATCAAAAACACAAACAATGGTTTCACTACTACAAGCAGACTTCTCAAGTGTAAAGAACTACAAAACAGCACCATATTTATATTAAACAATATCCACAAATCCATTTATTTCCCATCCACTCTTAATATTAAAAGAACTTTTAAATAAGTTAATTGCTTCATAATAATAAATTTTCGATAATAAAGATTCAGTGTTGAATATAAATATGGTGTTGTTTTGTAGTTCTTTACACTTGAGAAGTATGCTTATAGCAGTGAAATCATTGGTTGTGTTTTTGATTTTATTTTCTTGGCTAGTCTGGTTGAGTTTTGGATTTGGGGTAATTTTAATTAACTAAATGTATATCTATAGAAAAAACTTAGGCATTTAGAAATGAGAGTGTAATGATCTCAGTTAATCACTTTTAAGCATCACATGATCACATTTCCTATACTAGCACAGTTAATCACTTTTAATTGCATTCACTGTGTCTTAATCATTAAAAGTGATTAATTGAGATCTTCATGCACTCATTGCTAAAATGCTTAAGAATTGCCTATACATATACACTTTGGTTAAAATGTTAAGATGGATTCATCTTATCTTTTCAAAAGACTTCATTTTGTGGTTAGAAAGGAAAGAATTCCTAAAGTGTTTAAATATGTACAGTGCATGTGTAGAGGGGTGATTCTGTAATGACTATTACAAATTAAATAAATAACTTCTTATATATGTTTAATATTACATCTAATACTGATGTGCAATAAATTATAAAAATTTTGCCAACATCAATTATTAAGGCATAATGAATGGAATTAAAAGTGATTAATTGAGATCTTCCAGTTTTCATTTGTAAATGCTTAAGATTTGCCTATATACACATGTTTATGTAAAAAAGTTAAGATAGATTCATCTTATCTTTTAAAAAGACTATCTTGTGTTCTATATAATAAATGTGTAGAAGGGTGATTCCCTAATGATTGTTATAATAAAGAATAGAAATGAGGAGATAATATCCATGTAAATAGAAATAACCTTTAATTTTGATCTACCAAGAAATTATCAATTACTACTAATTGACAATCCCTGAGGCTAAACCAGGTTTTTCATTTACTTATAATAGCTCTTTTGAGTTTTTTTGAACACCCTTTACTTCAACAAAAAACTCCAACAAAAGAGTGATTCTAGGTTAATGAGAAAACTTGTTTATCCTCAGGGATTGTCAGTTAGTAATAATTAGTAATTTTTTTGGTAATATCAAAGGTTATTTCTATTTATGTGGATATTAATTCATTTCTATTCTTTATTATATATATAATAAGTTGATAATTTTCTTGATTTATAAATGAAAATATAGAATGTTTTCATTCAATTTTTCTAGGAATTTTTTTTATATACAAATGTAAAATGCTATGAGGTAACCATGCATGTAATCAATTATAAATTGTGTTTACAAAACACAATCATATCATCTAATAATAGCATTGATTTAAAAGGTTTCACTTTTGGTTTACAGAGAATCAGACAAAAAATTATTACCACCAGATAATATGATTTTTGTAAGCTGATTCAAGCTGTTTGGTGGTTTACATGGTTACACCATAGCTCAATTCTATTTGCAAAAATATGTGGAAAATCTCATTAAAACATTCAGCATTTATATACACACATATATAATAATAATATTTATACCAGGATGAAATGCTTATGTATCATATATAAACATAACCACTTTTCATATGGCTTTAGAAGAATGATGCTTATATAAATGAATTCATTTCTAATCATTTTAAAATTCATGTAATGGATGACTAAACATTATTATCTATGTAGACTTTAACTTTACTAGACTGCCAGAAAGTGCAAAATGACTACTTACACTTTCAGCCTCAGATATATAAATATATGTCTTATAAATCATGCTTTCAGACATAACTGGCTTTAATAAAAATAAAGTCAAATATATTTTGACAAGATATTTACTCTCAATTGGGTAAAGAATAATCATATAGTTGTTGCAGCAAATTGTATCATGTGGTTATTGAATAGTTGACTTAAATTTCATACTGTTTTTAAATTTTTATTTATTTGTATGAGGAAACTCTTCCATACAAATGCTAATTTTATTGTTTTATCATTGAGGCTATAGAAATATTTTTAAAAAAGCAGACTGCAACATGATGAAACAATAAAATTAATTCATGTATCAGAATCGATGAAGATAATTTATATACACTGTACTATACTTAATAGGGTAGACGAATTCCATATGTAATAAACTATTTAGAACATTTGTAACAAACCTGAGATCATATTCTCTTACTTTACATAAACTCTCTGTATCATATTTTAATAAGTTTTCAAGAGAATATACTGGCTGGAATTATTTTCAGGTACATTAATTATTACATTTTTTTCTCGTCAGTTTGATATTCCTATACGTCTCGGGTAGTATAATGTGAATATAAATTATTCCCATCTGTAGCAAATTTCCAAACAGTAGTGTCACCTAGGTGATGTTTTGATGGTTTTTATGTGTGCATGAGTTGATTACCATATATATATACGAACTACTGCTAAACCATTCAAATTTTAAATACAAAAGATTATAGTTAAATAAAATAAAAAAGGAAGTCAGACAATTGTTTCCGGTTCAACTGATAATCGGAGACTTAGAAATACATGTTTAATGAGAGACATTGATCTGGGATATTTTACACTGGACGACAACACATGATTTATTAATAATCTTTCAGGAAGAGTGCACAGCAAATCTAAAAGATTTGATTAGTTATAAATATTTTCAGCGCATTAATTTATTATATATATATAATGCATGCTAATAAATCTGAAGTTTCAGACGCCAGTTTGTACGTGGGGTGGGGTGGGTGGGGGGATAGTATTTATGTAGTATATTAAAATAAAATGTCATTTTGGTTTTTTTTAAAATTACAATTAATAATAATACTCCTATTGCTACTATAAAATAAGATTATTTTTCTATGTCTAATTGTTGTTGTTTTTTTTGTTTGTTTAGTAATATTAATTTTTTTCTAAGCTTCTAAATAGTAATTTTCAGATGAAGAACTTAATAAGATTGTCTATTATTTTTCATTATGAACATACATTTAAAACACATTAAACTTCATTCTACCCATTAAGTCATCAGTAATTTAACAGTTTCTCAATCTTTTAATGAATATATTTTGGATTCAAACATTATTACGTTTTAATAATGTTTTTCTGATATATTTTAAAATGAGATATTGAGTTACATTTTAATATCCATTCTTTTACTCATCTATTGTAAAACAATATTTCTTTTAAGAATTGGAATATAATTGCTATGTCTTTTTTTTTTTTATAAATATAAATTGTGATTTGGTTTTAGTATTAACATTGATTTCTCTCTGTCTCTCCTGTAAAGCTGTCTATATAAAAAAGAAACTGTTTATCTTCCCATTCTGTTCGGCTATCTGTATGTATTGAAATTGATAGCGGAAATCAGCGTCCTCTATGTGTAAAAATGGACAGTTTAATAAAATATTTCATTCTAATTTTTATTTTCTATCTTGTTTTTAAGCGCCCTCTTTCCACTTAAAAAGTAAAAGCAATATTACGTCAGTTACTGCTGTTCAACAGACGTAAGGAGATTATTATCTTTTCCAACCAATACAGATTTAATTGATGTTTGGGTGAGAAAAGTTAATGGAATTTTTGTGTTCGCTGCTGAATTACTGTTGTAGCAGTTGTTTTCGTGCTGTAGGATGAAGAGGATATGTGTTGAACATAGATATACATAAACTGTTAACGTTAACTTTAGAGAGTTAAAAGCAAACTAAAATTATTATTGGGGGTCTTGTAAAATCAAAATATTAAGAGGAAGAAAAAGATAATTAATTTTGTGCAGCCCATTTCGCTTAATCAATCAAACTACATTTATTTTATCAAGATTAGAAAGTAAGTTGCGCCTCATAACGAAAACATTAAGAATTAAATCCCCAGGATATTATTATTTTTAATAAAGCAATGCTTTTTTAAATTTATTTTTTCGTCATTATGAATTAAGCTATATATGTATAAAGGGTGTTTGTTCGGTAACAAATATATGACTAACGTTGCTAATAAATTATTAGTAACTGTTAAAACACTCACGATTTACATAGAAATTTTTACACTTATTTAAAATCACTCAAATATTTAACTTTGGTACATTTAAAAATATTTATACTTTATATTAGAAATTATGAAAACATTATTATGTAAATAAAAGCGATCTATTACATAGAAATGGCTTACAACTTAAATGCACACACATACACATTTATATATCGGATTAATTATTTATTTTCAATGCAAATTTTCTCTTATTACGACATATATGCTCTTTATAACCTATTAAGTACTCAGAATTAATTGTTTGAACCGGCGCGTATCGCAGCTTTTTAATGCCCTTTTAGTGTGTAGTTATGAGTTTAAAAAAAGATATATTTTACAATGAATTATTATTATTATTTTTAAATGTCATAGCATCGGCCGGGACGCGAACCCTCAACCCGGGCAACTGCCTGCAAGTGCAAAGCAGTCGCGCTGACCTCTCGACCAGAGAATTTTAAGTAAAAACGGGTTTTCCGAATAATTTTTTTAATATCTGACAAATTTAATGGCATTAACACTTCCAAAAATACATATAATAAACAATAATCACAGTTACCGAAAAAAATAGTATGTTTAATAATAAAGCAGTGGGTGCTTATATAAAAATGTATTGTTTTCTCCATCAATTAAAACTATTCAAAAAAATCTTTACTTATGAATAAAAATAATTAATAAAAATTCATCTATGACCTTCTATGATTGACAGGCCACTGCTACTTTGTACATTATCTCACTTCAAGATCATATGACAAGGTTTTCAATACAAAACAATTTTATACACAAAGCAAAATAATATCAATTTTATGCATATTCTTTGTTTTGTATTGATGATTTGAAAGCTTTAACTACACAGCTTGTATAGATCATTTTTAATTTCCCGACAAAAAAAAAATTACATTTAATAGTAACAAATTTTTTATAATATCAAAGATCCCAATAAACAATATTATCTATAGTTTAAAATGTTGTAATCAATAGATTTCTTTAAGGTTGTTAATATCTTTATAGATTTCACAATCACATATAAAGGCAAGTGTGTGTAAACAGTTTCGAATTTTACACTATTAAATTCAGTTATTTCAATGCTACTGACTGAAACATTTCTTTTAATTGTTGAATTAAACATATACTAATTCTACAGTTTTAACTGACAGCTGTGCAAATAGAAAATATCTAAAAACCACTGAAGTCCCAAATGGTATTAGCAGTTTCACATAAACCTCATTATCATGTTGATCTGCATGATGTTAGATTATCTCAAATCAGATAAATAATCAAAAAAGACCATCCATCAATCTTTTACTTTTAATCTATAAGTTTCAACTCTCATTTATATATTATATTGAGCCAATTTTCAATTATTACTAAATCCTTTTTAAAATATAGAAAAAATTAGATACATTCTATCAGTTGGATTCTCAGATGCTGATATCCATAAAAATATAACTTTTTCCACATTTGCCATATAAAAACCTACTATTCCTGAAATCCCAGGAACATCTATATGCTGATTCAAAAATCCAAGAAGTCATTCTAAATCTTAACATTGCAATTATGAATCCAGTCTTGCTCAGGAAAACCACAAAAATAGAAGATTTAACTCACTATCTAAAATTAACTAACTTTTTTGAATTTTGATTTTTTAGTAATAGACAATTCTGAAACAGAGGTTATGACACATAGAAAAGCTTTGATATTCACTTTCATATATGCAAAATTTAAGATGATACATCATTTTAATTTTAAACTAGCATTACTTTACCAGTCGAAAAAGGTCCACCACCTGAACTGCAAGTCGGATCCAAACTCAGGCGGTTCAAACTGAATTCAAACCCAACTCACCAGCTCAGATTAGTAGAAATCTAAATCGATGGCACAGTGCTATGCACCAAGAAACTAGCTCAACGGTTGGTGAGGATTAGAGACCCCACTAATATCGGATAATTAATTAACTTAAGATACTTTTTTTTTAAATCGAATCATATGTATATGTTCAGGTTGCCAACACAGACAGCGAGCATTAATATTTAAAATAATTATTGAATAAAAGAATTAAGAACTAAGAAACCAAGTGTGTTTAGAAATATTTAATAATAATAGTTTGTTTTGTTTGAATTTTAAATAATGATTATATTAATCACCTCTAGCCTTTAACATAGTTTATAATTATATTAAGAGTGGCAGTCCTTATTATAAGCCAATGAGTATTACGCAATATTTTGGAATTCTATGTCTATGCCCCCAACAAGAAAATAAAGGCAGATAAAGGTATTCAGTTGTAAAAGAAATTATTGCTCTAATTTTATATGAAAGAATGTGAGATTTATTCTCACATTCGCAAATCTATTCATGAAGAGCAAGAAACGTATTTAGGGCATAACTTTAAACTTTATTGGAAAACTTATTTACTTTGAGATGACTGAAAATTTGTTTGACTTTAATTGAAATCACTTCGTCATGAATTACGAGCATCAGAGAGGGCTTTACCGGAACAGAGAGGCAATAGTACTGACGAATTATGAGCTATAAAATGAAATTGAAAGACAATGGCTGGTCGATGATCTAAGTCCTATGGAAGCTTGCATTTCACAAGTCTTACTGCCCTTTAAGGAGAGGTGATTTAAAAGTAGTATGGCGGCTTGTATTTGACAAGTCTTATGCCCTTTAAGTAGATGGGAATATGGGAAAGCCAGGCCGAGTCGTAACTATGAGCCTTTGGTGTTCCAAATATAACATGAGCGGATGATGAAGTGCTTTCTTCCTCGATAATTTAAAATAACAGAAATATTATCACCGACAAGCCTAATGGAGCAGAAGATTGCCCTACGTCAGCAACATTGAAGATGATGACTTGATAGTCACCATTTGAAAAATAAAACCCAATTATAGAATGCTCTACGTGATGACTTGATCAATTTCATTAAAGTCAAACGAGCTTTTAACTAAAACTATTTTAACACATTATAAAATTATATTCATCATGCCCCAAATATCGTGCCCCTCCTGAATATTAATAGACAGTGAAAACAATCTGAATTAGAATGTATTTAGTTGATTCCTTTATCTACCCTTTTTACAAAAACATTTTAGATTATACGTGAATAAATAAATATTGGTGAATACGAGAAAAAAACATTTTAACATTATATATATGAATATATAAACATTTGTAAATTAGATAGGAGCTGGGAACATATGTGAGAAATGGAGCTAATAATCTATTATTAGCCAATTATAAAAGTAACAAACATTTAATAATTTCTTTCGATTCGATGATTGATAGAACTGTATAAATCTAGTTCTAATGGACGAGAATTATTATCAGATTTAATATTATATTTTCTGCGTAAGGTAAATAGAACAAAGGTGTTTATCGAGTGGAAAGATTGTTGGCATATAATTAAAATAAACGACATTAATAAATCACACAAAATATATATAGTATAGTAAATGAACCGCCATAGTAATGAAGGAAAGTTAAATTTAAAGACTAGAGATTTAGAGAATTACTAATTTAAAATAGCATAAATAAAAGGTGTTACACAGAGATTATTACATTAAAGAATGAAAAGAGCTCTTAAAGGGAGTGTAAAATAAAATTCGGAAACTGGCCAGAAAGTTTAAGGTTCATTATGGAAATAGATTACCCATTTCTTATGGGGCTGGCTCCCTTAGTTTACACATCCGGGCTGATAAACGTAGGCATGCATTTGATTGACTACTTGAACAGTATTTTAATGAATTTTCATGATTTTAGCAGCATGATTGGTCCGGAAAAGATTTAGCAGCTTCATTGAAGTTTAGCAGCTTCATTGAAGATTTCAGAGGACTTCAGGAACTGCAGCCAGATTCCTGATGTTTTAGCCCTTCACCATGATCAAAACACTATTTAATTTTATAATTTAAAAATGCACAGAGTTTACTGCACTTCTCTACAACAAAGATGGCTTCCTCCTCCAAACTTTTCAGAGCTATATATACTGTATTTGATGCCTTCGGGCTAGGCTTCTTTCCTTATCAATGTCACAAAATTTACTGGTTGTTGTTAGAAACTCATTAACTTGAATTCATTTTCTAATTAGAAAATGAATTCTTAAAATCAGAAAAATGATTTTAATTAGGAACTCCTTACACTTTAAATACTTATCTTTTTTTCTAATTAATAAAACTTTAACCATTGTTTTGGAAAGGGAAAATCTAAAAGCTTATCGAAAGAATGTAGCTTTTAATCACTAAAAATTTAACAAATTATTTAAAAGTAAAAACAAGCATTCCTGACGCAATGAAACTTTCGAACAATTATATATATTTAAATATTTATAAATATATACGCACAATCCACATAGTTATAATATATATAAATTCATGAATAATTTTATCATGAATTTATTAATAGAATTGATCAATTTAAACCTGAAACGAATTAATTTTAATACATATTTATAAAATAAGTTTTTCTTTATGAAAATTAGTGTGGATTGAACGTATAAAGCCCCATTGCATCGGAAATTTAAGGTTAGTACTAGGGTTTGAAGTGGGCTTATGGCTAGATGTCATGAAGCTAGGATCGAACTCAGATCTGACTGCTTCATTACGTCTTATTTAATTTGAAAACATTAGTAGACAAATATTAGTTTTTAATACCCAATATATATTACTACATTTCTGTCATTTATGTTCTGCAGATATGATATTGCTAACACTTTGATATTCTTCATTTTCACAATGCACTGAATACATTGAAATGGACATTCAAATTTCTCAATATTACAATTAAATTGATTATAATCTTCAAGATTTTAATACACCTTCCAATCCATCTATGCAACATTTTATAGACTATCTTCACTTCATTTACTAGTATCACATAGTTGTTTAGCACTATTTTTTCACATACAATAATTTAGATGTGATATGTTGGACTATTTCCATCATCTATCACTTTATTTAAACTTTTTAAATACAAACAGTTATTGGCACTAACATATAAATAGATAACACAGGTTGGTAGATTACACAATCTTTCAAGTTGTATTAGTCTCCGCACTTCTTTATGTGCTTTTGGTCTTCCCAGTGACAATAATAGCATAGGAGTTAAACTTACACCTTTATATCCCTGAATATCAAACAATGCTCTAACTAATTGAACTATTATTGGGTCAAAGGCAACAATCAGTAGAAATTTCTTATATTTATCTATGAGGGTTGATTCAAATCCTCCTGATTCCTCCAATTTTTTAAATATTTTTTTCTAATAGCAAGGCTAATTAGAGACCAGAAATTATGTATTGCCACATTGGGTTGACTTATAGAATTACTTGCTATTGTTAAATGAGCAGCTTTTTGGAATCAGGAGAATTTGAACCATCATAGACAAGGTATATGAAATTTGACTTTTACTTTTGACAGAATAGCCCAGTTGATTAGAGTTTTGCTTTAAAATTCAATATTCAGCAATCTAAATGTGTAAGTTTGACTCCTATGTTAATATTTGCACATTACACCTGAAGAAGAGCAGAGAATACCATTTGAAACATCATGTAATCTACTAACCTGTTGTCTATTTTTAGGAGTTGTTGGTATGTAAGGTTTAAAATTTTCTAGACATGCAACATTTAATAATAGATAATAGAAATAGTCTAACATATTATCAATTCTAATATACCAGCATCACAAATCTCCAGCAACATATTATTAATTTATGCTATAATTTTCTATCATATTAGAAATATATACTGATAAAGAGCCCTCTTTATGAGTTTCTCTGATCATTATTAGATAGACTTTAGTTTCGATTTATACTAACAATTTTATGTTATTAGTTTAAAAAATAATTTCCAAAGATTTATGATTATCTAAAAATAACTCTAAAATTTTAGTTTATAATAAACTATTATATTTTTAAGTCTTTCTAATATAATATTTCCAATTTCTCAGCAGCAATATTTTTAGGAACTTTAGATTTAGCAGTAGCAACTCTCCAGACAGTAGTGCCACCTAGTGCAAGCTTTATTAATCAATAGATGCAGAATGGTTTGTGCATAAAAGTCCCATCTAGTGCCTACTCATCCAATATCCCCAAACTAGTATGTAAGCACAGGGAATAGTGATCATATGTTTTGTTGGTGATAACTTTAAATTTACATAGCATCAGTTTACATCAAATATTTAATACAACAAATATTCATCAAATTAATCACAACTCAATATGTGCTCTGATTAAAGAAGAAAAGTTATGAAATTAAATGTAAAAAAACATAAATGCCCACCAATATTATTCAATCTACCAATCATTTTAGCAATATTTTTTTTTATCTTTATGAGAATTCATTTTGTATTATATATGTGGCAACGATTTCTTCAAAACAACATTCTGTTTTTTTTTAATTAGTTTACAAATCAATTAGATAATACCTCTTTACTATAAACAAAATATACAAGATCATTAACTCTATTTACGACTGCTAATTATTCAAGTACTCTCACAGTTCCTTCTCCCTAGATTCAACCATCTAAACATTTATCCACCTAGTACAACCTCTATCATAATCTCTAACCAGTGTTTTAGTAATTTTCACAGTTTCTGAAATAGTAGTAATTTGGATCAACGCTGCACAGATAATATCAATCAATATTAATTTTGCAAAATGGCTTTCAACTCTACTGTTTATAAGTAAAATTTATCTTCTGTAACAATTACATAAAACATGTCTTATCATACTTTTTTCTACATTTCTTCCATATTCAAGTTCTTATAATTCTCACAATTATTCTTAACTGCTCACATTCAAACACACCTGCAAGTAATTTCTAAAAAATCTTTGTATTGCACTTAAGAATGGATATATCTTTACAAATCTATAGAAATAATTTTCTAATTATTTCAAAAGGAATCAGAAATCTTTTATTAAATAGTCCATTTTTAATCTTAATGGATCACTCATTCTTTTTTAACAAATCTCAATTTGCCAGCTGCCTGCAAGAAATTTGTTGCCTTCAAGAAATTTATTACCGTTATTCTCTGTTAATATTATTCTAGAATTTTTGTCACATAATATTATTTTATAAAACTTTTTTTTCATTTACTAAAGCGGACAAACAACACATGAAAGCAAAAGTCTTCAAAACATTTATAAGTATTTTGATTTATACATTAATGTACTTGCTCTATATAATCCTGATATAGTAGAGGAATCAAAATATAATATGTATTAACATAGACTTTTGTTTGATATATACTATATCAAGTGAACTATAGTTTAAAAAACTAGTGAGAATTTGAATGGCTCATTTAACACTTGAGAAAACGCATCATTTTAGAAATCTTTTAATTCAATTAACAGATCAAATGAATCTGCAAATATAATATGATTTTCAAATTCATATTTACATGTTTATAGTCGAATCTGTTTTTTAATGATCATAGGATTTAATCCAAAGAGTTTATAAAACTAAGCATATCAGATAGTTGAAAAAATGCATGCCATAGATTATTGTGTCATGATTAATAATCTAAGTGTCATATTAATTTTATCAAAGCATCAAATTTATGATACTTTTTCAGAGATTTTGGAATATTAAATTGCATAAATAAATATTTGTGTTTTATTTAAATAAATGAAAAATAGAAAAAAAATTATTGATAGAACAACCACAAACAGTAACCTTAAGAAACACATTCCAGTTGATCAAAAGGCATGTATCAATATCATATTTCTATAACACAATCAGTCATACATATATATATAGCTTTCATTATGCATAAAAATTAAGCTTCCATAATTTTTATCCTATGATGTGTTCTGTCTTGTGAAAACCTTAGTAATTCCCAATAAATTCAAACCCATGCTTTGTTTGCTTATTATCTTATGATATCTTTTAATTTAATTTATTTTCCCCACTCTAAACTGTGTTTATGAATAGCAAGTATTTGTACTTATCATTTAATTAGTAATTATATTTCATCTACTTCATTTAATCTGAAAAAATATGAATATCAATTTTAGCACATAAAAATTAAGACTTTTGCTTAGTTTATTTTACTTCTTTTTTTGTTTAAAACAAATAAAATATGTAATTCCAAAATTATATATGTATATATACTAGTGAGCAGTCTGCTTCTCATGAAATTGAGAAAAAGTGTCAAAATTTGTTCATATTTTTCCAAATAGACTAATTATACCTGTTTTTTGTTCCCACTTTAGCAAAAAAATATACAATTAATTTCATTATTTTATGCATACGTAACTAGTACAAAAAAGGACATTTTATCCAATTCAAATTGCTAAAAATGTGTCCATTAATTTTCTAGGCAATAAAAAATCATAAGAAAACAATTATGATGCATACTCACACATTTGCCAAATTAATACAATCCCTTTGATACCAAAATCATTCATGTTAGAGACAAAATATGAATCTCTATTTTCATCTACTGTCCAAGTTACTAATATTTTTTACATATTTAATATTTAAGTACAAGTATATTGTTTTTACTGAACTTAATATAATTTAGAAGGATTTGAACTCAAACTTTTAAGCTCCCTACAATTATCTACTCCATCTTACACAGCCAATGCACATGAATACTTACATGTGAAAAAGATAAATGATCTCCAATGTACATATTTTGTGCTGAACTAGCAATCATCAGTTGGTCCAGATCATCATCTCCTATGCATATATATATATATAATCAGTGCTCAGTTTATATTAAGATAGCAAATCTTCAAACGTTAATGGTCAGGCTTCAGTGAAGAGTTGGAGCATGGAGAAGATTGATGCATGACCATTAAAGTTTGAAGATTTGCTATTTAATATAAAATGAGCATTGATTATATATGTGCATGAGAGACAATAATCTGGATCAACTGATGATTACTGGTTCAGCACGAAATATGCATATTGAAAATCATTTATCTTTTTCACAATATGCGATCATATTTGTGTATTGGCTCCATGGATAGCCATATTTGTATATACTGTATATATATTGATTCGTAGTTTTATTTAATAACTATTTATATATAAGCCAACTTCAGAATATTACATATATGTATTGTAAGAGATGGCTTTCAACTAGCTTATACAAACCTGTCCCAATGTCTTCTTCAATACCTGAATTCAAACCAAGTAGTAGGAAAGATAAATATCTTACATGTGATTATATAAATGTAATATGTACCTTCATCAACATACATATAGACTGATATGTTTGAGAGATTAATTTTGTTTTTATCAATTGTGAATAAGTTAATAAATTGTTTGTTTACATTGTGTGTATATATATATGTAGATAAACATATGCATAGAAAATAATATGTTCGTTTATTGGTAGAAATTAATTGTTTTCCTATTTGTTTATTCATTTAATTTTATTAATAAAAAAAAAAAATACTAATTGACTGACATAGAACAGACATTATTAAATGTTAGATTTATATGAGGTCAAGATTTTTAATAACTGGTCGAATTTGAAATTATAAATATGATATTTTATAATGTGATTTTTTTTTATTTTCAAGTTGCAATAATATGGTTTTTTTAGTAGTCACGTGATGAAAGAGCGCTTCTCTTTACAATTGAAAAAAAAAAAAAGCAGATGATCGTAGAGACCAGGAAAAACAGACAGTAAAAAAAGTAAAGTTTTTATTTCTTCTGAAAGGGAAGAAAATAATTCTTTTGGCAGGTAAAGGAAAATTGTTTGTAGTTTCCAGAAGTTAAACTTTAATAATGAACTAGGGGATTAAGTTCTTTTACAAGTTAAATTCATTATAGAAATATTAATGCAAAGGAAATCTGAAACTGCTAAAAAGTAAAAGTAACTGGGTTTTTTTAAAGCTATTTTATATATATAATCAAACTATTTTATATATATATATATAATCAAACTATATATTCGGGGTAGAAAATTAAATGCTGTGGGATGTTTCTAACTAAATTCTACGTCACTGCTTGATTATGAAATTATAACATCTGTCATCAAAATGTCTATTTTGGAAACGCTAGTGCACTGCCATTTTTTCATGGATTCATCCGATGAGGAAAGCTACTTCATATATATTATAAGTAACAACAATAAAGTTGGTGAAATGGAACTTTGCCATGGATATTGAGATTTTTCTTTTATTGACTGAATGCTTGCTTTACTCCAGAGAAATTGTATAGTTAATTCAAGTGATGATTATTTTTGTTTTGTAATTGTTTTTTTTTTATTTGAAAGTTTATGTATTTTTTTTTTATTGTGGGTTTAAAATGTATTTTTCCAAATTCGACCAGCTACAACTTAAAAGTGAACCAATGGATGGAGAAATTCTTGTTGATGTAAATTTACAAAAGGTAATCCTCTTCAATTAATATAGATAGAGATATATGTATATAATTTTTAAATAAAGTAAATTTTTAGATTCCTCTAGAAGTCAAAAGTAATCCATCCAGGTGACCTTTTCTCAAGTAAGATTATATATATATATATATATATATATATATATATATATATATATATATATATATATATATATATATATATATATAATATTGAGGGCAAGACTTTAAGACAACAAGACCAGATAGATAATGTACTAAACAATTTTACTAATATTTACTGGTAATTTTAATTATTCTGAATATAATTAATCCTTCTGAATAAATGGTCTTTAGCTGTCATTAATTTCTACCATAACTTTAACCTACATATAGATAAATGGGAGTGGGCAGTTATAATGATAATACATTTACCCTAGCTTATAAATATTGTAATAATTATTCTAATGGGATAATTTTATAATTAATGAATTTTAGTGTGATTTTCTTTATTTTGTGTTATGTTTATATATATTTAATGAATTACAGAATATAATGTTGTACATAATATAAGTCAAATTATTATGTTTTGTTTTCTTATATGAAGTCACCAAGATGATAAGGAAACCATTTTTTGATATCTAAATATTAATCTTTTATTAGTTTTTTGTTTGAAAATATATATCTATTTTTTTATATGTTGTTAATAAATTAGTTGTTTAAATCAATCTGATCTCTGTTTGGTCGTCCCCATCACTACTGTGCATTGACACCATTAGATGTTGATCATCATCACATTATGAATGTACACTACTATAGGTTTGATGATCATCGTCATCATTATGTATTGCTTTTATAAATAATTGATCATCATCAATATTTTCCTATATCTGGGCTTATATATAGATGGGCAGATTTAGATAATAATTGAGTAGGTCCATCCCTGAAGAGAGCTGATTGTAAGAACTCCCTGAGTTCGAATTCTATGGTGTAATGGGGTTTATAAGGGTGATGTAATGGATATGCGCTGATCTAAGGTACATTGAAATATTTGTAAGTAAATGATAAGTTAGTATATTGAAAGTAGATGTGACTTGGAACTGAGCATTTCATTGTGACATCTGTAGCACCCTATTTGAAGGCTCAGATCTGATAGTAGTGAGATGCACTCCCTTTATTACCTGTCATTGCTAATTCTGAAACATCTGACACACCCAAATGTGTTGTTGAATCACAAATTTATGATATGACTTGTTGTAGTAGGTTGACACATTTCATCCAAGTTATCCAATTATTTAGTCATATCTATGTCATCATATGGTGTACATTGTGGTCCTGGTATATATGGCACCAGTAACTTTGGGGTGGCGGGTTCATTGTGACTGGCATACAATGTATTAGGCATGAATATGTTACAGTTGATAGAGGTATCCAAGTGTATTTTCGGACCGGGACATCTGTGTATGGTCGTCCATTATATCTGGTGCCACAACAAGGTATGGGAGGTAAGGTTAATAGAGTGGTCCCATTATATCTGGTGTCCAAATGTTTAGGGTTGAACAGAGTTTAGATGCAAGGGAGGTTCAGCCATTAGACTGAAATTTTTAAAAAAAAATTTTTTTTTAATGTTTTTTATTTTACCCTTAATCTTTAAATCTTAAATCCATATTGGACATACTCTGTTATATAAGACCAGTATATATTCAATAGGAATGATGATGAATAGATATATCAAATTTTTTTTTGGAAATTTAAAATTCATGTTAAAAAAAGGGTAAATAACATTAAAAGTAAATGATGAATGCAAAATGTGATGGAGAGAACAGATAGAGATCAACTTATAAATGAGTAATCAATAAGTGATATTAAAAATAGAAAAATTAAGCAAGCTTAAACACCAGTTTAAAAAAAATAGACAGTAAATAGTTAGGTGGTTATGTAGGTTGGTTAGGAGTCTTGCAGTATTAAATTTTGATATTAGTAAGTATAAAGTTATTTTGAATAATTATTTAAATACATGTTGCTTAGAAGTGGATTGGTATTTAGAAGTAAAAATAGGGAGAATATGGAGGAGATGATAGACACTACTGTTGTTGGAGGAGAGAGTGATAGTAATAATAGTGATGGGGAGGGGTCTTTATTGATCCAAACTCCTGGGGGGTCTATGATGGATGAGAATGAATCACAGAGACTGGAAGAAAGCCAAAGAGCTTTACAAACCCGCAAGAAGTCCTCACTGACTGAGATTACTCAAGCACCTGAGAGTAAAGTAGTACATGATACTGAAAATATGACCATCATGCAAACATGTTTCAAGAAATGATGGACAAGTAATCAAGATCAGGACAAATATGAATAAATTGGAGGCAAAAATGGATAAAACTGATATCAATAGTATGAAAACTGATATCAATAGTATGAAAACTGATATCATGTATGAAAACAAAGAAAACTGATAAAATGATAGTATGAAAACAGATATCAATAGTATGGAGGTGAGAATAAATGCTAGTTTAGAATCAAACATGAATAGTATGGAGGCAAATATAACTGCTAGTATGTGCAATAAAGTGGATGCCATGAGAAAAGATATGAATGTGAAATTAGAGAGTATGGCAACCAGAGATGATGTGAGCAAGATAGAAACAGAGCTGAAAGAAAGATGTATGTCTTTTGAGAGAAGAATTGAAAAGTGATGTGAATAAGGTAGAAGCAAGAACAAAAGCAGAAATGGAGGAAGTTGAGGAAAAGCTGATTAAGAATATGGGACAATTATCTTTAGAATTTGGAATTGTACAAAAAGACAGCATTGAACTAAAGCAAGGGATGGTTAAAATGAAAGAAGAGATGGATGAAAGGATTATACAGTGTGATGACCGGTATACAGTCTTAACAGATAGTATTGTGGTTCAGCTGGGTACCAAACTTAAAGAGGTTTATAAGACCCATGAAACTTTCAGGGAAGATATAAAGAAGAGTCAAGAAAAGCAAGAAAGTGAAATCAAAGAGGAAATTCAAGCCATTCATGCCAAATTGGCTCATCTTTCGACTGTACAGGATAAAGAAGGTGAAATACCCAATGGGGTTGAAGATACATTGAATCGACAGTTGGACCAAATTGCAAACAAATTAATGTCTTTGGAAACTGTAACTGTTATACACCAAAATAGATTGGAGGAACTCACGAGAGTACAGCAGAAGTATGGGGTCAATCATATAGAATGGATGAGTCCATGAATCGAAGACATTCAATAGGGGAATCTCAAGGGGATCCAAGATTACTAACACATATAACACAACAAACTGAAGCTAGCACAAAGACTAAGAAACATGGAGAAGAGAGGGAGGTTAATTTGAATCATTTGGAAGTAGCTGTTAAGGATCCACAAAGAGTGAGCAACCATTATGTGGAATCCACTCTCCCATCTTATGTCTTAACTGGGAGAGGATGATGGCCTCCACAATGTTCATTTAGAGGACACTCTTCCAAAAATATATCAAACTCATTCTGATCACTATATGATGAATCCACAAAAGGATGCTTTGAAAATTATGAAGATTCATACACATTCCACACAGATGAATGCAATTAATCAGTTTGTTAAGTTGAAGGTGTTTAAAGGAGCCCCAAATGAAGCACCAATAGAACATTTACGAAGTTTAAACTTGTATTTTTCAGTAAATAGGAATTTGTCTGAGGGTGAGAAGATAATAATTGCCTATAGCCACCTGCAAGGAGATGCCTTGATGTGGTGGGAATCTTTGTTTCAGACACTATCTACCTTTGAAGATTATAAAATGTTACTGACCAGAAACTTTTGGAATAGGGACTTACAGGAGGCTATACTGTATCAAATGTTTCAGGAGAAGTATAAATCAGTACCCGGAGAAACATTAACTAAATTTTTCAGATGGCAAGTTACAAAATTACGTACATTAAATACCTATCATTTTAATGAAAGTGAGATCATAAGAATTGTAAAAAAGAATCTTCCATTGAGGATAGAACAGTCACTATTGTGCACAAATGTGGTAAATATTGAGCAGGTAGCAGAGTTATTAACTAGTATAGACATGAATAACCTCAGCTTGTCTACTAGAGTTCCTGAAAAAAGGAAAGAAGAGACAGCTATAAATGCAATATTTTACTGAAAACGGAAAAATAACAATGACCCTAATCATTGGAAAGGTAAAGCCATGCCAAATAATTCTCAAAGTACATGGTCACCAAAAAGGAACCAGCCTAATTATGGCAAAGTACAAATAAGCCCTTCTAATAGTCCAGGAAGATCTCCAAAACCAGGATGTAGTAACAATACACTCAAAAACCAAAAGCAACCAAACTAGCAGGGTATTTGAGGTTATGTTCCTCACCTCAAGACACCAAAGATACCATGAGGAACATGCAACTGACTCCTTATAGAGAGATCACTAACATGATGTGTTCATGGGATGATAAAGTACCTAACTTCGCTTTACAAAGCTGCCCCATGATAGAGGTTTTGTTTGAGGGTCTGCTGGTTAAGGCACTATTAGATTCTGGTAGCCAGATTTCAGTGGTGTCAGATAAATTTTTTCAAAAAATTCTGATCAAAAACCCCAATGTCAAAACTCTGCCACTGAAATCTATCCAAGTTACCATGGCCAACAGCAAAAAGGCCAAGTTAGCTCAGAAACAAATCTGGGTTAAGATTGAAGTAGGCCAAACAACCCTCTATCATGTGTTTTTGATACTCAATGGTTTAATCAATGATGTTATTCTTGGGGCAGACTTCCTACATTTGAACACCTGTGTTATTGATTTCTCCAGTAAAACAATTAGAGTAAATGATGAGGTCTTGGAGATGGCATTGCTTCCAAGATATGATCTAATTGAGGTTGATTGTATTACACCTAGTGTCTCAGAAGTGCTCTTAAATGATAAACTCGCAGAGTCCAACTTGCTTGGAAGCGATCCATGTATTTAAATTGCAATTTGTTATAATGGAATTTAGCCCAATTTTCTCAGAGATACCAGGAGTGATAGAGGGATTCCAGCAAAGAATTAAATTAGTGCATGACCAACCATTTCAATCCAGATTGTATCCTATTCCATACCAGTATCGAGAAGAAATATCCAAGCAGATTAATAAAATGCTGGATTGGGGTATCATTTCCAAATGCTCTTCACCATTCTGTAATCCAGTTGTGATGGTGAAGAAGAGAGATGGGTCGATGAGATTTTGTTTAGATGCAAGGCAATTGAACAAAATTACTGTCCCTGACAGGAACATTCCACCACCCATTCACGAATTGTTCATGAGATTTGGAAATAAGAAGGTATTTTCCACCTTTGATTTGACCTCCAGTTATTGGCAGATTGAACTTCATCCTGAAGATCGCCAATACACTGCCTTCCGATATGAGGGTATTACATACCAGTTTAATAGGATGCCATTTGGATTGATCAATAGTGGTGCTGGTCTGATTAGATGCCTGGATAAAACCCTATCTTCTGAGATTAAACAGATCTTAACAATTTATGTGGATGATGTAATTATTGCATCAACCACAATCGAAGAACACCTTCGACATCTCACTATGTTTTTTGAAGAGTGCTACAAAAAGGGAATCAAAATCAACTTCAAAAAGAGTATCTTAGTTTCTAACCAGGTAGTCTTCCTAGGTCATATCATTGGTTGCAATGGGATAAGGCCCCATCCAGAGAAAATCAGTGCCATTCAAAACTTCCCCAAACCAATTAATAAGAAGCAAATTAGATCATTTTTAGGCTTATGTAATTTTTACAACCGTTTCTACCAGAAGTTTGCTGACCACATGGAACCGTTGCTAAAATTTATTAGAAAAGATGAACGATGGAAATGGACTGAAGAACAGGACTGAGCATTTGAGAATATTAAAACAGGGTTCTTAGAGCAAACCATGTTAGCCTTCCCTGATTTTAATAAACCATTCATTGTCCAAACAGATAGTAGTGGTTTCGGATTGGGGGTAACATTATCCCAAATCCAGGAGGATGGCCAACCTGGGGTCCTCTATTTTATTAGCCAGCTCCTGAAAGGTCCAGAGATTAATTATATGGTTACTGAGAAGGAAGCACTAGCAATAGTGTGGGCCTTCCAAAAATTTCGACAGATGCTACTTGGATCAGAGGTAATAGTGATCACTGATCACAAAAGCCTTGAATTCCTGAACCACAGCTATCTGACTAATAGTCATCTAGTCAGATGGAGTTTGCTGCTACAGGAATTCACTTACACTGTACAATATTGCAAAGGATCTGAGAATGTCATAGCTGACATGCTAAGTCGAAACCCATGTAGGTCAGAACAAAATCATTTATCGGTAGACAATGCCTACATTATGAATGTCAATATTATGGCTGATAGTAATGTAGAGAATGAGTTGAAAAACTTACCCAAGTTACAAATCAATGACCCAGAATTAAACCCAATCATGAGAGTTTTGTCAGGGAAGGAAGTTTTGAATGTGACTAAGGATATTGATCTGATCGATTTAAACTTGAACAACAGGTCTTGCAATATAGAATTGATTGTGATGCAGATGAGTGGAGGGTAGTAATACCAACACCTCTAAGAGACCCACTCATAAAATATGTCCACTGTCTGTATGGGCATTACGGTGCTCACAAGACAGATCACACACTTAAAAATTGGTTTTACTGGCCGAAAATGTACAAGGATGTCTTGAAGTCACTCAAAGACTGTTTAACTTGTTTGAGAACCAAGCCAGTAAACCAAAATTATACAACTCGATAAATTCAATAATACCAGAAAGACCAGGTGAGATCTTAGTGATTGACTATTATGGGCCATTGCCCCCATTTAACAGGCAAAAATATTTATTAGTCACCTATGATCTCTTTTCCAAATATGTCACTGCTTACCCAATACCCCAAGCCAATACTAAACATACGATCAAAGTATTGGGCACCCTCCAATTCCCGATGATAGGAAAGCCTGGGATCATTTTAACAGATCATGGTACTCATTTCCTATCCAAGGAATGGAAGAAATGGGTAGGAAAATCAGGGATCAAGCATGTGTTGACCTCCATTAGGAATCCTCAGTCAAACCCATGTGAACACATCATGTGGGAACTTGGACATTTGTTTAGGACCTATTTAGAGAGAGAACACAAGGGATGGGTTAAGCATACCAAACAGGTAGTCGAGTACATTAATTGGAGTGTGAATGAGTCAACCGGATTCACACCAATCTGACTACATTTCCACCAAATTACACCTGTGCTATTTAAAAGTTATAAACCAGTGGCCACAAAAATAACCATAGACAAAGATAAGGACATATTGCAAGCTCGCGAGTGACTTGCTAGGAAAGTCAATCATAGAAATAAAAAAATAAGAAAGTCCAAATATAAATTCAAAATTGGAGACAGAGTGCTAATAAAAACTCCGCATCCCAGTAAACTGCAGGAAGGTAAATACCATAAGTTTAGCAATACGTATGAGGGACCATATACCATATTCAAGCAGTCAAGTCCCAATGCATTTTGGGTAAATCAAGGAGGAGAGATTCGTGGCATGTATAATGCTCGAATCTTGAAGCCTTATTTTGGAAGTTAGTAAATTATATGTAGGATAATATCAGGAAAGAATTCTTTTTATCATAGCTGAGAGTATAAACTTAAAAAAAAAAGGGTAAACTTTGTGATAATAGATGTGCAATGTATAATAAAAAAATATATGTATATGTGCATAAATGCATATACATAGTACAGGATTAGGGATATTAAGTTTGATGAGGGTATTTCCCAAGTAATGCATAAATGCAAGTATGGGAATATCTAGAGGCTAACTTAAACAAACATGTTTTTATATTTGACTAGATCTTCAAAGTCCAATAAGCCTCAAAGGAGCATGGAGAAGGGTAGCAAATAAATGATTTCATGTGCCTTCTGTAACAGAGACACATTCTTGGTTATGCCTCAAGTATAAACCATCAAAGCTCTAATCCAGCACACTATTTGAACTTCCCAGAACCAGCTGTTAAATTATAATCATAAAAAATGTTAGAAAGTAAGGTAATTAATATAGCAACCCTTCACCAAACCCAAAGTAACTAACATACTTGTCATATGTATGAGAGCTAAAATTTGAAAGCTAGTTAAAATTTTACCTGTTTAGGAAGGGGTGTTGTAAGAGATGGCTTACAACTAGCTTATACAAACCTGTCCCAATGTCTTCTTCAATATCTGAATTCAAACCCAGTGGGAGGAAAAATAAATATCTTACATACTTGATTATATAAATGTAATATATACCTTCATAAACATACATATACACTGATATGTTTGAGAGATTAATGTTTTTTTATCTATCTATGAATAAGTAAATAAATTGTTTGTTTACATGGTGTGTATATATATATATGTAGATAAACATATGCATAAAAAATAATATGTTCATTTATTGGTAGAAATTAATTGTTTTCCTATTTGTTTATTCATTTAATTTTATTAATAAAAAAAAATACTAATTGACTGACATAGAACAGAATATTAAATATTAGATTTAAATGAAGTCAAGATTTTTAATAACTGGTCAAATTTGAAATAATAAATATGATATTTTACAATATGATTTTTTTTTATTTTCAAGTTGCAATAATATGGTTTTTCTAGTAGTCACATGATGAAAGAGCGCTTCTCTTTACAATTGAAAAAAAGCAGATGATCGTAGAGACTGGGAATAATAGGACAGCAAGAAAAGTAAAGTTTTTATTTCTTCTAAAAAGGAAGAAAATAACTTTTTTGGCATTTAAAGGAAAATGTTTTTTTCCAGAGTTAAACTTAATATAATAGTAATGATTAGGAATCAAGTTCTTTACAAGTTAAATTCATTATAAGAATATTAATGCAAAGGAAATCTGAAACTGCTAAAAAGTAAAAGTAACTGTTTTTTTAAGCTATTTTTTATATATATAATCAAGCTAAGTTATGAATATATGGTATAATACAAGAAACATTATATTCGGGGTAGAAAATTAAATACTGTGGGATGTTTCTAACTAAATTCTACATCATTACTTGATTATGAAATTATAACATCTGTCATCAAAATGGCTATTTTGGAAATGCTGGTGTACTACCATTTTTCCATAGATTCATACGATGAGGAAAGCTATTTCATATATATAAATAACAACAACAAAGTTGGTGAAATGGAACTTTGCCATGGATATTGACATTTTTCTTTTATTGACTGAACGCTTGCTTTACTCCAGAGAAATTGTATAGTTAATTCACGTGATGATTATTTTTGTTTTGTAATTTTGTCATTTTTTATTTGAAAGTTTATGTATTGTTTTTTTTTATTGTGGGTTTAAAATGTATTTTTTCCAAATTTGATCAACTACAACTTAAAGTGAACAAATGGATGGAAAATACTTGTTGATGTAAATTCAAAATTATCACTACAACTTAGAACCAATGAGGGAAATTCTCGTTAATGTATATTTATATAAGAATCCTATTCAATATATATATAGATATAGATATATGTATATAATTTTTAAATAAAGTAAATTTTTAGATTCCTCTAGAAGTCAACAATAAACCATCCAGGTGATCTCATCTCAAGTAAGATTTTTATATATATAATATTGAGGGCAAGACTTTAAGACAACAAGACCAGATAGATAATGTACTAATCAATTTTACTAATATTTACTGGTAATTTTATTTATTCTGAATATATAATTAATCCTTCTGAATAAATCGTCTTTAGCAGTCATTAATTTCTACCATAACTTTAACCTACATATAGATAAATGGGAGTGGGCATTTATAGTGATAATACATTTACCATAGCTTATAAATATTGTAATAATTATTCTAATGGGGTAATTTTATAATTAATGAATTTTTGTGTGATTTTCTTTATTTTGTGTTATGTTTATATATATTTAATGAATTACAGAATATAATGTTGTACATAATATAAGTCAAATTATTATGTTTTGTTTTTCTATATGAAGTCACCAAGATGATAAGGAAACCAATTTTTGATATCTAAATATTAATCTTTTATTATTTTTTTGTTTGTAAATATATATCTATTTTTTATATGTTGTTAATAAATCACTTGTTTAAATCAATCTGATCTCTGTTTGGTCATCTCCATCGCTACTGTGCATTGACACCATTAGATGTTGATCATTATTATTACATTATGAATGTACACTACTATAGCTTAGATGATCATCATCATCATTATGTATTGCTTTTATAAATAATTGATCATCATCAATATTTTCCTATATCTGGGCTTATATATAGATGGGCAGATTTAGATTATAATTGAGTAGATCCATCCCTGAAGAGAGCCGATTGTAAGAACTTTCTGAGTTCGAATTCCATGGTGTAATAAGGGTTAAAAGGGAGATGTATGAATATGTGCTGCTCTAGATTACATTGAAACATTTTTAAGTAAATTATAAGTTGGTATATTGAAAGTAGATGTGACTTAGAACTGGGCATTTTATTGTGACATCTGTAGCATCCTATTTGAAGGCTCAGGTCTGATAGTAGTGAGATGTGCTCCCTTTATTACCTGTCATTGCTAATTCTGAAACATCTGACACATCCAAATGTGTTGTCAAATCACAAATTTATGATATGATTTGTTATAGTAGGTTGACAATTTCATCCAAGTTATCCAATTACTTAGTCATATTTAGTGCATCATATGGTGTACATTGTCGTTCTGGTAAATATGGCACCAGTAACTTTGGGGTGGTGGGTTCCATTATATCTGGCACACAATGTATTAGGCATGAAGATTTTACAGTTGATAGAGGTATCCAAGTGTATTTTAGGACCAAGACATCTGTGTATGGTCGTCCATTATATCTGGTGCCACAACAAGGTATGGCAGGTAAGGTTGATAAAAGAGTTGTCCCATTATAGTATATTTAAATTATATTATCCTTTATACAAACATGTCTATTGAAAAATATCAGACATGAAGATATTCATAGAAATGATGTACTGTTAAAAACAATTCAGTTCAGACTGTTTGTTTTTTCTTAGATGCAATCAGCTAAACTATATATGATACTAAGTCCTAATTTTAGTTTAAAATTAAAATAAAGATGTTTCAATCTTTAAAAATAATCTTCGTTCAATAAATAACAATTGTAAAAATTTTAATTTTTTTTCAATCATTGAGAAATATTATTTTTTTTTAATGAATGTTTCTGTAATTTAATTTGTTAAGACAGTTTTAAAAGATGATTCTAAATTATAATGCTTCAATCCTTTTCCTTACTACTATTTCATTACATATGAAACAGAATTTATTAAGGCAAGATAGGTTTCTAACATTTGACAGCTGTTTGAACAAAAGTTATATGTATTTAATACACATATATGCTAAACTTTGAAATAATCTATATACAAAAAGGTCAAAATGTTGGAAATTTATTTAAAAATAAATTAAATAATCAATAAATTCCAATGTCTTTTGATAACAGATATAGTATTGTATTAATATCATTGAAATAGAAGAAAAATACATGGTTTGTTGGTGATTTGACGTCACTTCCTTTATTTTTATATACATTTGTATATATATATATGTGCTTTTTGTGTACGAAGTTAATATTTATTTTGCTGATTTGAAAAAGCATTTTATTGACTAAAATTGATAATTCATTGAAATATTGTCTATGTTATTTACATGAAATTCCAAAAAAAAAAAAAAAACTAATCACTTTTAATTTAGGGGATTTGCACACAGACTTTCAATCCCTCTTCAGCCATCCACTCATATAACATTCACATAATCACACACATGTGAAAAAGATAAATAATCTCCAATAGCAGCACTTATCTATTGATTCAGATCACTATCTCCTATACACATATATATAATCAGTGGTCAGTTTATATTAAGATAATAAATTTTCAAACTTTAATGGTCAGATTTCATTCTATTCCATTCTTCAACTCTTCACTTATCCATTGAAAACCTGATTATGGAACACCCAAATCCTTTGTTTGGCATTAACAAGGGATTTGGATACTCCAATCATTAGATTTTCAATGGTGTGCATGGCTGAAGAATTGGAAAATGGAGTAGATTGAAGCCTGTCCTTTAAAGTTTGAATATTTGCTGTGTTAATATAAACTACCACTAATTATATATATGTATGGGAAATGATGATCTGGAGCAACTAATGAGTGCTGATTCAGCATGAAACATGTATATTGGAATTCATTTATCTTTTTCACATATGTGTGGTGATGAGTATTGGTTATATGAGATAGATTAGACAGCTAAAGAGAGCTTGAAAGTCTGTGTTCAAATCCCCTATAATATATTAAAACAATCATATTTGTACATTCATGCAATAAAATCCAGATTTCTGGAAAATTACACTAAAGCTGATCCAGATGAGGGATTGAGATCTCGAATCTGACCACACTTCAACTTCTTTATCAGTGCTCTGTGATTTAATACCCTATGGATGACATATATGAGGTTACACTCAGTCTCAATTTAATTTGTGAGCCAGCACAGAAAAAGGTGGAACATGAAACTCTGGAATGACCAATAAATTATTAATATTAATAAACACACACTTATGGCTAAATAAACTAATTATAGAGATGACATATGATAAAATGGTAATTTACACTTTATAACATATTAATTGTGAGCAATAAACATGCTCTCTACATAGATTCCTTAAGTGAACCAGATTCCATGTTCATACTAATGCTGAAGTTCGATAATAGGATGAAATGAACTGGTTGTTGTAGTGGAACTTCTGATACTACAGTGCTAAATACTAAAATAATGGTTCAGAGTATGATTGTATAGTTATTCACGAGATTCAGTACCTAGTACTTGGTTTCCTTGGACCATATGACTTGCTAGCATAATATGAAATATTAGTTTGGGATGTTGGAGCAGCTTTAAAATTGATTTCTGGACCTTTGTGATCCAGATTTAAGCATGACTGTCTGAACTAAACAATGGGGTGGTGTTCACCATCAACCCATTTTAAAAAGAAAGCATAGCAAGGCATAAATACACATGAGTGTTTAGAAAAAACACATTCATAATGCTTCTTAAATACTACTAATATTAAAGACAAATTTAAATGCACAAAATTCTATAGTTTCATTCAACAAAACTACCTTAATCCAGTTCTCATATTAGCATACCTTAATTATGCTAAAAGGGGTTTCATTAGAAATATTGAATCTGTATATTTCATATAATAAACTAGGGAGGATAAAAGCATATTTCATGGTTCAATTAATAATTCCTAATATGCCTTTAAGTATCATCCCCACCATTATCTAACTATTATATATATTAACAATTCACAAACCTTACTGACAAGCTATTACATAATAACTTAAATAAACATATATGTATAACAATGAGCATGTAGTGGTCTGTTGTTATATATAAGAAAAGATTCCAAATCAGAGATTTATGTTTGCTAAGACCAGCAAAGAAGTATTTTATTGGAGAGCTTCTAATTGTCTCTTTCAAAAGCTTGCTAAGTTATTTATCTCTGCCTTGAAATTATGGCCTATCACAATAAATAAATTAAAAATAAAGTAATCAAGATAGAAAATAGGCATGGCCACAGATTAGAAAGTTACATAATAACTGCTAACAGTTATTACATTTACAAAAGAATTTACTTTAAAATTACATTTATATTTATAGTTATAGGCAAGACCATTATAGTTATAGATTTATTTTAAAGGTACAGTTAGAAATTTATTTAATAGGTTTAATAATTCAAGAATTATTCTTTTATAAGTGTATGATTTTATGGACATTCATTAGAGATAGCTAGCTTAAAAATTTATCAGAATTTTAAAAAAGGTTTATAGAGCTCTGTAGAGAAAAAAATATTACCAATCTTCTTCTAAATTGAGTTGTCCAGCATTTGAATAGGCAATGGCTTTTCTCTGAATAGGTTGTTTCCTTGGTGTCTTCTTTGACAGCTCATGGTACTGGTCTCCTCTATTCTGCAGTGATGATTATGATGTGCAGTGGGTGGACGGTCACATTCTTCCAAAGGAAAAAGGCAAGTTGGGGCCTTCCTAGCCACTCATTAATTTTTAAAATGGGTATAGTTCCTGGCAGCAACTGCTTAACTTTATACAAGAATTTTTAGTGCTAAAAATTTTGGGGGTTTTATATTAGATTTCTGATCCCCCCCCCATAAAACCTATTAACTTGTTTACAACTTTTAAATTTTAATGTTTAAATTTAGCATTTTCTAAATTTTACTTTAGCATCTTAGCAAAGACAAAAAAAAATCTCTAATGAATTAAAAAGTGTTGCTTGGATGATTTTTCTTTGTCCAAGATATATTTTAAATTTGTTATTTTTAAAATCTCTGTTTGACCTCCACACAAATCTAACACAGGTGCATGTGGAATGACATTTTTACCAAGAATTATTTAACATTTTAAACTAAATTGTTTTTGCATAAACATGCCGCTATATATATGTTGGTCACCCCTGGAATTGAAATTATATATGCGAGTCTTAAGTCAATAATGAATAAATTTACACACTAAATTTATAACAAATTGAAGATTCAAAATATAAATATAATTGCATTGTAATGCTTTTTAAATCTATTACGTTACAGCTTCACTCACATATATATAAGGTGTGCTAATACATATACAATGTTTATACAATAGGTTGCCTTGACAAGTTTGAGATCTTGATTGTTATCTATATTAAGATTGTCTAAATGTTGATTGTTTTCTGATGGTTATATATATATATATATATATATATATATATATATGTACTTATATATATATATATATATATATATAAGTACATTGGAACATTAACAAAGATGGGATGCCACTTTATTGTTAAAAGTAGATTGCCTTCACAACAATTTGTCTTTGTTGAATCTTAATGATATTGGCATTGTCTAAGTGTTGAATGGTTTTTAATGATTACTTACAACCCTATTAGCTTTGATCATTATTACATTTATTATTTAAGTAATACTTTGGGTGCAATTTGAAATTTACAATTGCAGTTTGTAATGTTATTATTGACTATTTATTAGTCTACATTCAGAATAGGTTATATTTACATGATTAAAGAGATTTATTTAAATTTCTTTATATCAATAATTTCAATGTCTGTGATCAAATTGCAATCTTTAGTATCTATATATGTATATTGGACCATTAATGAAGGTGAGGTTCCATCTTTATTGTTAAAAGGAGGTTGCCTTGGTAACAGTTTGTAATTGTTGATTGTTAATGATATTGGGATTGACTAAGTATTGATTCCCTTTTAATGATATATATATATATGAAAAGCTAAATGAGATATTAGTAAATTAAATAGCAGTTTATTAATAAATATATAAATTCAACATTCCTTTTCTTTTTAAAACTTGTTTTTATTCCAACTATAATTTTCTTTCTCCTTCCAATACAACGTTTCAACTACATTCTGTAGTCATTATCAAGTTTCCTTAAAAAATAATAATAATAATAAAATAAATAAATAAAAATAAAAAACAAAAATAATAACACAAATAAATAAAATATTAATACATTCCAAATATATAATATTCAATTAAAACCATAATATTATTATAATCTACAAATACAATTATTTACCTCCTTCCCTATCTTTAATTATTTCTTTTAAATTACCTTTATAAATTAATACTCTTCTTATATAAATTTATTATCTTTTCTCTAAATCTTTACCCATTAACATTCTTTTTATAATCCCCCCCCCTTTTTATTTTTATATATTATTCCTATATTATCTTATTTTTTATCTCTATTTATTAACATTCTATTTAATACTGGTTTATACTGATCTATATATACTTCCTCTTTTTTTATTCTCTCTTTAAAATTTGTAACGCATTCCAATGGCCTTATATCAAAATTTTCATGCTTAAATTCCTTTTTATGAATATATATAGCAGATTTTTTATCATATAAATGCTGCCTTAATCTAGTTTTTAATTTATTCTTACTTGTTCCTATATAAGTCATATTTATATTACTTTTATCACAATCCATACATTTAATTATATATACTGAATTTATACATTCTAAAATATCAATTTTATCATAATCATTTATTAACTCACCCAAACATTGTTTCCTTTTATAAACAGGGCAAATTAATGTATTATATCTCCTATTAAAATACCTAAAAAAAATTCTTAATTTTAAAAAATAAATATCTTGATACCCTAAATCCTATATAAATTATTTTATTTTCTCCATTTTTATTCAATTTAATCTTTCTTTTTATATTTTCAATATTATAATTAGATATCAATTTTTTTACAATATATTCAGGATAATCATTTTTAATACATTCCCCCCTAATATTATTTATTTCATTCTTAAAAAACATTTCATTTGAACATACCTTAACAGCCCTAATAATCTTATTATTAACAATATTAAGCTTGCAATGTTTTTCAATATCAGAGTACCAATTATTAGCTAATCCAAAATATGTATTCTTTCTAAATACTGTTGTATCTATACAAATTATTCCATCCATTCCAAATTTTTTAAAAATTCTTATATCCATATAATCAATTACATTGTTATTTTCTTTTTCCATTGTAAACTTTATTTTATCATTTTTTGTATTTATATACCCCAAAAAATTATTTGCTTTTCTAACATTCCCATTAAAAATCAAAAAATAATCATCTACATATCTATTATAAAAAATTGGCTTATTTTTTCCATTATTAAAAAATTCTTTTTCAAAATTATACATATATACATTTGCTAAAAAGCCACTCAAACTATTTCCCATACTTAATCCATGTTTCTGTTTATAAAATTTATCTCCATATCTAAAAATAAGATCTTTACAACAAATAACCAATAATTCATACAAAATATAAATTTCCATCTTGTTTTTAACATTATTATCTTTTCTATACAAATCAATAATATAATCTATTGCAATTTCAGGATCAATATTGGTATACATATTAACAATATCAAATTTAACAAAAACAATATTTTTAAAATTATTCTCTTTCAAAAATTTTTTTAATTTATTTATAAATTGTATAGAATTACTCACATTATTTTTTTCAAATAAACCCATATATCTTTTAAATATTTTATTATATACCCATTTAGATACATTTTCATAATACGAATACATACCACTAACAATTGGTCTCATTGGAACACCCTCCTTATGTATCTAAATGGGTATATAATAAAATATTTAAAAGATATATGGGTTTATTTGAAAAAAATAATGTAAGTAATTCTATACAATTTATAAATAAATTAAAAAATTTTTTGAAAGAAAATAATTTTAAAAATATTGTTTTTGTTAAATTTGATATTGTTAATATGTATACCAATATTGATCCTGAAATTGCAATAGATTATATTATTGATTTGTATAGAAAAGATAATAATGTTAAAAACAAGATGGAAATTTATATTTTGTATGAATTATTGGTTATTTGTTGTAAAGATCTTATTTTTAGATATGGAGATAAATTTTATAAACAGAAACATGGATTAAGTATGGGAAATAGTTTGAGTGGCTTTTTAGCAAATGTATATAAGTATAATTTTGAAAAAGAATTTTTTAATAATGGAAGAAATAAGCCAATTTTTTATAATAGATATGTAGATGATTATTTTTTGATTTATAATGGGAATGTTAGAAAAGCAAATAATTTTTTGGGGTATATAAATACAAAAAATGATAAAATAAAGTTTACAATGGAAAAAGAAAATAACAATGTAATTGATTATATGGATATAAGAATTTTAAAAAAATTTGGAATGGATGGAATAATTTGTATAGATACAACAGTATTTAGAAAGAATACATATTTTGAATTAGCTAATAATTGGTACTCTGATATTGAAAAACATTGCAAGCTTAATATTGTTAATAATAAGATTATTAGGGCTGTTAAGGTATGTTCAAATGAAATGTTTTTTAAGAATGAAATAAATAATATTAGGGGGAAATGTATTAAAAATGATTATCCTGAATATATTGTAAAAAAATTGATATCTAATTATAATATTGAAAATATAAAAAGAAAGATTAAATTGAATAAAAATGGAGAAAATAAAATAATTTATATAGGATTTAGGGTATCAAGATATTTATTTTTTAAAATTAAGAAATTTTTTAGATATTTTAATAGAAGATATAATACATTAATTTTCCCTGTTTATAAAAGGAAACAATATTTGGGTGAGTTAATAAATGATTATGATAAAATTGATATTTTAGAATGTATAAATTCAGTATATATAATTAAATGTATGGATTGTGATAAAAGTAATATAAATATGACTTATATAGGAACAAGTAAGAATAAATTAAAAACTAGATTAAGGCAGCATTTATATGATAAAAAATCTGCTATATATATTCATAAAAAGGAATTTAAGCATGAAAATTTTGATATAAGGCCATTGGAATGCGTTACAAATTTTAAAGAGAGAATAAAAAAGAGGAAGTATATATAGATCAGTATAAACCAGTATTAAATAGAATGTTAATAAATAGAGATAAAAAATAAGATAATATAGGAATAATATATAAAAATAAAAAGGGGGGGGGATTATAAAAAGAATGTTAATGGGTAAAGATTTAGAGAAAAGATAATAAATTTATATAAGAAGAGTATTAATTTATAAAGGTAATTTAAAAGAAATAATTAAAGATAGGGAAGGAGGTAAATAATTGTATTTGTAGATTATAATAATATTATGGTTTTAATTGAATATTATATATTTGGAATGTATTAATATTTTATTTATTTGTGTTATTATTTTTGTTTTTTATTTTTATTTATTTATTTTATTATTATTATTATTTTTTAAGGAAACTTGATAATGACTACAGAATGTAGTTGAAACGTTGTATTGGAAGGAGAAAGAAAATTATAGTTGGAATAAAAACAAGTTTTAAAAAGAAAAGGAATGTTGAATTTATATATTTATTATCATGGAACTATAATTTAAAAAGAAAAAGAAGTGAAAAGATGTGTATATAATTATAGTTTATTAATATTAAATCATCTTGTCAAATATCTGATTTATAAAGCTTTAAAAATACATATCAATTCACTACGCCATAAATCAATATGGTTGCTTAAAAGATTTTCATCTTTAGTTTTTCTCATTAAAAGTTGTAAATTTTAGTGTTTTCTTTCAAATGTTTTAATTTTTCTCACTTTGAAATTTATCATAATCATACAGTTTTAATTTGAATATTTACGAAGGGTGAAATTTTGTCTGTCATTTATTTTTTTTTTATTTTTTTTTGTGTTGCTACAATGAGTACTTTCTATGTTTGAGTTTTAGAATCCAATTTTTTGGTGGGAGAATTTAAGTCATTTAATATAACTAGTTCAAGTTCATAGATAATTTATTTAAAAAATAAGGCTTTATTTAGTAGCTGAGCCTTCTGTACAGCTTGGCTGACTGATTGTAGTAGTTATTATAATGCCATTTAAAACATCCCTATACATTTCCAAATTAATTTTAATATCAAGCATTTTTAAGTAATTGTTTCATTATTGATCACTAATATCATTTTTATATTAGAAATTATTACATATTTTTAATTCAGACATTTACTTCAAAGTTCAAATATATTTATTAATACTTATTTATGCATGACAGCAATAAATTTTACTCCCCTTTTTTTTATTTCTATGCTGTTTTTATATATTTCATAAATAAAATAGCTCATATTTTTATTACTTCTTTAACCATAAAACCACAAACAAGAGTGAATATAAATGAAATTAATATGAAATTAATCATAGAAATGGTTGGAGTGTTTTTGGTAGAAATAACTTAAATATTAAAAGGAAAGTATTTGAATAGGAAGATTTTTAATAAATGTGTTTTACCCATTCTTACTTATGGTTTCAAGGCTTGGGCACTTAACAGTACAGCAATACAGAGACTTCAGACAACTCAAGGAATTATGGAGAAATGCATGATAGTAGTAACAAGAAGAGATTGAAAACAAAATACATGGGTAAGAGAACAAACAGCTGTGATTGACATGGTTGAAAGAATTAAAAGACAGAAATGGAGTTGGCCTGGACATATTGCTAAAAATGATGATAATATATAGGGCATTGATATCTTAAGCTGGATTCTAAGAGATTGTAAATCACCTAGAAAGAGACTACATGTGAGATGGATGGATGAACTAAGCAAGAGAGTGTGGGCGATATAGAGAAGAGAGGCTAGAGATCAGAGAAGATGGATTGAATTTGGAGAGATTTTCATCCTGCAATATATTGATAATAGTTGAACATGATGAAATGAACATCATAAATAAACCCCAATATGTATTTTGATGTTTTCTAAGATTTAAAATGAATATTAGTGATTAACAATGAAGGTGTTTAAAGAAAGCAATCATTTATGAATGTGTTATTATAAAGTGATAGTTGTAAATTTAGTCTACATATTTATAAAATTAGATAAATAGAAAATAGTAGTAATAAAAATGAAAATATGTATCAGATTTATACCAAATGATAAAACCTGATTCATATTAAAATGTTTATTGTGAATCTTTGACAATTTATTTGTGCCTGTATATTATGAAATATATAAAATCTGATAAATGAATTAAAAATATAAATTATAGATTAAATAGAAGGCATGTGCTTATGCATATATAATCTTTAATATTATATTGAAGTGTTATAATTGGAGTAAAAATATAAGTTATATCCAAAAAATAAATATTGGTGATCAGTAGTGAAGCTGTTTAAAAAGAACAATTATATATTCTAATAAAGTGACATTTGCATATTGAATCATGTGACAATAAACATTGAATTATTATTTGTGAGTACAAGATACAACTTATGTCAAAATATGTCTTAGTAATCATTTACATTTTTCTAATCTGTAACTATATGTTTTAAAGAAGAAATGTGGCAATGTGAAAGTATGCTTTATTACTTTAGAAATATGTGCTGTCTTATTAATTTTATTTGAGAAATATTTTAAATAATATATTTTCCTAAACATTTAAATTTATACCATTAAAAATGTTTTAAAATTATGGTTGGAATATGTAGATACTGTTTATTTAAAACATATAGATTTTAATTTTATATGTTAATCTAATCAATATTTTTTTTTTATATTTATGCATGATCAAAATAATTTTTATATTTGTGCATGAAAAGTTTTAATTTATTTTTAAATGCTATTTTCTGTTGCTTATTATGTAGTAACTGGAGTACCATAGGACATATTTGAAAACATTTTTGGCCTGTGACCAATTGGAATATTTGTATTGGCCCCATTCAATTTTAAATCTAATGATGTTTATCAGATGATTTTTTGAACTTTTCATTGGCTACCATTTATCATCATCCATTATTTGGTCTATAAACTTGTATCAAACTCATGATATCTTTTCATCCCTGTCTAATTTTTGCCTATCATTTAAGTTTTTTATATGTATTTATCAATATATATCTGCATGCGTTATTAGAATATTTCTCTTTTTTAGCTATATTTTGCTTTTTTTAAAGAATTTTTCACAATGGATAATTATTTCATACGATGATTTTTTTTAAACCTTCTAATTTGTATTTTGCATTCTACCTTATTTTGAATACTTTTTAGCAAAAAAAAAATTATATATAGATGTACACACAATCTTAAGTTTTGACTATCCTACAGAATTCTTCAGAGTCCTAAATTAAAATAAAACTCTGAAGAAGACTGCAGGACAATCAAAACATAAGATTGTGTGTTCATATATATAAAATATTTTTGTCAAAAAGTGTTCAAAGTAAACTGGATAAATTGTATTTATATAAGATATTACAGCAAAATAAAGAAATTTGCGGATTTAACAATATTTATAATATACCAAAAGCTTTAAAAATCAATTTCTTATTCACTCAAATTCAAAGCTTCTATATTCCTCTATTTTAATTATAGTTTTAGCTGATCTACAGTTTTTGTCAGAACTAAAAATATAATTTTAACACAAATATTAAATTTAACTACAGATGATTTTATCCTTACATACAATATTTTATTTTAAATATTTCAACAATAAATATAATCTTAAATAAAGTAATAATATAAAAAATTATATGCATATACCTATATTCATATAATTACATGCAATAAATTCATAAATTCATGCATATATATATATATGTAGATATTTTATAAGTTGTGATTCAATAAATTTATTCTTCTTTTACGCATAATAGATGAAACTTTTTATATATAATTTTCTCCAAGACTTAGCTTAGTTATCATTTCCTCCATCCTCATAATCCTCTCCAAGTTGTGCAAACATCCCCCCTTAAATACTCCCAGGTATACTATTTTTTAAATTCAATGTCCAATATAAGATCCATAGAAATCAGATACATTACAAACTTTTGATAATTGTGTATGTAATTGTCTAGTAATTTTGTTTTATTGTCAATATAATGTTCATTTGGTTATGTTAAAGTAAGTTTATATAAAAATTTGCTTGTCAAAAAGAAAAAAAACACTTTGCACTACATCTATCTAAGTATAGTAAAATATGAGTTGCTCCTGATTATTGCTAGACATCATGGCTTCCGATCAGTTATTCATAATGATGTAGCATTTAATTGATTTTCACTTTCTTCAAGATCCTATTTGTTACTGTGATAAAATTTACCCACTTCAAGTTTGTCATTATTATTCTTTCACCATTAAATTAGCATTACATATGTTTTTAAAGAATTATATTGCTCAGACTGTTGTACAAAATGGAATTAAGGTTAGTTAATGGTGTGCTTTAACTCAAAGTTTAGATATAGCCACTTTTTTATTGTCTATCATATTTTTAATTTTTTCTAAACATCAAATTCAAAAGTATTAATGTTTTTATTTCTATTTTCTTATCTCACTGTGTTGTAGTTTCTTAATCTTGGCTATCATATCTCAAATAAAGTTATTAATCAAAGGCTGATATTTGAATGTAATACAATTGTAAACATACGCTATATAAAATAAATGCTTATTTACATATGATTAAGTTTCAGTTGGAATGACGTTTAGTAAATTCTAGGCAATTTCACCGACATCATTCATTCAGACATCGTATATAGTAATTTAAAGTGACTGTTCCATCTTCACGCTTTCTTTGCCAGTACTTCAGATTTGCTCATATATAAGCATTTGAGTTGTAGGAATAAGTTGATTCATTTTATTCCTGCATAAATACTATATCTTGTATTGGAGAGAAAGTATTCATTTATTATTATTAACACTCGCAAAAGCATATGCACAATTAGCTTGAATGGCTGATATTTGAATGTAATCAAAATAGAATTAACGTTAGCATGACTTGCCAGCATCTTTCAGAATATATATTTTTATAATCTGAAAAAATAAATTTCATTGTAAAGATTTTACAATTAATTAGATCTAAAATAAAGTAATATATTAAATGATATCACATATAAATTGAAATATTTTATCTGACTAATCTAAGCTCTAGTTATTGTATTATTACTATTATTTTTATAATAAGTTATAGTTAATTTTATATAAAAGTGATGATACTACTTGATTGCCTTTTTGTGCTGACATGCCAGATTTTTGCTCCACAATATAAGTTAAGGTTATATATATATATATATATATATATATATATATATATATATATATATATATTTAATAACATCTATATATATATTTAATAACATCTAGATAAAAATTTCTGTTGCTGGAGAATAATTGTTTAGAGAGTGAGAAAATAGAGTTGGAATGCAGAGAGATAGATTTAATTGGATTAATAAAAATATTGCTAACATTTGGAGAATAATCTGATAGCTGATATTTTAAATATAAATTTTTTAAAAATATTTTTTATTGTGTGTTTACTGTAATGAGGCCTTAAAACTAAGGCATATGTAAGATTAGTTGGATTGTAGGAGGTTTGAGGGTAACACTGAAGTGTGAGTTTAGGAGAACACATGTTTATCGGTTGCCATTTAAAAATAGAAAAAAATTTTCTTTTGTATAAAGAGGTTTGGAGAGTGATAGAAAAATCATAAATTTAAATATAGCATAGGGGAATTGGAAAAATAAGGAAATATGATTTGCATTTGTATACCACAATGTATGTATGCTGGTGAGAAACAAACTACGCATGCTTCAGTAGTATGAGATAAGATTTTTCATCTGAAATGCTTAAATAAGATTAGAAAGAATATAAAAGGTGTATGGTTGTGTAGATCATGTATAGATGATAAAAGAGATGAAAAAATGATTTTTAAGTGCAGAAAATTTAAAAAGGAAGTCAAGATAAATGGATGAAAATGTAGATAAAGACAATATAATGGAGTGTATATTTAGAGGAGTAATAAGAGAGATGGATGACAAAATTAGTGCAATGGGAATAATTAGGCAAAGAATAAGTAAGATAGAGGAAGAGGTATAAAAGATGTAGAAGTAAAATTAAGTGTGAGCAGATCAATGAAGAATAAAAACATTAAGAAAGAAGTAGATAAGAAAGTCCAGAAAGTGGAAGAGAATATTACAGATGAAATGGGAAAAGTAAACTATGAGACAATCTTAATGGGGGACTCCCTAATTAGAGGTTATGGAGATATAATTGCAAGGGAGCATAGAAATGGGGATGTCAGAGTATGTTTGCCTGCAGCTAGAATTAGGAATGTTACAGATAAGGTAAAGTAACAGGGGAGTAGAGATGTTTATACTATAGTAGGAACAAATAATTTGTCAGAGTGATTGGAGTGAGTAATGGATAAGTATAAAGAGTTGATTAGTAGTCTGAATAAGGTTAAACAAAAAATTGGAGTAATTGGATTACTGCCAAGATTGTATGGTAGATAGGGCATGTTCTTTAAATCAGAGATTGAAAAAATTATGTGAAAGAAAAATGTTGTTTGTGGATATGTGGAATTATTTTTATTAGTAAAAGGGAGTTATACTGTAAAGATAGGTTGCATTTAGAAAAACAAGGAAGTGATGAATTGGGGGGGGGGGTTTGATTTATGAAAAATATTATAGTTCAGGAAACTTATAAAGGGAGTAGGGTTTTAAATTATAGTATTATCAATAAGAATGGATAGGATGTAATAAGTAAACAAAGGTTAGCTGATCCAGATATAAATGTAGATGTGGAGAAAAAATGGATCTGTAAAACTAATGATAAACAAACTAATTAAAAATGTAATAGAGAAGAATGTGTTAAAAGAAGTTATAAAAGGGTAGCAAGAAAGGAAGAAATTTGTCAAAATTGGACATTTGAATATGCAATGTGGTAGGAGACCAGAAAAGTAGTTGGGATTAAACAAAGCCATTAAAAATGAAGAGCTTGAGGTATTAGAAATAATGAAAACATATTTAAGAAAAGAACTTCCACTAAAAGATTTGGTATGGCAGAGTATAAATAGAAAATAGGGGTATAAGTTATATCAAAAAATATTTAAATACTGTAAAGTGTCAAGAATGTTTGTGTTTTGAGATAAGCTTAAGAAGACAAGAATGGATGGTGGCAATAGTTTATATAACTACTGGAGATAGTCAAACTATCATGGAGTGAAACAGTAGCATATATGAATGCCTAGCTAATGGTATACAGAGTTTCAAAAAGAAAATAATGGTTATAGGGGATATGAATGGAAATATTGAAGAAATTGGTGACATGAATAAAAAAAATGGACAGTCCTTTTGAAAATTTTTTGTTAGAGAGTGAATTTGAGCATTGGAAATTTGTCAAATATTTGTTAGGGGAAATACACATGTTCTAGAAATAATATATTTTACATAATAGATTATGTATTATCAGAGAAAGGGGGAATGAATGAAGTATGGAAAGTTAAAATGTTTGATAATGAAGAGAGAGAATGTAATAATGATTATAATTTTTTTTATATAGAAATTGTTACTAATGTGATGGAAAATAATAATAAAAGTAAAAAGAAAAGAAAAAATATGGATGGAGAGTGAATGATAAGAATAAGTTAGAAGAATATAAAATAAAAGTAAAAGAAATTATGGAAGAGTTTTTGGGAATAAATATAATGACGTGTGGTGAAATAGAAAAAGTGGGAAATAGCATTTTAGGTGAGACTATTCACAAAAACAACAGTAATTGAATTGGTAAAACTGTAAAAGAGAAAAAAAAGCATGCAGAGAATATAAATGTGCTATTGAAAACAAAGTATGTGAAAAAGATGTTAATATTAAATTGGAAAACTATGTTTAAAAAAAAGAAGTTGGCTAAAATACATAATGAGAGAGAGGGGGAATGAACTTAAATAGTAAATTATTGGAGAATATTAATAAAAGTGGAAGAGATGGGAGTAAAAAAATTGGAAATATATTAAAAAAAGAAATGAAGGAGGGAGAGAAATAGTATTACTAAATGATGAGGAAAAAGAGTGTAACTCTAGAGAAGAATTAGAGACAATCTTAAATAAATATGTAATATATATATATAGAAAAGATGTTAGATGTGAAGAACAGACTTATAATAGACATAAAAGCATACAGTAATGAAAATATTAATTTTACAGAAAATGAATTGAATGGGGCAGGAAAAAGTTGAAAAGTGGAAAAGCAAGAGCTTTAGATAGATGGGCAGCAGAAATAGTAATGAATTTTGGAAATAGAGAAAAATTAAATCTATTATCATGTTTTAATAAGATGGCGCAGAAGACAGAATTTTCAGATATCAGGAATAATACAAGAGTAAGGCTATTACTTAAGAGAAAGGATTAGAACCATAGAAAGATATACAATTATAGACCAATAACTGTAATGTTGGTGTTATATAAAGTTTTTGTCTATATGGTGGCTGGAAGCATGGAAGAAAATAATATAGTGCAAAAAATGCAAAGAGGTTTTAGAAGAGATATGAATAGGAATACAGGTAGGCATGTATATGTGGTCTTTACAGATATAGACAAGGCATATCATAGAGTAAATTGAAACAGATTATGGTTAAGTTTAGTAAATTTGGGAATAAATGGAGCTTTAGTGAATCTTATTAAGAGATTGCATAAAAATAATTACTATATGTATCAATTAGGAAATATAGAATCAGAATTAAAAATCAGATAGAAAAAGGCAAAAATGCTTTAAGTCATCTATTTTGTTTTTGTTATATTTGAGGGAAATGGAGAGAGCAATAGAAAGAGGGGTAGAGATCCCATAGCAAAGGAGTGTATACATTATCAGTTTTTTTATTTGCTGCTGATATCTTCTTGTGCACAGAAAGTAGAAAAGATATGGACGTTATGCTGAAGATATGCACAAGGGTGGGTAAAGAGCTGGGAAATTAAATACAGTGAAGATAAATCAAAAGTAATGATGATAAATGTTGGGGAAAGAAAGGAGAAATATTTTTTTATTGGGGGATATAAACTTAAATGTGGTGAATAGATATAACTATTTGGAAATCATCTTAAAATTGCTTGGATGAATAGGAGAAAAAACTGATAAATTAAGCAAAAAAAAGGGACTCATAAAGAAATTAACAGTATTTTCATATAATAAATATGATGTAGCAAGAATTGTATGAAAGGGAGTGGCAGTAACAAGATTAACTTATAGAAACATTGGGTTATGTGCTAGTAACAGGTGGTAGATTACTTAAAAAAAATACAAAGAGAAGTAGGAAGACATGCATTAGATATAGATGGGTGGAAGGAAAAGGAAGCAATTCACAGAGAAATGGAATGGTCAAGTTTTTAAATGAGAAATGCAAAAAGCAAAATGAAAATATTTGGTAGATTGCAATTTATGGATAATAAGAGAATAGCCAAAATATTATCTAATTGGGTTAAGAGTAAAGCTTGGAAGAAAGGTAATGCGGTATGCAGAACATTTGGATAAAGACTTTATATCAGTATACGTGTACAAAAGGTGAATTGATTGTGTTATAAGGATAGTTGAGTGTTATAGTGACAAAGAATAGGATAGATGAATTAATAAAAAATAGGGAACTGGAGAAATAAAAAATTAGTATGGAGATAAAAGAGTTTAAATATATATGGAATAAACAGAATATTGAATGTGAGTTAATTTATGATAATATCAAAGAAAGTAGTTTACTGTTTAAGACTTAAACAGTATCTTTAGCAACAAGGAAATATACACATCAATGAAGAAATATGGATGATTTAGTCTGCAAGTTATGTAAGGAAGCCATGGAAAATATTAGGCATCTGCTAAATTGAATGTAAATGTTTACAAGCAGAAAGGATATAAATAATGAAGTTTGGGAGAAAAAATATAAACAAAGTGATTATACAGAAAGTAGCTTCTTGGTTTTATGTTGAGTTTGGAAAAAGATAAGGGGATCCAGATATAAGGGCCATAGAGTGGATAAAGATTGTTATGAAAATAGGATGGAGCAGGATAGAGAAGAAATGGTTAAAACTTAGGGTGGGGAATGGAAAGGCAAAGTAAAGTGGCTAACAGGTTTCTCTGAACATAGTGGCTAAGAGATTCCTGACTTTGATAAAGAAGTATCAATATCACATCACAATATAATTGTAAAATATTTCCAATACACTTTTTCAATATTTGCTGAAACGAGCTTTTTTTATGTAGTATTTTTATTGTTATTATTTATATGCAATTATTACTGTTTTATAAAGATATTTTATCATTTTTATATAGCGCGATGTTTATAAACTGTAATATTTAAAACAGCATTACGCTGTAGCATATGCGCTTTGAAGATTTTAACTATAAATGAATGAATACTAACACTCTATCTTTTCCAAAGACTTTATCATGTGATTGAGTGTTAGTATTCATTCATTTATAGTTAAAATCTTCAAAGCGCATGTGCAACAATGTAATGCTGTTTAAAATATTAAAGATATTTTATATAATAATGTATGATTTTTTAAGGTAAATCAGACATCAATACACTGTATGTATGAAAGAGTTAAAGTATTACATTTTCAAATGTTTTCACAAGTAAATAAATCTCTCTTATAAGAAATATATAATTAAAAAACTTTGGGAAACCTATACATTTAATTAGTGAATGTTTTAATGAGATATTAGGTAAATTTTTTGAGATTTCAGTTATGATACAAACAAGCAAAAAAGCAATTAAAACTGAAGTTGTAATTTGAAAACTATCATCTAGCAGTAATATTTTATTTATTTAAATGTTCTATGAACTAAAAGAGTATCCATATTATCATCCCATTTCCTAGTTTTCAAATTTATCTTTCTTATTTAAAAGCTAGAGAACAAATTAAAGTAAGTACACTTTTAATTTATCAGGGATCTGAGAAGAGGATCTTTTTAGGTTGCTATTCCAGGTTCAATTGATTATTTACTTGATTATATTATATTCAATTCAATATAAAAAAAAATATATTATAAAAAATTTCAATATCGTAAATTCAATTGTTTGATACCTCTAACTTAACCAAGAAGTAAAGGTTGCTAGCAATTTTCATGCATAATGAGGCAGGGGTGTCTGACTTTCTGCACTATTGGTTGGTTGGGATATTGGTAGAATTAAAATAATGAATGTAATGATAAAAAGAAAAAATTTGAAGTAGAATACTAATATAGCTGACAGTATAAAAACCTAATTTTGTAGTTGAAGAAAAATATATTATTTATTACAAATAGTTTTATTCTTAGAATTTAATAGCTGTTATTACTAATAGCTGTTGATATTAACATGTTTCAAAAGATAAGTAAAGTGAGATACAGTAGCCATTCAGACATTGTCATAATCTTTGATACATCATTTATAGCAAACTTAGAATCAAGAGTCAACTAAAAACCTAAGCATTTTGCAAAAAAGGTAAAAATTCAAAAATCTTAAATGGAAAAATAATAATATAAAAAAAACTGCTGAAAAGTTTGTACTCTCCATAAAGTTAAAAAGAGACTATAGTAAAAAGGATAGTAAAGAAAAATGTTGCAAAAAGCAATAACAATAATAAAGTTCTGTCAATCTTTGAAAAAACATCCACCATTGAAGTTACTCAGGAAAATGTTACATGGTGTGAGTAAATGGTATACATTCAAGAAAATGGAAAGAATGAAGTTACCCTCAATAATACCATTTTTAATACACAAAACATGCTAAGAAAATTTAAATATTTAATGTTTCTCATTGATAATAATATGTCAGTTGCAATTAACCAAATGATATTCTCAAAAATATAGAAAAAAGAATAAAATTATGTTGAAAACAAAGAAGCAAAAAATTCAATATTTAGTTCTAATAATAGTACATTTTTTTTAGATTTTGTTTCTGTCAGATCAAATAAGAAAACTAATAAGCCTAAACCCATATTCTTCAGTTAAATTAAATAATTACTGGCAAAACATATTTGTAAATAGCCTTTCACCTACCACATCAATTATTACTATAATAGAAAACTATGATTCATCAGATCATCAAACAATACTATTTCATCCTTCACTATCTGATTATTTAGAAACAGTTCCAGAAATATAATATGATCAAAACCATTAAATCTACAGCTACTTTCTCAGCAAGATTATTTATAACATTAAAATATTTTTCAAAATAATAGTGTGAAGAGGTAGAAAACACTGTTAAGCATCTAAATTTTAAAAAACTTATAGTATGTAACTATAGATTCAGAGCAACTTTACATAGTCATATCATGCATGCTTCTCCTGATTTGACAAAAGGTTTACAAAAATATATAGTTAACATTGCTCAAGTCATAAGTGTATCAAGAGAACTTACTCCAAACATAAAATTTGAAATTCCAACTAACTCTTAGAAGATCACATTAAAAATGAAACAGGAAATGGAATCAGATGAACTTCCACATTATATTTTTATGTGATCAATTTCCATTACAGTTAGTATTAAGGGTTGGGAACCTCTTTAATGTTCCAGGGAGAATTAGACATATTGCTTCTCAATGGAATGTTGAAAATTGCAACAGTTGTGGCAAAATTGACAAATTTGGTCACTTGTGCAATAATAATAATCATAAGACTACTTCATGGGCTTGTACCTCTTAAAAGTTAGCATGCCCACCTTAAACATAACTTATCATATTAGCAATAAAACCTAACCTGCCCTACAATCCAAAAGTATTGTCTATCAAGAATCTGATGTAACACAATCCAGTCAAGGATGCAGCACCAATAACACTTAAACAGATACACCATAAGTAAATTGCAGTTGTTAAAACAGGCAAAACTCACTATACATATTGCCACACACAGCAAGCTATGAGATTCAATCTCAAAATTTACTTATTGCTAAATTTATCTCTTCCACCAATGAAAATATTAAAAGAGCAACTATACCTGATTCTGACACCAAAAACATCATTTCAACACTTCAAAAACATAATACGTCAAGCATAAAAACAGCTACAATAAATGTGTGCAGTCTTAACTCATACAATAGAATCTCATAACTATGTCAATTTCTAAATAATCACCATGCTGATATTATTGTCATTACAGAAACAAAATTACTTTATCAACCAAACCAATCATTATTTTCACTCTAAATAGAAAATACATATTTACACATAAACCAACATCAGACCAGCATAAGGAGTAGGTGTTTGACAAGATTAAAAATAATATTCACATCAGTTAATGCAGTCATTATTTCCTATATTTTTCAGGCACAGTTTTACTATCTTAAAGCAATATATTCATATCAAAAAGCAAAAGATATCATAAATACTCTTCTCATTGCCCAAAGTAAAATCCTAAATAAGCCTGGTTTAACTATATGTGTAATAATTTTAATTTCTCCTATAATGATCTCCCATCCACTTTGAAACTAAAGCTTAATCAACTGGCCTTGCTATCACTATTATCATTTTATTTTCCGAATGATGTGTCACTTATTGGGGGTCAAGGATCTTCTTTCATTGATTTCTTTTTTGTTTCTCCTACTGTCCTCAAAACTTCAATTCACATTCTAATTTTTCATTTTCTGACCATATTTGTGTAACTCTCACACAAAGTACCCTTCAAAATAAACCAACAATTTATAAATTTACATTCAAGCAGCAAATTCTTAGTGAATTTAAATTAACTATTGATGATATGCTCTAATATATTAATTGCCAGTGATTATTTTTATCAGCTGCAGAATCTCTCTTCAATTGAAATATGGCAAATAATTGTTGTTCTGATTGACTAACAGATTATTATTCAAGTAATCTTATAAAACATATTGATGACATCAATTCAATTCTTCAAGTTATAACAAAATTCATTGATGCAAAATTCCTTATTCATAATCTGCAAAGTGAAGCTAAACATATAACTGCTCTTTATAACCAAAATACTATGATATTTAGGTTTAGAAAAGTAATCCTTAATCTTCCAACACTAACAAAAACTGCAGTAAATTATGCAAAATCAAAGCACCTTTATGCCCATGGTATTCCAATTTTGTTGAAAAAAAATACATTCATGTCATGCACCAACATTGATATTGAAATTCTTAATCACTTAAAAACACTCTAAAAGCAGGTGTAAATTATCTATCTTCTGCTAATTGTAAAATGCGTCCTCAAAATTATTATATTTCAAAGCAACAAATTCTTGATGAAATTATGCACTTACATTGGCACACCTCACTAGCAAATGACCTTATTCTAGTTAATATTTATAAGCATTTAATTTATATTATATCTCGCATTACACATAAGTATTATAATCAGCTTTGTTCACATGAATATTACATTCCTAACTTATCCACTAAAGTAATTTTCTGTCTTAGAAAAAACTCAAAAACCCTATATCCATCAGGAAATTACCTGAAATCTCATTACATTGAAGGATATTGATCAAAAAAATGTTTACAAGAATTATTTTTAAACAACTAAATGACCTTATCTTCCCTAAATTTCCTCAACACATTATGCAATCAAAACCCACCATGTATCTCAAGCTATTTTATTAGCTCAGAAATCAATATTATATGCAAAGTAAAATAAATTAACAAATTATGTCACATGCCAGGTTGACTTTAAGTCTGCTTTTGATATGGTAAACTGGGAATATTTATCTAACACATTAAGTAAACTTCTGCCAAGCCATACACATTTAATTACTGCCATAAAAATTATTAACAGATCTATTAAACTATAAAAATTACATCTGCCTCTCTTCTCCTTTTAATCCAAGTTGAGGTAATCCACAAGAATCACCATTTGTTTTATTGCTATTTGCTATATATATATATATATATATATATATATATATATATATATATATATATATAGACGCCATGATCAAAGAGATTGAGCAGTGCACAGAAGGCCTCCTCCTTCCTCATTTTGGTATTGCTGTTAAAGTGATATCTTTTGTTAATAATATCCTGATAATCTTCAGAGACCTGCAAAACTTTCCTCTCATTCTTAATATTCTGAACAAATTTGAAACCCTAACAGCTACAATGACAAGTTTATAAGTCATCCATGTGGCAGATAGCTACAGATCACAATCTACCATCATTCATTCACAGGTACATTCTCACCTTCTATTGGAATTCCAATTAATTTATGTAAAACACAATCCATCATCTAAATCTTCTGGTCATAAACAAGTTTAATGCAAAAATAAAAGCTTTCTGCACAAAATCGCTTACCCTATAGTAAAAAATTCATATTGCTAATGCTTTTCTGGTGGTTTGCTTACTTACTATAGTCCATGAACAAATCTTTTAAAGAGTATTGTTAAAAATATAACAATTAGATTAAAATCATATATCTGGGGTTCAATATTAGAATTACAAGTACTTCTTTTCCTATTTGCAAATGTGGTCTTAGTTTATTATGTTATCATCATTTGTATCCTATATCAGAGCTAAGATGTACATTGCAACCACATTTAATGCAATCCTTAAAGTCATTCCTCTACCTATAATATTGCTTGCTCAACTTCCATTTACAAGCCATTTATTTATATTCATCCTGCTACTGAGCATGCAGATCTGTTGGGCAAATATAACATCAAATCTTTATTGGTGTTTCATTTAAAGATCTAAGAAAAATTATGTATCTGAACAGACATCTACGCTCAACCCTTCTAATTGCCAAATCATTAATTTGCTTTCAAAATATGTGTGTTTCTCAATCATGGCTAAAAATTTTACTTAACTTATTACTTAGTACAATTCCTACAAAAACTTTTCTCGTTATCCATTTTAAATTAAATCTAGATCGTGCATGTATCTTATGTAATAGTCATCCAGAAGATATGATACATATTTTTAAAACCTGTCCATACTTTTCATCTTCATGACACTTTCTAAACCCACAAGCAGATAATTAATCTAAAAGAAATGCTTGGGGAAAATATTAAAAATTCTGATCCATATAATGCCATAATAATTATTCACACTATTAGAAAACCATGTGACTTGCTCGCTGTTCTGTAATTTTCGATGATAAAAAATATAATGTTCTAAAAAATAATAATAAATAGTGGTATAATATATATTTATATGCCCTAAAATATATACTCAGAAATATTATTAGAAAAATTTGGTAAAACAATATTTTTTTTACTTTTTCATTATTTTAAAATGTTATAAATTATACTTCAAAACTGAATCATTGTATATGTCTTCAGAAGTGACTAGTCATAAGAACTATATTTTATAAACTGTGTTATATTAAATAAAATTTCTGCCTGTACACATAATTTGTAATTAATAAAGTTTATTTTATATATATAAAGGTTTAATTAACTCTTAATAACATCTTTATGTGATAAAATAGTTTATGTATTTTTTCAATGCACTTTCTTAAATATAATAATTTTATAATTATATTAATGCACCTCAACACTACAAATAATAAACAATGGAAAGTATATTTACTGACTTCTTTAACATGTAATGGGAATGACAATTACTATTGCTTAGAAAAACTCAGGCACATACACGACATATATTTTTACTGAACAAGCCACCAGCTCATTCACTAAACATTTTTCTCAATACACAGAAAAATAAATATTAATTTAGTTTATAAGAAATATCACTAAAAGAAATATTTATATCAACATTTATAAGAAAGAAAAAATTAGTCAATGAACAACCTTTAGAAATATTATAGAGGATTTATTTAAAATATAATCCACACATCTTTTATTCTTTATGTATTAATAGTAATATTACACATCTATTAGCTTTCACTCTTCCATTATTTTCTAATTTTTATTTCTTAAAAAGTCCGATTAGAAAATAAAGTATAGATAACCAATAGAGTTTGAGTGAAGATCATTAGTCTAAACTAATCAAAAATGTTTAATAACCATAATAAAACATTAAGTTAAATTTTTAAAAGTACAGTATTTACAAATTTAGACTTTCATGAAAAATAATGGGATTTAAAATTTAAAACCTATCATATAACAAATATATGTTAAAAAGAAGCATTAAGTTTACAAACACACAGAATGTTACCTTAAAATTCAATATTCAAGAATCTAAGGGTTCAGGTTTGGGTAAAGGTTTACTATAGCGGCCCCAATATTTTGGCCCTCTATTGATTAAAATTATAACTAAATTGTTGGAAAATTTTATGTATATGCTACTATATTACAATTACATTAAAATTTAATCAAATGTAAAAGATAATTAAAAAAAAAACATTTATCTTTTTAAAGAATTTGAATGTTGGATTAATTACATGACATTAATTAAAAGAATTAGTTTTAATTTATTTGAAAGTTAAGAATTTAAACTATCTACATTTATAGCACATGTTACAAAAAAAAGACACCGTTTGTGTTCAACAATTCGAATTACACACACACATGTGCAGTTTTATAGTTGGAAAAAATGGCTGCTACAAGTTTAGTTCCAGATGATGAAATTTTGAATGTTGCTGCTATTCTGACAGAAGAGTAGAATCTGCATCAGTTATGGAATGCCATCCAAATTCCAGAATTGGTCATCAAATGATTGCACGAAGACTCCTCCTGAAGAACTATACCTTTTGCCAACAGTGCAGTGTTCATTGTTCGCTGGTGATGTATTCTACAGGATGAAACATATTATTTCCAAAACAAATATCACAGGGGGACTATACGAAGAGGTCATTGGGTCTTTGGTGGTATAGAAAGAGTATCAAGAAAGTGCTTATTGACAGAAGTTCCAGACAGGACAGCTGATACACTGGAGGGCCTGATACAGCAGTACATTTTACCAGGTGCGCACATTATTTCAGATGGCTGGACTGCATACAATAACATCAGCAGTCTCAACAATGATGTGTACATGCATTCGGTTGGCGTCCATCAGGACAACTTTGTGCAACCCAAAGACCAATGCATACACACCCAGAATATTGAAAATATGTGGATGAGAGCAAAGAGTATGCTGAAATTCCAATCTGGTACCAGCAGAGCTTTGTTTTAATTGTACCTGCATGAATTTGCTTTCCGTAGACACAGCAATACTGCTTTTTTCTCCAACTTCCTAATATGCATAGGACACAATTATGCTTAAAAAGGTAAATGTTTTTTTTATTATCTTTTACATTTGAATAAATTTTCATGTAATTGTAATATAGTAGTATATATGTGATTTACATAGATTAAATTTTAATGTAATTGTAATATAGTAGCATATACGTAAGATTTTCCAACAATTTAGTTATAATTTTAAACAATAGAGGGCCAATATATTGGGACCGCTATAGTAAACCTTTACCCAGGTTTGATCCCCTTGCTAGCACTGTCACTGGTTATCCCAGCAGCACCTGAAGAAGAAAAGGGAATAATATCTCTTGAAACCTTGTGCAGATACTGCCCTGTGGGCTATTACTAAATATTTGAATGTAATTAGAAGATACCACATACATTATCAGCATTATTAATTATTTGCCAAAAAAAAAAAGAGATTCCACACATCAAACAATAATTATTCTTTCTTTTGCTCCATTTTTCAATTACTTGTACTTTGTCTGCTTTTAAAATCAACAATACATAAGGAGTCAAGTGTTGTTATCCATGAGGTCAGCACAGCCACCTAGCAAGAAACTGCAGACGGTTGTTGGAGGTTCGCCTCCCGGCTGATGCTATGACATAGGGAAAAAAATACATAAGGAGTAGCACCGCAGAATGCAGTCCATTTGTCTACAACCATGTTAATAAGCTCTAGTTTTTCATACTCCAAAAGTACTTTAAACCTAGGCCTGAGGAAGGTTAAAAACCTTATCCTGATATATTTTTATGCAAATTCCAATGAGTTGATAACTAATTAATAATTTTGTGTTACGTTTTTCATTCAAAATTTCAATTAAAATCAAGTTATCCAACGATAATTTAGAAAATAATATGGCAACAAAGTCATCACATGATCAGAAAAGCTTGCATCCAATATTACCAGTTCAAAATTTCAAAGTCCAAAATTCAGTCAAACATAATCATATTTTTAATTTTATTGTAATAATTTCCGATTTTTGTTTGAAAAAAAAAAAAAAAGAATGACAAAATTCAGTTTCAAGCTCCCTAGGAAGCATTTCACTTGCTCACAAACAAGTTAAGCTGTGTTTTTTTATATTTAAAGAGTATTCAAAATCTTAGGCTAACAGAAGCAAAAAAATACTTTGTATGCCTTTTCCAATTTCCTTTCAGTTGATAAGTTAGCTAATTTTGTGTTACATTTTTAATTCAAATTTTCAATTAAAATCTAGGGTTTTTTTTTTCCATGTGCCATAGCAACAGCCGGGAGGCGAACCCACAACCGTCTGTAACCAACTACTTGCTTGCAAGGCGACTGCCATGACCTCTCGGCTAACAATGCTTGACAATTAAAATCTAGTTACTTAATGATAAGTTAAAAAAAGCCATCACATGGTCAGTGTCTGTCGACTGTAATAGCAGCACAACATTCCATAAGTCCAAAGATCAGTCAAGCATACGCTTCTTATTTTTAATGTTATTGTAGTAAATTTTGATATTTGTTTAGTAATAAAAATTCGATCTCAAGTTCCCCAAAAATCATTTCATTTGCTCACAACCAAGTTAATAAGCTCTGGATTTTTGAAGAAGAGGATATAGGCCTCGGATATAATGGCTTCATTGGCAGAGTCTTTTGTTAGCATTGTAATCATTATACTAAACACCCATCCTGAGGAGGCTTGGTTTGCCTTTGTTGGCATACTTCAATCTCTAATTTCACATTACACTAAAGGCAACAAAGGCCCTACCACCCTAATGAATGAACTTGACCAGATAAATAGAGAAATTAAGAATTGCTCTACTGATCCACTACATATAGATGAACTACTTTCACTCAAAGCAAAATACAGAGAAAAACAGATATCCATTGCTGAATACATTTCAGTCAAAAGAGCCCAGAATTTTCTTTTGGGCCAACACTGCTGGACCAGGGACTACTTGAGATGGGCATTAGGAGCTCACAGAAAGAACATTACCCCAGCCTCACTTAACATAGATGGTAGTCATATAATAGGTCACCAGATGATTACTCAAATCGCAATGCATTTTAAAAATCGCTTACAAAAGGTCACAAATTCAACTAACAAGGACCAACTCAAGCCCTCTAACATAGATAGCCACAACATAACTCCTGAAGACCTCAAAAACCGCCTCTATTCCTTAGCTGATAATGTACATCCTGGGATGCATGCCATCCCTAAATTCCTACTATTACACCTTGATCAATTCACAATTCCGATACTAATGAAAATGATTAACCATCTTTCAATGGAAAAAAAAGAAATCATGAATTTATATCCAGTAGCCCTGGTCCCTTTTTTTAAAAAAGAACAAAGATCCTTCAAGCATAAACAGCATTAGACCCATTTCCATGACCCCCATTCTAATTAAAGTTATTGAGGGGGTCATCAAAGAAAAAATTCAACACAAGATACTAGACAATATTTCACAGTACCAATTTGCCAGAAAGAGATCTTCTGCCCTCACAGCTATGGGGGAGGTAAAGACCCTACTTCATCACATCAGGAAAAATAGAATGTCAAGACCAATAGCAGTGCAGCTTGACATCTCTCAAGCATTCGATTCAATCAACATCGACATCCTCCTCTCAATCCCTAATAACCTGGACATTCTGTTTCAAATCATACACATTATTGAGAACTTGCTTTACAATTGTCAGGTTCATATTACATTAAACGGTACATACACAAATGGTTTTCTACCCAACATTTCGCTGCCACAAGGATCACATTTGAGTGCCTTGTTATTCATTTGCTACTTGAACCCTCTTTTAAGGGAGATAGAAAACTCTCTCCCAGGAGTATACATTCCTCGACTCAGAAAATTTATTAAATTATTCGCTTATATGAATGACATCCTCATCATACTCCCAGATCAAAAACATCTATCAACACTATATTACATAATAGACAAATTCTCAAATGAATCACAGTTAAAATTCAATCCAGATAAATCAGCCTCATGGAAAATCTTAACGGGAAAGAAAATCAGCTCTAAATTTCAGCCTTCCTTGGTTTTCCTGTTTACATGTCTCAAACATCTATGTCCAAGCATATCCAGAATTCTCTCCTGAACTCTACAATTCAACTTGTCCAAACACTCTCTAGGGTATACCTTTCACTACAAGGGAAAGTATCACTTCTCAATATGAAAGTTATATCCAAAATTGCTTATTATCTTCCCATAATCACATTAACAAAATCATTTATAAGAAAGATCAATAGACAATGCTCCCTACTCTTCTGGAGAGGGAAAATAAATTCCATAAGTATGGCGGGGATGCAACTCCATCGTAAAGCAAATGGTATGTCATTGCATTCTATTCTATCCTTATACTATCAGAAATCCCATACCCTGATTTATAACTTGGTTTTAAAATATGGCAACTTCATTACTTCAGAAGTAATACACCCAACTGACAAACCACCACCTCATAACAACTCCTGGCTTGATGTTATTCTTCAGTATCTCAACCAATATCAGATAATCATGAATACCACTTTCAACTCCAAAATTTCTATATGGGATGCACATCTAATTTTGCACCCAATCATCAATAATATAAAACTGTCCTTAGGAATCAACAATCACAAAATCACCTCTTTATTTAAATTTCTTAAATTAGAACCCAAATTTCTTACCTTCTTAATTAAGGTAAATCAAAATGCCATGCATACTAATCACTTTTTATACTTCAAGAGATATCTAAATAACATTGATCCAATATGCCGGCTCTGCAAGACTCAAGAGGATACTTTTGACCATATTATTAAATTATGCCCTCAGCTGGTATGCATTAGATTGCTAATATCGCAAAGTTCGAGCATTGACTTTTACAAAATTCTATCATTGAAAGACTCCTTACAAAGTAGACAATTTCCTTTCATTAGACTTTCATTATTTTTAGTTTATACAATCTGGAGTGTCCGTTGCAAACTAATCTTCACCTTCCCACCTCCAAATCAAGATGTCATATTTATCGATCACCTTAATAAGTTAAAAAGTAAAGACCTTATCCTGTCTTCAAAATTCCTCTATAATGAGACATGGAATCTCTTTCAAATACCAAAAATCACCTAAGACATAAACAATCACACACAAAATTTGATACTAGCATTTCCATTAGAGATTCTCCAGGGGATTAAACTTTAGATCCATCACATATTCTCAATTAGGATGTTTGAACTTCTTACCAAGAAAGACAATGTATTCACATATTCTTAGATAATCAATTATTTTTCATTAATAAAGTTATTTTTGAAACTAAACTCTGGATTTTTATACTTGTAAAGTACTCAAAAGCTTAGAATAACAAGTTGAAAAAAAAAAACCAACATTATGTATCTTTTCAATTTCCAATCAACTAATAATTTATTTCCTATTTTGTGTTATATTTTTCATTCAAATTTTCAATTTAAAATAAGTTATTAATGATAATTTCAAAAAACAAGACATTTCCAATGCCAAGCCTATTCACCTATCCAGCTTTCACCGTGTCTCCCTATGTCTGAATCGATTTCACACTTACACCATATCAGCCTCATCTTTAAAAAAAAAAAAAAAAACAATGCATAAGGAGCAATAACAATTATTATCATTGGGAAGATAAAGCAACTGATATATTCAGATACTTTTGTAATTCACACAATGGTTTATATATTCATTCCTAATCTCACATTTATCTTTTTATTCCATGTCTTTTTGTCTGCTTGTTTTTGTAATCAGAGTGGCTTTAGTCCTTTCCAAGATCCTGATGATTATATATATCATTTGTGTTTATGTGATATTCAAACAATTAAAGACAAATATTTGTTTAATAAAACAAATAAAAAATTACTATACATTATTCATATTAAAAGGGCACTTAAATTCATAAAAATCAAATAAGGATTTGTCATTTACTCAATTGAAAAAATAAATTATGGCCAAAGTGTGGTATATTTCATAGACTTTAATCACACATGGGTGTTTTGCTTATTAAATCTACTTTTTCTAGTATTTTAAGTAATTCAAAATTAAATCTATCATCATACAAATACATAAATAAAAGTGAGAAAAACTCTTTCTGCACTATGGTAAAGTGAGAAAGCTGGTGGATATATCTGACTTCAGAAATTTCAACAGTTCTGCTAATTATAACTAATTCAAAATCGATGCATAACTGGAATGTATACTGTTTCATATAAATTGTCCTAGTTTTCATTATACAATTTCAGAATATATTTTTGATCATTTACAAAAGCAAACAATTAATTTAGAAATTGAATAGTGTATGATTTACAATTTCTTTTTAATGTTTTACTTAAATAAATGCTTCAGAATTTTCTATGACATTTGTTGTATATAATGTGTACATCATATATATATATTATATGCACTTGTTGGGGCATAAACCAGAATTATCTGCATTTAGTATTTGCTATTAAGTTGTATAACTAATCTTGCTACTTTGTCCAATACACCATCAAACTCGACAATGTTCTTCCACTTTTTATTTATAATAAATCCTACTCCACTTGAATTTCCAATATGTGTGCCTTTATAGTAGAGTACATGTCCACTTTTTAAATCAATAGTCTCTTCACCTTTTCTTCTAACTTCATAAAGTACAATAATGTCCCATTTAATATAAGACAGTTCTTCTAATTCTTGCAATCTTCCTTCACTTGAAGTGATCTGCAGTTGTAAGTACCTAAATAAAAAGTCATCATCAAATGGCAGCCTGGGTCCACAATCAGGGGATTCTTAGTATCCTCCACCTTTGACCGCCAACCGCTGCCGTGGTTGGTGACTTTACAGCCTTCTGGAATAAGAGCCGTGATTTATTTTTGTCTGTCATGGTTACATATATCTAATGGAAAAATATTTATCATTTACACATGTGTTCTCATAGTGATGAAGTAGCAGAAGATTTTTATATGGATGTACAAAAGGCTTTTGATCAGAGTAAACAACATTTTAAAATTGTTATGGGAGACTTTAATGCTGGAATTGGTAAACAAATGAAAGAGCTGTAGGTAATTTTGGTTATGGTAATAAAAATGAAAGAGGATATAGACTTGTGAAGTTTGCAGAAAAAGAAAAACTTTATGTTATGAATTCTTTTTTTGAGAAAAATGTTAAAAGTAAATGGATATGGAAGCATCTAAATGGATATGGAAGCATCCAAATGAAGATACAGCAGAATGGGAATATATTTTGACTAACAGAAAATACATATTTCAAGATTGTAATGTTCTTAATAAATTTAACATAGGAAGAAGTGATCATCAATTAGTAAGATGTAAGTTATGTGTTAATGTAAAACTTGAGAGACAAAATTTATTAAGAAAAACAATATTTACAGTTGATATTCCTAATCTTCAGAAACATTCTAATGAATTTAAATTAGAACTTACAAATCAGTTTCAAGTATTAGTAGATTTTGAACATGATTCAGATTTGAATGAAATTAAAATAACTGAAACACTTTTAAAAACTGCAACAAAGATAGCTGGTAGAAAAAAGCAGCAATTGACCAATAAAATTTCTACTTAGACTAGAAAATTTATGAAGAAAAGAAGGAATATGAAGATATACAAAAATGATGCATTAAAAAGGATTGAGTAGCTTGAATTTTATAAAATGGTGTGGAAAAGATTTGAAAATGATATAAAAAAGTATAACTGAATTAGCAAGGAAAGCTGTAGAAGAGAATAAAAGTCTCAAGAGTGTAAAACAACATTTTGGTATTGGTAGGAAATTTATATCTACAATAAGAAAAAAAGATGGAATTATTACTAAAAAGAGAGATGACATCATGAAATGGGTAGAAGACTTCTATCAAGAATTATATAGTAATAATGAACAAGTACCTTCTATATCTATTATATCTTCCGAATTGTCCAGAATTTTAAATGAAAAAGTGAGAATGCAATTAAATTTATGAAGAAAGGAAAGACTCCAGATAATGATGGAATTGTAATTGATATATTAAAAGAATCAAGTGAAAAAATAGAAAAAAAATTAGCAAAGTTATATACCAAATGTCTAAATGATAAAAATGTACCAGATGATTGGAATAATGAAGTATTAATATTAATATTTTAAAAAAGTCATAAAGAAGATATTAGAAATTACAGACCTATAAATCTTTTATCAGTTTTGTACAAAATTTTTACCAAGATAATTACAACTCGTCTACAGAGAACATTGAATTTCCACCAACCAAGAGAACAAACTGGATTTAAAAGTGGTTCAGTAGATCATATCCAAGTATTGAGAGAAGTTATATAAAGAACAAATGAATATGAGTTGCCATTATGCTTTGAATTTGTAGATTATGAAAAAGCATTTGATTCTATAAACATTTCTTCAGTGATTAAAACATTGGATCATCAAGATATAGATCCAGGATATTGTCATAATTTAAAGAATACTTATAAAAATTCAACAGCAACAATTAAATTACATAATGATACTAGGAAAGTCAACATTGAGAAGGATGTAAGACAGGGTGACTCCATATCTTCAAAACTTTTTCCAGCAAGTGCTGCAAAAAGTATTTTGTGGATTAAAATGGGAAGCTAAAGAAGTAAAAGTAAATGTAGATTATTTAAGTCATTTAGATTTTTCAGATGATGTAGTTGTTTTTGCAAATAATGCTTTAGAGCTGCAGGAAATGTTGTAGGAGTTATCAGATAAAAGTAGGAAAGTAGAACTAAAGATAAATGTTAAAAAGACTAAAGTAATGTTTAATGGATTTTCTCAAAATATGAAAATAAAGATTGATTATAATGAGTTAGAAGAAGTTAACAGCTACATATACCTTGGTCAGATTATTAATACAGATGGAAACATAATGGATGAAATTAATCATAGAATTAAACTTGGTTGGAGTGCTTTTGGTAGAAATAACTTGATACTAAAAGGAAATATGTCTATGTATTTGAAAAGGAAGGTTTTTAATAAATGTGTTTTATCAGTTCTTACTTATGGATCTAAGACTTGGACACTTAATAGAAGAGTAATACACAGACTTCAGACCACTCAAAAAAGTATGGAGAGATGCATATTGGGAGTAACAAGCAGAGATCGAAAATGCAATATATGGATAAGAGAACAAACAGGTGTTACTGACTTCATTGAAAAAATTAAAAGACTAAAGTGGAGTTGGGCTGGACATATTTCTAGAAGATATGATAATAGATGGACAATTGAAATCTTAAACTGGATTCCAAGAGACTGTAAAAGACCCAGAAAGAGCCACATGTGAGATGGATGAAATAAGAAAGTGTGCAAGGGTGATGTAAAGAAGAGAAGCTAAAGATCAGAGAAGATGGATTGAACTTTGGGAGACCTTCATTCTGCAGTGAATTGATAATGGTTGATGATGATGATGATTATATGCACTTATGTTAATGTAATTATTTATTAAAATAATTTCATGGAATTGGAGAATTACTATCAATTATAAGTCTTTTTGTGAGATGTCTGCCTATTCATTCATTATAGATATACACGTGTGCATGTGCATGAGCCTTATGAATTATGTAATGCTGAACATAAATAGTCAAAAGGGTATTATCATCAACTTTTTTGTCATTTATTGCCATCCCTTTAACACAATTCATTTGAGCATCTGTGGGAACACCGAAAAGCATCACAAAATGCATTAATTAAATAAAAATGTATTAATTATTAACAAGATCTTATTAAATATTTTTACTTTTTAATTTGCTTCAAGTTTAAAGTATATTTTCTAAAAACTAAATTAAGTTTTCCACCACTGCTATGTTTTTAAAATGTAAGTTGTGTGTGTATCTAGGATTAAATTTATAATTCATGGTATAAATATAAAAACTAAATATATGAATCATTTTAACTGTTAATTTTAAACATTAAACAATAAATAACTGCACTTACTATAACACCACCTTTTTATCAACTAATTTACTTGTACAATTAACTACCATAATGCACTATTTCCCATTATATTTCAAACATCAGAGAAGAATAATAATGAAATAAAATATTTGATGGAATTGTAAGTTGATCTAAAGTAGATTTTGATTATAAGTTGTACATAAAACTGATTATGAGGAGAGGAGATCTGTACACGTGACATTAAAGTTAATTTGATATATAAAATGGCTGCATTAAGATATTTTTTTAGCTAATTGTGATAAATTATGTAAATATAGAAGTGATAAAAATAAAAATATAAGTTATGTGAAGGATTTGCTGTTAATAAGATGTCTGGGTGAATTATAAACAAGTGAGTAAAAATTTTGAAAGAAAATTAAATAATGTCAGTAATAATAATAATAAAAAGGATTTTGGTATGATGTAATGCAAAATATTTTAATAAAGTAATAAAATATTTGTTTTAATTATTGTATTGTTGCATATAGTGTATCACCTAATGTAAGAAATTGATTAATAAGTCTAAAGATATTATTGATAAAGTGCATATAACTAATATAGTTCGTAGAATTAATTGTATTTGTAAAATTATTGTGATTTATATATTTAGTTATTACATGCATTGTTTTCTGTTTACATACATTATATATATATTGCATTAGTAACCTGAAGAAACTATCTCTAAATATAACTAATTGGTATAACTTTCATAAAGTTGTATATAAAGTATATTAGAATGGAAATGATTGACCCTAAAAAGTGGATTATATTTCCCAATCACCTTCACAAAATCAACATTACGGATTCAAAATAATCTTTACGTAATTTATTTTAAATAAAAAGGCATGCATTTTCAGTTTTTACTAAGGCACAATATTTTCATTTGTGACATAAAAAATAGTGAATAGACCATACTTCAACTCATATTTTTCCAATTCCTGATGACATTTGGCATTTGCTCAGTGGTTAAACTTATAAGTGCTAATTATATTTGAAATGAAATGTGATACAAAATGATATTGACCACTTGAATTTTATAAACCAGTAACCATTTATTTGCAGGATACAACTGACTCTCACATATACACAAAGTTAAAGTAATTTATTTAGAATAAATTCATACAATTAATAAGCATATATAAAAATAACTACATAAAAGTAGCTTAATAATTAATATAAAAAGAATAAATTAGAATACAGTAAATAGATTATACAGACTTATTAAGGCCTTTTCTTTTCTTTTTTGTTGTTAAAGGTTTTACATAGAAGTCTTACCATGGTATATATTTTTATAACTTCCATTACTAATTAGCATGGGATAAAAACTTATTATGACTCTCCTTCCAATTTGTTCAATTTAATTGTTTAGTTTTTAACAATAATATGGGCACACATTTTACAGCATAGATTAGTTATAATTTATCCAGCATTATAGTAATAAAGTTGAGTTCAGGTAGCCCTCAAAAGATGGTTATATAAATATGGTGAGCTGGTATACATTAAAATTAATCATTGTAATTTATCCAGTATTATGGCAATAGAGTTGAGTTCAGGCAGGCCTCAAAAGATCGTTATATAAATATGGTGAGCATGTACACATTTAAATTAATCAGCAATGCATTTACTGTGGCTGTATCAACAAATAATAATCAATAAATCAAGAGTTTATTTTTGATAATGACAATTGATATTTAATAGATCATTTCATTCTAATACAGGGATGTATATATCAGTCCCATTTATAGTTCACATTTCTCCTGCACTTTTCAATAATTAGAAAGTCTGATTTTTTTAAATCCACATATCCAGTGCTAAAGAATGTGACCCCCTCCTTTCTTTTAATCTTTTTTAAATATTTTCATATTTTAATTAAAATATATATTATAAATTAGTAATTAAAATACATAATAAAATAATGATTTTTTTATCATTTAATTGATATTACATATCAGATTTGCAGATTCATTTTAGTTATCTATAAATCTAATCAAATTAACTTTATTCAGTTCTTTTACTTCAATTTACATGCTCTTACATGGATTAAATTCCTCTACTAAAATTAATTTTAATAACTATTACAAGTTTTATTTATATTCTTATTTGTTTATTTAATCCAAGTAAGTTGCTTTATATATCTCATCTATGCACACACATACATGCACATTAAAAAATAATATTAATCCATTGCATCTCCTTTTAAATCAATTATTATTATTAATTCATAAAAAGATTGATAATCTAAATCCATTATATGCTTATTATTGAGCCAAGTATACTTTTGATACCTATGCATCATATTCATGGTTATTCTGTTGGGAAGACAAATGTTTTTGCTAAGTTAAATCCTGTTTGATCTTCTTTCATTATGTATTCATTTTGTGCAATGAATCACACTTCTTTAATTTTATGTTTCTTGATTTCTTTCCTCACACATTACTTTATTAAAACTTCAATCAAAACTGTGTCCATGTGGATTTTCATGGTTATAAAAGACTGATATATTGGTACAATTGAACTTTGTATTTGTCTTTTTATACATTAATGTGTGTTTAACATTTGTTTTGCCAAAGTATGTATACGAACAACCCTTTTGGCTGCATCCAATGACTTAAACAACATTAGTTCTATCCAGTTTATGTATATTGTCCTTCATATTATTAATGAGTTTATTTAGGTTGTTGGGCATTCTAAAACCTATACAAATTTGTCAGAAAAAATCATTGCAACTTTATTTCTCACTTGTGGTAAATATAGTAGAAAGATTGGGTTTTTATTATTCTTTGTGTTCACTGTTTTATGTGAGATATTTATTTTGAATTGATTTATGCATATGTGTTACATTGTATCCAGCTTTTATCAACTCAGCACCATAAGTCTGTATATTCTCAATCATGTCAGATTAAAACCAGTCCTCCTATATTAAATACATATGGATTTGTACTCTTCTCAAAAAATAGTAGTTTTTTTCATTGAATAATCTAGATACACTTTCAGCTATGATGCAATATGACATTAATCAATTAAAATTAATAATGCAAGCTGAATCATGTTAAAGCATAAGTGAAATTCAATGTATAAATGTGTATTTTTTCATCTGTGCCATGGTACTTTGGTAACAAAAATGCATTAAGGTTATATTTAATGTTCTTACAATTTTTTTCATGAAAGAAGCATTGTTATATATGCATATAATTTATCCCAAGTTAATGGAGGCATTTTTGTATTTTATTACCAAGTTATTATATCATTGAAATATCTTTTATGGAATTTGTTAGAAATTTAATGTATCATTTGGAAGTTCTATTCAATATCTAGAATTTACATAATCCTTTTTATTTCTATTTTGTTATACATTTAGATTTTGTTATTAAATTTTTAATCAGCAACATTAATTTGTTTTGGGATAATAACTAGAGGGGCAACAGATAAATTAGTATTAATAACTTGAGTTTTAAAATCAGATAACCATAAGTCCTTCAGTCAGGATAGAGTAATAACCTTCAGATACAAAAATTAACTGTGCTTTCTTGATTTTGATTTATCAAAAAATAAGAACGGCTATCAATTCCAAAATATCTTTTATGTAACCTCACTGTGTTTTCATTAATATCTTTAATCACTTGTAAGTTTAGTGAAAAACCATTATGAGCCTCTCACCCAGAGACATTTTAGCCACGACAATAGGATTATATGTTTGTGCAACCAGCATTACATTCTTTTATTACACATACAGCAATTGTAACTTTATTTTTTTTTAATTATTAATCTTTATAGACCTTCACTAAGGTAAAAGTAATGTTGAAAATAGGCTTTACTAACTAGGAGTTCTTATTAAGTCTTTACATATGGCAGAATGTCATATAAATCACTTGTGAACAACTTATATCAGCATTTTTATTTAGAAATTTATTATTTTCAAAGTTTTGTTAATATATCCACTTAGTTGCTATCAAAAATGGGAAAAATTAGAATTGGTAGTCTTAAAATATAACACTTTGTCCAAACTGCCTATATCACCATGAATGATTGATTGTTCAATAAATTTAATAAAAATAGTTGCAGAATTAGTAATAAGCATTTATTTTATAACGTCTTGCGTGCGATTATAATTACGATAGAATGACAGCCTGTTAAGCTAATTGCGCAGACGCTGTGAGAATGTTATTAATAAATGAATACCTTCGAACAACCACATGATATAGTATTTATATAAGTTCGAAGGTATTCATTTATTAATAACATTCTCACAGCGTCTGCGCAATTAGCTTAATAGGCTGTCATTCTATCAGAATTAGTAATAGTAATAATAATTATAAAAAAAGATATGTATGATAATAAAGGTAAGTATTTAATTTTTTTTTCAAAACAGAAGTATGTAGATTGCAAAATCTTTTATTAATATGCACTTTAAAAAAAGATTGGAGAATCATACTTTATTTAAAAGCTTTCAAGATTTAAAATTGATATAGCTGCTCCCAGTAAAGGCCTATTTGGAAGCTAAAGTAAGATGAGACTGCAATGTGTTGAATTTGTTTTGTGATATAATTTATAGTATTGAAATTCCCAGATACATCAAGGAATGATTAATGATATTACAAACTATTTTATGAGGTAGAATGACATTTTATCAATGCTTATGCCTCAACATTTTAGAAAGTTTACACAAATATTTTATTCTTCGTTAGCTAGCATTATTATATCAAAGCCATTAAAAGAACATTTTTGTGGAGATTATAATGCCTATATTAAAATAAACATACTATTTGACTCAAAACTATTGACAGTAATGATACCGACTCTGGGAATTCAAATTTTCTACTGTCATTCAATTTCTGTACATTACACTAAATTAGTTGATATTTTAAAGCCTGCATTAAAATTTTGATTACAAATATTCCCTGTCTTAATTGCAATATAAGAAATATAAGACATAACCATCCAAAGCCTATTGTTTTTTATTCTTGCAATTTTCTATCGTACTTTTTAAGTTAAAATTTGTAATTTCTTACCAATAACTCAAGATATAATCATCTGAGACTTATATCAATCAAAAACCAATTAAGAAGGAATTCTTCTATTAGTGTGGATTTTTAAGCAAAGCCATTTGAATTTCAATATTATTGAATACTCATCAATAGACTCAGGAAAATGTATGACTATTTTCCTTTTTTTCATAAATGAAATTTAATATATATTAACCTATGTAGATATGGAAACACAAATATTCAACTATACAATCTATCATTATAATGATGGAGTTTAAGGTTTTAATAGAAGTAATGAATATATATATATATAATCCACACACAAATTTCTTTATAAATCTTGTCAACTCAAATCTCCTCTTACTAACCCCTACTGGAATATCCATATTTGCAAATATGACTCTAACATTCAAGTTAATGGTAATCCAAATAAGTCCAAAAAATAACACATTCTTGTACTTTAAAAATAGTCCATTAATTTCAAAATATATACACAATCTGTGCACAATAATATACTGTATACGAACATTTCGATTATAATGGTTTATATTATAATAAATCACGATTAATAAAGATGTTTATGCATGGATTTGTCCTTGACAAAGACTAGTTGAAATGTTGGTGTATATTATTGGACATTATAATAATTCATATTATAATAAATCAAGATTTATAAAGAAGTTTGTGCATGGATTATATATTTTTTGAAATTAGTGGGCTTTTTTTAAAATAGAAGACGGTGATATTATTTTTTGGATTTATTTGGATAACTAATGAATATATTTCTTGTTGGAATCTCTAGCAGATTTCTTTATAAAAATTTATTAATAATTAAGCTGACTAAAAAATTAAATGTTAAATAAGGAAATTGTGGCATCTTTTTATATTTGTTTCAGTTTTGTTTTGTGACTGATTTTTTCCTGTATTTTCCTGTAATTTATTTTGAAGTTCTTTGATTATCTTTTATGATGATTTTTTTTTTGTTCTGAATTTTATTTTAAAATTTTTACTTTCTCCTTGTTTATTTATTCAGTCTTTTAAAAAAAAATGTTAAATTCTATTCTGAATATCTAGTTCCATTTGAGATTATTTGATGTCTTGTTTTATTAACTGTACTACTAATAAAAGCGATTTTGTCATTGCTTTATTTTTTTAATTTTATATTATTGTTATATATAAGTAGAGCTCAGAGTAGGATGAAAAATCCCGACTTCAAATCCTTCTACTTTTATATATAAAACATTAAGTATATAAAAGTTACATATTATCTTAGAATTATATATTATTGTTATCTGAAATTTTACAATTTTGTTATTATATCAATTCTCATAAAATTATTTCAGTTAAATGTCAAAAAGATCTTGGAATTAAGTTTTCTTGTAATGGATCTTTTATTCCTCATCTTGAAATGATTGTTGGTAAGGCTTTTAAAGTTATGGGTGCCATTCTTAGACATGGTAATCAGTTCAGTAATGATAATAAACGGAAATTGTTTTTTTCATTGGTTCTTCCTATTATTGAATATGGTTCAATAATTTGGAACCCTAGTTCTTGGCAAGGATGTAACTTGTTGCAGTCTATTTCTAAGAAGTTTTTCAAATATGTTTCTTGGGAGGGTAAAATGATTAATCTTTCATTTAGACGAAAATATAGGGATTTGAAATATTTTTATAAAATTGTTAATAAACAAGTTATTTTATCAGATATAGTTTCAACTATTTTCATTAGGTCTATTTGTGTATATCAGATTCAAACATGTCGTTCTAATATTCTTAAATTTTTTCCTTTATTTAGGTTACCCTCTAGATTGGGAGTAACCTTAATCTGTGTGACACATTGATTATAAGAAATTTTGTAATCTTATTAAACTTAAATGTTATGTTTGATTTTGTCTTTTAAATTTTACTTTATTATGTATACATTTATATTTTCATTTTATGTTTTATTTTCACTTTTATTGTATGTGCAAACTGTAATTGGCTTTATGCTGTTATTTAGCACTTAAATAAATGAATTGAATTGAATTATTATTATTATTATTATTATCATCATCATCATCATCATCAAGAAAATATATTTTAAATAGAATTAAGAATCATAAGAATATAAAAATATTTAATATTTTTTTATAAATAAATAATTCATATCTTTTTAAGTAGATAAGAGAAAAATACTTTTCTTTCTTTTTTGCTACACATTTCGCCTTTTTTCACACTATCAATATATATATGCGTGTGTATAGAAATCGTGTTTACTTTTCATTAAAAAAATTTTTTATTCTCCTCACACGAACAAAAATAATATATTATCAAAAAATAAGAAAAATAGCATTGGTAGAGGAGGCATTTATTAAAAGAAAGAAAATATTTTGTGGATCTTTTTTCCTAGTGTTGTGAAACGTGGACAATGAAAAATAACATTAGGATTAGATTGGAAATCTTTGAGATGTTATCATGGAGAATAATGAAAAGAATCAGTTGGATGAATAAAATAACAAATGAAGTTTTGAAAAGAGTAAATGAAAAAAGAAGATTGATTGAGGAAATTAGAAAAAGAAGCTGGATTGGATGCATATTAAAGAAAAAAGTAAAGTTTAATGAAAGATGTTTCAGAAGGAAGTGGTCAGCAGAAGCAAGAAGGAAGGGTCAGAAAATTTTAACTTTGTTGGATGATACAAAAGATTGGAAGAGATACATAGGATTGAAGAGCTGGGCATTGAATAGAATGGAGTGGGAAAATGGATGAATTGATGATGTAAATATTCTTTGGAACTGTCCATGGGACAGAGTACTATTAATAATGATGACAAAAAAAATTATGTTTCTGTTTATATTATTTGCGTTTATAATAATATTTTAATAAAAATAGCAATCAAATTAAAACAATACTTACATTTAACAAAACATCATTAAGTCTTTTTTAATATGTTTAGATCTTGCTTCAAGTTGACTACCAAGATCTTTATAAACTTTGGCTACTTATCCCCTAACTACTCATTATTGCCATTTAATTTGGCTATTGAGCCCAAAAGTGAACTTCCATAAATTTAAGTAATTGCAATAGAAAAAAAAATGATGTTATGTAGAAAGATTTAGAGCAATTGGATTTTTTTTTTATTTCAAATGTTTTTGAATTAACAAAATATTTACATGATTTTCCAAACTTGCATTCAATACCTGTATTATGATTAGTAATTTATTCTGCTTTTGTGTATTCTATTAATGTAATCCTTCATGACTGCTGTATTGTATTTAAATATGGCACAATAACCAACATTTATATTGTTTAAATTCAATTATGTATAAGAATAAAGCTGAAAACTAAGATGAAGAAATAAGTAATTTCTAGAAGAATTTGATATCTTGGAATAATTTTATAAACTTAATCTCAAAATATTATATATGCTGCTATGATTCAATTAAAGTGGGTAAATCCTAAAACAAATTCCTACTCACTAATATAATAATAACCTTTAAAATGTTAGTAGATATTATTTAAAAACAATTGTATAGAAAATATCAACATAAGCATTTTTCTAAATTTAATTTTCATTCCATTGCTTTTAATGAGAATAAGAAGACAGATCAACAAAATATTTTTTTTCTTGTTGCCTTGGTTTTTAAGTCTGTTCCTGGGATTATTTGGGATGCTGTTTCAGAAAATTGCATTGGATAGACCACATCAGCTTTAGTTGATAAGACTGAATTTATAAAAATTGTAATCCAATCTTTAAAAGATCTCTTCAGCAGAATTGGGATGTCATAACAAGATTTCTTGTTTAAAAAAGAAATTTATATATTTAAATTGCCCACATTTTTTAATTATCTTTGTTTCTCAACTATTCATCTATTTCTTTTGTATAATGATCACTGGCATAAAAATGCAAACCTCAAATGATAAAATCACTTTTGTTCTGTTTTGTTACATAATTATGTGAGAATGTTTATATATTTCCAACTGGAATTTTATATCCAAAACCTTGGATTATAAAAGGTAAGTAACTATATAATAGTTGTAATCATATAGGAGGTATATCTATATTCCCACTCAATACCAACTTTATTTTTGCATATCATAAAGGTTGTGGCTACTTTAAGGTGGAGCTGTTTGAAACATTCCAATATATTTTGCTATATTTGTGGAATATGTTCTGAAGGCAAGTAGGAAACCTAATTTATGAAGTACATGCAGATTATTTTGAGCCATAGACTCCTCGTATTGTATGGAGCACTGTACTAAAGAGAAGCTTTTTAAAATTTGTAGTAGCAATGGTTTGGAGGAAATCAATAAACCATTTTGATGAAATGTTATTTTTGTATTGTTAATGTTATAGGCATCGTGATATACCTTCAGTCAGGTAACATACTCTGTAAGATATTGCACTCACTCCACCTTTCTGTAAACTATCACACCTCTCACAAGATAACTCTTACATATCTGAGATCACAGAAGGTAAAGAAAGTGGGACAATGATGGTAACTTTGACAAGAATGAATTAAGAAATCTGCTCAGGGACTTAAATATTTCCAAAGAATCTTCTAAGTTGCTTGCATCCAGGACTAAAATAAAATAATTAACATCAGCATGGAATAAAAATTACATTTTATTGAAGTAAAGAAAAGGATTTGCTCACATTCTTTATCAAAGACAACTACTTAGTATTCTACAATGACATTGGAAATCTTTTGAAGAAAATTGCTCTTTCCAAATATAACCCAAATGGATAGTATTTTTTATCAACAGTTGAAAATGTAGTTTAAAATTTCTTAATACTGACAACAAATATGAGTTAAGGTTATATCTTTAGTTTTGAAAGAGATAAATTACCAAAAACATTAATGACTGATTCATGAGGACTTTAAGCTAATCAATTTTCTTTTTGGTCAACAAAGTAGCTACATAAAGTACTTTTGCAATTTCACTCCTTTGGGATAATAGAGGGAAACATGAACACTGGACAAAAAGAAATTATCCTCTGAGGGAATATATACAAACCTTTGAAGCATGAGATGCAATAAACCTAACACTATTAGCTATAAAGCTAGACCTGATGAAACCATTTCTAAAAAGTTTTGAATAAGGATGGTTCATGCATTGAATACATAATATATACATTACCACCTGTACTTATCATGAAAAAACTGAAATAATGACCATTCATAGCCACAGCTCAGACAACTTATAAATGACTCACATTTCATGGCATCAATGAATGAAATTGAATCAAGTGCCTGGTCTTTATTTGTCCTTATTGTAATATACTTTATCTACAAGAAGGCAGAAAACTACACACAATATGGATCATAAACACTTTCATTTCAACAGGTTTAGCTATAACATTATCTACACAGTCAATTATATTTCCAGAACACATTTGTGACTTAAGTGAAGAGAAAGGTGAAAGATTTCACTAAGACATAAAAACAATGAAAGCCAAATACTAAGGTGTATAGGATTCACACAAGAAGAGAAATTATTTGTGGAATCTTATGTGGAATTGTCATGAAAAAACTCTCTCTTGAAAGTTTCACAAAAACTTTTTTCCTGTATGTCAAATGATAGAATATTTTATATGAAAAATTTGTGCTTTTGGTATGAAATATCTAGAATTTTGTGTAACACATTTTTCTTTTATTTAATGTGTTTTATTCATGCTTAAAAGGTATTAATTTAAAAACTGCATTAAAATATCTTGATTTTTTAATGAACATACATAGTGAAAAGCAATATATGGAATATATTCTGTATCTCAGAAACTAGAACTGATAGGGAAAAACAGGTGCCATTTTTGAAACTGGAAGGTTAAATACATCCAGAAACAGAATCTAATATTTGAGGCAATAAAATCAGTGTTAGCCAGTGTAATAATAATATTATAATTAAGGATATGTTATGAATTGCACAAAGTGAAGGTAATGATAATATGGCCTAAATGACAAATTTTAACAACTATTTATTCTAATAATTAAACGAATGAATTATACTGCACCCATGTCTGTTTCATATTCATATTTAATAACAGATATTCATTTACTTATTTTACTTTATATATAGTAATCAAATACTTCACTCATGCATGACCTTGGAGCATTTCTGTAGCTATTATAGTCTTGATCACAATAGTGTTTTGTTTTAAAGAAAATGTATAAATTATGAATAGATACATCGATTGCTTTTAGCAATTATATTAAACTTACAATACATAAAACTTGATATAATCTTTTTTAATAGAATTGAATATATAAAAATATTAATTAATAAATATACAATTCAATGTTTAAAACAAGCACACACACATACATATGTATAAATAATTACTGAAGAATGCTGAACTGCATTTTGGAAGTTTATATATATTGTGCCAATTGAAATTTGATATAACTTTAATATATGATAGAATATTAAGTATTTTTTTTTATATTATCTTTAATCAGTTTTAATAGGAATGGTATTAGTCTAAGAGCATTGAAATAGGTTGCTATGACAATAAAATATTAAAGTAAAAAATACATTATTATTATTATTGTAATATAAAATTATAAATTAATTTTATTCATTTAAAATACCTTTGTAAGTAATAAAGTTGATGATTGGTAAAATTATTGTTGTTGGTTTATTTTATGAATTTTATTTGTTGCATTCATAAGTTGTAGATTATAAACAACACACACAAATATTTAATGACTTAAATGTATCTGTTGTTATGTTTATATGATATATGTAATATTTTACTGGAATGTTATATATAAAGTATATATTTCTAATGCAATATTGTGAGAATATAATGCAACTTGTTTTAATTTGTGTTGAGTAAAAAGGATATCATTTGTGTTTTAAAGAGTGAATATTATTTGTTATATGTAAAGATTATAAAATTTTTATTTTATTATTTTGTAAAAGAGATCTTAAATGTGGAATGCAGGGTGATTTTGGTATTAGAATGAATAAAGAGCATAACATTAGTTTTTGATGACAAAAATGACGTCAATTGTAAGAGGTTATTAATAAAACTGAATGATTCAAATTCACTCTCTGATATTCTAACTTGCATAGAAGCAAATGTAAATTATTTTATATAATTTTTTTTAGTTATTTTGAAAGTATTTTCTAGATAATCACAAAAATGATGGAGTAGAAGGAATTATATTTGTCCAGGAAACTAGACAGGATTATCAAAATTTGTTAAAAGATGGAAAAGTAATTTACAGCATTCTAATATGGCTTGATATTTCCCTATGAAAATGATTACCCTGTGTAAACCAAATATTTTAATAATAAAATATAGAATCTAATAATATATTACTGTATATAAGAATTGTTCCCATCTGAAGATATAATTTTATAATATCGATGGAGTACTTTGACATGGGATATAAACCAGTTTATTTTTATATCGTATTGTCATAAATGGAGTCTGTCATCTTTTTATTCATGATGCTATTATGTTATTAAGTATTTGATAAACGATGGACAAAAATTAAATATTTCAAGAATATTGGAATTTAATAAATATGCATCATTTTGGATAACTTTATAATACTTTTACTTTGTTTGGATTAGTAAATATCATTAAATTACAGTTCACGGAATAAACATTGGAACTATTGTGTTACTTTAAAGTGTCATACAGGAGGATGGTGATCGGGACATATGTTAATATGTGTTTTATTTGTGTATTTATTAGTATAATATTTATAAATATAGTTGATTACTATATCTTAGGTTAGTTGATTGTTTGTTTTATATATGTGAAATAAAAGAAAGATAAATTTAGCTTAAATTTACATTTATATCCTAAATTTTAATAGTTACAACTTCGATTTTGAAATATTATATGTTCATTCGAATTGCATTGTCACAATTATCATTAATATTTATTTGGAAAATAAGGTAAATGAATAAGCAAATTTATAATTATTACATTTTAATCAATTACTTTATTATGCCAATAAACATAACATGATCACTATTTCTTATGCTTACTTATAACTGTTATTCAAACATGCAAAACTCTCCATACAGTATTGCCACTCAATGCAAGCCAGAGTAATCAATGGATGCCAGAAGGCTTGTGCATAAAATCGCCATCTAGTGCCTACTCATCCAATATTCCCAGACTAGTTTCTTGCTTGTGGTCTTCGTCAGTGAGGAACCTTGAATCTGAGAGCAGTGCACTTAGATCTTAGGATCTAATGCAACCCTCCAGTAGCCATCTTTTATCTCTACATAACTACAAAACTATGAGTGCTAAATTGAAAACACAATAATATTTTTCATTCCAAGCTCATGAGCTTATACTGTTTGAATAATAGATATTATAAACAAGCATAAGAAATAGTGATCATGTGATGTTTATTGGCTTAAAACCAATCATTCCTAATAAAATAGTCGTGGTTATAGTTAGTAAAAAACCAAAAGCACCAAAATGTATAGGTACTGAACTGAAGTCAGACCTATATGACTGTATAAGCTCATGAGCTTGGATTGAAAATATTGTGTTTTCAATTTAGGACTCATAGTTTTGTAATTATGTAGATATAAAAGATGGATGATGGACGGTTGCTTTAGATCCTAAGAGCTAGGTGCAGTGCTCTTAGATCCAAGGGTCCTCACTGATGAAGGCCACAAGCCAGAAACTAGTCTTGGGATATTAGATGAGTAGGCACTAGATGGGGATTTCCTTCTGGCATCCATTGATTACTCTGGCTTGCACTGAGTGGCAATAATGTATGGAGAATTTTGCCTGTTTGAATTACTTTATTATGAAGATTATAGAAGAATCATTAATTTTCTTGTATGTTAAATAGTGCATCTATGCAGCAACATTTTCATTTCACATAAATTTTATATAAATATTAAACATTCTATTCGTGAATTTTTGATATATAAACATCTATTTTATTAATTTCTGCGGAAAAATATCTTTCATGATTTTTAATTATAATATATCTTACAAATGTTTTTTGTCTATCTGTCATTTTATATATATATATTGTTAACAAATTCTAAATTTATCTAAATAAATAAACTTGTTTTAGTTGTCATTCATTTAGAAAAGCAATTATTGGCTAATAAAATTATGATTGACAGTTGTCATGTATTAACTAACACCATATAGTTTATAATAACGAATCATAAAACAGTACAGGGGTTAAACGATTGGATTGATAAGTGTATAAATTATTACATATTATTTTCTTTGTAGTAAGTTCAATATATTTAAATCAGGTATACATTTATATATAATAATAAATTAATTAATTTAATATTGCTAGAAGTTTAAGAACTCCATACGTTCTTGTCGTTGCAGCTGTTATTACTATGTGATTATTCATATAGTATACGAACATGGATGAGCTTTTCACCAACACATTTGCCAGCATGGTGAGTTTATTGACTTCTTACTTCTGAGTTTAAGATCAAGAAACACCATGGTCTTTCTTCTCAGTTGCCTGATAAGGCAAGAATGAATGCTTGTATAAATGATAAATATTTTTCCAATACATATATACAATTATGACAAACAAAAATAAATTATGGCCCTTATTCCCAGGAGGCTATAAAGTCACCAACCAAGGCAGCAGTTGGTGGCCGAAGGCGGAGGGTGCTAAGAATTCCCTGATTGTGGACCCAGGCTGCCATTTGATGATGACTTTTTATTTAGGTGCTTATAACTGCAGATCACTTTCAAGTAAAGGAAGATTGCAAGAATCAGAAGAAGAATTGTCTTATATTAAATGGGATGTTATTGGACTTTGTGAAGTTAGAAGAAAAGGTGAAAAAACAATTGATTTAAAAAGTGAACATGTACTCTATTATAAAAGTACAAATATTGTAAATACAAGTGAGGTAGGATTCATTATAACTAAAAAGTGGAAAAACAACATTGTGGAGATTGATGGTGTGTCGGACAGAGTGGCAAGATTAGTTATACAACTTATTAGCAGATACCAAATGCAGATTATTCAGGTTTATGCCCCAACAAGTTCTCATAGTGATGAAGTAGTAGAAGATTTTGATCACAATAAACAACATTTTAAAATTGTTATGGGAGACTTTAATGCTAAAATTGATAAACAAATGAAAGATGAAAATGCTGTAGATAATTTTGGCTATGATAATAGAAATGAGAGAGGACATAGACTTGTGGAGTTTGCAGAAAAAGAAAAACTTTATCATATGAATTATTTTTTTGAGAAAAATGTTAAAAGGAAATGGACATGGAAGCATCCAAATGAAGGTACAGCAGAAATGAATTATATTTTGACTAACAGAAAATACATATTTCAAGATTGTAATGTTCTTAATAAATTTAACACAAGAAGTGATCATCAATTAGTAAGATGTAATGCAAAACTAGAGAGACAAAAATTATTAAGATAAACAATATTTACAGTTGATATTTCTAATCTTCAGAAACATTCTAATGAATTTAAATTAGAACTTACAAATTGGTTTCAAGTATTAGTAGATTTTGAACATGATTCAGATTTGAATGAAATTAATATGAAAATAACTGATCCACTTTTAAAAACTGCAAGATAGCTGGTAGAAAAAATCAGCAATTGACCATTAAAATTTTTACTGAGATTAGAGAATTTATGAAGAAAAGAAGGAAGATATAAGATATACAAAAATGATGCATTAAAAAGGATTGAGTATCTCAAATTTTGTAAAATGGTGCTGAAAAGAGTTGAAAATGATATAAGAAAGTATAAATGTGAACTAGCAAGGAAAGCTGTAGAAGAAAATAAAAGTATCAAGAATGTAAAACAACATTTTGGTATTGGTAGGAAATTTATATCTGCAATAAAACAAAAAGATGGAATTATTACTAAAGGAGAGATGACATCATGAAATGGGTAGAAGACTTTTATCAAGAATTATATAGTAATAAAGAACAAGTACCTCCTATGTCTATTACATCCGAATTGCCCAGAATTTAAAATGAAGAAGTGAGACATGCAATTAAATGTATGAAGAAAGGAAAGGCTCCAGGTAATGATGGAATTATAATTGATATATTAAAAGAAGCAGGTGAAGAATTAGAAAAAAATTTAGCAAAGTTATATACCAAATGTCTAAATGATAAAGATGTACCAGATGATTGGAAGATTGCAGTAATAATATTAATATTTTAAAAAGGTGATAAAGAAGATATTGGAAATTATAGACTTATCATCCTTTTATCAGTTTTATACAAATTTTTTACCAAGATAATTACAACATCTACAAAGAACATTGGATTTCCACCAATCAAGAGAACAAGCTGGATTTAAAAGTTGTTTTAGTACAGTAGATCATATCCAGGTATTGAGAGAAGTTATAGAAAGGACAAATGAATATGAGTTGCAGTTATGTTTTGGATTTGTAGATTATGAAAAGACATTTGATTCTATAAACACTTCTTCAGTGATTAAAGCATTGGATCATCAAGGTATAGATCCAGGATATTGTCATATTTTAAAGAATATTTATAAAAATGCAACAGCAACAATTAGATTACATAATGATGCTGGGAAAGTCAACATTGAGAAGGGTGTAAGACAAGGTGACTCCATATCTCCAAAACTTTTTACAGCAGTGCTGCAAGAAGTATTTTGTGGATTAAAATGGGAAACTAAAGGAATGAAAGTAAATGTAGATTATTTAAGTCATTTAGATTTTGAAGATGATGTAGTTGTTTTTGCAAATAATGCTTCAGGACTGCATGAAATGTTGCAGGAGTTATCAGATGAAAGTAGGACTAAAGATAAATGTTAAAAAAACTAAAGTAATAATGCTTAATCGATTTGCTCAAAATATCAAAATAAAGATTGATTATGATGAATTAGAAATTAACAGTTACAAATACCTTGGTCAGATTATTAATACAGATGGAAACATAATGGATGAAATTAATCATAGAATTGAACTTGATTGGAGTGCTTTTGGTAGAAATAACTTGATATTAAAAGGAAATATGCCTATGTGTTTGAAAAGGAAGATTCTTAACAAATGTGTTTTACCAGTTTTTACTTATGGATCTAAGACTTGGACACTTAATAGAAGAGCAATACAGAGACTTCAGACCACTCAGAAAAGTATGGAGAGATGTATGCTTGGAGTAACAAGAAGAGATCGAAAATGCAATGTATGGGTAAGAGAATAAACAGGTGTTACTGACCTCATTGAAAAAATTAAAAGATTGAAGTGGAGTTGGGCTGGACATATTTCTAGAAGAGATGATAATAGATGGACCATTGAAGTCTTAAACTAGATTCCAAGAGATTGTAAAAGATCCAGAAAGAGACCACATGGAGATGGATGGATGAGATGAGAAAGTGTGCAGGGTGATGTGGAGAAGAGAAGCTAAAGATCAGAGAAGATGGATTGAACTGGGAGAGATCATCCTGCAGTGGATTGATAATGGTTGATGATGATGATAAACCATAATTATCCTAACAGATAAGCAGTAATTATTTTTTTGGATAAAAATTTATATATGAACTAGTTCGATAGTTTATAAAATATAAGTATATTAATTATCTAGGATAAGCAAAGGCGATTATAACTGGATGTCAGTACATTCTTTTAAACTATTATTTATTGGGTGAATGTTATAGCAACTTATTATTTAGTTAGAAAGATGGTAATTTTGTGATGTTATAAATTGGTTATTGCATACATTGAAACTGGTATTTGAATTAATTTAAATAGAATGATTTACTTTGCTTAGATTTAAAACTCATCAGAGTAGATTATATATTTAATTTAAATATTAAGCTTTTAATATTACCATTTATTTATAATAGAGTATTAATAATATTATGCATATTAGGATAATTGTAATTTAGAGTTTAATAACTTGACTTTATTGGTTTGAAGGATAATTTGTTGTGATTTGCTAATTGTATTTTGTGTAAGCATCAAATAAGAATATTTCATTAAATTATAAGGTTATTTGAAGAATTGATTTCTATTTTATATTATTATAAGTTGGCATAAGTAGTGAAGTGTATTAAATAAATTGATCTTGTGTATTGTATTTTATTATAGTTTTGAATTGTAGGCACTTTATCACATTACAATTTGATGTAAATTTATAGTTTTCAAGGAGAAAATTTTATATTTTTTATTACGGATAGATTAATGTGAATGAATTTGTAAAATAATAAACCCTTTTATTGCTAGTAAGTATTTTATTCCATTACAATTGGTTTATCCAACAAGGGCATATTATTATTTATGAGACAGTATTGCTCTGTTAGTATTGTCTTTATTTTTATTAACATCATTTTTATTTTATCCAATTATAATTGGTAATCAGTTATTAAGTTATACTTTACTTTGTTGTAATCAGTGATTTATGTTTGCAGGTTATACTAAAGTCTTCTGTTCCTATCCTTATCATTTTCATTTTTCCCATCCATTCATGATTCAGTTTTATTCTGTTATAAATGTGCCATATCTGTGTGATACCAAATAAGAGCTTATATCTCTAATCTGTTACAAAATACATGTAAATAAATTAATTTAGTGATATATATAATTATAGTTTTTGGAAGAAAATTAAGCTTCACACATGTGTATAAGATTGTTGCTAAATTTCGTGCTCTCACCCACCAATAAGTATTTTAAAAGAATAAATGTAATTCCTATGCTTAGAGCTATACCAACCCTATTGATTGTGCTTAAATCAGGACTTGATCACATTATGAGCCTTATATTTTAAATGACAAATTATTTGTGTAAGTACCTGCAATATATAAACAAAATTTGTACAAATAATTTTTCAATTGAAATATCAAATTCATAAGGTCAAGTCTTGATCTATGCATGGTCAATAAGGATTGGTTTATATAAAAATAAGCTTTAAGCATAAGTGTTACTCATGCATTTAAAACATTTATTGACAGGTGAGTGCATGTAAATTTAATATCAATCTAATAGTACATGTTCGGAGATTAATTTCCTTCCACAATATATATATATATAATTTTAATAATTATTTAACATATGAAATCTTTAAATATTTATAAATATGTAAAAATTTCTGTTATTTTTATTTTAAAAAATCACAGTCAAATAATAATAAACAACAATCCATAATAATTGTTTACTGTAAATGCTTTATATGACAATATCCTAAGTCTATATCTTGATGATCCAATGCTTTAATGATTGATGAAATACTTATAGAATTAAATCCTCTTTCATAATCTACAAATCCAAAGCATAATGACAACTCATATTCATTGTTTTTTTCTACAACATATTTCAACATTTGAATATAATTCACTGTAATAAAACCACTTTCAAATCCAGCTTGGTTTTTTTTTTGATCGATTAAAATCCAAAGTTTACTGCAAATGAGTTGTAGTGGTAAAAATGAATGACTGATAGGTTTGTAATTTCTAATAATTTCTTTGTCCTTTTTTTACATACTAATATTAATACTGCATTCTTCCTTTCATCTATACATCTTTATCATTTAAATATTTGGGTATGTAATTTTGCTAAAAAAAATTCTATTTCTTAATCTGCTTCTTTTAAGATATGAATTATAATTCCATCATTACATGGAGATTTACCCTTTTTCATAGATTTAATTGCATGTCTGACTTCTTCATTAAAGTCCTGGGTAATTTAGAAGATATAATAGTTACAGGACATACTTTTTCTTGTTCTTTATTGCTATATAATACTTAAAAGAACTGTTGTACACATTCATAATATTATTTCTCTTTTTTTGTAATAGTTTTATCTTTTTTTTCTTATTGCTGAAATGTTTCCTACCAATGTCAAGATGTTTCACTATTTTGAGACTAATGCTCTTCGATAGCTTCTTTGTTAATTCACAATTATATTTTCTTACATCATTATTAACTATTGTTCACATGGTTTAATGCATAATTTATATATATATATATTCTTATTCTTTCTTTTGTTCATAAATTATGTAATCTCAATACTAACTATTTTTGTGTCGTTTTTAAAAATGTATCAGTTATGTTTTTATTGATTGTGTTCACATCTGAATCATGTTCAAACTCTATTAATATTTTTAAATGATTTGCAAGTTTTAAGTTAAATTTATTGGAATGTTTTTTAAAGTTATAAATATTAATTTTGAATACTGTTTTTCTTAATAATTTTTGTCTCTTTCAAGTTTTGTATTATTACATATCTTACATCTCACTAATCGACAGTCACTTCCTGTGTTAAATTTATGAAGAATATATTCTATTAGTCAAAATATTATACTATTTGCTGTACCTTCATTTGGATACTTCCATATCCATCCCCATTTAGCATTTTTCTCAAAGAAAACATTTATTATATAAAGTTTTTATTTTTCTGCAAACTCCACAAATCTTTATCCTCTTATTTTTATTACTATAACCAATTATCCACAGTGCCCTCATCTTTCAACTGTTTGACAATTCCAGAATTTAAAACCTTCCATGATAATTTCAAAATGTTGTTTAATCTGGTAAAAAGCCTTTTAACATCCATATAAAAATCTTCTTTATCATGATGATTTGTTGGTAATAGAACTGAATTAACTGCCTTTAATATCTAGCATTATGTTGAATAACAAAACTTGTCACTCTGATACATCATCAATCTCTATAATGTTATTCATTCACTTTTTATTTTATAATGAATCTTACTCCACTTGTGTTTCCAATATTTGTGCATTTGTAGTAGAGTACATGTTCACTTTTTAAATCAATTGTCTCTGCAATGTTTCTTCTAACTTCACAAAGTTCAATAATGCCCCACTTAATATAAGATAGTTCTTCCAATGCTTGCAATCTTCCTTTACTTGAAAGTGATCTGCAGTTTTAAGTACCAAAATAAACATTATCATCAAATGACAGCCTGGGCTCACAATCAGATGATTATTAACACCCTTATTTGACCCCAATAGCTGCCTTGGCTGGTGACTTTATATCTTCCTGGAAACAAGGACATGATTATGAATAACTATTAAAAAAGTTCATCCACACACACATTTATTTTTTTCTTCAAGAAAACTCAACTGATATTTCAGTTAACATCTATCAGACAACAGAGAAGAAAGACCACAATGTTCCTTAACCTTAAATTCAAAGGTAAAAAGCTCATAAACTCATGATTCTGGCTTGTGCATATTAGTGAACAGCTTCTCTCATATAAATATGATTCTCATAGATTTTTAAATATTTCTAACGGTTTTACAATTTGGATGATTACTAAAAAAAAAACCCAAAAACAAAAGTTTTTTTATTTTTTTTTCTGTTTGTATTACAATTTAATAAGAATGTCAAGATTAGCAAAAATAAATTTAATTAACAGTGACCTTCAACAAACACTGGGATGATCTTCTAAATATAAACTATTGTGTTTTTCTATGTTATGGAATAATAACTTATTCCACATTAATGTAAACATAAACAAGAAAACAATCTTGAAATGGAAATTATATTGTGCCATCTGATAACTTCAGGTTAATCTACATTAGAATTTATTACTATATAATAAAGACCGCCTTTGAAAGCTGAAAGTGTCAAGTGTATTTGTGTTAACATTAACTTTCTTAGCTAAAAATATAGAAACCTAAAGTCCTAATGTAACTGATGTTACTCAAATATAGTTACTAACATGATCTTAAATCCATATACTCACAATGCAGATTGCCTTATGTTTAAAGCATTAAGATTTTTTTAACTACCTGTTATTAGTCTGATAGAGATGGATCAAGTCAAGTGGGGGCACCAAACAGTAAAAATTTCAGAGGTTTCAAACTCAAGTTAGAAAAAAAATTTCAAGCAAACTCTCATTAAATTATTAACAAAAAAAAAGTAATCAAAAAGTTCATACCATAACACATTAAATGAATTTTTTTAAAAACATTTTATACATGAATTTCTGTTTTACTTTATTTCTTGCAAATTCGTCAATTATTTTTGCAGTGTCAATTTAGCTTAAAATTTCCTGTTCTATATACAGAATGGCCATATTATTTAACCTTTCCTTTCCCATAGTACTTCTTAAATAATTTTTTGCATGCTTTAATCAAAAAATGGTCTTTCTTCTGATGCATTAGATAAAGAAATTGTTAAAAAAAATTCCAATAATATTTCAACATTCAGAAATATGCAAGACATTTATTTGGTGGCTCGATAGATGTCTGGTGTGGTTTTTATGGTGACCTTGTTTTCTTTTAGAAATATTAAAAAATAGTCAAATTCATCTTCAAAATTACAAACATCAATGTCATTTTTGTAAATATTCTTAAACTTTATTATTGATTTTTTTTCTTCTTCTATTGATGAATTCCAATCAAAAAATATTCAAAAGGTCTCTACAACAACTTCATACAACTGAGTTCTTTGAGATAGTTCTGCCATGGTGTTATCATATATGACATAAAATGAATTGACTATGAAATTTTCTCTTATTGTAAATTCATGTCCAACTTTTTTGTTTTTATTAAAAAACATTTTTCTCTTTTGTTGTCTGTGAGTTTGTCCATCTTCCACATTAAGTGGTGGCCCTGATAAATCAGTTGCCTTTTTTTCAACTTTTTAAAATTCTTCTCTGAAATTATTGATAAAATTTTCTAATGATTTCATTAGGATAGATCCTTTCAAGAGTTTGCACTCCATTGATTACAGTGATTTACTAGTAGCATTTAATCTTTTTAAAATAGTAATACAAATCGCTGTTATTAGGGTGATTTCATATTTGACTATTTTCCTCAGAAGTGAAATCACCTTCACTATGGTAACTTTTTCTTCTTCTTCTGAATTGCCTCTTTTGCATGGGTGAAATCAAGTTTAATAGCTAATTTAGCATCTGCTTTTGCTAATCATCTTGTATTAGAAACTATTCACTGTGACAGAATGTTTACACATTTCTAGATTTCTAGTTAAAATTTTCCAACTACGAGTTGATGCAGGAAAAAAATGTGAATAAATTCTGCATAAATATAAAATACTCAATTGCAGTGCTATAACTTTTAGCAGCAAAATTTCCAATTAAATTTAAGGAATGATTAGCACACAAAATAAAAAGCACACTAGGACTATATTCTTCAATAAGTTCTTGCAAACCTGAGTACTTCCTTGACATATGAGAAGCATTAGCAAATGATTGTCCTTTACAGTTTTTAATATACACTCCTAATTTTATTAAAGTTTGCAAAACTTCTTGTTCCAAATATGATGTGTGTTTATCTATGGGAATGAATGGCACAAATTTTTCCATTATATTACCACAGAATGAAACATATCATAAAAGTTACTTGATCAACATGTGAAACACCAGGAGTGGAATCAACTATTATAATATAATAAGTCGCAGATTTGATTTCTTCAATTATTTCCCTTCTTACTTGATTTCCATTAAGATTTAAAAATTCATCACAAATAATATGAGATAAATAGTTTACAATTCCTCATCCTTGGTTGGCATATTTTTGTATATGTAGCTTCAAAAACTCATCATATTCACTTAAGTAGGTTAAATAATTTTCTTTCCTATTGGAATCTTTGCTTTCATCTTAACCCCTAAATCCTAATCCTAAGCAACTCAACAATTTTATTGTTGATACAATTCTTCTCAACACTTCTCTCCAGTAACATTCTTCTTTTTCCTTTTCCTGCAATAGTTGAGTATCAATTTTATTGAATTTTGTTAAACTTTAATACATAGTACACATGGCTGACATGTGTTCTTTTAAAACTTCCTGTTCCAATAAAATAACAGTTATTGATCTCCAATTTTGTAAACCAGTTATTAATTTAGACTTTATTGTTGAAAAGAGTTTGCAAGGGTAGCAATAAATACTTTTGCTTGTTTCTGAAAATATCAGCCAATTTCTCTTTTCCATAATTCCATTTAATTTCTTTGTGTATAAATAATCATAAGAAAGTCCTCTGTAATTCACTTCATCTCTGTCTTTATACACTGATTTTAAATTCTCTATATTTCTGATATTATTTGGTTTGTTATTAAGAATATGATCAATAATAGCATCTGTTAATATTGTTGGCCATAAAGCTATATCATTTATTACTTTGATGTTTATATTGAAATGCCTTTCTGGAGTACCTCTACCTTCTGTGTTTTTGCAATCTCCTTTTTCAGTAGCAATTTCAACCTCTTGATTCTCAACTTATTTTTTTCTTTCTCTTCTTTAGAAAAAGTTTTTAATGTAGGCAATTCAGAATTATCTGACATAAATGTTGATGGCTACTTTGTCTATGTATTAACTTTTAAAAATTTATGCAATGAATTTCTTTGACTTTCAGCAATTTCCATGGTGTTTTGTTTTTTTTAACTTTTTTTGCTTTTCTGCCCCACTTTGATGTCTCTTCATTTTTTTGCTGTAAAGAAAAAGAGTTTTTTTTTTTTTTTTTTGTAAAAGAGTTTAAAAGCTTTTAGTCTCACAAATAATGCCTACTAATATATATATTTAATGAGTGTTAAGATGTTAACAAAGAAAATTCATTTTTACCTGTCTCCAATCAAAATATAATTTTAAAAAAACCCCTATGGAGATAAATCAGCTTCAGGAAAACAGAAAAATTTATTTACGATAATTTTTTCAAAAGTGGAGTATTTAAATTTATATCAAATTATTACTTTGGGAGGGTTCAAATTTTTTGTGTAATTAAAAAAATATATTTACTTACTTTGGGCCTATTTATGTTATAATAGTTTCACCCCTGATGTCCAATTAAAAGCTGGAATCCTGCTAAAAAGTCAAATTCCCTTCAAAACTTAAATAATACCACGTTATAAGAGAATTGATTGTATACAAAAAGCATAATTTTCCTCAAACCCTAATGAAAAGACATTTTAAGACTTCGGTGCCCCTTAGTATTCTGGTCTCTACGTTGCTGCTTAGTTTGCTTACTGCTTAATCTGCCTCTGTTGATAATAAAAAAAAGTTAGATAGCTGTCAAATGCATAACTACAATAATTTCTTCTTCAAATTCAAGTTTTCATGAATAAAAGCAAAGGACAAGAAATAGTTAGGTGATATGGATTTAATAGAACTGCCATTTGATAACAACGAATTATGCAAGCTTATAATAGATCTCACTTTCTTCCAAAATATAAGCTTGTGGTTAAGACCTGTAGAGGTCCCTACTATCGCATTTTTACATGCACATTCTTGAGGTTACAGCCTTAGTAAATATTACTCTTCTTTATAATTAATTATTACATTTTGAATAACAAGTGTCAAACTCACTCCACTCACATCTTTAACATCATCCATTTCAAATAAGTACAGTAATGATTACTCTATAATATTATAAATACAGTAATGATGATTACTGTATTTATCTGGAATGGATAGTGTCAAAGATGTGGATGGAGTGAATTTGATACTTGTAAATCAAAATGTAATAAATTTAATTATTTACTATTGGTAAATACTTTTCATATAATAGAGATATATGTATAAGGAGTGGTCATCTGGGCCAGCTAATGGGTATTGTCTCAGCAAGAAATGCATCTTGGGAGTTATTGTCTTTTATTGTATCTTTATTAATATGGTTTTAAAAAATATGTGGCAGTATAGAGGTAGTGTGGAGATTATTTAATATATTCGTAAACATATGACATATGGGAAAGAGAAATGTGAATAACTCCATGTGCGTACTTTAATTAATATTAAATGTTAACTGAGGTTTAAAGTTTATATTTGTGCTAGGGAAATCTCTAGTTTAAAAATGTTTACTGTATTTATCTGAAGTGGATGGTATCAAAGTTGTGGGAGGAGTGAGTTTAACACTTGTAAATTAAAATGTAATAATTTATTATTGATAAATACGCCTCATATAATAGAGATATATATGAGAGATGATGATCTGGACCGACTGATGAGTGCTGGCTCAGATTAAACTGCATCTTGTAAATCATTTGTTTTTTATTGCATGTATATATGATTTCAAAAGAGTGTGTGGAAGTGTGGAGATTATTTAATATATTCTTTATAATACTGTATTAAGTTGAGATATTCGTATAATGTTTGTGCTGGTATTTATTTTAATATTTCATATTATTCATTTTATTAAAAATCGTATTAAATTTTATTGCTCCTCTGTAACACTGCAGCTTTATTTTATGTATAAAAGCAGGAATTTTAATAAAATAGACATCAGAACATTACATAATTTTTAATAAAATTCATTTTATAGAATTCAGAAGTTAAGAGAAGTTTTCAGCAAAGTCATTAATTCACTTCATTTTCAGTTTTAAAAATAATTAGCTTATTTTATTTTTTTAAAATAACGAAAATAAATAATTAACATCTTTTCTTTTTTTCTAATTTTTTAACATAAAATAACCAATATTACTTTTTAAGACAGTCATGTTTAAAAAAATATAAAATAAATGAAATGTTAAATGATTATTTTTTTAATATTTATATATGTATTGAGAAAATTTTTCATCATCTACTAATCTTCATGAATAGGATAATCACTTATTAAATGTTGCTGATAGTTGATCATAGTCACCACAAAAGAAAAACATCCTTTCAAACTGTGAGTATGGACTAATTAATAAACTATTCCCTATGTAACTCAATAGGTTTTCTTTCTTTCCTTATTTGTTTGTAATTCAATAAATAGGAAAGGTCCATTATGCAGGAAAAATTAAAAATTACAATTGTTTTTGTTACTTAGCACTACTTTCGATCAGGCTGGACATATTCATAACACAAAGTCAGGTATATGGGAGAACGAACATTATCATGCAAGTGGTATATGTAAATTTACAGACTTGCATACATGTTCGTTCTCCCACATGCCTGTCTTTGTGCTATGAATATGTCCAGCCTGATCGAAAGCAGTCCTAAGCAGTAAAAACAATTACAATATTTAATCTTTCCTGCTTAGTGGAACTTCCTATTTATTGAATATTCACAGGCAAAACTCTCTATATGTATTGCCACTCAAGCATAAGAAATAGTGATCACGTGATGTTTATCGAATATTCCTTAGGTATTACTTAAAAGTCGTTAGTAATAAAAAAATATTCTTAATATCGTCAAACTCAAGGATGTCCTGATGATGATAATAATATTTTATAAAATATATAGAAAGTATAAAAAGTCAAAAGGATAGTTTAAGCAGATAAACAATTGCGTTTATATAAAATTACTAGAGTATTAAATCAGGGTTTAAATTCTATAATAAATTGAACTTAAGTATGTGCAACGTTTCATATACTAAGTATACATATATTGTATTTAATCTAAGTTTCAAAATATATATACATATTTTTTTTTCAATAATTTTAAATTATTTTTTAAAGTTTTAGTAGATAAACATGAAGAAATGTTAATGGTCCTTTATTTTTACGTTTGGGTTCATATTACCAATTTACTTAAATTTTTGCAGTCTATAAACAAAACAGTACAGTTTTTCATATGCTTGAATTCCTATAAACTGTTCTAATATTAGGCAGTGAATAGAGTCACTAGATGTTTAAAGTTCATGACTCTGTGTTTGATCTATATTGATTTTTTTAAACGCCAGAGGCCTCTAAAGACAAACGGCTTACCATATGCCTAATGAAGCCATTTGTGAGGGCTAGCTATTCCCGGATTGCTTTGCGGAGAATCAAGTGTCAAGCCTTTGGCATAAACTGCCACGATGAGTCAGTGAAATGTCAGCATTCTAGCTCCGTTCAAAGAAAACTCAATAGAAAACTATTGCTTTGAAAGAAAATACTATTAACTAATCATTGATATTGATATAGCTTATAATGTGATTCTCTTAAGTTTATATATTAAGGAAACGAATAAAATAGCCATTGTCACAATAAAATTTATTTCTAGAAATGACAATTTTTATTATAATTTCTTTTTGAGGCGCTATGATTATAATTAGTATATTTTAAAATATAATTTTATAAAATTTATTTAAAAAGCAATTATTTTCAAATAGACATGTGTATATGTATATATGGTAACACAAGCAATTATATATTATTGAAATATATTTTTTTTCCCACTATCATATATACAAAAAAAATATATTGTACCTTTTAACGGCATGAGGTTTAAACTAGCCCTCTCATTCTCCAAGTTTAATCCTTCACCGATCTTTTAGCCTCTCTTCATCTCATCACTCCAGCACACTTCTTATTTTATTCATTCATTTCACATATGATTTTTTTTCTAAGTCTTTTACCATCTCTGAAATCCACTTTCAGATTTCAAATTTCCATTTTTTATCATCTTTTCTAGAAATATTTTCAGTCCAACTCCACTCTAGTCTGCTAATTTTTTTAATGATGTAAATAACACCTTTATGTTCTCTTATCCATATATTTAGTTTTCAATCTGTTCTTGTTACTCCTAACATACATCTCTCCATATGTTGCTGAGTGATCTGAAGTCTCTGTATTGCTCTTCTGTTAAGTGTCCAAGTCTCTGATCCATAATTTATTTAATATTAAATTCCTGAGAAACTTTAACATTTTTAATTTTTCAAGTCGTTTAGATCATCCCCAATCCAGAATGTAATCTAATATTAGTCATTTTTAGTTAACTAGAGGAGTAGTCAATTCCAGACAATCTACTTCAAATAAATTCAGATTCACTGATTGCAAAACAAATACATTATAACATTATGCATCCTTTACTGCTGGTGAAGAAAATGTATATTTTTTAAGGAAATTGTAATGATAGTTACTATTATTACTATGATAATAATGATGATGATGATTATTGTTATTGCTATTATTATTTTATTATATTGAACATTGTATATTTTTCAGCATAAATATTACTATAAAATTCTCCAGAATAATAACATCTCCATGCTAAGGCTTTGAATATGAGAAATACTTGGAGGTATCTGACCTTCTTCCAATCTAGTTAGCCATCCAGTTATTGGTTCATGTTTTTAGATGGGGGATAAAGAAGAAGAGTGAATTGTAAGCATTAACCAATGTATATAGTGTATTATAAAGGAAACTGTTATATATATATATATATAAGCATGAACCTGATTTAAATATAACATTTTTGATTTTAAATCATAAAGTTAAACATTTTAATATAAAACCAATACAAAATTTTCGCACAAGATATAATTATTTTTGTAAACACCTATAACACTTTAATTAACATACAGAGTGAAAATTTTATCTATCAAATAATTATCAAAAACTTTAAAATCAAATAAGTTACATGATGTAACAGCTACATATATTTGGAGATCATAATTTCAAGCCATCAATTTAACTGACTTGCAAAGTTATTTATGAAATATATGCAAAGTGAGAGAATGATCTGGACTTTTTATTCTGGTAGATAATTATTGTACAATGGTTGCAAAATGAGATCTGCTTAATTATACTTATTTTTATAAGCAAACATGAATAAATAAAAATCAATCTTTAATCAATATAAAAGCAATAAAGTAATTGGATTGATTAATATTCAAGATCATCTTCATTATATTCAAAGCAAACCACTAAGAATGTAATTTCATTTTTTTATTACTACATTATCTTAAATTATAATAAATTTTACTATTTAAAAACGATTGTGCTTAGCATTATATATATGTAATCTTATAATTAAATATTAATATATATAAAGTACAACTAAAAATTTTTTTTTTATCAACCTAGGAGCACATTCAATTAGCTTCTTTGTAGTTTTTGTCAACTAACACTAATTGTTTTTTAAGCTATCTTCAAACACACCTTCAAAGTTTAACCTTCCCACAATTCATTGATTTTTACGTATGCTTCCTGTCTATTTATTAAGTCATGCTTACATTTATATATTAACATAGTTTCCTTTACTTTTCTTTTATTATTGTTTATTTCAATTTGTAATATTTTCATGTTATTATAATCAAAATTAAAACCATATATACATAATCTATTATGATCATAATCCATTACAATTTTGTTTAGTTTTTTTGAACTCTTTTTAATAACTGCAAGTGCTCTTTAGTTCTTTTCTTCAGTAGACATCTTGACTCATATATACACTACCACATTTACATCTTCATTTATATATGATAAAATTTTGATTTAAGAATGAGGTTTTAGCTTTTGAATTATTTATTATTTTGTGTAATACAAGAGGTGCATAAAATGCAATTTCACATACATCTTTATATATTTCCCTTATAAAATTCATTTGCTCATTCAAAATATATGGTATTGATGTCTATATTTTATTAAACACAATAATAAATAATTCATAAGTTAAACCTCATTTTTAAATCAAAATTTCAAAAATGGAGATGTAAATGTGGTAGTGAATATATAGGCAAATCAAGATGTACATTGGAGAAAAGAACTAAAGAGCACTTCCAATTATTAAAAAGAGTTCAAAAAGCTAAAAATTGTAATGGAAATAATAATGTTTCAACATCAGGTTTTTATGATCATAACAAATTATGTATATATGGCTTTAATTTTGATTATAATAACATGAAATATTACAAATTGAAAAAAACAATAATAAAGTAAAGGAACCTATGTTAATATATAAATATAAGCATGACATAAGCAAACATAAAAATCAAAGAATAGTGGGAAGGTTAGACTTTGAAGGTGTATTTGAAGATATCTTAAAAAAGAATTAGTGTTAATTGGAAAAGATTATGAAGCTAGTTAAAAATTCTCCTAGGTGGATAAAAAAAATTTAAAGCTGTACTTTATTTATTTTATCTGTATTTATTAACATTTAATTTTAAGATTATGTATATAACTTTAAAAATATGTAGGTATCAAATAATAATATCACTACAGATATATATATATAACCATAAGAAACTACATCACTAATTAGTTTCAATATTAAAATAATTAAATATTTGTTTTTACATTAAAAGAATATTTACATAAAAATTACTATTTCTAAAAGGAAATATATAACAAAATATGTGCCATGTATGCTGGATAACATATGACAGGAAAGATTATATGAATGATTTTCCTGAGTAATTTATTTTTTACAATTTTGTATAATTTTTGGTAAATAATACTACAAATTGTTATATTAGGTACTGTGGTGTAAAAATATTTTAGCTCAGATTATAAAAGTATACTAAATCCTAGTTTCTCTTTGAATTAATTACAAAATTAATTACTTTAACCATTTGATAATTACACTATATATATATTGTAATGGTCACTCAATCCATCCCTGATCACAGAAGGCACCATGAGATAACTACATATCTGGAAAATTTATTCACTGTGATCAAAATGGATGAGGATGATGGTTTGCACTGACTAGATTCAGGGAGAAACAAGAGATCTTAAATATTGTTTAGACAATTGAGAAATACAAGCACTAAGACAAGCATCAGCCAAATTAAGTTTAAACACATTTTAAAATTTTATTTAAGAGAGATATAAATTATAAAATAAAAGTTTATAACACAACGAATAGGATTATCTTAGGCGTGTACCAGAAAGAAAATTCAATGCTTTGGCAGACAGACTAATTTTCTAATAGTGTATTAGAAATGGGGGGAACAAATTTCCTTCAGTTGGGAATTCACAAAAACACTGATTTTCCCATTCAGAGATATGAAAACAATATGTTCTTGAAATAAATCAATGAAACCAGTGCCGACGAGCATTTCTTGGCCTGGAAAATATGTCGGGACGAGGAACACCATATTACTGGTAGAAGTTGCATTTTATAATATGTTCAAATCAAAGATGATTGATTTACCCCAAGAACAAAAGAAAAATATGATTAATACATCGGAGTATAAATTATACAAACAAGAGGAAATTTACATCTCCAATTTAATGAAATAATAAACTTAGAAAATACTCTGACATAAATGATTTCAAATTAATAAAATATTAAATCTAAAATGAAAGAAAAGCAGACATTTAAAACTGATGAACCACAACCAAACAATTGACCAAAACTAATCTGAGAATAATAATTAGAGTTCTCAGTGGGAGACAAGTAAATAATTATAAAACCAGTTATGTCTTCCCAAACATTTCAAGAAAATGAAATACTTATAATTACAAATAAATTTATAAACCAAGTTCTGAGTACATGCTCTGATAAAATTTAAAGCCACACATAAAGACTCAATAAATCTAGCAAGCAAATATAAATGCTGACCTAGATTTTTGTAAATTAAATTATCAGAGAGTGTACACGGGTTGAAAATATGAAAATATTAAATACTTTAGCAGAATGGTTTCTTTCACTATAATTTATAAAAGGGAATTAATATTAACATCTTGCTGGCAATTTATAAAAGAACAATACTAGTTTCCTGATTCCATATATGAAAATATACGGTCTTGCAGGGAATCAACGAAACAGCACCAGCGAGCATTTCTTGCCCCGGAATAATGCATCGAGACAAGAATGTCATATTGCCAGTAGGACAGCCATCCGATATACTACCTTTAAAGCAATTTGAGGTCGATTTACATGCGAGACAGAAGAAAAATATGATTACAATCTTACATAATCTAGAGAATAAGAAATCTCTAATTATAGAAAAACAGAACAATAAACACGATAAACCACCAGCCAAAAGATTTTGCGGTTTGCAAAGCACAAATACAGTATTTTAAATCAATTATTGGGCAATAAAATAAATACTGGTGAGCAAATTAAAATTACACAGGACTGCTGAAGCATTTATAAAAGTTAGGCCTATAATTAGAGATATATTAAGCATATAAAATTACAACCTCACTAGACACTCTTCGATAAACAAAATTGAAAGCAAATTTGAAATCTTAAAACTAAGATTCCGAGACACACTACAAAATACAATGAAAAACACATACCGTTAGTAAACAAAATTAAATAATTATTAAGGCTACAGAAATATTTCAGAATGAGCAGAGATTTAACAAAGAATTTACCCTAGAAAGAATAAAAGAAAAATCTTTACCTTATGGTAAAGCAAAGTTCGTGTATTTTCAAGGAGTGAACACTTTTATTTAAGTTCATATTTCAGGTGTTTTGACAGTAGCAAGTATAGAGGCATAGGGGATCTGGTTTATCTTAGACTTTTACAGCATGACTGAAGGACAGCTGGCAGGTGTGGGTCCATCATTTAACTAAGCTAGCAAGACCTTGTTGGTTATAAAATGTACAGTAGTATATTTTGACATCTTGGAGAAAGCAAAATTGTTTTAACAACTGCAAATTCTGCTTTTAAAGAAATTAAATGTCCAAACTGCTAAAAAAAATATGGTAAGAATGTTGAATGAGTTACTTGGACTAGCTAGTTGCAGCCAAGAATAAAACTATTGGCCTAAAATTTGCAGGGTTATTCATACCATGCTACATTTAACTTTCCTTGTTGAATTCTACACCTTAGGGCAGCGCAAATCTCAATCTCCCACTCAATCTAATGAAGAATTCTAACTAGGGATTATTTTAAACAAAAACAACAACACAAAATTAAATCTCCACTTTCAGAATGAAATTAGAAATGATTAAAATAAAAGAGATAGGAATGTAATTAACAAGCGGTGAAAGAAAACTTTTAAAATCAATTCTATAAACAAATTAAAATGACCTATTTTAAATATAACTGAGTTTGTGTTTTATACACATACTCTTATAAACAATTTTTTTTAAATAGCTTTATGCTTTAAATTTAATAAAACACAAAAGTTCTACTTTTAGAAATGATCTTTGAAATGGCTATTATCCAGTTCAATATATGTATAGTGTAATGGTCATATTTGCACATTCACACAACAAAATCCAGAGTCCTGGCAAATTATACCAAGGCTGATCTAGATGAGGGTTTGAGACCTTGAATCTGATTGCACCTCAGCTCCTCCACTAACATTCCATGACTTAATACCCTATGAATGACATATATGAGGTTACACTCAGAATCTCTTAATTCGCATGCCAGCATCAGCAAAGGGTAAAGCAAGAGACTCAGGGAATATTAACTAAATTACTATTATTTTAAATACACACACACATCTATAGCTGGCTAGATAATGCATATAATAATAGATAATACTATATTATATTCAAGTGAACTTAACTAAGATTTGGGATTGATTATGAATGAAACTCAGTACAAATCAAATAAACAAGAGTGCATTGAAGGACACATGCATGTGTAAACAATGATGAGCAAGCATCAGAATCTCATTGGATGCACTATAATTCAAGAGTATATAACACCTAATAATCCACAGTTTCTAATCATGCCCTAATTTTACTATGCCCTACCTATTAGACTTGTGATGGTTAAGTTGGTGCAAGAATGACTTGATCACTCTAACAATAAAAGTCATTTTATAACACTAATGAGCTGCAATAAGCTCTCTATGCAGATCATATATGTACAATTTAGATTACATATTCAGATCAATGCTGAAATATTACATTTTGGAGGGATGAACTGGAGTTTTGTAGTATGACTTCAGATACTATGGCATTATATATATTCTTAGAGATGTGCATGACTTGAATGTGTAGTTACTCAGGGGATTCAGCACCAAGTACTCAGTTCCCATGGACCGTACGGCTTGCCAATAAATTAAACATTTAGTCCGGTGACTGGAGCAGCTTATAAAAACAATCTGAACTCTTGTGTTCCAGTTTTAAAGAAGAACTGTCTGAACTAAGGAGATGGGATGGCCATTAAAACCAGAAACTCATTCATATAAAACATGTGCTTCCTAAAGACACATTTGCCACACTAAACATAATATTACTTAATAACTAAAATTACACAAAATTCTATAGTTTCATATACGCCAGTTCATAATTAGTATTCTTAAAACATGCTAAAAAGAAATGTTTAAAGTAATCTAATTTCTTAATCAATCTGCACAGTTTATAATATAACTGAAAAGAAGGTCAAAGCATACCTGGGACTTAAGCAATACATATAATATACTTTCTAACTTATTCTTGCATTTATTAACTAATTACTTTATTACTTTCAAACCTAATTTAAACAACAGTAATAATAATATGCTAAATATAATAGCTTAACAAATATATTTAGGTTTTCAGAGCAGAGATTTGTGTGTGTGTGTGCTAAAGAGCAAAATTACTTAATTCTGAGAGAACTTCTAATCATCTCTCCCCTCAAACTTTATTCATAAAATCAATCTCCATTCTGAACTGGGAATAGCATCAATTATAAAATAAACATATATAAAACAAATGAGAAAGGCATAACTACAGATTAGAAAGATAGGATAATAACTAAATAAGTTGTTATTAACAATCATTTAGAGTTTCATAAAAAAATAGGCAAGTTTACAGGTACTATTTTAAAAGTTAAATTATAATTTTAAATCATATTTTATAGTTTGAAATTAGCTTGTGGTTTATTAAACATTATTACAACTTAGATTTAAAAATTTGTGCATGTTATAGATAAGCTAGCTTAAGAGTTTTAGGGATTCATTTATAAAGTTTTTAGAGTTATTTTTAAAGAGCTCTGCAGGCAAAATTTGCTACCATGTCTTCTTTGTTGAGGCTCCTGTAGCTGATCCATCATTCTTGGCTGGGCTGGTGTGATAACTTCTGATGCTTTCTGCTGGGCAGGCTATGGGTCTCAAACTCTGGCTTGAGCAATGACCATTCCCTGCAAGGGAGAAGTAGTGGTTGCTTTACTCAAAAGTTCTCATGGTAAAAAGTTAACAACTGAACCTCTCTTAGCCAAACTTAAAGTTATTTATACTAGAATAATCTGTAATTCGAGTGATCTGTTTACAACTTTTACTAAATTTTCATAAATAATTTAAAATGCATAAAAAATGAAACCTTTGGCCATTTCTTTGGCTATAACAATAATGGTCAAACAGGTCACTTTTTGTTCTTAGTTTTTATTTTAAAAGACATTAAAATTTTGTCTCCAAGTTTGATTAATTAATTGCAGATGGTTTTTTAAGAATTACAAATGTTTATAACAACAGAATTTTTTTTAAAAGAGTTTAAGTTCATAAACATTTTAATATATATGTGCATGTGTGAAATTGAAATTTATATACGAAAGCCTTTGAATAAAGAATTTTTATTAAAGATAATGCAAATTTAAATTAATTTAAGAGTTGTAATGCTTTTAAATTTATTGCATTATGGCTTCCTTTGCATATATATATGTAGGAAATTACACACATATAACAATGTGCTTGGACTTAATTTAAATTATATCATTTTATTAAATTTTAAATTTATAAAGGCATATGCATCATATGCGTGCGAATATTAATATGGACTATTGCATGTGTGCACCTATACAATTACATGCACATACACATAAATATACACTATTACATTAAAAATAATCCCTGGAAGCTTATATATGTGGACTGGGATGGGTTTGAATTAGAGAAAAGATACCGTTTCAATATCAAAAAATTATCAGCAACTTTAAAATCAAATAAGTTATATGATGAATATAAAACAGCTACACAGATTTGGAAATCATAATTTCAAGCCATCAATTTAACTGTCATGCAAAGTTGTTCATGAAATACATGTAAAGTGATAGAATAGTCCTCTTTATATTGGTAGATAATCATTGTACAATGGTAGTAGACAATGGTCGCAAAATGAGGATGGTGCTTATAAATTTAAAATCTGCTTAATTATGCTTATCTCTATAAGCAAATCAATATAAAAACATTATATTGTAATGGTCAAGTTTTGTACTTTTGCATAACGGAATCTACAATCTATGTAAAGAGACCCAAGTTGATCAGACCAGGAGTGCGATGTCCCAAATTCAACCACACTTAAACTCATTTGCCAGTACTCCATGACTCAAGACCCTATTAATGACTACACCTGAAGTTACACATAGTATACCCATCTTTCGCAGTCAGCATAAGGCAGAGAGAAACAGGAGACTTGGAGATTTAAATATATATATTAGCTAATTTAATTGCTACCAGCATGAAATTAAAGATAACTTTTATAAATGGTAATTAATGCATATATAGTTATATCACACATATGTAATTAACTAAGACTGAATTGGATTAAAATATGAATGAGAAATAACATGAAACCAGAATAAATTTGACATATATTTATTAATCAAACAGGAACATAAATTAATGTGGGAAAAGCACGCAGACTTTATAACATGAGGATTAAGCATGTCTCCTCATTAAATCTTTAATTATTAATATGAAGATACATTTAAAAAATCACTAAGGGGTGCATAAATAAGATTCTGTCAATTCCTACTGAAAGTGGTAGCTCCTATTATAAAAATGCTATATCAGTCAGGCAAAATATTTACTATCTTTTCTTTTTTTAAATATTTTATTTAAATAAATATTTTAGACAAAATATTTATTGTGACATTACTACTTTAATAAAGTATGAGCATATAACTCAGCTCAGGGTAGAGATTGAACCCAGAAACCAAAGATATAAATTTCAGGTTAATACTGAATAATTAATTAAATTATGGGACTTAGAATCGACTATATGAGATCACTCACATGCTACAGCATTGCAAATTACAATAACAGAACACCTGTGGATAGATTAGAGTCAAGGGTTTTCATGATAAACACCGATACCCTGGAACCGAGTTTCATGCTGCTAAAAGGTCAGGGATGGCTAACATGACTGCCTGGAATTATACATCAGGTCTTACTAGTGTGCACCCCAAAAGAAGGTAAGATGAGGTGAACTTTTCTGAGGTTCCATCTTAAGGAGAAGATGCGGCAAAACATTAAACATTGAACATGAATTTGATACCTAATCCGCCAAGCAAAAGTATGACATTAATTATTACAAAATACAGGCAATAGCCTGATCAGTATTACCATTATGAGCCAATTCTAACAATACTATATAATCAAGTGACATTAGAAGGGTAAAGAAAATATAATAAAACTCTTGGTTTATAGGTTTCAATCTATATATATATATATATATATATATATATATATATATATATATAAGTTATTACAAGGGAGGGGAAAGTATATTGATCAAATGGCCAAATAATTACTGAATATACTTTTGTATTACTAAGACTAGTACCTTACGCTATTCAGAAATCTCATTAAGATGTAAATTTAATAGCAGGCCACAATACATTTAAAATTAAATAAGAATTAAAGGAATGTGAACCAGGGAGCATCAAGAATGTCATTAAAAAAATAATTATGGGGAAGATATTTGCAGTTATATTCCTGAATATTTATTGCATTTAAATGCTTGATGCTTTGAGGCATTTGCATATGAATAACAAAATAATAATAAAGAAATATTATAGGCACAACCACAGTGATAGACAATGAAATAAGCATAGGTTACATTTAGTTTAATTTCAATAATTATGCGCTTTTAATGCTCATTAAAGAAGTAATATTTATTAATAATTTATTTAAAGCTTAGCACTTTCAAAGCTCTATGGCTTCATACTCATAGCTGTGTGCGGTTGATAGTGATGAGGGGGAGTATTCAAATTTATGTTAATTAGTTAGATGTTTCAGTGTTTTATTTAAAATACTGTTTGAATTAGTTTGTCCATCTTTTTGAAATAGTGAAACAGGTGTCTTTTCTATTAATTGATTGGGTGTCTTATTTATGAAATATGCCTCTTTTATTTTGTGCCTATGGTCATTTCTCTCTTTTCACACTATTCTGGGATTGGTGGGTTCAAATCTGTGTCCAATAGCTTTTTCATGTTCCAAGAATGCTGATGTGGACTCCTTGTTATTCAGTGCCCTTTTATACATATATATGTGCTGGGATGCTCTGTTTGTAATGGTAGTTTTTGTTTCCCCATAAAATGAGGCTCTGCATCCGGTCTGAGGGCATTATATTTGATACACCACTTGAGATGTTGATTTGGGATCAAATTTACTTTTGAATTGTTTATTAGTCTATTGGTGTTGGCTGAAGTGCAGAAACCAATAATAAATTATTTTGATAATGTTTTAGCTAAATATTTGGCAATGTTAGGTATATATGGTATAGTTATTCGTGGTTTATTATCTCTGATTCTGCCTTGCTGATTTATTTTTGCTTGGAACTGTGTTATTCTTTTAATTATGTGTCTAAATTTATAGCCAACAGATATTAGTTCCCTGATGTATTTAATATGTTATCTCTTTTGTCTGAATTACATTTACATAAGTAATTATTTCTATGTAGAAATGCATTCAGTCCAGCATATTTATGTGAGTTGGGAACTATTGCACTCTGATGCATGTATCCTCTAATTTCTAGGGGTTTGATGGTCATGCGGTACATTAATTGTTTATCTTATTTTTGTATGTCTATGTCCAGTTTAATTAAGATATTTGTAAAGATATAGGCAATTTATACAAATGATATATTTTCTTTAATGAGAATGTATAATAAAACATTTATAGGAATTAGAAAATTACATTAGTTTATAGTTTGCTAGCTTTAAACTTTTAAGTAGAAATTTTGGATTTAGAAATAGTTTGTTAACACAGAGCTCTGCAGTTATAGGTTGGCATTACCAATTACTTACTGGACTGAATAAGCAGGTGTTGGTTTTCATGTATTGTGGTGGTCTTCTTGAGCAGGCATAGCTGAATGGTTTCTTGTGCAGCTCTAGTGGTTGAAGCATTGGCTAGCAGTGGTTGCTCCATTCTTTCAGTGAATTTAAAAGCAGCTGTCCCTTTCTCCAGTCAGATCTTTCAAAAATCAATCTGAAGTGGATTCAGCATGGTGAAAGATTCTATGCAATACTTTATTACCATTCTATTTATTATTTTTATTATTACAATAGTTTTTTAATTAATGGCCATTTTATTTGTATTATATATATACATTCAGTTTCTAACTCAGAAAGGAGAATAAATTCTATTATATTTAAATCTTTGTTCTGTAAGAGTTAGAGCAGTGATTTTTAGATTTTAATGGCTAATAAAAGCTAAATTCTATTGTTCACATGTAATAATTGACAACAAATTTAACAAACAAAATAATACTAATGGAATTGTAGCAAGGCTTTAAGTAAAAAAAACAAAGAATATTAGGATTTACTTTAATTTCCCTGTTTTCTTTTATTTTTAATGATGCATTCTCTTTATTTTAAATGACCTGCATATATTCACTCTTTATTTTATCTGTGTTGAATACAAGTTCAGAATTTTTTTTAAATATATTCTTGCTATAAAATAATACACATGGTTTTATTTAAAAAAAACAACAACTGGTGTATTCAGAAAATCCTACACATTTATCTGTATATGTGTATATTAATGACATAGATGTATTTTTACTACATATATACTGAATAATAATCAAATAATTTTACACTTCACAAAATTTATCAAGAATAAATGATAGATATACAATTCAACGTACAGGAAAGCAATACTTTGATTTTAAAACAGATATTGGTAGAGTTTTAAATGATGTAGTTTATTACTAAAATATAAGTAGTTTTAGCTTGCAATATGGCAAGGGTCTTCAATGTAGTCAGTAGTATGCACCCTGGGCTAATTTTACAATTTTTGATGTGTGATGATTAATTTAATGCCACAATACTTTCGTTTCATTTTTAATTTATGGTCCAGTTTAAAAAATTATTTTTATTCACTTAGTATATTTGTAATGTATTGGTGATATTTAGACTTTTGTATTGAATATGGGTCATAATGCCACACCATTCAATATGAAATAGTAAAAATGTCAAAGATAAAAATCTTGTACATGGTTACACAATAATGTGTATGTAGAATTCTATCAGTTATGATAACTGTTCATTTGCAGAATAATTTTGTGTTAAAATTGTTTACATTTTCTGATGTATGAAAGTTTTTATTATGCCTCTTAAAGAAGTATACTCAATTATATTCAATTGAATATTATATATATATAGTTTCATCAAATTACCAGTAAATGAAATTATGCCAATGTGCTTATTGTGTCAAAAATATTTTTCTATTGAAGCAATAAAACCATCTTGAATACAAAAACGTCTTCATACTAAACATAAAGATAAAAATGAAAACTTTGTAGAATATTTTAAAGATATTTATGAACAATTTTAAAAAAAACATAATATATAACCTCAATATTTGAAAAGTATTCAAGAAAATTCAACAGCATTCCTGGTTCAAAGTCCAACTTTAACACACAATAATAATAAAAAAAAAATATTTAACTTCCATATTAAAAAAAATAATACACATACATTAAATCGACACTAATGATATTTTATTTACTAAAAATAAACACACACCTCTATGTATATTATATTATATTATGGCATTACACTTTAAATAAAAACATTTTGCCCATAACTCATTCCGCAATAACATATGTTGTGAAAACAAAATAAACTCTTACACCATTAATTATATTTCATAACCTGAACATGTAAATAATAATGAGTGCAATAAATCAAAGATATCAAGAGAGTAATGTAATCAAAATCAAACTTTTCATTAAAATCAAAAAAACAACAACTCAGATTTCTAACATTACAATATATATATATATATTAAAGCAGTAACCTAGGCAGTATAACTTTTACATCTGTAATAATTGTTAATAAGTAATAATAATCAAAGAGATACTTTTTTATATTTCTAATTTTATACTTGAAATTTTTTTGAATAAACTTTGGTTTAATTGGTTAAAAAAATTAAACATCAATATAACTTTAATGTTATCAATGTAACATTGATATTAATTTATTAACTTTAATGAATAGGGTTTTATCAAATGTAAAATTAATATTAAATATAGTACAAAATCATTTCATCACATGCAAGAACAAACATATTGCTTCAATACATTTGTGATAATAGGCTTTCTTATTTATTAAAGTAAATACAAAGTGGACCTACATAGTTTAATAGATGATAGATTGGAACATTCTAGAAATAAAAGGTTTTATATTTAAGCTTTATTTTTTTTACTTTGATCCTTGAACATTACATGATTATCTAACAAAAACATTTAACTATATATTTCAACAAAAAATTAAAGATATTTTTAGTATTTCCTAAGTTAGTTATTTCATAAAAATCATTATGTAACTACAGATAATATCTGCTAAGATGACTTTGATAAAACAGTGATATTACATGGAGATTGATTTATTTTTTCACTTTAACAAAATTATTTTTTGAAGATCATTCAGTTCTGAATGTATTGTTTTAGGGAAAAAATTACCAAGATAGAATGATGATTGTTATGACATGTGAAAGTGTGCTTTCAGGACTTGAAGCAATTTTCCAGATGAAAATTGGTTCCAGAAAAAAAAATCTTACATTTAAAATTTATGGGAAATAAAATTTTACACACCAACTCATAAAGTATTTAATTAATTTACTATTTTATTTGTTTTATTCTTTTACGTGCAAATATGTATAGGTTCATATTATGCATCTCTGTACCAGAGCAATGAAAAGTTAATACCAGGAACTATAAGTGCATAGTCAGATTTAGTATATTAGTATTAGATCTGCTGTGAAATATCAAAGCTGTACTAGGTTAGGATTAATTTTAGCATTAAGTTTAGGATTAGGGTTGAGGTCAAGATTCATCATAACATGTTAATACTAAAGTATCTCAGATTTTAGTTTTAAGCTGACTTTTGGTAAGTTAATTAATCATTTATCCACTTTTTCTTTTAAACTTTATCATTTTAAAGAAAACTATTATGATCATGTCTCCCATAAACATGCTTTACAAGTTGTTTTTGCTTTTAAAAAGAATCATCTTATACAACTTGCTTCAACAACACATCATACTAATAAAACAGGCAAAACTCTCTATACAGTATTGCCATTCGATGCAAGCCAGAGTAATCAATGGATTCCAGAAGGATTGTGCATAAAATCCCTATCTAGTGCCTACTCATCAATATCCCCAGACTAGTTTCTGGCTTGTGGTCTTCATCAGTGAAAAGTCTTGGATCTGAGAGCACTGCACCTAGATCTTAGGATCTAATGCAACCCTCCAGCAGCCACCTTTTATCTCTACTTAACTACAAAACTATGAGAATAAAATTGAAAACAATAATGTTTTCAATCTAAGCTCATTATCTTAAATAGTCAGATAGGTTTGAACTCAGTTCAATACCCATACATTTTGGTATGGAGAGTTTTGCCTGTGTTAATAACAGTTATGAGCAAGCATATGAAATGGTGATCATGTGATATTTGGTGGTTTAACACATCATACTGTTCATTTTTCTGCATTTTTATTTACATAATTATTTCTTTTTACAGCATTTAATTTTTTTACAGTAAAACATTTTGTTTTGTATTCTTTTATGTTTTTATTTCTTGAAATAAAGTTCATCTTTGTAAAAAAAAAAAAAAAAAGATTGCTATTGTTTTTAATAATAGTAATAAAAAAGTTTGTGAGTGTTAGTTGTTTTTCAGTTATTTATTTATTTTCATACATTTCATTTCAATATGACTTGTTCTATATATGCGTTATTCACATTTTTTTAAAACTTGCGTAATTTCAATCTAAAAATTACATGGTGATATTTCCGTAATAAATACAAATTCATCCGTAATTCATCATTTGTTATATATAATTCATAGAAGATAATATTTTTTTCTTAGTTATATTATTTTTGTTAATGTTGAAGCTGATTTTCCAATTAATTTTAAAAATTGTCTCAATAGAAAAAGATAAATCCAATCAATCTATATTAAATAGAACATAAAAATTTACAATATCCTTTTCATAAGAATTCTGTATTACTTTAAAGTGAGATGCTATAAACATTGTCTAAAAATGTACTGATTCACTTATTATCATTTTAAAAACTATATATATATATATAAAATAAAAGTTAGTAATATGGATATCTTTCCATTTTTTAAATGTAATTCATTCTGTTACTTTATAATGCTACAATGGCTATAATGCATTACATTGAACAAAAATGGTTGAATATATTTTCAGACAAAAGTATGCTTAAAAATTAATAATTTAAAATAATTTAGAAATTGTATTTTTGCGATGCATCATCATTGATTTTCATCACAAAAAAAAAAAAAAGGAAAAATAACGGTAAATTTTATTTCTTTCGTTGTTTATTGATTTTTTAAAGTATAATTATTATAATTTTAAAGGATTGCATCTTAGACAAATATTACATATCTATAAATAAATAGATAGCTGGATGGACGGGTAAAATGGATGGATGGATGGATAGATAGATAGATAGATAGATAGATAGATAGATAGATAGATAGATAGATAGATAGATAGATAGATAGATAGATAGATAGATAGATAGATAGATAGATAGATAGATAGATAGATAGATAGATAGATAGATAGATAGATAGATAGATAGATAGATAGATAGATAGATAGATAGATAGATAGATGTGAAAATGTATTCTGTAGTATTTCATAGATATAGGTTATCCAAAAAAGCATTGGGATTAAATACCATGGATAAATCAGTCCCAATATATAATTTTAACCAGATGAATATATTTTAAAATTTTATATGAATGTTAAATTTTATCAGAATCTTTTAAAATGCAAGGTCAAAACATAATTGTTTATCAACTTTAGAACTTAATAAAATCAAAGTGTCCCAATTATTTTATAGATATATATTTCATGTCGCTTAATTAAAAACAATTTAAAATCATAAATATTCAGTCAGATTTTTATATTCATGTTTATCTTAATAATTTTTTTAATAATTTATTTAGTTTAGCTTATATATGGAAAATTTTGTGGTGAAATTTAACTATTGTTTGTATTAGAATATATTCGATATATATATTCGATCTTTTAAAAACTTTTCTCAGAAAAATAAAATTCTGAATAAATACTATAGAAAATGTACATAAAGGAAAGCTCTGAATAAATACTATAGAATATGCTAAGCATGCTTTTGACTAACTGGTAGTCATATTTATAGCAATCGTCCAAGAAGCTCGTGACTTTTATAAAAGAAAAAAACCAGAGTGGGAATTTGCATAATATTTGAATATAGGATGTAAATAAGTTATTTTAAATGAGCCATATTTTTGATAGAGGAATGGGGGATTCTTTTTTGTTGATTGCATGTATACATTTGGTAAGTACACAACAAACTCAGCCTTAATGAATTCTATATATTTATAGATATATATGATCACATTTAATCTACAAATGTCCACATTGATTCAAGAAGAATTAGACTAATTGAAGAAGTACTACTAATTGAATGGTTTATTTTATTTTATAAGATGTTCCAACATTAGAAATGATAGAGGTGGTCATAATCCCAAGATCTTTACTCTATCATATACCACATTACTACAGCACCAAACCACATAGAGTAATAATTATTTTGATAAATTCTGGATTATAAAACATATTAAAAAAGTTATAAACAAGTTATTTTTGAAAATATTAAGTAATTTTGCAACATCATAGAAATATAAATAAATTACAAACTAAGATCATTATTTTTTTGGTGATATATATTTCCCTTTCTATAAGAGCTAGATCATTTTTAGTGATAAAAATTAGATTTTAAAATCAAACCCATAATATAAAAAAGTAAAAAAGTATGATGTAATAAGATGTCTATTTCAAGAATTCTAATAATAAATGTAATTAAGAGAAAATGGTAAAATTATGTTTGTTTCCATATACAACATTTAATATAAAAGAGAAAAGTGTTTTGTAAATGTACAATATGTATAATACTTTGTAGATAACCTCAGTATCTTATCATTTTTATTTTATTTATGCAATACATATGTCTTCTTGTATACCATCAATATTTATTCATGCAATAAACTTTCATAAGCCTATATAAAAATCTCATGACATGCTATATGTATTGCTGTGTGAGTATACTTTTAAAAACAGTTTAAGAGAATTTTTTTAAAGACAAGATTCAAAAGATGAGAAAGTAATATTTTTTTACATTAAAGTTATGGAGTTTAGATTTATTCAGATATACATATATAAATAATTTTAACTTGAAAGAAAAGAAAAACATTTTTTAAAATGTTTTAAAATATTCTTTGTTCTAATAAATCCTCGTCAGTAATTTATTTAAAAAGCTTTGTATGAAGATTGTGATAAAAACAATATGAATGCAGAAACTGATTATAGCAACTCCAAAAAAATGTTGTCACTAAGATGAAATCACACAAGAACATTTTCAAGTCAAGTCAACAAAGATTGGAAAAGTATCCAATACAATTTTCACATCATGAAGGCATCAACAATTGATTCTATAGACATTAAAAAGTATGAAGAGAATAAAATAAGCACGAATGAAGTAGTAAATAATATGGAGATCAGATAACTTCAAAATATAGAATTATCAATAAGTATCATAGATATGTAATCAAATATAGGACATCTTATAAGATGGACAATTGAAATCTTAAACCGGATTCCAAGAGATTGTAAAAGACCCAGAAAAAGACTACATGTGAGATGAATGTATGAAATAAGAAAGTGTGCAGGAGTGATGTGGAGAAGAGAAGCTAAAGATCGGAGAATATGGATTGAACTTGGAGAGACCTTCATCCTGCAGTGGATTGATGATGGTTGATGATGATGATAATGAGCCTTATAATATCTGCACTACTTGTTACATTTTTATAAGAGAGAAGCATTCTTTATATTATTAAAAGTTCATATAATGCCTTGAATATATGCCACATAATAAAATTTCATAAGAATAATGAAACATCTAGAGTAAATAACATTGTTCATGACTCAAAGATATGTTTTGAAATACATGAGGGATTACATAATTCATTTTGCATATAATATAATAATCAGTAAAAGGAAGTTGACCAAAAGTTCATATTATATGCAAAGTAAATACATTGTAATTACAACAATTATTTTTCTTTGACATTCCATCAATGTGTGTATGTATGTTTGTATAGATATATTTTTATAAAATTATAATTAAAAGTAATTCTTTTAAAACTAAGATTCAAAAGATTAGAAAATTATATTTGCTTAGGTTTAAAATTATGAATTTTATATTTATTTAAATATATGTAAATAATTTAATGTTTTATTTTTACATATTTTAAAGTGCATTTTTGTTTTTGATAAATTGTCTCTGTGTAATTAACTAAAAAGGAATGAAATGTAACAGATAATTGATTCAAGAACTAATTAAGGAGTTTGAACAACATAAAACAACTATGAAAAATAATGTAAAAATAGAAAAGATATGTTAAAAAATTTCTCAGGTAATTAAGTCTTATTATCTTTTATTTTTGGCTATGAAAACATGTTTCGAATGTTAACTACATAGAGGTTATTTTAATGCAAAACAATACCAAGACTTATTAGTGATCTTTAAAAAACTCATTAAGATATCTTATTAATATAATTTTTAGTCATTAAATTATATCTCATTTTTCCATGATGGCTAAACAATATTTCGCAAAGTCTTTCCTTTCTAATTTAAAAATTGTTTAGTTATATAACAAAACTCTTATTGAAATAATATATAATTAATATCTTTTATGTGAAAAAATGTCAGAATTTTTTATGCACAACCAAATAGAAACCTCTAATAATTTCCGCAGATATTTTTTGTTTTAACGAGTCATTGTAGTGTGGTCTATACGTGTGTTATATATGCTAAAATATGTAGACCACTGAGTAGAAAAACCTCTCTAATAGTTTTCCAATAATGCCCTATTTATCATGCTTCTGTGAGAAGTTTAATGCAGTAATAAAGAGATAGATTCAGGACCTTTCTAAGAGTCCATGGATGGATTTCTAAATGAGATAACTAAAAACAAATTCTTAATGAAGTTAAAATAAATATCCATTATATTCATGTTCAAAGGTTACATAACTTGAAACAAAGATCATATTATATACATGAATTTGTAAATTCCAGACAGTAAAGATTCTTAATATTTTTCCATCTTTTATCTATATCTTAGAATAAATAAAATACTCCTGTAAAGCTAAATACCTGAGTAAAATAGCCTATGCTCAATTTTAACATTTATTTTTTCAAATTTTATAAAACCTATATTTTAAATCTAATCATCATTTAGTGCATTAACTATATTGAGAAGCTCTTCAATATATGTATCATCATCATCATCATCATCAACCATTATCAATCCACTGCAGCATGAAGGTCTCTCCAAGTTCAATCCATCTTTTCCTATCTTTAGCTTCTCTTCTCCACATCACCCCTGCAAACTTTCTTATTTCATCCATCCATCTCACATGTGGTATCTTTCTGGGTCTTTTACAATCGCTTGGAATCCAGTTTAAAATTTCAATTGTCCATCTATTATCATCTCTTCTAGCAATATGTCCAGCCCAACTCCACTTCAGTCTTTTAATTTTTTCAAGGATATCAGTAACACCTGTTTGTTCTCTTACTTGTTACTCCCAACATGCATCTCTCTATACTCCTTTGAGTGATTTGAAGTCTCTGTATTGCTCTTCTATTAAGTGTCCAAGTCTCAGATCCATAAGTAAGAACTGGCAAAACACATTTATTAAAAACCTTCCTTTTCAAACACATAGGCATATTTCCTTTTATTATCAAGTTATTTCTACCAAAAGCACTCCAAACAAGTTTAATTCTATGATTAATTTCATCCATTATGTTTCATCTGTATTAATAATCTGACCAAGGTATTTGTAACTGTTAACTTCTTCTAATTCATCATAATCAATCTTTATTTTCATATTTTGAGAAAATCTATTAAACATTACTTTAGTCTTTTCAACATTTATCTTTAGTCCTACTTTCATCTGATAACTCCTGCAACATTTCCTGTAACTCTAAAGCATTATTTGCAAAAACAACTACATCATCTGCAAAATCTAAATGACTTAAATAATCTACATTTACTTTCACTCCTTTAGCTTCCCATTTTAATCCACAAAATACTTCTTGCAGCACTGCTGTAAAAAGTTTTGGAGATATGGAATCACCCTGTCTTACACCCTTCTCAATGTTGACTTTCCTACTATCATTATGTAATCTAATTGTTGCTGTTGCATTTTTATAAATATTCTTTAAAATATGACAATATCCTGGATCTATACCTTGATGATCCAATGCTTTAATCACTGAAGAAATATTTATAGAATCAAAGCCTTTTCATAATCTACAAATCCTAAGCATAATGGCAACTCATATTCATTTGTCCTTTCTATAACTTCTCTCAATACCTGGATATGATCTACTGAACTAAAACCACTTTTAAATCCAGCTGTTCTTTGGTTGGTGGAAGTCCGTGTTCTCTGTAGATGGTTGTAATTATCTTGTAAAAATTTTGTATAAAACTGATAAAGACTGATAGGTCTGTAATTTCTAATACTTCTTTATCACTTTTTAAATATTAATATTAATACCACATTCTTCCAATCATCTGATACATTTATATCATTTAGACATTTAGAATATAACTTTGCTAAAAAAAATTCTATTTCTTTACCGCTTCTTTTAATATATCAATTATAATTCCATCATTACCTGGAGCTTCCCTTTCTTCATAAATTTAATTGCATGTCTCACCTCCTCATTCAAAATTCTGGGCAATTCAGAAGATATAATAGGTATAGGAGGTACTTGTCTTTATTACTATATATTCTTGATAGAAGTATTCTACACATTTCATATGTCACTCTCTTTTAGTAATATGCCATCTTTTTTCTTATTGCAGATATAAATTTCCTACCAATACCAGAATGTTGTTTTACACTCTTTAGACTTTTATTCTCTTCTACAGCTTTCCTTGCTAGTTCACAATTATACTTTCTTATATCTTTTCAACTCTTTTCACCATTTTACAAAATTGAGATTTCAATCCTTTTTAATGCATCATTTTTGATATCTTCATATTCCTTCTTTCTTCATAAATTCTCTAGTCTCGTAGAAATTTTATTGGTCAATTCCTGCTTTTTCTACCAGCTATCTTTGTGGCATTTTAAAAGTGTATCAGTTATTTTCCTATTATTTTTTCAAATCTGAATCTTGTTCAAAATCTACTAATACTTGAAACTGATTGGTAAGTTCTAATTTAAATTCATTAAATGTTTCTGAACATTAGTAATATCAACTGTAAATATTTTTTCTTAATATTTTTGTCTCTCTAGTTTTGCTTAACTGTATCTTACATCTTACTAATCGATGATCATTCCTGTGTTAAATTTATTAAGAACATTACAACTTAAAATATGTATTTTCTGTTAGTCAAAATATAGTCCAATTCTGCTGTACCTTCATTTGGATGCTTCCAAGTCCATTTTCTTTTAACCTTTTTCTCAAAAAGAATTCATAATATAAAGTTTTCTTTTCTGCAAATTCCACAAGTCTATGTCCTCTCTCTGCTATTACCAAACCAAAATTACCTACAGCATTTTCATCTTTCATTTGTTTACCAATTTAGCATTAAAGTCTCCCTTAACAATTTTAAAATGTTGTTTACTCTGATCAAAAGCCTTTTGTACATCCATATAAAAATCTATTATTTCATCTTTATGAGAACTTGTTGGGTCATAAACCTGAATTATCTACATTTGGTATCTGCTATTAAGTTGTAAAACTAATCTTGCCACCCTGTCCGAAACACTATCAATCTCTACAATGTTATTCTTCCATTTTTTATTTATAATGAATCCTACTCCACTTGTATTTCCAATATTTGTGCCTCTATAGTGGAGTACTGTCCACTTTTTAAATGAATTGTTTCTTCACCTTTTCTTCTAACTTCACAAAGTCCAGTAATGTCCCATTTATATAAGATAGTTCTTCTTCAACTCTTGCAATCTTCCTTCACTTGAAGGTGATCTGGTTGTAAGTACCTAAATAAAGTTGTTTGCTATTAACTGAAAGGGACCCTGATTCCTCTTGGAGGCCTTAAGGAACCGACGGGCAAATCAAGTCCACTCCATTGTTCTTGTCTTGCGCGGTATTACTATGTGATTATTCATATAGTATACAAACATGGTGGGGCCACCAACACCCTAGCCGCGGGGTTTATTGGCTTTACTCCGGTTTAAGAATTTTCAATATATACAAAGACAGACAAAAATACAGACCTTATTCCCAGGAGGCTGTAAAGTCACCAACCAAGGCCGTGGTGGCTGAAGGCGAGGGGAGAACCTTTGCGGATCGGCGCTTGGAATATATATATATATATTGATAATACAATTATAAGGAATTTGAACTCAGACATTCAAGCTCTCTATATCTATTCAATCTATCTTATACAATTGATACACATGATGACATACATGTGAAAAACAAATGGTCTCCAACATATGTATTTTGCGCCGAACCAGCACTCATCAGTTGATCCACATCACTATCTCCAACACATATATACAATCACTGCTCAGTTTATATTAAGATAACAAATCTTCAAACTTTAATGGATAAGCTTCAATCTTCACCACTCTCCAACTCTTCAGGCATCCATTAAAATTTGAAGATTTGCTATCTTAATATAAACTTATTGAGCAATGATTGTATATATATATATATATGTGTGTGTTGTGTGTGTCTTGGAGATGGTGATGTGGACAAACTGATGAGTGCTTGTTCAGCATGAAATACGGATATTGGAGATCATTTATCTTTCTCACATGTATGTGGTCTTGGGTATTAGTTGTATAAGATAGATTGGATAGATATAGGAAGCCTGAAAGTCTGAGTTCACGTCTCTTATAATTACATATTGATACACATAAATATTAAACACTGCTAATAATACAAAATATCACAACATAATACAGGTGGATATAATGATATTATTTTTATTTTGATAATTTAAATGTGTAAGTAGGATGTCAAGCAAGATAAAACCGATAAGGAATCAAACAGTTATTATGCTTTGTCATATTGCTACGTTGCCTAGATATTTATAATTGTCTTTAAGCCGAATGCTTTGCATAAAACAATTAAAAAATACTAAGAATATTCCTGTCAAGTATAACTTATATTTAATACATATACTGTACCATATTTTTTAATATTAAATAAGTTTTAACTGAAAAAAAAATCAATTGATAAAATATCAAATTAAATATCAGTACATTTGCTCTCTTTGGTTTGGAACGTTAAGAATCTATTTTCTTACAGGTGTCTTTCTCTCATTTCTTTCCACACCCGACAGACTATTACTCAGATGTCCGGTCTGTGATAGATTTTGCCAGCGGAGCGTGAGCTGTCACTAAAGATTGGGGCATGTCAGATAGTTGTCTGAATGTAGTATGGGTCGGCAGGTGAATGCATACATCAGCGGCACGTTTTCTTAATAAACAGGAAAACTGACTGCTGACAAATGGTCTCCGAGAGCGATTATTTTTAATTCAATTTATATTGAGGTAGTGATGAGAGATAAATCTATTCAAATAGAATAACAATATATACTGATAATGAATATAAATTTTGAAGTTTTAAATCTGCTCTACTAGATTTCTTATTTATAAAATATTTAAAATAATCTTTAAAAAAAAAAAAATCTAATTAAATTTGTATCAGTTGTATAAGATGGAGTGGATAGCTATAGGGAGCTTGAAAGTTTGAGTTTAAATCCCTTCTAATTACATTAAGTTCAGTATAGACAATATCATCATCATCATCAACCATTATCAATCCATTGCAGGATAAAGATCTCTCCAAGTTAAATCTATCTTCTCCGATCTTTAACTTCTCTTCTCCAAATCACCCCTGCCCACTTTATTTCATCCATCCATCCATCTCACATGTGATCTCTTTCTGGATCTTTTACAATCTCTTGGAATCCAGTTTAAGATTTCAATTGTCCATCTATTATCTCTTCTAGCAATATGTCCAGCCCAACTCCACTTGTCTTTTAATTTTTTCAATGAGGTCAGTAACACCTGTTTATTTTTTTATAGACAATATACTTGTATTTAAATATTAAATATATATATGTAGAAAGAATTACAAGAGAAATAACGTCTAAATATATAATAAAAAATACACTATAAATAGATAAAAAATAAATAAAGGGAGAATAGATATTCTTCCGAGTAGAAACAAGTAATATAAATTATTCTAGAGATTAGCTTCAACTTATAAAATAAATAACAGACCTGTACTAAAAGTGATTGTGTTGGAAGCTGAATGAAACGATGAAGTAGCATCTTTTATGAAAAAAGTTTGTAAAAAAAAAAAAGGGCTATAAATATCTAAATTGTCTCAGTAATTGTGTGCAAATACCTGATATAATAGGAGTACATTTTTGATATTATGGATGTAATTCTGAACCTTGAATTTTAAAAATGATAGAAAATTTTTTAAAAAAAAAAAAGTTGAACTTTTTTGAGTTCAAATCAAATGTTGGATCCTGAGTAAGTAAAAAACTACTAAACTATATATTATTTACAGAATAACATTCTCAGGGCTCATAACTGCTTTTCCTAAACATTAAAAAAAAGCTGTGTAAGTACTGTAAATAGAAATGAATTCTTAGTGAAAGGAATCAATAAACATTTTACAATTAAAATAATATCCAGAATAAGTGGAATATATCTTGTCAGAGGTTAACATATATATATAAACTCTAATGCTTACTAATATGAAATATCATGAACTTCAAAAAAGATCATATATAGCTGCATAGAACTTCAAATTATTTGTTCCTGTATTGAATTCTATGATAACAAATGTTATATTATAGTGATAGTACTACTCAAAAAAGTAATGTAAAATATGAAATATTGTTGAAAAATTCCGAACTCATATTTCAAATTATTATAATTCTTTATGATTGGTAATAAATACAAAATATTCATTATCCAACCTATCATTTTTATTTATAAAATGTGGCAATAACATTGTTATTATTGGATTTATGAAATATGACAATAGGATGATTATTGTATCATGATATTAAAAACAATTCTTATTCCATAAACTCATCATAGGTTTATAGGTGCAAACTATTTGAATATTTTGAAGCAGACAATAACAATAATAAATTTCTTGTAAGGTTATGTGATGCACGTATACTCTATGACATATTGATAATTCAATAATTTTATTCAGTCAATATAAGCTGTTTTTAATTATGTTACTCAGATATATTCAATTTTTAGTCCAGCACTCCATCATTACCTGCAGGTTTTGAGAGAATAAAATTATCCAATTGCTCAAACATTATTTTTAAATAATAGTTTTATCTTGTAAAATATAATTCTCTAAGCATATTCTCCATAAAATCAAATATTAGTTTGAAGCATAAAGTTAATATTGTAAACTTCTTATAGTATCTTCTATCATTTAGTTAAATATTATTGAGATTCTGAATTTGAGTAAGTAAAAATTCAATGTACTCTAACTACAACTTTACACACATGAGACTTTTTGTAGTTAAATAATAAATTATTAAATATTTAAATATTTTATAAAATATACAAGATTAAGAAAATATCATAAAAATGTATTCTATTTATAATGACTATGTGCATGGATAGTTGGTAATGTAAATGAAATAGATATATAAAAATAAATATAATGCATTCACATATAGAAAAATATCAGTTCATAATGTCATCATTATTTAAAGAAAATAATATAATAATTTCAAATGATTTCTGATGCTTTAGAAAGCTATTAAAAATGGAAATATAATATAATAAAGAACATATATGTAAACATTTCTGTTACTATGTTGAAAATGCATTCGTTACCATAGCTCATAACCTGCCATTAAAGATAATTTAGAGATGGCAGCTTTCCAAGCAATTATAAAGAAGGTTTAGATATGCCTGCTGATGACATTATAAAATTTTCTGAATAATGAAGCTTAATGGACATTGAAAAATAAAATGCAATATCTATAAAATGGTTCTGTTATAGTGCTAGTTGGCTAATTCAGATCATGAAAAGCAAACAATTATGCTTTATATTGTATTTGCAGTGCAATAATTCTTCAAACTGCAAGCATAATAATTTTATATAAAAATATTTTTACTTTTTTATAAGCATGTCACTTATTAATTGGGTAAATAATATTATCAATCCATAGGTCTTTGTGCAACATCTTCAATTTTAATAATCCTGGTAAAGAACAAACTACTACTAAAATGTAATCAAAAATTAAGTATTTTTATTTCATTATAATGCATTTAAAATCATCTGATGTAATCCATATATAGAGCTTATAAAAATCTAGCAAGCATTAATGCTTAAACCACTTGTTCACTGACAAAAAAGTATTCTTTTGTTCTAGTTACTAAATCTTAAAATATAATAAACTCAGACATCAACACACCAAGAGAATTAAATTAGTCGGAGAATTAATTAAATTGCAATTATATTTATTATAACTCTTTTAAAAAGTGGAAGTATAATTTGATTAAGTAATGATTTGATCCTTTCTAAGAATGTTAATAATGGGTATATAATGGATCTGTCTTGGGATAATAAAATAACACCAATTTTATATTATACTTTTATATATTTGCAACTTCATTTTATTTTTGCAGGTTGCTGATGTCTAAATTTGTGATTAAATATAAAACTTAGTAGTTAGACGAAGAAGGTGCTTCTTTGTTGGGTAAATAAAATAGAAGATGGGTATTAACAATTATAATACTTTTATCTACTTTCTTGATGTTACATTAGATGAACTTGAATGTATTATAATTGTTTTTAAAACATATAAGTTCTTTGATTGAAATATTATAAACCAGTAGGATAAGAGAATAATGTTATTTTATATGCACATATATATATGCTGGTCTGTCATATATATTTATAGGTATACTAGAATCTGGATTGATTACTAGGGAATAAGAGATGAAGAAAGGAAAATAAAAAGCAATGGACATTTTTTTTTACTTATCTGGTAATTCTATTAATAACTAAATATCGTTTTCTTAGTGAAGAATGATCAAATATTTAATTATTGACTGGGCATTATAGTAAAAATATTTAAAGCAAATGGCAATCAAATTTTAATCTTTTATGCTGTATGCCACCAGGTGAAGATTCAAACCTAGATAAAGTAGACCACATTGATAACCCATACTCACTTGATAATCATCTGTCTACTTAACAACTTTAAAATATCAATTATAAACTGAAAATTAAATATATCTATTTGTTTATAAGGATAGCCACACAATATCACTCTCAGTTTTCATTACCACCTACATAAATTTATAGTACACAATCATTTTTTTTATTATTAAGTCTGCTAAAGCATAGTTGCAAATAATGACTCACATTTAAATGACTTGCTTATTTCTGTTAAATATAATCTTATGAAAAACTTATGAATATTTAAAGCTATACTTTTATTAATTAGTATTATAATATAAACAATAATAAAAAACGTATATACATGAACCAAAACAGTCTTATCCCTTTTAGTTAGTTTTATGTAACTGTTATAGGTATTATGCTTTGCATTTTTTAAATATTCTTAATTAATAATTTAAGATTTTTTTTTAATTTAACTCCAAGTTTGTAAACAAATTTTGGTATTCATTTGTCATTAATAATAAAATATTTTAATTGCTAATTCACAATAAGAATTCTAATAGAGATTCTCTTTGCAATTATTATAAATTTTATTAATCGCGCGCTAATGTAATATATCCTTGATGATAACTTTAACATTTTGGAGTGACACAAAAACTAATATTACATTTAATGTGCATTTTTATAGTGATCATTCGTTATTCTAATTTCAGTGAAAAACCTTTTATCAATATTTGAGATTATTTGATCATATAAGTATTATTCTAACCATATAATATTTGATTTGCTGATTTATATATTTTTGATTCTACTTTTATTGGATAAAACAAAGTACCAATGATTAATAGACGATTAATATGATAGTTAATAACCACTAAACATCATGTGATTACCATTCTTTATGCTTACACAGGCTGTGTATACAGAGGCAAAACTCTCCGAACAGTAGCCCCACTCAGTGCAAGACAGAGAAATCAATGGATGCAGGAATGTTTGTGCATAAAATTTCTATCTAGGACAGTGCAAGCCAGAGTAATCAATGGATGCAGGAAGGTTTGTACATAAAATACCTATATAGTAGGCACTAGATAGGTATTTTAGCATAAACTTTCCTGCATCCATTGATTACTCTGGCTTGCAATGACTATATGGAGAGTTTAGCCTATGTGCATACTTAATAACATCTATTCAACTATAAAAAGTACAAAAAATACTTCTTTTGTTTTGTACAGTAGAATCTTTACAAAAATTATGGTAGAATATTTATGATATTTATACTATTTTAACATTATCTTAAGGATGATGATAATTAACTATCAATGTTAAATAAGAAGAGAAGGGAGTCATTGAATGTATAGTATCCATTATTTTATTGTAATATCATCATCAACCATTATCAATCCACTGCAGGATGAAGGTCTCTCCAAGTTCAATCCATTTTCTCTGATCTTTAGCTTCTTTTCTCCACATCACCCCTGCACTTTTTTATTTCATCCATCCATCTCACATGTGGTCTCTTACTGGGTCTTTTACAATCTCTTGGAATCCAGTTTAAGATTTCAATTGTCCATCTATTATCATCTGATAATCTCATACCAGATTATCTACAAACAAAATATTTTATTCCTTAGCTCATATTTTATTGGGGCAAAAACTGTGTTAATGAATAGCATTTCTAAATTAACCTTGCTTTCAATCTGGTTTGATGAAGACTTCATTTTGTATAACTCATTAATAATCTTCTTTTATGAAATAACTCTTTTGCTTCAAATTATGCATTATATTGATGATGTGGAATGGACATATTTAATTATCCTTTTTATTGTGAAGCATAAAATTTTTTAAACCATCTTTTTAATTTGTAGACTGTATGATATTATCCCTAACATCAACAATCCACATAAAGCTTTAAATCTTTTAGTGTAACAGAAAGTACTGTACTTAAATAATTAAAATATCTCTCTTGGTTTAATGTTTGATAAACATTAACAATAACTACTGTAGTTATTTTGTTTATGCAAATACATTTATGACTAAGCACAAATTGATTTTCATATTATTTCAGTTATTCAGTATCTTGAATAAGAATATTAACATTTCCAAAAATCTCCAATCAATATCAGTAAATTTATTTGAATTGACAGTAAAAGAAAGTCCAAGAAAATTTGTACAACACTAATAATAAAAAAAAATATGCAAAATAGTATATATTGTAAATATATGAAATATATAGCCCTCATTTCCTTTTTTGTTAGTTTTTAAAACTTTTATACAAAATGCAATAATTATGTATTTATTTTATTATTATTGTCAATTTAATAACAATATAATTTACAAATGCATTTTCCATTAGTAATTCTTAATCAGAAGATAATCAGCCTTTGACATGTACTGTTTAATTATGTTTCTAATCCACTAATATTATAGAGTGTATGCAGGACATTCTTAAATCTAAAATCAATATAGAGAGTTTTAAAAGAAAAGAAGGTTCATTTCATCTTTGTACCTAAATGCAATTATATAGGCTAATTTAAAGCATTTTGAAATGAGAGCATGAAGTTTTAATCTTCATAACTTTATGTCCATTACATTATTAATTTATAGTTAAACCCAATGAAATTTTTAAATTTATAACTGATAAAAAATAGACGTTAGAATCAATTTAATAATAATATAATTTACAATTTCAGTTTTCATTAGTAATTATTATTCAGAAGGTAATCAGCCTTTGACATGAGTTGTTTAACCACATTACTAGTTCATGGATGTTATAGCGACTATGCAGGGCACTCAAACCCAAAATAAAAATGACCATTTTATCTTTTTGTACCTAAACAGAAAGATTCAATCTTCATAACTTTATATCCATTACATTATTAAATTTGTAGTTAAACTTAGCAAAATTTTTGAATTTACATCGGGTAAATATGAGATGTTAATTCAATTTAATAATAAAATCTGTGCCAACAGAGAATAAACATGTTATATACTTATGTATGAAGATCCTCCCAAATTTAGTTTTTATTAAGGGCAAGATTAATGAATAATTTCCAAAACATTATGCACTACTATTCTAGAATAACTTTTATATCCATTATCATATGAAGCAGTTTTTTTAAATTTCCTTCTTGTTACTTTTGCCACTCTTTCAAATATTTTTGGTTTGTCTCAATCCAGCATATGTTCATTGGTACAATTATGGTCTGCCACTTCAAATGCATCTATTTCTCTTTCTAATAATTACTTTGTGTTTTTTATTTATTTTTCAATAGTGTTGTTAGTTTCAACAATATATGCCCATTGATATTTACATGCTATTTCATAATTGGAGGATGTTTTTGCATTTTGACATTTTAAGTTTTCAGTTTTATAGAAGAGAATTTCTTTGCAATCTGCTGCTAATTTACCTGAGCATTATTACTAACAGTTGATGAAATTTGAAAAGTTTAAATGAAGTTTGAATTTTTTCAATAATATTTAACAATTAAAACTCAATGGTGGATGTAATCCTATAATGATAAACACACCTGATACTTTTATTGTGCATTATAATATTATAATGTTTAATTGCAATAAATAATTTTTTTTAATTATTTTAATTAAATTGATGTTTAAACAGATGATTATTTTGATATAATATTTATTAAATCATTTTTCTTTAAGTGACTTTTTCAACTCACAACTTGAATACTTATTCTTTTATGTATGTCATTTTCTCTTTAGTTGTATATATTAATGAAAAAAATCTTACTATTTTAGTTTAACATTCTTTTATAAATTTTACTAAAACAATAGATTATAAAATATAAAATTAATTTAATAACAAACTTTGCAAATAAAAAATTAATAATTAACAAAAATAAATAGAAACAAGCAATCAAAACTCAAAACTCTATTTTAGCTTTCAGAATTAAAAAATGAATTTAATGGAATTTTTTTTTAAAAAAAAAATCTATATATATAAGGTAGATATTATTAAAACATAATTTTAAATAATGATAATATTTTTTGAAATATTAAAATTCAAATTGTAATTATAAAAAAATAACATATAATAAAGTTTTTTTATAGTAGAAGTTTTGTGTTCAATTGTCAATAAATTTTCAAATGACAAATTTCTGCTAAAAATATAATATATTCAAATAAAATCTAAATGTCACATATTTATTAAGAAATATTTAATAATTTTTATAAAATTAAACAAATTAAGGGTATTTTTTCTGTTTTTCTGTTATCCACATAATGTTTGTTGCACTAATAAAGAAATGAAATTTTGCCTCTACACAGAATAAAATATTTTTTCTATTATTTTTTTGAATAACTCATAGCTTCTGACATTAATACCTATTATAACTGTTAAAATTATTCTAAGCCTTTATAAATAAATTTTATATCATCAAGTGTTTGAAATTGATTTTTTCTCTTGATTCAAATTACCATTGTTGCTAGTTTCAGCAGAAATATTATGTAAAAATCTATTAAGACATTAAGTTCTTTCAAAAAATTTTAAATAATTTTTTCACTGTAATTAAAAATATAAATCTTTGATAAATAAATTATATTGTACCAACTTCATTCTTCCCATTTTCAGAAAATACAGTAAAATGATATTCTGCAGGTTCAAGTTATTTCTTGAAATATCTGTAGGTTTTGAGCATATATTACAACAAGCATGCAAACCAGAGAATGATTTCAGTTATTTTTGGGTTCCCTCTACTAGTTTTACATTTTCATTTACTATGCCAATACTAAAAACTTAAAAATAAGAGAGCTAAAAAAAATTTTTTTTATTAAATGTTTTTATTGACCATGCACTAAAAAGCAAAAAAAAAAAAATTAATTATTTCTTTAACGATAATTGGACTTTTTAGATTTAACTTGAAATTAATGCATTGGGGGCTTAGAAATTAGTGTAATCAATTCATATTTTTTATAACAAGAGATTGACTTAATTAATTTCTGGACTCCCATGCTTTTATTTCAAGTTAAATCTAAAAATTCCAATTGTGGTTGAAGAAACAATTTTTTTTAAGTTATGGTCAATAAAAGTATTTAATATATAATTTTTTTATCTCTATTATTTATATCAGTTGTCAGTTCCATTTAAATTTTACAGAAAATGACAACTGATTTTAAACCTTGGTTGGATAAATGTTTTATAACTTCTATCAGATAAGATAACCAACCTTGCTTGTTTCAAAATTATTTTTGTTATTAAGAAAAAAGTTTCAATATGTAATGTTTTTTAAATCTATGCATATATTATATTTTAAAGTATCAAAATTATCTCATCTTCTGAATTTAAAGGCTTATTTAAACTTTATATTTTTATTTTAATAGTTTTATGATTTTTTTATAATGTGTTCTAAAAAAAAATATTTACAACTTTGTATATGTCTTTTTTATGATATTCACTATTTTCTCTAAAATTTTGAGGAAAAAATTAGTGTCTGAAAGAAACTAAATGCTTTATGTAGTTTTGTGCAGTGGGTAGAAAATGAATCTTAAGAGAGGAAGAGTTCTGAATATCAGCTGAAAAAAATAAAAGTTTCATCAAATAAAACAAACTATTGCAGTCCAATTGTGACATTAATTTTTAAACACCCTAAAATTTCTCAAGTTAACTAATGTAAAATTGTTTTAAGAATATTAAAATTTCTTGATTATAGAACCAGACTATCATTTTATGATGAGCTGTTCTTTAGGAACTTAAAATTGCAGATCACTTTTAAGTAAAAGAGGTTGCATGGATTGAAAGAAGTGTCTAATATTAAATGATGCATTGTTAGACTTTATGATTTTAGAAAATATGAGGAGACAATTGATTGAAAAAAATGGACATGTGTTTAATTTTAAAGATAAATATATTTAAAAGTATAAATTGAGTCAAATTTATTATAAATAAAAAAATAAAAGATCAGCATTGTGTAGATTAAATGATACTTCAGATAGAATGGCAAGAATAGTCATTGAATGAAATGAAAGATATCAAATGAGAATAACTTAAGTTTCTCCACAAATATGATGATGTAAAAATAGAAGATTTTATATGGATATACAAAATGCTTTTTAGCAGAACAAACAACATTTTAAAATAGTCACAGGGGACTTTAATGCTAGAATTGGTAAACAGTTGAAAAATCAAAGTGTTGTGAGTAAATTTGGTTATATTTATAAAAATTAAAGAGAACCTAGACATAATGGGTTCAAGAAAATAAGAAAATTGGATCTTAAATACTTTATTCTTCAGAAACTAAACAGAAATACAGAAGGAATCATCTAAATAAAAGTCAGCAAAATTAGATTATATTTTGACTATCAGAAAATATGTTTTTCAAGATTGTAATGTTCTTAATAGATTCACAACAAAAAGTGATCATTGATTAATGAGATATAAGATATGTATTATTGCAAAATTAGAAACAAAACTAATATTAACAGTTGATATTCCTAATTTTCAGAAACACTACAATGAATTTAATCTAGAATTTGAAAATCATTTTAAAAACAGATTTTAAAGATGGTTCAGATTTGAATGAAATCAATAAGAAGTTAATTGACATATTATTAAGAGTTGTAAGAAATATAACTTGTATCAAAAAGGCAACTATTTTTCAGTAAACTTTCTGCTGAAACAAAAAAATTTATGAAAAATGGATGTGATTATTTAAAAAAATAATCCATCAAGAAGAATCAAATATCCAGTATTTTGTATAATGGCACTAAATGGAGTTAATAATAATATAAAAAATTAGAAGTATGTACTCTTGTTCTTCTCCTTTACTTTCTTTGCATTTCTTCATATATTCATATATATTGCTTATAATAATTTCTTTCATATACACTTTAATGCAAAAAAAAAAGCAGAGGAAAGTTCAGAAAGCTCTGATGAAGACTGCTAAACAGTCGAAACTGTCAGAAAAATAAAGAAGTTTCATTAAAAAAAATTTTTTTGCATTAAAGTATATATGAAAAAAGTTATTATAAGCAATATATATGAATATAAAAATATAATTATGATTTACTGAATGTAAAATGAGAAGAAAATAAAAGTCACAAAATTGTAAAACAATATCTGAGTATTTGAAGGAAACCTATTTCTAAAATAAATAAAAAGATGAAACTTATTTAAAAAGAAAATGACATCCTGAAATATGTACAATAGTTCAAAGGAAAGTTATATAACAATAAAAAACAAAAAAAATAATGTAACTCCTACAGTTATTAGATCTTTTGAATTGCATGGCATACTAAATGAAGAAATGAGATGTGCAATTAAATCTATAAAAAGAGAAAAGCTGCAGAAAGTAATAGAATTATTTTTGAATTTTAAAAGAAGTAGCCAAAGAAAAAAAAAAATAGCTGATAAACTTATAAATGGAAAAGATGTACCAGATTATTGGAATAATATAATAGCAATGTTGATATTTCAGAAATGTGATAAAAAAAAGATATTAGAAATTACAAATGCACTAGTTTTTTTTTTTTATTAGTCTAACTTGTCTATAGAGACCTTTAGATTTTATTCAACCAAAAAAACAAGCTGGATTTAAAAGTGGCTTTAGCATAGTGTATCACATCCAAGTATTGGGAGAAGTTATAAAAATAATCAATGAATGCAAATTGTCATTGTGTTTGGTAATTGTGCATTATAAAAAGATATTCATAGTTTTATAACCATTTATATAGTGATAGCATTGAATCATTAAAATATCAAATCAGGAAATCTGAAGGATTATTTATTAAAATGCAAGTTTGATGATTAGATTATATGGTGATAATAAAATGATTACCATTGAAGATCTGGGTGATTCCATATTTCCAAAACATTTTATAATAGTTTTAGAAGAATTCGTTTGTGGATTAAAGTAAAATTAAAGGGAGATTTTTGAAGTCTTTTAAAGTTTATAGATGATGTAATTTTTTTTTCACATAATGCTTCAGAGTTTCAGGAATTGTTGCAAAAGTTATCAGATAAACAAGAAAAACTAGGACTAAAGAAAATGTTAAAAAGACTAAAATAATGTTCAGTGGATTTTCTCAGAGAAATAAAATAAAGATTGCTAATGATGAATTAGATTATTAATACAAATTAAAACATGGTGAATGAAACCAATCATTGAATTATTCTTTTAAGAATGCATTTGGTAGAAATAGCTTATTATTTAAAGAAAAGGTGCCTATGTATTTGAAAATAAATATTTTTAATAATTATGTTTTAACAGTATTCACTTATAGATCTGAGACTTGGACATTAAACAGAAAAGCAATGCAGAGACTTCACAAGTTTAGAGAGTTGCATGATAGGATTAACAAAAAGAAATCAAAAATGGAATACACAAATAAGAAAACAAAGAGGTTACATTGACATCATTGAAAGAATGATGACAAAAATAGAGTTGGGTGGATTTATTCCTAGAAAAGATAGATGGATAGTTAAAGTCTTAAACTGGATTCCAAAAGAGTATATAAGTCCTAAAAAGAAACCATAGATGGAATGAAATGATGAAAGTTTGTTGGTGTATTATGAAGAACAAAGGCTAGGAATATAAAGAACTGGATAAAGAGAACCTTCATCCTGCAATGGAACAATAATAATTGAAAATTATGTGTATAATATTTAAATAATGTATATTGTTTGCACTAAACTTAATGTAATTATAAGGGACTTGAACTCAGACTTTCAAGCTCCCTACATCTATCCAATCCATCTTATATAACTGATACACATGACGATATGTGAAAAAGAAAAATGATCTTCAATATATGTATTTTGTCCTGAACCAGCACTCATCAGTTGGTCCAGATCATCTGCTCTCACACATATATACAATCAGTGCTCTGTATTTATTCAGATAGCAAATCCTCAAACATAATGGACAAGCTTCAATCTTCACCACTCTCCAACTCTTCAGTCATTCATACCCATGTTGACCTAAGTCAATCTTATACCTCACACATAGGACCTTAATATGTCCATTTAATTATTTTGTCCAAAGCACTTCTGTATATTAGAGTCCTATATGTGATGGGTCAGATTGACTTAAGGTCAATATGGGTATGACAATAATATTGGCATTAATAAGAGCCTTCAGCATTCCATCCTCAGATTTTTATTGATATGGATGGCTGAAGAGTTGGAGAATGGTGAAGATTGAAGCTTGTCCATTAATGTTTGAAGATCTGCTATCTTTCTATCTGAGCATTGACTGTATATATGTTTGAGAGATGTTGATCTGGGTGAACAGATGAATGCTGGATCTTCATGAAATATGTATATTGGAGATCATTTATTTTTTTCACATGTATGTGGTCATGTGTATCAGTTGTATAAATGGATTGGATAGCTTAGGGAACTTGAAAGTCTGAGTTCAAGTCCCTTATAAATATATAAGTTTATGTAATGAAAAGAAGTTTTATATAATATATAAAATGCAGAAATCTTTGAGAAAGTTTTGTAAATATATATATATGTATATCTAGGAATATAGCTCAAACTGATTTAATCAAGTCAAATGTACATATCTAACCTTCACCCTGAAATGGATCGATAATGTTTGAAAATACCCCAGAGCGTAAATGAAAAGTGTGAATTGAGGAAAATAAACAATATTTGGAAAAAACTATGGGAGGATAAAATATTTTTAAAACTTATCAACTAATAGAATTTGAGTATGAGGAGGAAATAATAAAAGGAAAAAATAACGATTTTAGATCTCACACACACATTCTTATGATTTGAAAAAGACTCTCTGAGGAAAGTACTTATTATTGGACTGAAACATGAGCTATTTAGCTATTTTATTTACTATTCAGAATCTTCGAAAATAATAGTATAAAATCATAATTTATCTGTGAAAATATTAAAATGAATATGTATATATAAAATTATATATTATAATGAATAAATATTTTATATAATATAGAAATGGTAGAAATTTTGGAGAAAGTTCTGTAATAGAGTCAAATGTATATTTCTACATTTCAGACAGCCATTTATTTAACGGAGAAAAAATAATAAAGATAACATGATTAATAACTATATTTATCAACTAAACGATAATTAAAATAAAACTACAGTTTTATATATTAATTTATAATTCATTTATCTAAGTATATATGTTTAACAAACTCATTTTAAATCACATAAAGTTATTTGTGTAAACTATACGAAAAAGTTATTTATGTACTAGAAAATCTTTGTAAACAAACCTTTCTTCATTAATGATGAATTTATACATTGCTATCTCCTTATATAAATATATATGTGAACTTTTCACAATTAAAGCTAAGAAAAATATGTTATTTTTATAAAAATCACATAAAAGAGCTCTGAAAAAAATATAGACTATATTTCTGATCATTATTAATTTACAAACATCCATATAAGGTTCTATCTAAGTGTTGTAACATTGAATTGCTTTATTTGTAATCAAGATATACTCGGTAAGTTTCTTGAACATCACTTCCATTACAAAAGACAACTGATGAAGAAAAGATATCATGTCATACCATTTTAATTTCTTGTCCACTGTACAGATTCGTGATTGAATAATCTTAGTATGTAATAGGAATGAGACAGAATTAAGAAAGAATGAAATGAACACTAAATTCAGTTTTAAATAATAAAAGCAATTTATTTGAAAGAGTTTGATTAATTTAAATTGTTCATAATTATAAGTACACATGGTATATGTAACATAAACCTGAAACTCAGCAAAAAGATGAGAAAAAAAAGTATAGAGGACCACAATTTCCAGCCTTTTCAATAGACTCATATGTCATATGTTTCTGGATATATAAATAGAAAATATGCATAACTATTTGTAAATTAAGTAGAAATAATTAATTTCTGTGAGCTTTTAATATATAGCACTCTTATGTCAATAAATATTAATAAGGAATAAGTAACCACCTATTCTTTAAGTTTTTGATGTATTTAAACAAGCATAGATATACATCAGCCAGATTTTAAACATGGTTTAAATTATTTTGAGACATACATACATATATATATGGTAAATTAAAAATACTCACAGAAAAGGTGATTTGCTCTGAAAAGAAGAAAATTAGTAACAACTGAATTATAAAAGATCATATATATATATTGTAACCAAGAAAAATGCATAAAAAAGGGACGAATGAGAATAGATGCATACATGCAATATGAAACCAGGGCAATCAATTGGAATGTGTATAATTAACACATTGGACAATAAGAATAATAAAAATAATAATATCAATACAAGTTCAGGGTTCAAATGCACATATGTCACAATAATAAGAGTAATAATAAAAATATATAATAATAACAAGCATTATTAAAACAAATGTAATATCTTAGCAAATTAAGAGAAAGAGAATTCTCATACTCTCTTTTTTAAAATATAAAAAAAAACTCTTAATATTTAAAGCATATGTCATAGCAAAAGGATTAGATTATTTTAAATTTACTTCTTCTCGGAAACCTCCTCAAATACAACTACATTTTATAATTATAATTTTATAATTATCTTACTGTCAGGATTAAATATAACGACAGATTTATTTTTATTAAATATAAGCATATCTTTATATGTTTTCCCACATTAACTTCTTTTAATGATTTGTTTTTAAATTTAAAAAAAATTATTTAAATAATCTTATACATAAAATATATCTCAAAGTTCTTATATGATTAATACTTTGATAATTTTTGATTTTATTCTTCTCCTTAATTTTTGACAATCGAATAAAGATTGTAATCCTAATAAATAACAAAGCAATAAGACATACTCTTACCTCTAAGATAATGTCTCATTAAATTATAATTATAAGTTTGCAATTTAAATTAAACATGAACAACTTTTAATTTTTAAATAAAGATAATATACTAGAATAGCATTCATGATATCATGAGTAGATAAGCAATTTTATGGCTACCCAAAATATCACAGTAATAGATTTTTCTTTGAAGCTTCTTCTGGAATAAAACTAAGCAATTTTATCATCTCAAATTTATGATGCATAAATCAAATGATCTTCTAAATAAAACAAAGTGGTCTTCCACTTAAATGAAATTAACTAATGATCTTATACCAAATGAATAAATAATTGTAATTATTTTTAATTAAATAAAATAACCCTTTTCTTTAATGTTTCCTTAACATCAGAAATACAATTTAAATAAAGTAACCTTCATATCAAATTCTTCATATTCATGTACTCTCAATGCATAACAAGTAATTAGAATTGTGTGATAAATATTATAGGATTTAGATTCCTGAAGTATGCAGATGATGATAAAAGACTAAAAGACTTAAGTTAATAATAAAAATAGCATTTATTTAACATTAAGAACATTCAAAAGCTGTCTTACACCATTATCAAAATGAATTCTCAAAAACAACATAAAACAGAATATAATATAGAGGAAAATTATACATTACAGTTTTAAAATAAATAAATATTTAATGGTTAACAAATCTTTCCATAGCTTTGATATTTTTAATAAGCTCTCTCATTTGACATACAATCAAACCATTATAAATTCTCTAAATAAAAATATATAACACCCTAATCAAAAAATAAACTTACCAATCCATATTGTGTGATTAATGCTGAAGATTGTATTATATGATGAAGCCACATATTCAATTTTAAATTTAACATTAAAATTTTTTATCAGATTTAATATCTTGAGATACTGGCTAGGCACAGTTATAAGATCTACACATAAAAACAATAAAACAACACACATAAATTAAGTGCAACTGAAGGAAAAGATGGCATTCCTCAGTACCTATAAAATATCATTTTTTAGGATAAAGTCAAGGTAGTACCCTACCCATGACTTTATACAAATATACATCACAAAGAAAATCCATCTTAAGGAATATAGAAGCAAAAATATGATGATGGCTTGAACTCAAGGAAAAGCACCTACATATGAGAGAAGTAAATGAACTATGACTTTATCACTAGACAGAAAAATAATGAGAAAGAACCATAAAGTTAGAACAACAGGGGTTTGCCTTAATAAAGCATTATATGCTTTAACATAAGATAAACGAACAATATAATTCACTAGAAAATTATAACAATATAAGATAGAGGCTAAGCCACAATCTCTTTAAGATTGACTGGCAAGACTAAATATTTTAATAAGAGCAACTAATGCTATTATTTCTGCAAAACCATAAAAACTAAATGATGTGTAAAACCAATAAAAATAACAAATAGTGCTAAACATAGCTTAATATAAATTTGTGGCATACTAATTAACAAAATATAAATCAACTTCTACCTCTTCCAGAATTTACATACACATTTAAAATGCATAGCTTTATAATAGAGGTAAATATAATACTTTAGGAAATATTATCATAACAGCAATATTCTGACAACTTAAAATAGAGTATACCTTACAAATACATAGCATTTACAATATCATAAATATTTAAAGAATTAATAATTATACTCATTACCAAAAAAAAAAAAAAATAGAGAGTCCTTCCTCTTGATATTCCTACCTTTATACTAGGCACAGTCACTAAAATAAAGTTTTAGAATATCATGCAGACTTTCCAGAATATAAACAGGCAAACTCACTATATGTATTGATCATGTGATGTTTCCAGAATATAGTAAAATATCATGTTAAATTTGCACATACCCTATGATTCATAAATCACGAAGCAAAAATATTTCAAGACACCTTGCATTGATACATAGCTATTCAGATAAGGTAAATATAATTTAAGGAACATAATAACAAACATGATGTACATTAAATATTTTAAGTGAAATATCATATAACAAAATTAGTATTTTCTTTTTAGAACACATATTTTATAATTTATTGATGATTAAAATTAAAGAAATTAAATTATTTCAAAAGTACATTTTATAATGGAGCATAATAAGTTAGGAGTAGTTTTAAATTAATATTATCATTCTCTGACAATTATAATGAGCAGGTTTCTAAAATGGTTATTGTACTTTTATGTAGTGTATTATATTAATACATTTTGCATTCATTTTTTTTCTTTTTTTTTTCATGTGTCAAAGCATCGGCCGGGAGGTGAACCCACAAACCTGGGACAACTGCTTGTAAGGCAGCTGTGCTGACCACTCAACCACCAATGCTTGACTGCATTCATTTTAATAGCATATATTATAATTTATTTGTAATTATAATGAAGAACAATAATTCTGGAAATGGAGCATAATAAATTTGGAAAGTAAATTTCAAATTAATATTTCTGGGGTATAGCACTAATTTACATCATACATTTCTGGAAAATGAATACATTCAATAAGTACTGAGTCAATATGTTGAAAAATACGTTTCCTTCTTTAAGTTTTAATGTAGACACAAATTCATTTTCACAATAAAGTCATTTTCATGACATTGTTATTAATAATATCTGATCATTGAATGATGATAACTTCTTGAGAAAATTGGCCATTAATAAACAAATACTGATTTTATAAATAAGGATTTAAAAATAATACTATTTAACTTAAAGTCATTCATTAATAGTATGCACTTTATTATATTCATAAATGCAAAAGGAAAGTTTTATCTTTATTTTGACATAAAGTGCAAATACTATATTATAGCATCCAGCAACATAGGTTTTATAAATAAACTAATGTATAAAAAGTTTATAATTATTTAATTATTTTCTTGTCAAGTAATATTATTGTTTAAAGATATGGTATTTATAAAACATATTTTATTGCTCCAAAAGGCTCTACAAATTTGGATTAAGTAGTCTTTTTCATTTTATATGAAATTACTCCCAAAGAAAATATTCTTGTAACACAATAAAGATTAAATGTATTTCTAATATAAGAGTTGCATGAAAAGTTCTTACAAAGTATGGATGATAATAATAATATTTTTTATCAAATTACATTGCAGTAATTGATTCTTGGAAAAACAATTTAATTTTTAAAGTGTAGGCTGTTGAGTTTCCCATAATACAAATTCTTCATAAATAAGTTCTAAGTGTTGATAAGTTTTACAGTTATAGATTAGTCTGGACAATTATTAACTTAACAATGCATGTTTAAACTTTAACTTCTCCTCTTTTCTTCCAATGTGTAAGCTTGTGGTTAAGACCTGTAGAGGTCCCTACCTTCGCATTTTCAACCACATATGCTTTAGGTTTATTGCCTTAGTAAATATTACTTATAAAATTAGTTAAAAGAATTTAAAACTTGATAAGTTGAAAATATGTAAAATTAAGAGAAGTGTTAAATTATAATTAAAAAATTAAGTATAAACACAAATGTGTGTGAATCTTTAGCAGCTTTTATATAACAAGTCATGTGATAAATTTTCATGGATGGAATTGAGAGCTTAAATATACCCAGTTAACCTTACTATTATGTATCCATTGGGAGATTGCTAAAAAGAGATTTAATTTGCATAATTCTAGAACTTTCTAGAACACTGACTAGACTGAAAATTTAAACAAAAATTAATGAATAATTTATTTTTAAATAACTTTTTAAACAAGTTATTTAACAAATTTAGATGTTACAATAAATAAAATTACATTTTTAAACATAATAAAATTTACATTGTTTAATAAAATATTATACTACAATATTTGCTTAAAACATTTTTAAAATGTTTATTGGTAAGGTGTCAGAATATATTATTTAATTATTTTTAAATAAAAATAATTTTAATCATTAGCAACTGACAAATAACTTTAGGCATTAAATTTAATAGGAAATTCTTAAGTAATTAATAACTTTCACATACAAGAAAGGTTACAAACATTATTACATTCTTTATTTAAAAATTGTTAGCTTAAGTATAGAAATTATTGATTTTTAGAAATTAATCATTTCTTTAATCACTCAAATTATAAACTATCTAATTAAACTATTTTCCATTACAGTTAAGATTAAATATTACACTTTATTAATAAGTAACTTAAATATTTAAGACCTAATTGAACTATTTTTAAAGTTCTGCTCTCATATTCAAATTTAATAAACTATAACAACTAAACTAAGATGATTTCAAATTTAATACTTTAAAATTAAACTTATTAGCACTTTAAGTCAATAATAACTTTATAATTAAGCATTTTAAAATTATAGAAAAATTACTTAGGAAATTTAATAGAGAAATAAGTAATAAGTATGGCCAAAGTAAGGTTAAAATAAGTTTGTTCATTAATCTGTTGATATTGTGTTTCAAAGCATAATTGGTAGATTAATTAATTACTGTACTTATTTTTGATTGAAAACAAACAAGTTCTTTTGGACAACAATTTGTGAAAGATGGCATTGGCAAGCACATCGATGTGCAGGGAGGAGGAATTCTGATGATTTAGCTGATTTTACCAAATGCATTGACTTTAAACAAAATCTTGTGAAATATGGAAAGATCAGGGAGGGGGCATATGTCAGTGCATACTGGTGGAATGTGCAGGATGGGGGGAATGATGGTTTTGCCAATCTGAAGCTTTGTCCAAAACATGCAGTAGTCTAAGTAAACCAACCTGACGATTTTCAAAACAACCTGTAACCTCAGCCATTTTACTAGTCTTGTATGTATTTCTCATGCAAAGGTGAGTTTTCACATGAGTTCTATGAACTGGATCTTGTCCCTACCTTTCCCAATTGTTACAAATCTTCTAAGTTGTGTATGGAAGTGCAGTGATGGGTTTACAATTATTACTATGTAATATTACATCAGATAGGGTGTAAGATCATTACGTAGAGTGTTCATTTCAAGAGTTATGGCCAGTTGATTTCTATACACCCTCACATGATATGGTAGCGATCTATGAAGTGTGCACATTTGCATTGTTTTGCAAAGCACATCAGTGGGCCATGATATTGGCATCCAATGACATCTAGGCTTGCAACAGCTAATATGAACAGAACTGTTTTAGAGACCATAAATTTTGCCACGTAAACAGCATTTTTATGTGTTTTTTCACATAGAAAGCACCATCAGGCAGATGGTATTGTCCAAAAATAAGGTACCTTTTTTCTTTCAAGTAGAAGCTTAATCTTTATTGCTTAAATATTAGTCAAGCAAATATTTGTTTCCTCAACTTATCATTATTAACTCATGAATTATTTTTAGCATTTGATTAAGTAGCTTCTTAGGCTAAAAAAATGTTTTTCTCTTGAAGATTTTAGATTGCTTTCTCTTTTTAAATTTATGACTAAAGCACCTACCTTTCCATAGATAAAACAAATGTTTTCCCATGTTAATGCAATTAGTCTTTTCTTTTGAACTATAGCATTGTTTTTCCTTTCTCTTAGTTATTCTGGCAAGAATAGCAACTTTCATTTTCTTTCTTAAACTGATCCTAGCATTTTGATTATAAGTAGATTATCAAAGCTGGAAATTAGACAGCAATGAAGAAATTGGTTTATTCACTCCATAATTTTAAGAATATTTTTAAAATATTTCATCTCTTTAAATAGCTTTGTAAAAATAAATTTTTCCTTTTGGGTTTAATTAATTAAGTCTTCAATATTTTAACTTTTATAACACGCAAAAAAAAATTAATACCACTATCTGACTTTTATAATCTTTATTTTTTTAAGATCATCTGATATTTTTTTTCTATTTGAAAAGAAAACCGGGAAAATGTGACAATAGAGAGTCATTTACTGAAATGTGATTGGTTGACTTTCCCATCATTTTGTCCAAGTTATTTTTTTAAAAAAAAAACAAAATGTTTCTGGTATTTCTGTTTGAAATAATAATCAAATATAAAAATATTTAATAAATGAAATTGATTTTTAAACCAAAACTTACAAAACAAGTTTTATTTCTGATCGTATTTTGAATCTATGATATTATTAATTAATTTAACCTATAAACTTTATAATAAATATATCTACTTTTTTCGTTAAATACAATTCTAATTTTAACTTTGGAAGAAACACCGCCAAATCTCTACTGAATTATCTTTTTAAAATTATACATATTAAATCATTTATTGCTACACTATCCAAGTTTATAGATTTAATATTATCTTGATTATAAATTTAAAATTTTGGAACTACAATTTGTTTTATATGCTATTCTGACCATGGATAACCAATCAAATTTGAATTTACTATCTTTTTTCAAACTTTATTTAATTTAGAAAACAGAGAACTAATAAAAGTTTTAATTACTGCATTATAAGAAAACGTCCAATTTATCTCCTACTTTAAATACTACTTTTATTGCATTAATTTTATCAATGATATAATTATAGTTTATTAACATTATTAAATAGTACTATAGTTCATTCTGCTGGTGTGTATGTGATCACACTCTTTAATAATACCAACAGATAATCAACTTAAAATAAGCTTTATAACTTCTTCCTGAAACCAAATTTAATTCTCTTATTCTTTAAAAAAAAATTATCTTCTGATAGTTACATTGATTTAAATAAATCTTTTCACTGAAAGACAGACTTCATTTTACACTGAATCTTTCTCTTTTCTATTACTGCCTCTTGATGAGTATTACAAAAATCAAATGTATTCATTTGTTCAGTGACAATTTTCATTTTACACCTAACTTTATCACTAAATAACTTCTTATAAAATTTTAATGAATTACATAAAATCAATTCATTGCAGCTAGTTTTCAATTTACAATCAATGTTTCCTGAAAAGAATTTCTCTTTTCACTATTCTTACATTGATCAAATACAATCCTTTTCTGAAATACATATTTCATTTCGCCATTAATCTTTACCTCCTCTATTACAAATTCTTGTTTAAGATTAGAGAAATTATACAAATTTATTTTTTCATTAATTAATTTCATTTTACAATTAATTTCATTACCATATAATCCTATATAATCATACAAAAGAGTATACAAAAAATTATAAGACTTACTCCTCATTTTATATTTAACTCCATGGACAAATGACAAACAACTTCCATAAATCAATTAAAATGGATTTTTTTTGGAACAACAATTTTCATTTTACAATGAATTTTATTATTCTTCATTATAATTTTATCAGTATTCCTTGAATTAAATAATAAGGTTGGGTTTATAATAGGATTCCATTTGCAACTTATTTCATCATCCTCAATCAATCTCTGATTAAATAAATTTTGATCATATATATTATTCTGATGTAAAATAATTTTCATTTTACATTTTATTTTCATATCCTCTAAATTTTCCTCATGAACACTAAGTAAACTACCAATAGTCATCCGAATATTAGGTTTCATTTTACAAGAAATCATACTATTTAATCTTTCTCTTCTATCATCAACAAAAGTAAAAAAATCTATCTTTTCTAAAATTAGTTTCTTTCTCACCTACTAATTTCTCTTCTCGTAAAAAATTCTCCTCAATCTTTAAGATATCAAACATTCTATGTTTATTAATTTTTTTCTGCATTTTTTTATATGTTCACCCATCCTTGATCTAAACGTATGTCTGTCTATCATTTCCCCTTTTACCATACTCATATCTTCCAACATTTCCTTTTTAATTTCTTCTTTAAATTTACCAGAATTAAAATCTTTTTCTCCACCCATCTCAATACGTTCTTTCCTAATATCAAGTATTTGAGAATTAAGATTAGTGATATAACTATCTATCTTCTCATTAGAAACTTTTATTTTCTCTTCCAGTTGATCATTAGAAATCTTTATTCTCTCTTCTACCTGACAAAACCTCTCTTTATTGTCTCTTTCAGTGTGAGTCAATATAGTACTCATGAATCTTATCATCCATCACTTTAACATTTTTCACACTTAATAACTCCATTTTAAATTCCATATCCTCTCTTAATGGTTTTAAGTCCTTTTTATTTTGATCAAATCTACCATCAAAAGTACTTTTCATATTTTCCAAGTTACTTCTAACATCATCCAAATTATTTTCATTTCATGAATATTATTCTTGAGTTCTTTATTCTCATCTAATTTTTTACTCAACTCTGCTCTAAAATTTAAATTATTTTCTTGCATTTCATCTTTCATTTGATTCATATCTTTTTTTATTCTCATCTAATTTTTTATTCATTTCTTTTCTAAATTTTAAATTATCTTCTCTTATTTCTTTTTTGTTATCATCTAATTTTTTATTCATATCTTCTCGTATTTCCTGCATAAATTTTATTAACATATTTAAGTCAATATTGCTCTTAGAACTCTTAAAACTTACAACCTCCTCTGATTTTTATTCTTTAATATCACTTATTTTGCTCAAAATAAATATTTTCTCAGTATTTACCTAAAATATTACTGGTTTTATATTATCATGAAAATATTTCTTTGTTATGGCCCTAATTATTCATTTCCTGACCATCACCTCTAAGCCAACAATACTATTTCTAGATTTTACTCCCCCTATTACCTAAGTTACCATTTCAACTCTTCGATTGTCATTATCCTCTTTTCCATCGACTCATGGTCACATGGGTCATAGCACATTAAATATTGAAATTGATTAATGAGAATACTTTCAATCTTATATATCCACATACTTCAATCATAAGAGAGCACAAGTCACATGCAATTTGCTTTTAATTATGGATTATATAAATTAATATTGTAATGATTCGGATAAGTGCCTAACGTAAACTGCACTACAGGGCGCCATCTAGGCATTTGAACCTAGAAAAATTTATAAAGTAGGCAGATACGTAAGTCAAAAAAAAAATTTTTTTTTTTTTTTTTAAATTTTGATTCCGGTCGTTAGCCCAAGTCACTAGCTCAGGGAGTAGCAGAGATTTAATAATATAATATCTTATCTAATTATATTTCAATATTAAAAATAAATAAAATAAGCCACTGCCAGTAATTAGCATACAAACATTTATTTATGCACATATATATAAGATTGAAAATTGTTTTAGTATCAGTTTACATTTTAACATTTAACATTATTTTTAACTTTACTTTAGATTTTAATTTACATTATAATTTCTATTATATTATAAGTTTACATTTTAATTAAGTTTGCACAGATGGAATTATAAAAAATTTGTTTTAATAATGTTGAGTATAGATCAGTTACATAGATTACAACAGTTAAAAACATTTTAAAATAAACATAAATGATCAAAATATAAAATCATTGATACTGACAATTGCAGAGGGAAATGTATAAGTAACCCAATAGTATTCACCATAAGATACTTGCATTGTCACCAATAACTTAAAAGACATCCGAATAACTACATTATAGATACTCACCGTAAGGTATCATTATTTATCGAATGTCTATATATTTTGATCAAATATGAAAACCCAAAACATACTTAACCGATAATCAATCCATGCAAGCATCTATAAACAACTTAAATTTAATGCATTTTTATTTAGGGTCGAGTATGAATAGACTACATAGATTTGCATTTGAAAATAAAATATTCTATCCCTATTTAACCCTAGGCTAAAATTCGCAGTCAAACTGGCATCAATTCATCTGATATATCGATGTATTCAATGTAATATGGAATACGGCAGCACCAAAAAGATTAAGAGAAGACATTGACTCTCATCAGATAGGAATATTACATCTATCTAACGAGAAGAACAATAAAAAAACCTCCATAGAAAGGAACTGCGTTCTCCATCTTATAATTTCTTCTATAGGCAAACAGGTGAGTGCGGCGTATATATAAATGATTCTGCCAGTAGCGAATCTCCAGACTACATCTACTAACTACATCAATATATCCAATCCATTGACCCAATTTAACAACGACACAAATAACCTAAGATTACCCTCCCCTAATATAACTTTACAAATCTATACAGCCATTCACACCTGACTTAAGTTTAACATTTATATAATTAATTTAACGAAAAACAAAAATCATGATAAAACTTAAAGAACAAAAAATAAATAAATAAATGGAAATGATTTTAAATATATATAAAAAAAAGAAATACATCAAATAACATTATTAATAAATTAAGTTGGTCAGATAGGATAATATTGCAATCATTTAAATATGGAAAGTTTTAATTTAATGTTCATTATTTATAAAGTTCTTACGGTTTAAAACAGTTCATCTTTATCCGTTGCTTGCCATGAACGTGAATTCCCACGCCATCCTAAGATTGGTATTCTGTTGGCCGATTTATTTATCCATCCGGAGGTTTTTGCTTTAACTGGTCCTCAATGTAGAAAAATGATAGTTCATTTCTCTTTCTTTCTTTGGCAAAACTGAAGGGATTGAAGAGTGTGTCTTTTCAATCTCTTCTCTTTCACTTCCGCACTAACACATATCTGTCACATCTCTCAATAATAATTAATAATTTTCAAACTTGTCCCTTTATATTAATTTGAAGGATCCAATGGACGTTACGTCATGATGATGATATGTTCCTTTCGCTGAGGTCCGATTCCATTGTTTTTCATTCATTGGCTATTTGTTTCTATTGTTTTCCTATCTGACCGATGGTTTTACATTTAAATGCCCAAGGCTAGTTTACATTTCTAATTAAAACAATCATTTCCATTTCTGATTAATTAATGTGTTTTCAAACTTAAAGATATATTTTTATCTTTAAATCTCTACTGAAAATTTAGTTTTAAAACACTTTTTCTTTAATAAAGTTTTCGTTTAATAATTTATTTATTTTTTTATCTGTGCGATTTATATATATGAGTTTAAGATGATATTTAATTTCAATTTTTAATTCTTAAAGAAAATTTTTAAATGCGAACATGTTTAATAATAAAAAAACAATGTAACGTCGTCTGTGCTTGTTACAATATATTTAGACCTTACTGTAAAAAAAATAGTCTGTCCTTTTTTAGGATGTGGATGGTATACCAACTAAAAAAAAGTTCATTGCAATTTCTATTTTTTTTTTTTATGTTCTAAGTGTATGGTATTATAGAACAATATTTATATAATCATTTTGACACAACAATTAACTCTGCAGAAGCATTGATTAGGCAGAAATCAGGCCATGCAGTTGGGTGCTAAAACCTCCCCCTTTATCTTTGTAATCTTCCCATCTCTTTGTTTTTCTTCTGGCCATCTTTATTTGCCAACTCATTTACTCTATACCATGCTAGCTCAATATTAATCATATAATATCATTGCAAGAGGGTATACAATTGTTTATGGGGCTAGAAGCATTCCACACATAACTTTATAGGAGAGACTCCAGGGATGATTACTAGAGAGTGGTTTTAACATTGAAAAGTATAAAAAAAATACACTTCCACAATGGCATTGCTATTGTGAAGACTCTCCCACTACCATCTTATTATGACCATTGGGAAAATCCCCACAACAAATAATGACTACCATAATATTTCCTTTAACTGATAACTTAAATTACCATTATACATTTTTAAAATCCTAAATTAATATACATTAATGAAATTACATTAATTTCACATAATTAATGCTACCCTATTATAATCTCAGGAATTATAAGCATTCTGCATTAAAATCCAATCTATCCATTGGATTGATACTTAAAGGATTGTATCACAAAAGGGATTTTACTGGGATTCCACCATTTAAAAAAAAAATATAGTAATGCCAACAATAATTACTATAGAACACTTGTTTTAGAATAAACCAAGCTTCATTACACTATTATTATCTACCAAGTCTAACTTAGTTAAATATTCTCTTTAATTACTTAGCAATAACCTACTGTTACTAAATCCTCCAGAATTACAGATTTTCATATGCATTAGTTAGTAATTGACACTATTTAAATGTTATACTACTTTAAATTTATAGATTTCAATTTAAGTTATAAAATTAGAATGTGATTCTTCAATGCATTATTGATCCTATCATATGCTTTCCATTTTTCAGTATTGAACAGAAGTTCTCAAATAAGGCCTGCAATTAAGATATAATAGGTATCATTCTATGTAAATAAGGTGTTTTCTTGATATGACCTTGTGATAGGAATGACTCTTGGACACAATGAGACTAATATTACACAGTTAAATTAATATGTTCTTTTATTTGCAATAAGAATGATAAACAATAATAACATATATATATATACTGGCTTCTCTAATAAACACTTACAGTACTTACTCAATCATTTCTTTGTTGAAAATCCTCCTATTTTGTTCTATACATTACCTGAGTATTACCAAGATTTAACTCAGCTAACCCTTCATCAATTCTTCAGGACACTATTCTATATAGTCCCCAAAAATTTGACTCATATTCTACTTCAGTGTAGGCAGTATTTAATATTTTATCTACTTCTAGACCCCTCCTAAAATCTACCCTTTTCATGCAATATTCTCCTACATATTTCTACTATCATGTTTTGAAACAAATAATATATTTGTTTATTATTACCCACATGTTCTAGATAATATTTATTTTTATTAATAAATGAGATTCTAATATGGTCTTACATCACACTCACTCATCCTTCTAATTATTAATATTAAATTCTATAATATGTTATTGTTGTTTTTTAAGATCGTCTATTTTTTTGCTCTTTGAAAAGAAAACCGGGAAAATGTGACATTAGGAAAGTCATTTACTGAAATCTGATTGGTTGACTTTTCCATCATTTTGACAAAGTTTTTTTAAAAAAAAAAATGTTTCTGATATTTCAGTTTGAAATAATATTGAAATATAAAAATATTTAATAAATGAAATTGATTTTTAAACCAAAACTTACAAACCAAGTTTTATTTCTGATTGTATTTTGAATCTGTGATTATTAATAATTATTTTAATCTATAAATTTTATAATAAATATATCTACTTTATTATTACAATAATTTTGAAATGAAAACAATTATCTTGTGGTAAATAAATTCTTTCTTACTTTCGTTAAATGCAATTCTATTTTTAACTTTGAAAGAAACACCGCCAAAAGCAGACTTGTACACTATGATGTTTATTTAGATTTATCACATTTTTAAATTATAAAGCTAGAATTATTAAAATTTATATTAAATATTAAAATTTATACTTATATAACTGATTATAAATAATAACAATTATTAATCTTTACATAATTATCTTTTTAAAATTATATGTATTAAATCATTTATTGCTACACTATCCAAGTTTATAGATTTAATATTATCTTGATATTAAATTTAAAATTTTGGAACTACAATTTATGTTTTATATGCCATTCTGACCATGGATAACCAATCAATTTTAAATTTACTATGTTTTTTCAAACTTTATTTAATTTAGAAAACAGAGAACTAATAAAAGTTTTAATTACTGCATCATAAGAAAACATCCAGTTTATCTCCTACTTTAAATACTATTTTTATTGCATTAATTTTATCAATGATATAATTATAGTTTATTAACAATTATTAAATAGTACTATAGTTCATTCTGCTGGTGGGTATGTGATCAAACTCTTTAATAATATCAACAGATAATCAACTTAAAATAAACTTTATAACTCTCTCCTGAAACCAAATTTAATTCTCTTATTCTTTTAAAAAAAATTATCTTCTGATAGTTACATTGATTCAAATAAATCTTTTCACTGAAAGACAGACTTCATTTTAAACGGAATCTTTTTTTTTTCTATTACTGCCTCTTGATGAGTATTACAAAAATCAAATGTATTCATTTGTTCAGTGACAATTTTCATTTTACACCTAACTTTATCACTAAATAACTTCTTATAAAATTTTAATGAATTACATAAAGTCAATTCATTGCAGCTAGTTTTCAATTTACAATCAATGTTTTCCTGAAAAGAATTTCTCTTTTCACTATTCTTACATTGATCAAATACAATCCTTTTCTGAAATACATATTTCATTTTGCCATTAATCTTTACCTCCTCTATCACAAATTCTTGTTTAAGATTAGAGAAATTATACAAATTCATTTTTTTCATTAATTAATTTCATTACCACATAACCCTATATAATCATACAAAAGATTATACAAAATTAAATTATAAGACTTACTCCTCATTTTATATTTAACTCCATGGACAAATGACAAACAACTATTCTTCCATAAATCAATTAAAATGGGTTTTTTTTTGGAACAACAATTTTCATTTTACAATGAATTTTATTATTCTTCATTATAATTTTATCAGTATCCCTTGAATTAAATTATAAGGCTGGGTTTATAATAGGATTCCATTTGAACTTATTTCATCATCCTCAATCAATCTCTGATAAAATAAATTTTGATCATATATATTATTCTGATGTAAAATAATTTTCATTTTACATTTTATTTTCATATCCTCTAAATTTTCCTCATGAACACTAAGTAAACTACCAATAGTCATCCGAATATTAGGTTTCATTTTACAAGAAATCATACTATTTAATCTTTCTTTTCTATCATCAACAAAAGTAAAAAATCTATCTTTTCTAAAATTAGTTTCTTTCTCACCTACTAATTTCTCTTCTCATAAGAAATTCTCCTCAATCTTTAAGATATTAAACATTCTACTATGTTTATTAATTTCTTTCTGAAGTTTTTATATGTTCATCCATCCTTGATCTAAACTTATGTCTGTCTATCATTTCCCCTTTTACCATACTCATATCTTCCAACATTTTCTTCTTAATTTCTTGTTTAAATTTACCAGAATTAAAATCCTTTTCTCCACCCATCTCAATACATTTAATATCAAGTATTTAAGAATTAAGATTAGTGATATAACTACCTATCTTCTCATTAGAAACTTTTATTTTCTCTTCCAGTTGATCATTAGAAATCTTTATTCTCTCTTCTACCTGACAAAACTTCTCTTTATTGTCTCTTTCATTATGAGTCAACATTTGACTTAATTCAATTATTGTAATGTTGATATCCTTGCTTGCTCTTTTACAATTACTATCTAAAACATCTCTATGAATTTTTAATTCTTTTTGAGTTAATTTATAGTAGTCATGAATCTTATCATATATCATTTTAACATTTTTTACACTTAATAACTCCATTTTAAAATCCATATCCTCTCTTAGTGATTTTAAGTTCTTTTCATTTTTATCAAATCTACCATCAAAAGTACTTTTCATATTTTCCAAGTTACTTCTAACATCATCCAAATTATTTTCATTTCATGAATATTATTCTTGATTTCTTCTTTATTCTCATCTAATTTTTTACTCAACTCTGCTCTAAAATTTAAATTATCTTCTTGCATTTTACCTTTCATTTGATTCATAATTTTTTTATTCTCATCTAATTTTTTATTCATTTCTTCTCTAAATTTTAAACTATCTTCTCTTATTTCTTCTTTGTTATCATCTAATTTTTTATTCATATCTTCTCGCACTTCCTGCATAAATTTCATTAACATATTTAAGTCAGTATTGCTCTTAGAACTCTTTAAACTTACAACTTCCTCTGACTTTTCTTCTTTAATATCACTCATTTTGCTCAAAATAAATATTTTCTCAGTATTTACCTAAAATACTATTAGTTTTATATTATCATGAAAATATTTCTTCGTTATAGCCCTAATTATCCATTTCCTGACCATTACCTCAAAACCAACAATACTATTTCTAGATTTTACTCCCCTATTTTTTAAGTTACCATTTCAACTCTTCGATTGTTATTATCTTCTTTTCCATCGAGTCATAATCACATGGGTCATAGCACATTAAATATTGAAATTGATTAATGGGAATACTTTTAACCTTATATATCCACATACTTCAATCATAAGAGAGCACAAGTCGCATGCAATTTGCTTTTAATTATGGATTATATAAACTAATACATTTAGATCTTACTGTAAAAAAATTAATGTCTGTCCTTTTTTTAGATGCGGATGGTATATCAACAAAAAAAAAAGTTCATCATTACAATTTCTATTTTGTTTTTCTTGTTCTAAGTGTATGATATTATAGAACAATATTTATATAATCATTTTTATACAACAATTAACTCTGCAGAAGCACTGATTAGGCAGAAATCAGGCCATGCAGTTGGGTGCCAACCCCCCCCCCATCTTTGTAATCTTTCCATGTCTTTGTTTTTCTTCTGGACATCTTTATTTGCCAACTCATTTACTCTATGCCATGCTAGCTCAATATTAAGCACATAATATCATTGCAAGAGGGTATACGATTGTTTATGGGGCTAGAAGCATTCCACACATAATTTTATAGGATAGGCTCCAGGGATGATTACTAGAGAGTGGTTTTAACATTGAGAAGTATAAAGAAAAATACATTTCCACAATGACATTGTTATTGTAAAGACTCTCCCACTACCATCTTATTATGACCATTGGGAAAATCCACACAACAAATAATGACTACCATAATATTTCCTTTAACTGATAACTTAAATTATCATTATACATTTTTAAAATCTTAAATTAATATACATTAATGAAATTAATTTCACATAATTAATGCTACCCTATTATAATCTCAGGAATTATAAGCATTCTGCATTAAAATCCAATCTATCCATTGGATTGATACTTAAAGGATTGTATTGCAAGAGGGATTTTACTGGGATTCCACCATTTAAGGAAAATATACTAATGCCAATAATAACTGCTATAGAACACTTGTTTCAGTATAAACCAAGCTTCATTACACTATTATTATCTACCAAGTCTAACTTAGTTAAATTTTCTCTTCAATTACTTAGCATTAACCTAGTGTTACTAAATCTTCCAGAGTTACAGATTTTCAGATGCATTAGTTAGTAATTGACAATATTTAAATGTTATACTACTTTAAATTTATAGATTTTAATTTAAGTTATAAAATTAGAATGTCACTCTCCAATGTATTATTGATACTATCATATGCTTTCCATTTTGCAGTATTGAACAGAAGTTCTCAAATAAGGCCTGCAATTAAAATATAATAGATATCATTCTATGTAAATAAGGTATTTTCTTGATATGATCTTGTGATAGGAATGACTCTTGGACACAATGAGACTAATATTACACAGTTAAATTAATATATTCTTTTATTTACAATAAGAATGATAAACAATAATAATAATATATTATAACGATCGAAATGAAAGTGAAGATCGAATCTAACCGCAAAAACAATATCTGCAACTACCAGGGCGCCATCTAGGCATTTGAGCCTAGAAAAATTTATAAAGTAGGCAGATACGCGCTGTTAAGATTCCACTTTATTTAAATATTCCGATCGTTAGCCCAAGTCACTAGCTCAGTGGAGACGCAGAGATAAAAACCTATATCTTAATTTATATCTTAAATATCAATAAATAAAAGCCACTGCCAGAAATTAACACATAAAAATATTTATTTACGCACATATAAAATAACATTTAAATTTTGAGGAATAAATTCAACATTTTAGATTTTTCTATTAATCTTTTAATTTTACATTTAACTAAGTTTCAATGAGTTTAATATTTTATTTAGATAGTCAAGTATGAATAGACTACATAGATCTGCATTTGAAAAGAAAATATTCTTCCCTGATTTAACCTTAGGCAACAAATTTCGCAATCAAACTGGCGCCAATCCATCTGATACATTCATGTATTCAATGTAGCATGATACGACAACACAAGATACTATACTGTCAGAAATGTACAACTGATCAGTAAGTAGATTAGAGAAGACATTGTCTCTCCACCAACAGGAATGTGACATCTGTTGGCGAGTAGAACAATAAACATAAAACTCCATAGGAATGGACTGCGGTCCTTTGCTGTCTTACAAATCCATCCATAGGCAAACAGAGGGTGTGTGGCGTATATCTATAATCCTGCCCATAGCGGATATCATACTACATCTACAATTACACAAATATATCCAATCCATTGAACCAATTCAACTACGAAATGAATAACCTAAGATTACCCTCCCTTAATATAACTTTACAAAACTATATAGCCATTCATGCCCGACTTAAATTTAACATTTAGATACGTTCACACAAATGAATTTTATAAAATTTGTTTTAAAATGTTGAGTATAGATCAGCTGCACAGATTCCACGGTCAAAAACATTCCAAATTAAACACAACCAATCAAAATACAAAGTCATCGATAAACGTCACTTGCATAGGGAATATACAAATCCCATTAGCATTCATCGTAAGATGCTGCAGTGATATCGTTGACCCATATATTCTAATCGAATGTGAAAACCACAACATAATCAACCGCTAAAGAATCTATGCAACGTCCATACCCAACCTTAAATTTCCTCATTTAAAATTTAAACAATAAATAATTTATACAATAAGAAAAAAAAACAAAATGGAAATGAACATATAAAATTAAACATTATTAATTTGATTTTAACTTAAAAAGAGTCATATGGAAGTTCATAAGCTTGAACGAAAGTTCTTAATTATTTTTAAATTTAGAGAGTTCATGTCAATATAGCTTACGGTAGAAGAGTCCAGGTTTCTGCTTTTTTTAATTCCCGCGACATCTCCATTGGAAGATAATGTTCTGGAGGTAGCATTAGCTGGTTCCATTCTTGTATCACAGTCTTTTCATTTTATATTTTTTTTTAAAACAAAAAAAAAAACGAGAGAGAACGGCAAGCGCGTCTTACCGTTCTCATCAAATCAAGTCCGAAAAAACTGTCTGGAACTCAATATTTCTCTTTTTATAGTAAATCTCCAGATTGACTGAACAAAGATGTCACTAATCCAAATTTTCGTTCGGGTCCGGGTTGAGGCTTGGTGCTTCCATTGGTCAAGCTAAAATCTCTTTATTCTCTTATCTAATTTACTCTCTGACTTTTTAATTAGACAGCTTTTGGATAATTAATAAACAATCATTTCCATTTACAGATTACAGGAATTAATTAATACCTGTTTTTATTTTCACTTACGTTATTTCTTTTTTAAACTATTTTTATATTTAAATCTTTTTTTATAAAAAAAATACATTCAAATACCTTTTTTTATTTATTAAAAAAAATATTTTTAAAGTTTAGCATCTGTGCGAATATATATACGTTTAACAAACATTTTAATTTTAGCGTTTAGTTTTTTTACTTTTATTTGCGAACTTTTAAGTTTTTATTTTAAATTAATGTAACGACATATATACTGGGTTAAATAATTCATTAACAATAATGAAAAAAAAATTAACAAAATCAAACTATTTATGCATAAATAACTTATTTTTTAGTGTTTCTAATATCCAATTACCCTTTCCCCAGTTTGTATTTCTCTTTTATAATTATTATTTATTGCTTTAATATTATTTATGATTTTAAACTAGTCTGCTATGTACATCATTCATAGAATTATCCAATCCCTTCATAGTTATTTACATTTAAACTGAATTTGAAAATTTACATTCTAATCATATTATCTTACTGATGTGATACATAAATAAATATAATATTTATAATATATCGAAAAAAATAATATGGTTAGGATTTTTTGTTATGTTTTGACAATCATTTCAACTCTTCATTATATCTCTTACACTCATTTTCTATTTTGATATTAGATCTCAGTATTTCATTCAGAGAGTCATTTATTCGTGTAATTATTCCACTATATATGATCTTTGTTTCATTATGTGATTCTATTACTTGCAGGCCATTCTGTCCAGACTCAACTAGAAAATCCATACAATCCTTCAAAATTTCATCTTTACCTTTAATGAACAATAGATTAATATTTACTCTAACATTAGGAAGATGGACCACTGATTTATTGGCTATTACCCTAATAGAGGGATAGGGTTTCATTTATTATCATGTGTTATTTTGTTAGGTGACCATTTTATTATTGGATTTACCCCAATTCTACCCTGGCTTCTCTAATAAGCACTTACAGTACTTACTCAATCATTTCTTTATTGAAAATCCTCCTATTTCTTTCTATAAATACCAAGATTTAACTCAGCTAACCCTTCATCAATTCTTCAGGACACTATTCTATATAGTCTATCCCAAAAATTTGACTCAAAATATTCTATCTACTTCTAGACCCTCCTATAATCTACCCTTTTCATGCAATATTCCCCTACGTATATCTACCATCATGTCCTGAAACAAATAATCTATTTGTTTATTATTACTTTTCTTCTTTCTCCCTCGAGTTGTTTATTATTACCACATATTCTAGATAATATTTATTTTTATTAATAAATGAGATTCTAATATGGTCTTACATCACACTCAAACATCCTTGTAATTATTAATATTATATGTTTTTATTTTTTATTTTTTACGGTCGTCTATTTTTTACCTCTTTGAAAAGAAAACCGGGAAAATGTGACATTAAAGAGTCATTTACTGAAATCTGATTGGTTGACTTTCCCATCATTTTGACCAAGTTTTTTTTTTTTTTTAAACAAAATGTTTCTAGTACAGTATTTCTGTTTGAAATAATATTGAAATATAAAAATATTTTATAAATGAAATTGATTTTTAAACCCAAACTTACAAACCGACTTTTATTTCTGATCGTATTTTGAATCTGTGATATTATTAATTAATTTAATCTATAAACTTTATAATAAATATATCTACTTTATTATTGTGATAATTTTGAAATTAAAACAATTGTGGTAAATAATTCTTTCTTTCTTTCGTTAAATATAATTCTATTTTTAACTTCGGAAGAAACACCGCCAAAAGCAGACTTGTACGCAACGGATGTTTATTTAGATTAACAAGACTTTTAAATTATACAGCTAGAGTTGTTAAAATTTATATTAAATATTAAACTTTATATTAATATAACTGATTATAAATAATAACAATTATTAATCTCTACTGAATTATCTTTTTAAAATTATAAGTATGAAATCATTTATTGCTATATTATCCAAGTTTGTAGATTTAATATTATTTTGATTATAAATTTAAAAATTTGGAACTACAATTTATGTTTTATATGCCATTCTAACCATGGATAACCAATCAAAAGGTTACAATATGTATAATGCATTAACAATACTCAATTATATAGAAAAATTTTATAGTAATTCAAAGAAGCATAACATTCATCCAAAATTTTCTAATCAATTGTCAATCAGTACAATGTAATAGAATACTTTTAAAAAGAAGTCTATGTATAAGTTTAAATAAAATTAGTACATAAAAAAATGAACTCCACGATAAGAATATTTTTTTTTTTACAAATATGATAAGAAAAAAAAACATTTATATTTACACTTATATTATATATGTGTAATAACTTGCATGTATACAAGGGGAAAATGTTACATTTTCATTTACCATTGTCAAACTCCCTCCACTCATAACTTTGACACCATCCATTTCAGATAAATACACTAATTGATTATTACTAATCATTTTCGAAACTAGAGATTGTCTCTAGCACTGATATAAACTTTAAACCTCAGTTAAAGATTAATACATCTGATTTTTTTAAATTTACAAACACGGAGTTATTCACCTTTCTCTGTCCCGTATGTAATATCTTTATAGATATAATAAACACCTCCACACTTTCCAATTCTTTTCAAATTCATATAAATAAAGATATAATAAAAGTAAAAAAAAAAATCAGATATATTAATCTTTAACTGGAGTTTAAAGTTTATATTTGTGCTAGAGATAATCTCCAATTTCGAAAATGATTAGTAATAATTATTATTGTGAAATGGATGGCGTCAAAGTTGTGAGTGGAGGGAGTTTGACAATGGTAAATGAAAATGTAACAATTTATTCTAGATAAATACTTTGCATATAATAGAGATATATATGAGAAATAGTGACCTGGGTCAACTGATGAGTGCTGGTTCAGCATGAAATGTATCTTGGGAGTCATTTATTTGTCTTTTATTATTATATTTTTATTTATATGAATTTGAAAAGAATTCGGGAAGTGTTTATTATATCTATAAATACAAGGGGAAACTAAACAAAAAACAGAAATTTATAATAAAAAAATTGTATATTTATTTTTAGATGCTACACATGGAATCTTCTTCAGAGTACTATTCATTTGATGCTTTCCACTTTTCAAAGTAGTATGCATTTTTTATTTTTTCTTCACTATTTTCAAACTGCAAAACTTTTTCTTTTAAAGAATTTTTTTATGGGGGGGGGGGGTAAAAATCATATAGATTGAGACTGGGTGATTATGGCTGAAAGATAAATGAGACAATGCTGTTTTTAAATAAAAAATTGTTACACACTCAAGGCTTGGTACACTGATGCACTGTTGTGGTAAGTCTACTCTTTCCACATTGCCACAGATCATGACATATTCTTTTTACCATATCATGGCAACCTTTCAAAACTTGTAGGTAAAATGTCTATTTGTTACAAATAATTTCTGAGTAAACAATGTTGTTTGAATTTTAAAAAATCAGTGTTGTCCTGATATTGAACCTCACTTGCGCCACATTTTTGGAGTGTGGTGAGTTTACATCATTATTAAATCACTCATAAACTTGTCTTTTCCCCAGAGCAGCTTGATTGTACGCTGTTTTAAAGATTACAGCCATTTTTCTCCCTGCCTGCCATTTCTCCTAATAGAAAACAGAATTTCACATTGTTCCAGTGTTTCATCTATCCCAAAAACTGACAAATAAGCATTGGGAAATTAACAACTATGCAGTAACATGATTTCACTCAATGATGATCAGGAGACTGGTGAAGGAAGGTCAACCCAAGAGGCATCCTGCACAATGCACTCACCCTCCAGAAAATGATTCTGGTTATTTTTTAGTAACCTTTTATAGGTTAGTATGCCTGGTGCAGTGTGTTTTTTATTTGTTATATATTTGGCTTTTGCACTTTTGGTGCAGATCACCATAGTCATAGCTATATTATTTTGTTCAGTTTACTACTTTTATAATGTGTATTTATTATTCTTAATATCAAATGAGCTAATTTTATAGATTCCAGCAGTTAATGGATACCATTAGCTCTTTTGTTTATAATGTTATTGTTATTTATAAATAGTCAAGTTTTTTTTTATTTCCCACTTTTGATAGACACCTTTTAAACTCACTAGTTTGATGTTCTTATTATGATCTAAAACACAGACATGTACTCTGGATATTCTTTAGCCTCTTTATATAAGTACTTGTGCTGAGTGATCCTTGTGGTAATGCTAGTCTGTGATTCTCCATAATACATCACCATGCATCTTTTTCCAGTGGACTGAACTTCATAGACCATCTGCAGAATTTCCTTCTTTTGTTGTTGATTTTCAGTATTGGTGGTCAACCTGTGAGGCAGGTCAGAATTCAGAAGATAACATTTTTGTTTGCAAATGTTTTTTAAAATTCTATCTGCATTTTTTAATATGTAAGGCATTGTAATCCGTAGTTTGTTATCATTCTGTTGAATTAAATTCAGTTCATTTTAATGTTAAATCTCATAATTTCTTGTTAAGTGCTTCTTGGCTGCAATATCTATGGTTCAATATTGTGTTTTTGGTCTGCTTCATATTTGTAGAGTCTAATAATTGGCAAATGAAAAATTCATGGATAATTATATAGCAAACATTTATGCTGATTTTGTTATAATTAGTTCTAGTTAAATATATGTATATATAAATGATAGATGTCACTATGTATGCAATACAAATTAAAGCTTTAAAATAAAGTCCACCATATTGAGATGGACAAAAAATTATATTTGTTAAAAAAGATTCACAATATTATTTTTATTATATATCATCATCACTTTCAACCATTATCAATCCATTGCAGGATGAATATTTCTCCAAGCTCAATCCATCTTCTACAATCTCCAGTCTCTTTCTCCACATCACCCCAGCACACCTTATTTCTTCCATTCATTTCACATATGGTCTTTTACTAGGTCCTTTATAATCTTTTTAATCTAGTTTAAGAGTTCAACTTTCCATCTATGATTACCTCTTCTAGTAATATGACCTGCCCAAGTCCACTTTAGTCTCTTAATTCTTTCAATGATACCAATAACATCTGTTTGTTCTCTCACCCATGTATTTCATTTTCAATCTCTTCTGGTTACTCCTAACATGCATCTCCATAATTTATTAAGTGGTCTGAAGTCTCTGTATTGTTCTTCTATTAAGTTTCCAAGTCTCAGATCCATAAGTAAAAACTAGTAACACATATGACAAACCTTCCTTTTTAAATACATAGGCATATTTCTTTTTAATTTTTTTTTAAGTGTCATAGAATCGGCTGGGACTCGAACCTGCAACCTGGGCAACTGACTGCAAGTGCAAGGCAGTCGCGCTGACCTCTCGACCACCAATGCATTGTTATTTTTAACAAAAGCACTCCAAACAAGTCTAATTCTATGATTAATTTCATCCATTTGTATTAATAATATGATCAAGGTATTTGTAATAATTATATATATATTGTCATTATATAAACATATTTTATATTGTGAGATTTATTTAAATATAAGAAAAAATAGATACATATGGATTAAAATTCTTTTCATTTTTGATGATACTTTTACAAGTGCATACATTCTATTAAGTAAATAAATGCCTACATCAATAACAGTATGAATGTATAAAAACTTTCTATCTGTCTCAACTCATTTATATAGTCCTATGATGCCTGACAAAAATATATTTACCTAGGTCAAAGATCATGTTCTTGGTTTTGTAAAGTTGTTTCCTTTAATGCCAATTACTAGTAGTTTGTCTGTCTTATGTTTAATTACAGGACATTAGTAAAATGTAATTAATTATTTTCTAATTGATATGTATTTTTCTTTTTTATTTAATTATTTAATGAATTTTTTATATATCAAAATGAATGTCTCAAAATAAATTATTATTCAGATTTTTGATAAAATATCAAAGTTAATGAAATTGCTTATAATTTTACTAATTTCATATTTTTACATTTATTTTTTTAAAGATATAAAAGTATTGACCTAAAAAAAAAGTTAAAATTTTTACTGTTTAAATATTCTCAAAATATATTGTATTTATTTATGCAATAAAACAAATAATAATAATCAATCATTTGAAAATGAATATAGTCATATTAATTTTTAAAAAAAAGAAGGATGAGGGAGGAAATGAATTTTGCAATGGATTATACAAATCAATATGTCCACATATAGAAAATGCTACTCAATTTGCTAATTACTTCACATTTTATGGTGTCTTTTAATTTCTTTAACAGAAATTTAATTCTCCAAAATATTTCTATCCTCTGCAATGACATACCAATGGAAACTATGCACAACTTTAGAATATCTTCAAGATGATTTTTCTAGCTTAGTTGATGTCTGCCTTTCCTATGCTTGAGTTTACCATATCATTCTTTTATGAAATATTGCATTATTTATTCATTCCATATATTTAATCCCAAGAAAGTGTGATTTTACAATAGTTCACTCTATAGTATCCCATTCAGCATATTGAAGAATATATCAAATGAATCTTAAGATCCTGTCAAAATACTTTTAAAATTTTATGGAGTTTCTTAAATAAAACTTTTGTAATGCTTTTATATTACATCAATAGAAAATCCAAATTTCACTGCCATTTCCTAAATTGACAGCTCTATATTAATTGCAGCAGTTATTTTTATGATGAAATACTGTACTTTTTATTTTTTTAAAAGTAGCAACAACACAAAATCTGTGTTGTATCTCAACATCTATTTCTATTTATACATTTAGAAATATATTTAAACTGGTTTACATTCTGGAGTTGATAACTATCTAAGCTAAAAGTTGCTGAAGATTTTTTCAATCATTGGTTGATAAAGAATTTGAGTTTGTTGAACATTAATTAATAAACCAATCTTTATATGGATTCAAAACATTAGGTACATCCTATAAAATGTCTTTTGAACTGATGAAATAGCATAATTAGTAGCATACTGTAAATATGGAATCCAAAAAAAAAGTTATTTTTGCTATTTATCCAATTCAAATTAAACATTTATCATCAAACTTGTGTTGTATCTTGAGCCCTGTTTCATTAACCTCTGATAAACAATTCCAATAACCACTGACAAAAACCTTAAAACAGTGTTAAAGCAAGTGCCCATCTTTGTATAATACGACTTTCATTTTAAATGCTTCACATTTTTCATTTATAATAATAACACTTCCTTTCATGCCCTCATGTAGATGCTTCACATTTTTCATTTATAATAATAACACTTCCTTTCATGCCCTCATGTAGATGCTGTATAATATTAATAAATTATGGTGAACAACCAACTAATTTCAAACAATGCCATACACCTGCCCTATTAACTGAATCAAATGCAATATGATTAAATTAATAAAACAATATATAAATCTCTTTTTTGTTTCCAATATTTTTGTTGAATTTTCCAGGCAGCAAAAACACATCTATAGCACTTTTTAACTTTCTGAAATCACATTGAGTCCCCAGTCACTATTCATGTATTGTCAAAAGCAACCTATTCATCAAAATTTTGAAAGCATTATTGTTCAGTTAGATACTAATAATATACCATGATAATTACAGCCATCTTGTCTTTTCCCCTTGTTTTTAAAAATTGGAGCAATAAAACATTCTTAAGAAGAAGTAGCACAACTTCATGGGTTCATATATTCTTTAAACATTTTAATATTTTTGAAGCTAACATGTGATACAATATTTTAAACCTCAAATTTATTTAATTTAATATAAAAAAAAAAAAAATAAAACCCAAACCAACCCCTCATTCTCTTATTTTTTTTATTTTTTTTTGAAAAAAATTCTTTTTCTTTAACATTAAAAAAAATTTTAAAAATATAATTTAATATTTTATTATTACCCAAATTATTCATTTTATTATTAAATTTTTTTTCCACTCCCCCACACCAAAAAAAAAAAAAGTGGGTTTTTTTTTCTCTTTTTTAAGGGAGGAATAAAAAACCCACAACAAAAAAAAAAAAAAAAAAAAAAAATAATATTTTCTCAATAGTTTTTTTAAAAAAAAAAAAGGAGAGTAAAAAAAAGGGGGGGCCCGTATATTCTCACAATGATAAAGATATGTGTAAGAGAAATGTAATCTGAGCCAATTGATGAGTGCAGGTTCAGCACAAAATGTGCATCTTGGGTATCATATTTCTTTTTTACATGTCTTTGGTAACATTTTTATGATTACACTCCTCCACAAAGTGTTAAAAGTGGATTTTTGTGTAGTGAAAATTACATTACAGAAATATTATTCATTAAATGGATAATATCTAATCTAATAAATGACGAATAAAAATTATCAGTAATGTCCATATCTTTTTTTTTTAAATTTTAATCCACTTATCATTTTAAAATCTTTTTGTTAGTCACTGAATTTACATAAATTTTTATTTTTAGATACATTTTATTCATTTTTTTTAAAATTATATGTCAAAGCGTTGTACGGGAAACAACCCAGGCCAGCTGCTTGAAAGGCAGCTATGCTAACCGCTAGGCCAGTTTTATCTTAAAAATAACATTTTTTTACCCATCACTATGAATCTAATTAATCATTGTAAATTTTCATGTTTTTAAACTTAATTGGGTTATTCTATTTCATTTAATAATGACTTTAACATTCATAAAAAATATGCTCTGAATTAATTGTAACATCAATATATGCAAATCAATTCTTTTTACATACACAATCATACTTAACATTATTAATCAAACATTTAGGATAAAACTTATTTAGTTTTACATTCACAATTATTTTATTAAATCATTTTTATATAAAGTTTTTAATTATTTTTTATGATGTAGAGTGAATACTTCACTTAATGAATTCATATATTCACACATTGTATACATAAATTAAGTCTTGTGACTTAACTAGTAGCACATTTTTCAACCATGCTCACAATTCGGTGTTTAAGTTTAGGCTGAATTAATTTTAGATTATTTTCAGGTTACACATAGGCTTAGGATTTTGTTTAGTTAGTTATCTATAGCCTGTCCAGCTTTTATTATCCTCAGTTAGAGCGTTAAGCAAGAAATTGTTATAACCTACACCATTAGACAGCTAAAGAAACTGGATTAAAAAGTCTTGTTCATTATTAATTTTTAAGAATTATTGGAAATGCCTTAGTCCTCTATTATGATATTTAAACTTTATTATATAAAAATCGTTTAGACTGTGTTTACTGTTTTTAAAACACACATATATATTATTTTTCTTTTGTTAAATTAAATTTTAAGCCCGAGAGAGAATTCTATCAAATACTTTTTTATTCATTAGTTTCGTAATTACAGAACTTATAAATACTATTTAATCTAAACGTCTTTTTATATTGTTTCTTTTGTAATTTGTTTGATTCATATAGCTTGTACAATTTTTTATTAGAAATGTTTGTTTTAGTATCCTTAGAGGCACATTTGATTTTCTGGCATCTTGATTCAATTTCCTTTTATTATAGTCTTTAACTAACTTGAGATGGTATCTTAAGAGATGTTGTGAAAACTGTCCATTAATTTACATGTTTAACTTTGAGGTGTTGCTTAGTAATCAAAGATGATAGTCCATCGAGGCTAGTTACCCCAGTTGTCTTTGTTTCTCTCTATTATTGACTAGCTTTGTAATGTAATGTAGCACTTTAATGAGACATCACTAGAGATCTGATAAATTCTTTCTTTATTGTTGTATCTTTCTTTTTCTATTTAGACAAAATAATTATTGAAAATTTTTTCAATGAAATATTACTGAAGTTCCTTATACATTTCCTTTTAAATGGGAGAGAGGAGTAAAACGAATTAACAATTTTTGTACCGGCTTCTTCAATTTTAATAGAAACATGTTAAGGTTATTTGAAAGTTTAAAAGCAAGCCCATAATTTTAGCGTAACAATTAAAATAAAATTGAAAAAAAAAAAAGAAAGAAAACAAAATGTAAGCAATAAAAAACACACTTTACAATGTGATAGTTTGCGATTAAGAAATTTTATTTTCATTTTGCTCTTTTTTTTTGCTGTTTATATATTGTAAATTATTTATCCTCTGTCTGATATTGGAGTTCTTATATTATATAGTACTAATTTAAATATTATGTAATGTCATTGCAATGGATCTTAGACATCTCTTGCCTTAATAATTAATAAACTGTACGGTTGTGCTCTTACTATATGCAAACACATACACACACCAATAATCTTGGTATATTCATTTTTAAGTTACATATATAAATTTTACAATATCTGACAAAGCTAAAGTTAAATTATGATATTAGATATCAAATATAATACTGGCTTCGATTTATTCTGTACATGCAGTCAATTCCATGAGTCTATCCAACTTTTAAAATGTTTTGGCTTATAAAAATCATTATTTATCTCTAAATAATAAATCGCTGCGAAAAAGTAATGCTGATTTAAAATATGGCAACAGAAGCAAATTACAATGAAAGTAGTCAAATGTAGTCGAGCGTTGGTGGCCTAGCGGTTAGCATAGCTGCCTTCCAAGCAGCTGGCACGGGTACGCTTCCCAGTTCATTTGACATATGAAAAAAAAGTATTCAGATGTTATCTTTTAATTTTAGTGTCTTATTGCCTAGTTATTTCACTTGCATTGTATTGTCTATACTGATAGCACTTCACTTGTAAGTAAGTAAGGCCATCCTAAATAATAAACATTGTCAAGAATAAAATATCAAATAGAATCCCTATCATGATAATACAAACCAAAGCATGGCCATATACTTTTTTACTGATTCATTATAATATTTGAGATTCTATGGCACTCTCTTTTAAATCTACAAATTTCATAGCAAGGTCTTTTTCTGAAAAATGTCTACATTTTACATGAATGTAATTAATCACTATATCCTTCACCATATTCCTTCAACTGAATCAAATAATACCACACCTCTTCAGAATGTTTTTAAGATAATTCTTATAATGCAAATGGAGTATGTTTCTCCACTGAAAATTATACTCAAATCCATCACACCTTTTGTACAATTACAATATCCTTCACCTCTTTTACATGACAAATCTAATGAAGAAGTTCCTTACAGAAGACACTGGGTTTATCTGCTGTAAGCTTAAGTAATCAATAAACACCAGCTGATGTAATGCTATAATATTGCTATTAGTAATCCTTGCAATTGAAGAATTGTGATAGAGTGGTAGATTATAAAGTTCAAAGCCATAGATTGTAGCCTAATTCTCACTTCCAGTACTCTAAACTTTTATAAACTCCAAATATTAAACCATTCAGTCATTTCTAAATTGAAGAATTAATAGCAGACTGAAAATCATATCGTTTTATTAATGTTTATATGTTATATTGATAGGGAGTTCCAGTTCACATTAAATTTGCTAAATATACCATACTATAAATAACTAACTTATTTATCATTATATAATTATGATGAAATGTTTATGCTTAATTTGTTAAATACAGCTAAAGATTAAATGTACTGCATATAGACCAAATCTATTTTTCTACCTAAAGCTTGTATCTTTAAACTAATAAATATTCTCATGTTAATAGCAATCTCCCTTCCGTGGCTTGATATAACTTTATATGACTGATTTATAAAACACTAGAATGTTATTGTTTTTTAAACTTAATTAATAATTCAAATTCTTTATAGATTGTATTAAATATATGTATAATATTCCTTGGATTTGCAAATATTTCACAAATATCAGCATATTGTAAATTAATATCCATTCACATAAACTTTTATTTTAATTTCCACTAATTTCAAATTGTAATACTTATCATCATTATCAGTTTCAACCATTATCAATCCACTGAAAGATGAAGGTTTCTCTAAGTTCAATCCACTTTCTCCAATTTCTAGTCTCTCTTCTTCACATCACCCCAGCATGCTTCCTTATTTCATCCATGCATCTCACAAATAGTCTTTTTCTATGTCTTATATAATCTCTTGGACCCAAATATAAATACAGAATTTATAAATTATTTTAATATCCATTTTATAAATCTTTATTTACAGCTTCAAAAATCACTTTCGAAAATTGCAAAACATAATCTGAGCTACTACATATTCCTATTTAGAAACAATTTTCATAACTTTTGCTAAAATACATAACAGCAATATGTCATCATAAATATTATAGTTTATTGTAATCTTTTGTTTTTATAAATTAAACTTAAGATGTGTCCCAAATTCTTCCCTCATATATTTTAAAAATATTCCAATATATAAAAAATAAAATATCACCATGACATTGAAACCTTCTTCAGACATTAAGATCAGAAGCATTTTTTTTTTCAAAATAACCAAAAAACTGTTTTCATTCATCAAGTTGGATATCTTTTTCCAGATCTAATGTTTGGATAGTATGCATATATCTTTAAAATCAGACTTGAATGTTTATTCAAAACATGATCAAAATCCTTTTTTAAAAAATATTATCATTCTTAGATAAATGAATCTTAACTACATATTTAATAGTAATATAATATTAATTACTTGTTTTACATGTTGTTTTACTGATTAAGAAAAAAATTAAAATGATAAATCATTAAATAACAGCATCTTACTTGGATATTTCATCTACCAATACTTTATAAGCCATATTAATAATCCACACACATCAATTCCTAAGAATTATAGAACTTTTTAAGCTCTATATTAATCATTATCAAATTACTTGTATTTATAACAAATACTTTAATACAATTCACACATCTAAGTAGATAACTTTAGCGTTCAACAGTTGTTGAAACATACTATGAGTAAGAATTGTTTTAATAGAGCAATCAAACTTATAGAGATATGTTTTGAAATGCAACTGTTTTATTATACTCTACTATTAATATCATGAAATATGCGCTACAATGTATAACATCCTCCACAAATTTCTATTGTTCTGAAAATTAATGTATTCATATTGTATGATTCTGATGTTTTTGTCTTAATAGTAGTAGTCAATCCATATAGTGAGCAAACATTTCAATAGCAATAAAATATTCAAGTTTTCAAAGTCAATTTCATAATTTTCAATAGCTTTATGTCATAGTTTACTATTTTTATCAATATGTATAGTAGTCATAAATGATCTGTTGTAGATATTAATGGATTCATATTAACCAACAAAAAATAAACGGTTAATTTACTAAAGATCAGTGAATCTAATGCTGGAATATAACAAAGATAAAATGAACACAGGCATCATTGGAAAAATAAGTTTTGAATATCATTAAACATTCACTGATATAGCTAAAAATTTCAAGAATAGTTTATTTAAAACATGACCTCATAGGAAATCAGGTATTATTCAGACTTCTTGCGCTTGATAAATATATATTTTTAACTTTTGTATAATTTAGTATATACATGTAAAAAGTGAAATCACATTGAAGGTAAATTGTGTAAATCTGTTGTGCTCATCCTATCATTTTGATAATAAAACATCGTTTGACTTTTAAAAAAATTGATCATATGATTTCTTTTTTGTTCTGTATATTTATTTAGGGGATGATACAGAGACATATATGCAAAAATTAAATATTTTTTTATTGATTCTCAATTATAAAAAAAGGAAACAATAACAGTTGACTTAGTTAAATGGAATAGTGGTGCTTGTTTCTTGATTAACTGAATCAAGTGTCCGCATAATTATAACGAAAGGAACTTGTAGATGTATACTTGTTCAATTAAATTTTATTCCATAGCAAGATAAATTACACTAAAAATAAATATATTAATTTTAATCTGTAGCAACCTATTGACTAGAAATGTTTTTGTGTATTTGGGTCTTTAAGTGCACATCACGTAAATCTATATTGAGAAATGATTGGAATGTTTACTTCATTACCACAAGTATTACTACTTACTAGCATTGTATCTTTTTCTATCACTTAAATAATTAATCAACTAGAGGATATTAACTTATGCAAATTCTATGAGGCAGGAATTTTAAACAACCTTTTCTTAGTCTTACCACATTATTATTGTTACAGAAAATTCTAAATAAAAGTATCTTTCCATTTAATTTTTTTTAAATGAGATATTTATTTTATATAGTGCTATGTTTTATAAACTGTAATAGTAATAATCAGCCATTAAGCTAATGCGCATGCACTTTGTGGATTTTTAACTATAAATGAATACTCTCATTTCCAAACACAAGATAAAGTCTTTGTGAAAAAATAGAATGAATACATCTATTCTTTTGACCCAAATGTTTATTTATGGGCAAATCTTAAGCATTTGGGAATGAGAGTGTGAAGATGTTAATCAATCACTTAAATTAAAGTGATCGCTTAACATCTTCATGCTCTCATTCCCAAATACTTAAGATTTCCCCATGGATAAACATTTGGGTTGAAAAGATAAATCAATTCATTCTATTTTTTCATAAAGACTTTATATTGTGTTTGGAAGTGAGAGGATTCATTTGTAGTTAAAAATCCACAAAGCGCATGTGCATTAGCTTAATGGCTGATTATTATTATTACAGTTTACAAAACATAGCATTGAATAAGATAAATATCTCATTTACATGTGTATAATTTCAAATAAGAATGATGTATCATAAATTCTAAAAAATTTCGTAAGCGTCATATATTCAGGCATAGTAAAAGTAATTTAAAGGGATTGCTTAACATCTTCATGCTCTCATTACCAAATGCTTAAGATTTGCCCATACATAAACATTTGGGTCGAAAAGAAAGATGGATTCATTCTATCTTTTCACAAAGACTTTATCTTGTGTTTGGAAGTGAGAGTATTCATTTATAGTTAAATATCCATGAAGCATATGTGCATTAGCTTAATGGCTGATTATTACTATAATTTTTTTTTTGTAAAATTAAATCCAGTTTAGAGCAAGATCACAATTAAAGATTCCAAGTTATTTAATATAGCCTTATTGTTGTGACCTCAGTGTTTTTCATACTATACAATACTCAGATATATTTGCAGAGAAAAATTAAAAAGAAATTTATTGTGGGCAAAATTGCTATGTAATTTAATGAAAGAACAGAAATAAATTTGCACAAAGGTCCAATTTTATTATTATAATCAGTCTTAAAAGTGACCAATGGTATAAAAAGCTTTTTATAGAGAAATCTTTTCTTTGTTAATCATATATTTTAAGGATTATTATTGTGAAATATGTTTGTTGTATGTATAATAAAGTAGAAAGATCTATGAGATTTCAGCAAACTTTTTTACAATCTTTTCACAATATAATAAAACATTCTTGTTTGTTTATTTTTTCACTAAGACTTTTAGAAATTTTTTATACAGAATCGAAAATTGTCCTGTTTATATAAACAATTTTCCTCTAAGGTATACAACTCTGAGTAAAAAATACAAAAGCTGAGCACACTAAGCCGATCAATGTACAGAAAAAAACCGTTAAAATTTACCATTTATTTGTATGTAATGAAATATTGTATAACATAACTTAAACATATTAAGAAACCTCAATAATAATAATTACTCTTTTATTTTTTCACATCGTTCTTCATGATTTATCCAATTTTTTAAAGTTTTGTTTAAGTTTATCGGCTTTTCTGACAATATATAATGCTTAATTTATATTAAATTATCCAAATTTTCATTATCTTGTTTGTTTGGGATTTTGATTTTATTACTTTCATTAATTAAATTAAAACTGCATTCACAATTGTTGCTAGAAGCTTGAAAAGTTGCACAAACATTGAAAAGTACCCACAATTCATTATATTTTTGATCTATTAAGAAAAATGTAGCCAAATGATGGGATTCTATCACTTTAATTTTGCATTTACTAAAAATTTCAAATTATCATACTGTTCTAAAATTGTATATAAACTTATATGCTATTTATCATTATTATTTATCATATATTCATATTTTATAAATAAACACTTTAGACTATCTTTTCCATGCTCTATTTAAATTATTTTTCATTACAAAAAGATACAAGGCATTCCAATCATTTATATGTCCTCTGGAAATTTAATATTTAATGATTACAGAGCAGTTGAATACATTTAAGGCTTGACAAAGTATATAATCACTGGAATCTAAATTTATTGGAACATCTACACTCCAGTAGACATTGTGGGTACTTGAGTATTAAAGGTGCAACATAGGGGAGATAGAAGGCCTTTTCTCACCAACGTTAAATGTGTAATGTTGCGGTGATGTCAAATTGAAAGAAAATAATCCCTTCGAGTATACATGAAAACATGTTTTTTTTAATCAACAAGATTTTTTTGTAATACTTTGACATTTTCAGTTATTTTTCATATTTTTTATTGTTAATTCAAAAATGATAAATATTTGTAAATTACCAAGTACTGAAATGGATGCAGTGCTCTATTTCCAACAACAAGGCATTCTGCCATGAAAGCAATGGTGCTGTAATGTCCAAGGTTGCAACCCTACAATCAGCATTCGCAAGGGGATGTGGATGTTTTATGGCTTATGTAGGGAAGCAGACAAATGTTTTATTATGAAAATCAAAGACAGGACAAAGTACCAATGAAGGACAGTAAGACATTTTTTTTGTAGTTTCTGGTTTATTTTCTTTATAAACAAAAATGATGTTTATTAGCAGTTTTATGAAAATCCCAACATAAATTGCAATCATGTGGTTTCATTTTCAGAGTGAAAATTTTTACTGCAGACCTCCATTTTCTATGGTAATACTAAATATCAAAAGTTTGGTTTTAATTTGTAAATTCCTGTTATATATTACGTGGTAAGTGTCGTAGAAATATCGTTAATGCATATTTTATTTCTTAAAAATCAAAATTTACTGTTTGTTTGGTTATATTTAAACAAACTTTTTTATTAATGGTGTCATTATTTTAATATTGCATTTTATTGTTTATTTTAAATGTCATTTTTAAAAATTGTTTTTTAAAGTCGCATCTTTTTTTTCAAGTCACTTTTTTTTTGCTAATTTTGAAAGTTGTACATATTTGTGAGAGCCATATTTTTATTTTTTTTAGAAACTTGTTAATGTTGAAATTTTATTTTAAATGTCATTCTTAAAAGTCGTTTGTTAATGTTGAAAGTCGTACATATTTGTGAAAGTCGCATTTATTTTAAATGTCGTTCTTAAAAGTTTTTTGTTAATGTAAGTTTTACTATTTTTTGATTTTTACTTATTTTTAATCCTGCAACACAGAGCATATATTATATCTACTGTGCCTGTTAACATTCATATCAATCTCCTGATAACTTTATAATTCTTGCTAAAATACCATGTACAAGATCCGTGTACGTGTTCTTTTTTTGCCAAAGAAAGCCATGTAAAAGATCCATGTACATGTTATTTTGAATAGATCAAAAGATTACAAAGTTATCAGTGGATTGATACAAATGTAAACAGGTGCAGTAGGTCTAATACATGCTTCATGTTGCAGCTTTAATACTCAAGTACTGTACCAGTCAAAAAATGCACCACCTAAACTGCAAGTCGGATCCAAACTCAGTCGGTTCAAACTGAATTCAAACCCAACTCACCAGCTCAGATTAGTAGAAATCTAAATCAACGGCACAGTGCTATGCGCCAAGAAACTAGCTCAATGGTTGGTGAGGACTAGAGACCCCTGAACTGACACTAATATCGGATAATAAATTAACTAAGATAATTTTAAATCGAATCATATGTATATGTTTGGGTTGCCAACACAGACAGCGAGCATTAACATTAAAATAATTATTGAATAAGATAATTAAGAAACTAAGAAACCAAGTGTGTTTAGAAAATATTTAATAATAATAGTTGTTGTTTGAATTTTAATAATGATTATATTAATTAATTCTAGTCCTTAAACAAAGTTTATAATTATAATCAGAGTGGCGGTCCTTATTATATGCCAATGAGTATTACGCAATATTTTGGAATTCTATGTCTATGCCCCAACAAGAAAATAAAGGCAGATAAAGATATTCAGTTGTAAAGGAAATTAAGATTATTATTTTATACAGAAGAATGTGAGATTTATTTTCACATTCGCAAATCCATTCATGAAGAGCAAGATACGTATTTTAGGGCATAACTTTAATCTTTATTAGAAAACCTATTTTGAGATATAATGGAGAATTTGTTGGACTTTAATTTAAATCACTTCATCATGAATTACGAGCATCAGAGCGGGCTTTACTGAAACAGAGAGGTAACAGTGCTGACGAATTATGAGCTATAAAATGAAATTGAACGATAATAGCTAGTCGATAATTGAAGTCCTATGGTGGCTTGCGTCTGACAAGTCTTATGCCCTTTGACTAATATGGACAGGAGAGGAAGTGCTTTCTTCCTCGATAATTTAAAATAACAGAAATATGATCACCGACCAGCCTAACGGAGCGGAAGATTGCCCTACGTCAGCAACGTTTGAAGATGATGACTTGCTAGTCACCATTTGAAAAATAAAACCCAGTGATAGAATGCTCTACGTGATGACTTGATCAATTTAATTAAAGTCAAACGAGCTTTTAACTAAAACTATTTTAACGCATTATAAAATTATATTCATCATGCCCCAAATATCGTGCCCTTCCTGAATATTAATAGACAGTGAAAACAATCTGAATTAGAATGTATTTAATTCCTTTATCGGCCCTTTTGCAAAAATAAAAACATGTTTTAACATTATATTTGAATAAATACGCATTAGTGAAATGAGAAAATAGCTTTTTAACATTATGTGGATATATAAACATTTGTAAATTAGATAGGAGCTGGGGACATAGGTTGGAAGTGGAGCTAATAATTTATTATTAGCCAATTATAAAAATAGTAAACATGTAATAATTTCTTTCGACTCGATGATTGATAGAACTTATAAATTTAGTTCTAATGGGCGAGAACTACTATTAGAATTAATATTATATTATTTGCATGAGGCAAATAGAACAAAGGAACTCATCGAGATGGAAGATTATTGGCATATAATTAAAAATAAACGACATTAATAAAGCACACAAATATATATAATATAATAAATGAACTGCCAAGTAAGAAAAGAGAAAGTTTAAAGACTAGAGGTTGAGAAAATTATGATATAAGTTTACAGTAGCATGAATAAAAGGTTTTATAAAGATTATTACATTAAAAAATAAAAGAGCTCTAAAGGGAGTGTAAAGCAAAGTTCGAAACTGGCTAGAAAGTTTAAGGTTCATTTGGAAACATATTACCCATTTCTTCTGGGGCTGGTTCTTGGTTTACATGTCCAGGTTGGTAAAAATGTAGGCATGAATTTAGTCGATTACTTGAACAGTATTTTAATGAATTTTCACAATTTTAGCAGCATGATTGGTCCAGAAAAGATTCAGCAGCTTCATTGAAGATTTTTAGGGGACTTCAGGAACCGCAGCCAGATTCCTGATGTTTTAGCCCTTCACCATGATCGAAACACTATTTAAACTTATGATTTTTAAATGCATAGAGTTCACTGCACTTCTCTACAACAAAGATGGCCTCTTTTTCTCCAAACTTTTCAGAGCTATATATCTGTCCTCTGATGCCTTCAGGCTAGTGCTTCTTTCATTATCAATGTTTTTAGATTTACTGGTTGTTTTTAGATACATTCCTTCGATAAGGCTTTCAAACTCATTAACTTGAATTCATTTTCTAATTAGAAAATGAATTCTTAAAATCAGAAAATGATTTTAATTAGGAAATCCTTATCTTTTTTTCTAATTAATAAAACTTTAACTGTTGTTTTTGGAAAGGGAAAATCTGAAAGCTTATCGAAAGAAAGTAGCTTTTAATCATTAAACTTTAACAAATTATTTAAAAATAAAATCAAACATTCCCGATGCAATGAAACTTTTAAACAATTATATATATTTAAATATTTACAAATATATACGCACAATCCACGCAGTTATAATATATAAATTCATGAATAATTCTATCATGAATTTATTAATAGAATTGGTCAATTTAAATCTGAAACTAATTAATTTTAATACACATTTATGAAATAAGTTATTCTTTATGGAAATTAGCATGGATTGAACATATAAAGCCCCATTGCATCGGAAAATTAAGATTAGTACTAGGGTTTGAAGTGGGCTTATGGCTAGAGGTCATGAAGCTAGGATTGAACTCAGATCTGACTGCTTCAGTACCCATTGTGTAGTTATAGCATATAGTTTATTAATTTTGGTCTTTGGAAATTGATATGCATTCATTGATGATAAAATAGTCCTTTGCAAAGTTTTGTTAATGCTAATAATTCTGAAAATATATTTTGAAGAATTGCATGCGCTACTCAATATTGTTTGGTTTTGAGAGTTTTTTAATCAATATTTATTTATTGGGTCATTGAATTTTTCAACTTGTTCTGAACAGTTAACTTATTAAAATATCATAATTTCAAACTAGAATATTTTGTGTAAATTATCTAAGTACTTACTTTACTTCAATGAGAAGTCTGAATAATATATCAATTTCTGAAATATTGGCCAATTCGTTAAATTTTTCAATTCTTGTAGTTGATCTACTAAACATTGTTTATGTTGTCCTTAAAGAGTTTCAATATTCTTAATAAATGGAACTGGTATCTAAGCATCTTATATCAAAGTGCTGAACTATATAAAAAAAATATCATAGACAAGCACACCACATCATTTATTTTTCCTAACATTACAGAGTTAAACATAACTATTATTTGTCAATCACGATTATTCTCTCCATAAAACTTTCCCTATGTCTATCATATGCAGTAAACTTAATGTTAATATCATCTATATTCTTTATTAGTTTTTACAATGCTTTTTTGCTTATTCACTATTGACAGTTTCGATTGCCCCAGCAATCTTATTCAGAACTTCAACTTATAGATTTGGAAATATAAGAAGTTCTAAAGAAGATTGCTGGGGCAATCGAAACTGTCAATAGTGAATAAGTAAAAAAGCATTGCAAAAAGTAATAAAGAATATAGATGATATTAATATTATATGGATTTGGCAATGCATTAAGAAAAATAAAGTTATAAGCTTAATGTTGACAAATTTTATCTGATAGCTGAATTCAAATTTTGATCACATGATCATATATAGATTGCATAAAGCATTGAATGGTAATTGCTAGGATAACATTGTCTATTAGAAAAATGTTTTGTCTAGTTTTTTGCATTTAGCGTTTTCTTATCTGAGATTACATCTTTCAGTTAAAATTCTCAAAATACCTCCACTGATTTTATTTTGAATGGTAATAACTTCCATTATAAATAAGCTATTTTTCATTTAGCCTATAATTTACTGGTAATAATTTCACTTTTTGAATTTGACTGACAGCAAATTTTACAACTGACACCATCTCTATTGTTTTGATCCCCTGTTTAATGCAGTTCAATAAATAAAAACATCCCCAAGTTTATTACAGTAGTTATAAGTTTTGGTGATGATGGCTTTTCATGTTTAGGTAATCTTCTTATTTTTAGATTAAGTCAATGAAAATTAGATTGATTGGCTAAACTATTTGAAATTTGTAAGACCTAAAATAAAATATTTGTATTTATATAATTGGAGTATTTCCATCATTGACTATAAGTATTGAATGTCTTTAAAAAAATTTAACATTATTTAAATATTCCAAATACACCTGGGTCTCTTTTTACGTGGACTTATTAAACACGATTTTGAAGTTACACGATTCATGTTTCACTGGAAGTCGAACTCCGTATTGCGCTATTACTTTAAATAATAAATTTTGCACACTTACATTATATTGAAAGTAATAGCACATTATTGAAATTCGACTTTCAACTTAGTAATTTCAATATTTTCAGTGCTTTATAATAGTAAGATTTTATGCAATAATGAAATTAAAATCATGATTTCCACATTTTATATATACACACATTAAATTTTACAAGATTATAATGTAAATTTGTTCAAACATTGTGCGTGTTAATTTTGCATTTTAAATCACATTCTGTTTTTGCTTTTTAAAAAAGAATGTAATCAATTATTAATCATTTAGTGTCTGCAAGTTTATTTTTAAAAGGTGAGTAATAGCAGTGGGCACAATTAAAATTGATAATTAAAGACAAAAATAAGAATTTAATTTTTAGTTGTTAGATTAATTACTAATTATGTTGTCACCAGAAAACCATTAATTAACACAACATGAGAGTGACATTGGCGCTAGTTGTATTTCATCTTGTGAAGAATCTGATTTTTTTATCAGTTTGCAAACGAACCTGTTTACCGGCAAATAGCGATAATAATTAAAACGTGTATAAAAAAATATAAATTACTGTAAATTATGCATAAAAATATATTGTTTTGAATAAAATTAAATATTATAGTTAAAAAAAGTTTGTCTTGTATCAATTTTTTTTCAAATTTGAAATTTTTTATTAGTCATATTTTATTTCCTTATGTTTTTTTTGCACGAATTTTAAAGTAAATTTTATGTTGGTGCTTTGCTTTTATGCGAGTTTTGAAAAATCACAATCCGTATCCCCCCTTTTTCAAGGTAAGTTATGTCTATTTTTGCATAATTTCATTTGCGCATGTTTTCTGAGGAACCTATTTATCGCATAAAACAAGACCCAGGTGTACATTAAATTGTTTAGTAATAGCACACAGGTTGAATATATGCCCAACATGTCAACAGGTATTTATTCTCCTTTTTCAGATGTTACTGACCTGACCAGTGAGAATACCAGCATGGGAAACAAACCTGGACCCTTAGATTCAAAGAATACTGAATTTTAAGATAATACTCTAACCAACTTAGCCATCCTGCAAAGGCAACAGACAGTAGAAATTTCATGTAATTATCTGAGAAACCTCCTGATTTCATCACTTTTTCCTAAGAACTAAGTTGATTAATCATTCCATACATTATGCATAATGACAGTAGATTAACTTATGAGAATGTCTGCCATTGTCAAGTGAACAGCTTCTTTAAATTTTCTTCTTGGTACATTTTCTTCTTTATCTAATACTTTTGCAGTTTCCTAATTGAAGATTTGTTCACTGGTATATGTATGGTCTGATACCTTAGAAACATCTGTTTTCCCTCTTCTAATCTTACTGTTTGTGTTCTTGCAATCACTTTTCAATGAGGCAACTGGTCTCACTAATATGTTCTTCCATATTCACATGGTATTTTATAGATGCTGTTTTTGCTTTTTAGCATTTCAAGTTTAAGCTTTGTAATCCTCATAGTGTGATGTGATTCTGGAAAACTATTCTGATATTATACTGATTGCAGATTTCCTTAAAGTATGTTAATTTTGGTATGAATGTGTATACTCTACCATACCAATAATTATTTCTTTACATAGTGTTTTTATCGCCTATTTAAGTATTTCTTAATAATAACTGATAGGATAACCATTTTTATAATAGTTTGTTCTATATATATATCTTTTCTTTTTTCAAATCATTGGTTTGTGAACACACTTATGCTCTGTTCCATGGTAATAGCATAACTATGTTTTATGTTCATGATGTGGTTATATGTATATGCTAAGCATTTTCCTCTATGTGTGGGTTTATTCTTCTGAAGTTTTGATTTTGCCATGAGGGAGTCTTGTCCCAAGAACATTTAAGAATGCCACATTTTATGCTTCTTCTAATTCTATTGTGAATTCATTTGAAGGGGATATGTTGATAATGTAGTTCCAAAAAGTTTGTAGTAGTGCTGACCATGTGTTCACAAAACAAATGTATCACCAACATGGAGAAGTCAAACTTTACATGGCGATAAAGTAGTCTTTATTGACTGTGGTTTCAAGTTGTTTTGTGTAAATATTGCTAGTTAGGAGTGAAAATGATGAGACCATATCCATTCCTTGATTTTGTTGGAAGACTTGTGTGTTGTATTGAAAGTAGGGTTATTATTATGCAGAATGTTAATAGTTCCACTATAATATCAATAGGAAGAGTTGTTCTGGTTTGTAAGCTATTATCACCATTTAATCTTTTTCTTACAATAGACAATGCTTCTACACATGGTTTATTTGTTAATAAACTTTTCACATCAAAGTTTACTAACATATCACTTGTTTCAATTTTCATGTTTTTGATTAATTCTATGAAGTGTCTAGAATCCCTGACTAGGGACTGGTTCTTTTATGCCAAAGGACTAAAAAGTTTGAGCAGAAAATCTTGACAAATTTAGGCATAGTGAATTTCTAGAACTAGCAATAGGTCTTAATGGAACATGATCCTTATGGATGTTAAGTAGATCATAAAGAAGAAGAATTTTGCTAAAATCATGTTAGTTAATTTTTTTCTGAATCATTGAAGTGTTTGCAATGCTTTCCAAATAATGCTTGTAATTTTGTTTCTGTATTCAGTATCAGATTTTTTGCCACTTTCTTGTATTGGCCTGTTGTGAGAAGTTCTTATATTTTGTTATCATAATCAGTTGTATCCATTATAACTGTTGCATTGCTTTTCTCAGCAGGGAGAATAATTATAGATTTATGTAGTTTGAGAGATTTAATTGCTTTCCTCTCATCATAGGATATGTTTGACTTCAATTTTTTGTTGCTTCTCAAGAGTTCTTTTTATTCTCCAGTGTAATATTGCTGTCTCTTCTAAAGGCAATTTTGGAGTAACCTCCTCAATGGCTTCCATTATATCTAATAAGGGGGTATTAGATGGTATTATGGCAAAGTTTAATCATTTTTCAAGAACAGATAATTCAGCATCTGTTAAATATTTAGAACTGAGATTTTTAACATATGAAGCTGATACACTGCTTGATGTATTATGATTTTTGATATGCTTGTGTAAGTTTGCAAGTTTTTCTTTTGATATTAATTAATTTTTCCATATAATGTATAGTATGATTTTCTTACTTCTTGAGAAACTCTTGTGAAGTCTTCATCAATAAATTTATGCTTTAGAAAACATTCTACATTATTAATGGTATGCAACATTCGATATTCATATTCGGAAAACCTTTGAGCATTTATTCTTTCTCTTAACAGAGCTTCACTTGCTCTCTGAATAATTTTGACAGCTCTCTGGGAGTGAATTGGAGGTCAAGCAAACTCTTAGGTACTATCCCTTTAGATTTACATTTACATAAGAAAGTTAAATAATTTTCTACTTTGGCTAGCTTTAGACAAAAATTTTCATAATGTCTAAAGTTTGATATAGTATTGGGTCCATACAAAATCCTTAGTTTTTTCCTGGAGGTTTGTGATGGTAGTATTTTAATTGTATTTATATATCAGATTATTTCCATTATCTATTATAAGAATTGAATGTCTTTAGAAAAATTTAACTTTATTTAAATATTCCAAATATATTCAGTTGTTAGTAATAGCACACAGGTTAGTATATGCACAATGTTTTGAGAGGTATTTCTCCTCTTTTCTTCAGGTGTTGCTGACTTGACCAATGACATTACTAGCATGGGAATTGAACCTTAACCCTTAAATTCTTGAATGTAAATACTATTAAAATATCATCATCACAAATCTTCAGGAAAATACAAAATATTTATATGTTGGATGAATTTTTTTTAATTACAATAATTAAAAAAGTCTCATCATATTCAAGATGGGGCTCCAGCTGTGTCAAACATTTTCCTATGTAAATGGCCAACAGGGGAAAGACAGTGCTTAGTTTAGGGTGTGACACAATACTATTAAATTACAAGTATCTATAGCAATATCTCAGTCATCTCCCCTTGTGTTTACAGATCAATTCTACTTATTAATACTTTTATCAAAATTATCATCTGGATTCAATTATGTGCTTAAACATAAAAACAAATGTTTGAATATGTAGATTATGTTCAGTAGACACTGAGTAGCATGCAGATTTTCAAAATTGCTGTGCAATTGCACATCTTAAAGGGAACATTCCTAATAAATATGTTTTTTTTTGTTATTACAATATTTAATTTCTTTTAATATGACGGTTTTTAGTGTTGTCTGAGGTGTATCAAATTATTGTGGGTTTTTTTTCATTCTTTTTTATTATTCATAACATATTTTTTTTGTATTCAGAATCCATGTTGTTAATTACAATTTTAAATATAATAATAAAATAACGATTAAAAATTTTGCTTTTTTAAGCACAAAATTACATTACATATGTTAACATTATATATAACTTTAATAAATTTATGTATTTATGACTTATAAATAATTTAAAATTAAACAAATATCTACTTGACATATAGTTGAGAGCAGTGGTACATTTCATAGTCAAGCGTTGTTAGCCGAGAGGTCAACGCAGCCGCCTTACAAGCAAGCAATTAGTTGCAGACAGTTGTTGGGGTTCGCCTCCTGGCCTATGCTATGACGTATGAAAAAAAAAGTCAACAGATCATAACTCAATTCTTGTCATTTCAGATATCATCCATTTGGTCGATTATTTTTTCATACAATATTTCATTACAAAAATGCACATAGAGAGCGTACCAATAGCTCAAACAAGCTCGTAATTAGCAAGTAACTGAATTAATTATTTTTGAGTACAAATCAAAGTCATCAGTTGATGTTTATATTTTATAAATTTAACTAGTGTTGCTTAAAAAAATAAATGACATCAAGTTGTCTTTCAATTTATATTTAAAAAAAGCTTAAATAAATTTCTCTTATGATTTGAACTTATTTATTGATGAGAAGATACTTTCTATAATTACTTGGATACAATTTCAATATTTAATAATTATTTTATATTTGTAAAAGTATTTTAATCATAATTCTAAAATTGTAAATAATACCCATTTTGCTGAATGTTATTCTGGTTAGTCACTACAAGCTGAGGCTAAATTTGTTAGGTCTACTATAAACTATGCTAACTTGCTTATACTTGTGTAAAAGAATATAAAGTTATGAGGATTTGATATTTTACAATAAATTATAGATGTAATTATTTAATTTACTGTAACGATATAACATAATATTACTAAAACATATTAAAAATTATTATAGTAGATTGTATTTATATATTGGAATATTTCCATCATTCTAATATTAAGCATTGAATGCCTTTAAAAATTTTAACTTTATTTAAAATTTCCAATTACATTCAACTATTAGTAATAACACACAAGTTAGTATATGCACAATGTTTTGGGAGATATTATTCTCCACTCTTCTTTGGGCATTGCTGGCCTGACTAGTGACAGTACTAGCATGGGAATCAAACCCGGACCCTTAGATTTTTGAATATATTTATGAATCTAGTACTGTTACTAGTCAGACCAGTGATAACTGAAGAAGGGAGGAAAATAATACCTCTAGAAATGTTATGCAAATACAAATCTGTGTACTATTACTAATAGTTGAATATAATTGGAATATTTAAATAAAGTTAAATTTTTTAAAGTCATTCAATTTGTATTATTAGGTGATGGAAATAATACAATATATAAATACAACTAAAGTACCATTAACACAAACCTCCAGGGAAACAATATTATGGTCGATTGCCTGACAAATGCAAATACAGACAAGCATGATGGAGAATAAAATTTATCTTTTAAAATTAAAATATCATATCCCTTTCATGAGAGATCACATTCTATTAAATAAATATTTATAGTAAAACATATCATTCTTGCATGCTTTTTTCAACTATGAGCGTATTTATTATAAGCCAATACTACAACTAACATTGTTTTTATTTGAAAAACTTTCAATAATAAAAGCACAGATTAATTAATTTGGTTTAATATCATTTGAAAATGTTGATCTAAATGTTTGTATTCACCACTTTTTACTAAACTTTATTATCTCAAGCTTCAAATTCTAACCATCATATCATCAACTGAAGAATTATTATGCCTTTATCATGCCATTTCTTTTGATGCATTTCCTTGTTTTTTGGTTTATCCTTTTTTAATTGCAGCAGCATCCAATGCCAGCAATTTCCTACTTCTGCATCCTTTCTGTGAGTACATAATGAACCTATAAAAAAAAAAATTGTGAAAACAACATTGTTAGAAATATAATTTGAGTTTATTATGAAATTATTATTATGCAAATGTAAATGAATTTTTAATTTGAAATTTTTTTGTAAAATACAAGTTAATAAAAGACAACCATAAAGTATTTGAACAGTCCTTGTTTTCCTTTTTGTTAAGTTATTTATTATTAATCCATTTCATTCCAACCATTGTAAATAACCATTATTCAATCCCTAATCTCTTTTTTAAAAACAAGTTGTACCTCTTAAATCATCAGTACTAAATTTTGAACTGTGAAGTGTACGTGATGTTATTATTATTATCTCATGAAACTACTGAGGAATAAAGAAAAATTATTATTAATTTACATAATCAGTGTAAATCACTTTGTACATAATAAATTGAACCAAAATTTAATTACTGTTGTGTTTGTTGAAAATAAAGTCTAATGAACTGTTTTTTTTTTATATTATTTTAACCCTATATTTCTCATAAGTTATCGTAAAATCAAAGTATGTAATTGCTTTCTGCTTGAATACTTTTGCATCAACTGTACAAGGTTAGATGAATAGTGTAAGAAATAATTTTTATATCAAGAATAATTGTTACCAACATCAAATACTGACACTCTCAGTCAAGAAAACTGGTACAAGTCGAAATAACACAGTAAAAAAAAATGTTCAGAGATAATTAGTTCAAGAAAAATGTCACTTTTTTTATTATGATGCTATTAAAAATTACATTCAACTTACCTTATATATGAAAAGTATCACAACTGAAAATGTGCCACTCTTCTTGATTGACTCATGCACATCTTCCAGTAGCAATGCTAAAGTGACATTGTCCTGTTCTTGCCATGACAAATCATGAACTAGCCTACAATAAAACTGATACAACTGTCCTCTCGTGAATAAATTATGAGATAAAGATGTGATGCTTTTTGTGCACATTGGGGCACTTCATACATAGTTTTCAATGACAACCTCAAAATTGCCAGTCATTGTTCTTGTCTGGGTGCAATATGATTAACAGTAAAAAAATAATAATTAAAGAAAAAATTTTTACTTTCTTTTTCCACCCTTGCTGTTATTACAGCTGTTCTTAAAAAAAATATCTCTGGCTATTCTATTTTGTTTCTTAGCCAATTAAATTTCTTCTCATTTACATATCTGTTAAAATGAAAATGAAAAAAAAAATGTGATTATCTTATCATATTTTATAAACTAATTCAAAAGAAATTAATTAAAATTTTAATTAAACCAAAATAATCTCTGGGATTATTTAAAGAGAAAAACAAATAATAATAATTTGTTTTTATTTATCTTACTGAACTTGATGTAAAATGCTGTTGGTTTTCACTTTCAGGTTAAGCACAGTTTACCCAACTCAGTGTTTGGAAGCAGAGCAAAACTAATAGATAAAAGAAGGAAAGAGAAAAAAATATATAATAAGGCAAAAAAAGGGAATTATATAATCTCATTGTTCAATTAATTTTGACATAAGTGACAATGATAGCCATGATAATCAAGTCATCTGGATGAAGATAGAGAAATTTTAAACTAGTTCTACCAAATTTTATATTTTGTACCAAAATATAAGGTTACAATATATATGTATTCTAATATTCTCATGGATAAAAAATAAATTCATAGTATTATATCCAGGAGCTTCCATGCAATAAAAATATAATAGCTCAATAGCTGACATTTCAGTAAAATAACAAGTACTTTTCTCAGAGCTTCTTCTTTTTAAATCATAAGAAGGTGTGTGGTGAGATTTAAAATTGTTATTTTTTCGTTATTTTCTCCATATGAATGAAGTATTTCCACACCCTAAAGATAAAATTCTTTAGAATGTCATAGTACATATGAAATTCCATGTGGAGTTTGTTTACATTCATACATTGGACAGATCAATCATAAAATAAATATAAGAAAGAAAGAACACATTTGGAAATTTAAAAAAATCTAATTCATCAGCTATTTATTCACACATTAAATTAACTAACCAAGACAACAATTTTAATAAAACAGATATTCTGACAAAAATTGAATAATATTATCAGACACCACTAACGGAAGCTAAAGACATTTTAAAAAGACCAAAGAGCTTAAATGAAAATAATGTATTAAAAAAAATTAATATTTGGAAAAGCTATTGGAGGATAAAATATTTTTTAAAACTTCTCAACCAATATAATTTGAGAATGAATAGAAAGTAACAAAAAAATAACAATTTTAAATCTCACCACACACAATCTTCTGCTTTGAGAAAGAAGAAGCTTTGAGGAAAGTACTTATTATTGTATTGAAACATAAGCTATTTAGCTATATTTGTATTATATGAAAGCTCTCAGAAATAATATATATATATGATAATCAAAACAAATTATAAATTTCATAACTTGCTTTAAGCTTGTATTTTATGATCACTAGATGGAGCTTTACCAATAGTTCCTAACAAGCTTTTGTTTACATAAATGCTGAGAGAGATAGAATTCAAAATTTCTATTGTTGTCACCCACCTCCAGACCAGCTGATTTCGAGCTAATTGCCTCAAGTCAGTGAAGGCTTGGGAGATTAGAAACTAGATCTAAATACCAACTCTAAAGTCAGCACTTATCAAACATATTTCTATCACTTTGAAAGCATGAAATTTATCAGACACGTAATGTCTTCAAATCTAGCTTAACAAACTAGATAGCTATATGGGTCTGAAATCAGTTCAGTTTCACCATATAGTAAAAGCCTCTGGAATATATATCATTGCAAAAACCTTCAAAGGTACATTTATGATAACCAAAACAAGTTATAAATTTCATAACTTGCTTTAAGCTTGCATTTTATGATCACTAGATGGAGCTTTACCAATACTCCTAACAAGCTTTTGTTTTATAAATGCTGAGACTGATAGAATTCAAAATCTCTATCCCCACCTCCAGACCAGCTGGTTTCGAGCTTATTGGCTCATGTCAGTGAAGGCTTGGGAGACTAGAAACTAGATCTAAATACCAACTCTAAAGTCAGCATTTATCAAAAATGTTTCTATCAGTTTGAAAGCATAAAATTTATCAGACACATAATGTCTTTAAATCCAGCTTAACAAACTAGATAGCTATATGGGTCTGAAATCAGTTCAGTTTCACCATATAGTAAAAGCCTTTGCAATATATATCATTGCAAAAACTTTCAAAGATACATTTATGATAATCAAAACAAGTTATAAATTTGAAGACATTACATGTCTGATAAATTTCATGCTTTCAAACTGATAGAAATGCGTTTGATAGTACTGACTTTAGAGTTGGTATTTAGATCTAGTTTTTAGTCTCCCAAGCCTTCACTTACGTGAACCAATAAGCTCGAAACCAGCTGGTCTGGAGGTGGGTGACAACAATAGAGATTTTGAATTCTATCTCTCTCTGCATTTATGTAAACAAAAGCTTGTTAGGAGCTATTGGTAAAGCTCCATCTAGTGATCATATACATATATATATAATTAAAAACATTTGCCTAGAAGGCAATAGTCTTCTAAAGTGCTTTTTATTATCATCTTATCTTGAAATACGATTTTAAGCAAGAATGTTTTTATAAGTTAATAGGAATGGAGAATGCTTTTAAATTAATTTCACAAAAATTCATAAAAGAAATGCTTCTAAAACTTCATCAATTAAAAACCTAAGTGCTGCAAAAAAAGAAAAACAAAACCCACATAGATGAATAATTTATTGTCTACAAACCTGTGCTAATGACTTTTCTCAAAAAAATTGTATCAGCCTAGAATTGCTTGTAAAGCATGGAGAGAATTAATTAAACAGTGAGGCTTTAGACTATTTTAAGATTTTTTTTTCTTTTTTTTTCTTTTTACAATTGTTTTGTTTTTAAAATAAAATATGTTATATTTATAGATTATTGGTATCAAATAAATGTGTTTACAAGAAAATAATATTGGAAAAACAGGTATCTTTATAATTCAGAACTTATATTCAGCAATAGAACTATGTGAAATAAGTGTTGTTACAATTTTTTTTTTGATTAATATTTAGGATTATTTATTTATATAATTGTATTTTTATTTATCTTTAAAATATTTTCTATTCTTCTGTAGTAATATTTTTTTTTTTAATATATATATTTGGTGTTTTATTGTTATAAAGTAGAACAAAACAATGACTTATATGTGCATATAAATGCTCATATGATATATATTTCTATATAAATGCATAATCATTTAAAGCAACATATTAGTAGAACTTGATATATAATATACTTATGGTATATATTATACAAAGTAGAAAAATAATAGTAAATACAGTAGCTATTACAATGATATAATATCAATACTGAGAAATGAGATGATAAAGAATTAGATAAAACATTAAATGGTTTCAATTTTAATAAAGAAAATTTTATGCTTATTTTAAACAACCTTCTATAATGATAGTAATATTATACGATGATATGTAAACTGAATCATCTATACACATCTACGATATTAGGTTAGACATAGTTTTTTTTTTAATTTTATTTTCATATTTAACTGAGAAAACATCCTCTTATTTATTCATTTACTTCTTTATTATTATTATTTTAATGTAAATACAGCATATTTTTATTTTATTTAAATTAACTTGACTATCATGATTGTTTATTTATATCATCATACGATTTAATAAATTTTACAGTCACATAAAGTTTAGCATATTTTATATTTATTAAAACTCCTGAGAATTATAGTCTATGTATTTATTTCATGTAAGTTAGTTATTTAAATCAATAGTTCAAGAATATATAAACATTTAGTTACAAATATAGCTGGGGACAATAAAATTTCCTTATATGCTAATGGATGGATGTGCTACTTTATTTATTTATGGTCTTCTCTGGAGACTTTACGGTTATCAGGTTATCTACCTTCCTGACATATGCTCTTTGGTACACAAGATGCAGGACAAAGTTTACACAACCATCACCGGACCCCAATGCTATATTTTTCGATAAGCTCAAAGTTCTTCAGAACAATGACAAGATATTATCTTCTAGATTCTTATTTACAAATACATGGAACCTGGTAGTATGGCCCAATGACTCTACATGAATATTGGACCTGATATATTGACATTCTAGTGTATTGTAAATGAAGTAGTCTATGATGCAACATGCTGGATCCTGCTAGAGAGGCAATGATTCTACACCATATGGATATCAGTTCTGATACACCAGCATTATAGGACCAACCTCAAAAGGGGTGAACAATATCAACAAAATGGACTGCTACTTACTCATACATCAACCTGTTAGTGCAGTTAATGGCTCTGCCATACATCTACCAAACCTAGGACACCCACATTACCAAGCCAGCCTTGATGGAAGAAGCCAATACCAGCAATGGATTTGAGCCAACATTAGCAAAGTGTATTAAGTATTCATCTGTACAAATTTTGTTATGTCAATAAATATATTTTTAAAATAATACTTAAAGCCCTGTGAGTTCATTTCTCTTTATTTGATCAGGTACAAATTACAGTATATAATTAATTATGAGTTTAATAACTCTTAAGTGCCATATTCTATCTGGCCAATAAATTAATTTCTCTCTGAATTACCAACAATGCTGACAAATGTATGCTTATAAATATCAGAGCTACTAAGAATATGTGGATTCATTTTATTCTTTATCTTTTGTTCAACATTTAGAATGCTTTTAAATCATAGCCTGTGGGAGGGCTATTTCTACTCCTTTGTTTATATTTATATATATAGTGAGTAAATTTTTTAACAAATTTGGAATGAAAATAAACAATTTGACCAATAACCGTTGAATAGAAGTATTAATAAAATAATAGTAATGTGGGAGTTGGAAAGAAATTTATGGATCAGGTGATACCTACTAAACACTTAAAAAGCTGGATAACTAATAAAAAATATAATAATAAAAATATTACTGTAAAAGTTGCAATGAATAACAATTTTATTTTAATGTAGATATTTGACTATGTTGTGATCTATTGAGATTAGATTTAATTAAGAAGCTTATAGTGTTTTATTTAGATTGTATTTTTACATGAAAGAAAAACTTAGCTAAGTATGAAATTAGAAGAAAATGCCAGCTTTTAAAATGAAAAATATCCTTTGGAAAACTAAAGCCAGATATTCCAAAGTATTGTCTGTTAGTGCAACATTAAGTAAACAGACTCCAATGCTTAAAATTAGTTAATCATTTTATTTCTGTTGAAACTTAATTTATATTATTATTTATATACATAACAAAGATTTATTCTTATTTTAAAAATATATGCACACTTTGTTATGATTGAACATTTTAAAAAAAAATACAGAGATCTTATTGAATTAAATTTGATAACTATTTGCAGAAGCCAAACTGAGATATCTAGATAACTTCAATAAAGCTCAAATACATAAAAGTAACTTCTCAAACAATATTAAAATATTGTTTGTTGTTTTATTATTACCTGTATGATATTTTTCTTTTAAATAACAACAAATAAGAATAAATGTCATATTCTATCTAAATAATAACGATTTGGAAGAACTAATTAAAAATAATTAAGTTGTACAAATAAATAATCATTTATTCATAAATGAATAAATAAATTATAAATTATTTGCAAATTTACCATGCTTTAAAAGATACTTGAAAGCACACTTTAAAATATAACAAAACTAGTATTTGAAATAGTTTAATCTGAAATATTTATTTATTCACTTGTAAAATTAGTTTTGGATTACTTCGATTATATGCAATTTTTGTAAATAATTTTTTTTTCTACTGTCAAAATAATTTAATTTTTATTATCATATTTTAAATTTACAATATCCATATTTTTGTCTACTTATCAATAAATTAGTTTCAAATCAACAACATTTACTGATAACTTCCTAATAGAAATTTGAGATAATCAGTTACAGATCAATCATCATCAGATAAAATTTTAAAGGTATATAGAAGAGAGATTACTAGCAAATGATAATAAATAAATTACATAAAAATTACAGAAATAAATATTATGGAATGTCAATAATATATAATGGAATTTAATCAAAATGTTGAAATAATAAAGCCTATAAATTTAAACTTTCCAAATACAAAGGCCTTGTTAGTAGTAACACACAACATAGGTTGTAATTACACAATGTTTCAAGTAGTATTATCTTCCACTCTTCCGGGGTTGCTGGCCTGAACAGTGACAGTATTCCCATAGAAGTCAATCTCACACGTTTAGATTCTTGAATATTGAATTTAAGGAAAATGCTCTAACCAACTGAACTCTCAATTGGTTAGAACACTTGCCATTAATTTGATATTCAAGAATCTAAAGATGCGAGTTCAAATTCTATGTGAATACTGTCACTGTGTGTATCAGGCCAGCAACACCTGAAGAAGAGTGGAAAATAATAATTACTAACCTGTGTTGTCTATTTTTGCGTTATTACTAACAAGTTGTTTGCATTTGAAAGTTTAAAATTTTCTATACATTCAACATTCACTTATAGATGATGGAAATAGTCCAACATATCACATCTAATAATATATCATCATCACAAACCTTCAGGCAAATAATAAAGCCTATACTTTTGAAAATATCTTTTGAAGTAAATCAATGTGCATAACAAATTATAAATAATTTTACTCATAATGAAGTCTGTGCTCATATACCCTATATATTACATATATTGATACAGATATATAATGTTCGTATTTCAGTTATTACATAATAAAGTTATAACTATTTAATTTAATATGAAATTCAGAATAAATTATTAAATAAACTTGATTCTTTACATAATATTATCTATTTTTATAATAAATTTTATAACATATATAGAATAAATTTTCTATTAAAAAAGATAGATAACAAAGCAATAAAGTACTACTACCAAACTATATGTATATAAAATATCACCATTTGGAATTTTCTATTGCTTGACAATTTTTTAAAACAATTTATTCAAGAATTTGAATTGTAATGTTACCTCACACTAAACTTTATTGAAATATTTAAAAATTGTTCGAATAGAAAACGGTATAAACAATGCATTTAAATAATGTTTTTAAGATTTAGAATACAGATTAAATGTTAAAAAAATGTAGATGATCTTATGGGAATATATGAACAAATAATAATTGAATTTGAAATCTTATTATTAAAAATACTTATCCAAATACAGGAATATAAAAAATTCTTTTGTAAATTGTTTTTAAGTAAATATATCATTATTATATTTTTCTTACTTTATTTATAAATTATAAATGTTTTAACATCTATTTGTGATATTCATATAATCATATAACCATAAAGATCAATCATCATAATTTATAAGAAAAAATATTATTTCTAAATAAATATTACATATGATTGAAGCATATTATTGATTTTAATGTATGGATGAAATATGAAGGATTTTATTATAGTACAATTAATTTGCTTATATTGATGTTGGTATAATAATTATGTTAGGAGTAACAAGAAGGGATCGAAAACGCAATGTATGGGTAAGAGAACAAACAGGTGTTACTGACCTCATTGAAAAAATTAAAAGACTGAAGTGGAGTTGGGCTGGACATATTGTTAGAAGAGATGATAACAGATGGACAATTGAAATTTTAAACTGGATTCCAAGAGATTGTAAAAGACCCAGAAAGAGACCACATGTGAGATGGATGGATGAAATAAGAAAGTGTGCAGGGGTGATGTGGAGAAGAGAAGCTAAAGATAGGAAAAGATGGATTGAACTTGGAGAGACCTTCATCCTGCAGTGGATTGATAATGGTTGATGATGATGATGATGATAATAATTAGGCATTTTATTTTTTAATTTATTAATAAAACATTTAATTGCCAAAAACATTTCTAACATTGGCTAAGGAAAAGGTTTATTCTATCTCTTTATTTATTAGCAGTCAGGGAGTGTGCTTTTAGAGATGAAATAAATCTTTTCCTTAGCCAAAGTTAGAAACGTTTTCGGTAACTAATTATAACAGGATAAAAAACAGATAACAACTTTAACATTTGTTTTAACATTTACTTATGAAAGCAAAAATAACAGCAAAAATATTTAACTATTTATTTTTAAAAAAATATTTCTCAAAATATATCCATTTATTTAAATTAACTATGTGTCATTAGACTAAAGTCAGTAACTATTGTTTTAGCAAAGTGATAAACATCAAATAAACATTGAAATAGATGAAATTAAGTTGAATACAAAAAAAGAAAATAAGTTGATTTAAAGTTATTAACAAATTAAAACATTATACTTGGTTTTAATTTTTAAAAAATAATTTTTAAAGAAAAATCCAAACACTTTTCAATGTGGATTTTATTGAAAATTCTTTTTTTTTTTTTTATATAAATCTTTGCATTTTTTATATAATAATCATAAAATAAAAAACTGTAATTAATAAAAAATTATATTTTAACTTAATTTAAAAGCCTTTACTTTTCTAGTGATAAAACTAGAAAGTTATTATGTGTGATATTATTATATGTTATTTTCAGCATATGTTTTTGTAATTAATTTTTATTTTTTTAAAACAAATACAAAATAAAAAAAAAACATGCTATTAATTAAGATAATTTTGATGTTGATATTCCTATTATTTTACTTTAATTTAAAAAGTTTTTGATTTCTGAATAATAAATCTCGAAATAAAAAGCATTGAAAAATATTTTTATTTTAATTTAATTTAAAAAGCTTTTAAATATTTAATTAGAAATAAAAACAATAGAAGTGCTTACATTTTCAAATCATCATGCAAAACAGATAAGTTTCTGGAAAACAAAGTTTGAAAACAATTTTTACAATAATAAATAAAAAGCCTATAATTTTATAAAATATTTAAAAAATAAGTTAAATCTTTCATTGATTTGAAATGTAATTTTAAAAATAAAAAGTCTAAATTCAAAACTATCAATAAATACAATAATTTATATTATTTTTGTCAGATTGAATAATATAATTAAGTATGAGTTTATATAAAAAATATTTTAATAAAGTAATTAAAAATAAAATATTCACATTTTGAATTAACTTAGAATAAAAAAAAACAACATTAATGAAAAAATATTTAACAGCTAAAATCAGATATTTATTATAAAAAATAGTTGCATTTTAAATCCAGAATGTTTTTGTTTATTCAAATTTTTAATCTTAAAATGATCATTTTAAAGTATTTATTATCAGGATTTTGTTTTAGTTGTGTTCATTTTAACAAATAGATTCTTATTCTCTGTTTTAAATTTCCATTTGTTATATAAATAATTTTAAAAAATTTTTAAAAAAATTAGATTAAAAATTAAAATAATAATTTTGCAAATAAAAAAGACAGTCTTCAAACTAAAAAATGTACTTTAATGAATAATTATTTATTGTTTAAAAACAATATAATTAGCACATATTTTCATAAAAAAATTATTCATAAAATAAAAACTTTTTTGAAAATGTTATTATTGAATTTATAGTTACAAAAAGTAATAAAGGTTTATATAAACAACAATGGCAAAAGGTATTTTTATTTTACTCGTTAACTGCCATCACTAACTATGCCTAACTAATTTTCTGTTAAAAATCTATTATATTTCAATAAAATCTATTTGTAAAATATCACATACTAAGTTAAAAACAAACATTTAATAATTTTGCAAAAACTACATATTAAAAAATAAGCATCACATGCTTTGCTTTGTTTATAAAAAATAAGTATATTATATATAAACTTGTCTGTTTTTATGATATAAGCAATTGTCCATGGTTAACATTTGCAATAGTGTATTTTTGCCTCTGCATAATCTGAAAACATTCTTTATTCTTAATTCTTATTGAATTTTAAATATTTATACCATTTACATTGGAATGTGACAGACATTTTATATGAGGGTTCATCATTATGATAATCATCATTTGAACACACTATTTTGATTTACAATCAATTATTCATTACAATGATATTTAAAGTATTTTGAAATTTTAAAAGAAACTCTTTTTAAATAATCATTATTTGTAAGATTGATGACATCATAGGATAGTGACATCATTATAGCTATGTCATCAGATGATAATACAGTTTCATTCATGCTAAAAATGTACAAAATATAGATTTTATTCATTATACTGTAACGAGCATAGACATTCGTTACATTGTTTTTTTTTATATTTATTAAACATGAAAGTAAATTAAAAAGTTCGCATTTAACAATTTTTTTTAAGAATTAAAAATTGAAATTAAATATCATCTTAAACTCGTATATATTAAATCGCACAGATAAAAAAAATTATTAAAATAAAACTGTATTAAAAATAGAAAAGGTATTTTAAAAACAAAAACTTAAAAAGATTTGGAGATAAAATTATATCTTTAAATTTATCTTTAAATATATCTTTGATTTGGAAAACAGGTTAATTAATCAGAAATGGAAATGATAAATTTAATTAGTCAAATGTAAACCAGCCTTGGGCATTTAAATGTAAAAACATCGGTCAGGTAGGAAAACAATAGAAACAAATAGCCAATGAAAGAAATCCATCGGGAAATCGGACCTCAGCGAAAGGATCATCACATCGATGACATAATGTCAAGTCAATCCTTCGAATACGTATAAAAGGAAAATTTGGAAATTATTAATCAGTGAGTTATTGTGATTATTACGATGTGACAGATAGATGTTAGTGCGGAGGTGCGGGAGAAGAGATTGAAGGACGCACGTTCAATCCCTTCAGTTGTTATAAAATGGAAAAATGAAACATCGCTTTTCTTATATTCAGAGGACCACAGGATCATCGGGAAATTTAATGCTGGATTTCAAATGGCAAGCAACTGTAAAAGATGAACATTTCTAAAACCGTAAGAACTTTCTAAGATATAACGAACAATATTAATTTGAAAACACTAAGAACTTTAAATTTTAAACTTTCCTAGTATTTAATTGTTACAAACAGAATCCTATCTGACCAAACTAAATTCTTTATTAATAGTGTTATTTGATGTATTTTTTTTCTTATTTATGTAAAATCATTTCCATTTATTTATTTTTTATTCTTTAAGTTTTTATCATGATTTTTTTGTTTTTCGTTAAATTAATTATATAAATGTTAAACTTAAGTCGGGTGTGAATAGCTGTATAGATTTGTAAATTTATATTAGGGGAGGGTAATCTTAGGTTATTTGTGTCGTTGTTAGATTGGGTCAATGGATTGGATATATTGATGTAGTTAGTAGATGTAGTCGGAGATTCGCTACTGGCAGAATCGCTTCATACGCCGCACTCTCCCGTTTTGCCTAGGGAAGGAATTATAAGATGCAGAGCGCAGTTCCTTTCTATGGAGTTTTTTTTTTATTGTTCTTCTCGTTGGATAGAAGTAATATTCCTATCTAATGAAAGTCAATATCTTCTCTTAATCTTTTTGGTGCTGCCGTATTCCGTATTACATTGAATACATCGATGTATCAGATGAATTGATGCCAGTTTGACTGCGAATTTTAGCCTAAGGTTAAATAGGGATAGAATATTTTATTTTCAAATGCAAATCTATGTGGTCTATTCATACTTGACCCTAAATAAAAATGCATTAAATTTAAGTTGTTTATAGACGCTTGCATGGATTGGTTATCAGTTAAGTATGTTTTGGGTTTTCATATTTGATCAAAATATATAGACATTCGATAAATAATGATACCTTACGGTGAGTATCTAAAATGTATTTATTCGGATGTCTTTTAAGTTATTGGTGACAATGCAAGTATCTTATGGTGAACTATTGGGTTATATATAAATTTCCCTCCGCAATTGTCAGTAATCAATAATTTTGTATTTTGATCGTTTATGTTTCTTTTGAAATGTTTTTGACCATGAAATCTATGTAACCGATCTATATTCAACATTATAAACAAGCTTTCATAAATTTATATGTGCGAACTTAATTAAAATGTAAAATTATAATATAATAGTAATTAAATGTAAATTAAAGTAAAGTTAAAAATAATGTTAAATGTTAAAATGTAAACTGATACTAAAACAATTTTAAATCTTATATATAATATGTGCATAAATAAATTTTTGTATGTTAATTACTGGCAGTGGCTTATTTTCTTTTTTTATATATACTCTTGGATTATCTTATAAATCTCTGCTATTCCCTGAGCTAGTGACATGGGCTAATGACCGGAATCAAAATTATAACAAAAAAAAAAAAAATTTTTTTTTCTTTTTTTGACTTACGTATCTGCCTACTTTATAAATTTTTCTAGGTTCAAATGCCTAGATGGTGCCCTGTAGTGCAGTTTACGTAAGTATACCTTCTCCGGATCGTTACAATACAATACTATGTTTTGATTATAAAATTAAAGTACAATAAATATACATATCTAATTTTTATCCAGTATCATTGCAAAATGATAACCAGTGTTTTCTTTATCCAAATTAAAGATTTTCATTATTAATGGCTATAAAAGCAAAAATGAATATCAGATTTATTCATTACACAATTCACACGCAATAACATATTTTGATCACACACAGTAAAAAATTGCATTAATAATAAAGTTTAAAGTGTATATATTATAGGTAAAACATATTGATTCAATCAATGTTGGATTAAAATTATCATTTTTATTTTGTCTTTACCTAAAAATAGAATAATCATAATTGTAAAATACGGTCATTATGATTATAAGTTATTTTTTTAAAAAATAGAGAAAAAATGGATTTATGTATTAAGTAGTTAATAATCAACTTTATATAATTAAATATTACTGAACATAAGTTTAAAATAAATATTTCCTCAATTTCAAATAATAATCTCATAGTTTGCTTCGAAAATATTCAAAATAATAGTGTATTTTATCAAAAATAAAAAATATAGTATCATCAATAAAAAAACAAAGATTTAATCATTTACATTATTAATACTTCAGTGATCAACTGTACACTATACACTTTTATCTAATTTTATTTCATTTTGACTGCATTTATGTAAAATGCTTTAAATAAAAATTAACAATGCAGCAAAAAATATTTGAAAGTTTATTGGTTAAATATTACCCAAAAAATATTTGATAACAGAAAATAAATTATATCAAAAATATTTTTTTTAAATGTACATTGTATTATTTTTGTTAATTTACATGCTTTATTTTAATTTCCTAAATTGTGATTCAAGAAATATTATTCTCTAGCTATGTAAGAAAGAAAATTATGAATTGGTGATGAAAAAATTATATATTATTTTTTTTATAGAAGTATTTTCATATGTATATGTATTCATGGATTATAATTTATTTTATTAATAATATGCTTAATGAAATGTTTACTCATTAATTAACACTTTTTTTTATTTCAGTAATTATTTTTTTAATCTGGTTTTTATATATTTTGAACTTAAATTACAAATTAATCAATGAGGATCACCAATTCCTCAACAAGCTTTGTGATAAATGCTTAGCTAGAGAAAGCTGTCAGGATCCCCCCAAACCTCTGACCATGGTATTGTGCTTTGGCAGTCCTCAGAGAGGCGCTAGGGTAGGTTCAGACACTAGATCTAAAAATACAAACCCAAAAACAGCATTTATCTAGAAGTTATCTATTGAGTGGAAAATCTGAAATTTTCAGACATCTACATGTCTTCAAACCCAGTTATCCAACTCAAATAGCTATATGGGACTGAGAGATCTTCAGCCATACCATATATTAGTAGTCTTAGCAATATAACATTGCATAAGACTTAAGGCAGAGACTATAAATAATCAAAATAAGAGTCATAGATCACATGATCTAATTCTCTTAAGCTTGTAAGATATAATCAATGAGGATTGCCAATTCATCAACAAGCTTTGTGATAAATGCTTAGCCAGAGCAAGCATTTAAAATATCTCTGTCAGGAATGCCCCCCAAACCTCTGACCATAGTTTCATGCTTTGGAACTCCTCAGAGAAGCACTAGGGTAGGTTCAGACACTAGATCTAAAAATACCATCCCAAAGCCAGCATTTATCTAGAAGTTATATATTGAGTGAAAAATCTGAAATTTTCAGACACCTACATGATTTCAAACCCAGCTTTCCAATATGGAGCTGAGAGATCTTAATATATGGTATGTCTGAAGATCTCTCAGCCCCATATAGCTATCTGAGTCTGATAGCTGGGTTTGAAGACATGTAGGTGTCTGAAATTTTCAGATTTTCCACTCAATAGATAACTTCTAGATAAATGCTGGCTTTGGGTTGGTATTTTTAGATCTAGTGTCTGAACCTACCCTAGCATCTCTCTGAGGAGTGCCAAAGCATGAAACCATGGTCAGAGATTTGGGGGGAGTTCCTGACAGATATTTTAAATGCTTGCTCTGGCTAAGCATTTATCACAAAGCTTGTTGAGAAATTAGCAATCCTCATTGATTATATCTTACAAGCTTAAGAGAATTGGATCATGTGATCTATGACTCTTATTTTGACTATTTAAATTACAAATAATTTTTTTCTAATAGGAACTCATTAATATTGATTATTTTTTATGCAATATTTTTAATTTAAAAGACATTTTTGGCAAAGGATTGAACTCATTTTTCAGATATATGTGCATTGCTATTTTTAACCTAATAAATCTTGATTTCTATGCATTTTAGTTAAAACTATTAAATCCTAAAAAATATTTTTTTAAATAAATTTTTGCCATTATCAGTTTTAGATAAATTTCTGCCTTTCAAATCAACACAAATAAATGGCTGATGAGAAATGAATTAAAAGTTAAAAAATATCTTTGAGTAAAACAAATAAAATGTTTCCTAAAAAAGCAAGTGTTAAACATTTTATAAATAAAATGTGTGAATTTTTTAGTCTCATTAATTTTTAATATCAATTATGCTTTTTAAAAAGAATGTTTGATTATACTGAGTATTATATTTTCTTTAAAAATAAATAAAATCATTTTATATTGCTTACAATGATTAAAAATATATGGATATTAAAATTCAAAATGATAGATAATAAACAATGGGATTTATTATTTTCTGTAGCTTTCTTTTTCAAGGATTCAAAAATATAATTATAAATATAAATCATATATCTAACTGACCATTTTCAATTTATATGAGATCTTTATCTAATCATTGATAATAGTAGGTATCCATTTATTGTGCCAATATTGGATGATTTCTTGGGTTGGCTATAAATTATTTGAAAAAAAAAATCATAACTATCCTAAATCTGGAAAAGTTTTAAGGATTCCAATGGTTTCAATTAAATCCCCATGTCATGCATGTGAAGATGAATACATTAACAACCATTCCATAAAACTTTTTAAAATTGTTATTTTATATTTGTTATACTTTACGTACTCTAAATATTGGACAAGGAATCAAGAATATAATGAATCAATTCTATTCTCGGAGCTCTAAGATTTATTGGAATACCTTTAATAACATTGTTGGTAATTCAGAGTAAAATTAATATATCAGCCAGATGGAATATGATACTTTATATTTATCTATTGTACAAAGTTAAAGACAGAATAGCCATTTTAATACCTTGATTATAATAACTGAATAATATTTAATATGTAAACATTAAATTAAACATAATTCAATGTGTATATATATATATATAAACAATGGGAGTAAATCACAATTCCTAAAGCTATGAATTAATACATATACAAGGGATGACCCAAAAATAATCAGAATTTTGTCATAAACATTTATGTATTTATTATTAAGGGTTGTAAATTGAATTTCTTTCCAAGCAAAGTCTACTTAATGCAATGCACTGGTCTAAATGTGTTTTTCACTTTTTGAACTAGTCCAGAAACATTTTCAATGTGATATCGTTTATTACCTCCATCATTTTTTCTTCCCCACTTCTAATTCCACAACAAAAAAATTGAGACATTTATTCCCTGCAAGAGATTAAAAAGCAGTGACATTGAAAAAATATGGCTGATGGACAAGCTGGGTCATCCTGAATTTAATAAAATATTGATTGATACTCAAGGCTTTATGTGCTAATCCACTGTTATAAAGAAGCATACAAACCTTGCTTTGCCACAAAACAGGATGTTTACATTTTACCACATCCTGCAAAAGTTTCAAACCAATGCTTGATCATCACAAACAAATTCTGAGTAAACAATATCATTCGCATCCAAAAAAGAAATCAGTATCATCTTGATATTGAAACTTCACCATATCATACTTTTTTGGGACATGATGAATATGACATGTTCATTAAATGACTTGTCAGCTTGTGCTTTTCCCAAAGAACTTGTCTGTAAACTGTTTCAATCTTTTTAACTGTTTCCTCTGCTATTTTCCCTAAAAGAAAACAGAATTTTGTGTTGTTTCAACTTTTCAGCTATTACAAAAATGGACAAATATGTGAAATACACTTTACAAAAAAATATTCTATTATTTCACATGATGATATAATTTGGTAAATTGATGCAAAGATATCTAGCTGCAAAAACATGTATTACAATAGGTGTGCTAACCAGAAAACAATTCCAGTTATGTTGGTACCTCCTCATGTAAATATTAAAACAATCTGGTGTTATGTGATGATTGAATTATTTTTTTTAAAAAAAGAAATGGCCTTAACGATATTTTCAGTTATATTTTATATCTTTAATTAAATATAAAGATAAAAAATTTATTATATATGTACATTGTATAATAAATAGAAAATTTTGATACATTACATTTTTTAAATTATATTTTCTTAAATAAAAGCATTTATTTTTTTAACAATCATATAAAATATAATTATTTTAAATTTTTTATTTTAAATTTAATAATTTGTTTATTAAAAAAATAAACATAAATAAATTATTGTCTAAGAATTGGAAAATACATTATTTAAAAAAAAATTACTGAAATGTTAAGCAAAAGACTTGAATAGTATATTAAATATATAAAAGGGGAAAGGGCCAATTAAGAGGACATTCACAACAGCAATTGAGGTAAGTAAATTATAATCAGCTAATTAAAGTAGCAATAAACAGTAAATACAGAGTTGCAAATCATTTTCAATATAATTAAATTAATAGGATAAAGCTTTTGAATAAAAGGTGAATAAAAATAAAGTAATTTTGAATTAATTTTCAAATATCTTTTTCTGGCATTTTTAAAATTGATTTTATCATTCCTTTATATGTTATTCATAAAAGCCATCTCAAATAATTTATATTTCTATTCCCTCAACAATTATTTATTTATTTTTTCTTTACCTCCTACTTTCTCTCTTCTTCACTGTTTTTTTTCCTTCCAAGGGTTTATCTCTTCTTATCCATTTTTTTTTTTGTTTTCACCCATTTTGCTAAACATTTCATCCATAGTACAACTACTTATAAAAATGTATAAATTTTTTTCAAAGAATTTAAAGCTATTTTTATATAAAATTGAAAATCTTAAGATTTATTAGAATAGTCTTCAAATAATTATTTCTATCAATCATTTCTCTAATAGATACAATCTCTGAAAATGAAAACGATTTGTTAATGTTTCGATAGTCATCAAAATATTTGTCTATCAAATAAGTTTATATTGACCAACATCAAACAATTTGTGTATCTATCCACTGGTTAAAAAAAAAAAATTGGACAAAAAATATAGTAATATAAATGGTCACACAGTTGAACTGAAATACTAACATTACAATATTTATTTTAATTTTAATAATACCCTGATTCATTCAGACAAGCTTTATCTAAAATAAATAGCATTCTCACAATTAAGTTTAAAACTGTGAAAACCTAATGTATTTTTCAAACTTTAATTTTTCTATTCTAATCTTTAGATATTTATAGTTAATAATTTTTATTCTGATGAATAATTTATATTTAATGTTGGCACTATTCACATTTATTTAAGAATAGTATTGTTTTGTAAATAATGTTAATAGAAAGCAATAATTTAAATATATATTTGTGCCAAGTGTCTCTGCAATTATCGCAGTGCTATTTAAATATTAAAATATTTGAATTTTATAATATCTAACTTAATTTTCCAATATTACTATTTGGAACATAGACAATATTCTTTTCTTTTATTCATGAATTAATTTTTTATTTCTAATTACTGTTTATTAAATATTATTGCTTTCATCAAATTCTAAAATTTTTTATATAATAATTGGCTTTCATCATCACTTAATATTTTACTTAAATTATTAGCACAGCATATGTGGCCATATTTTTTATCTACAGGCTATCATCTATTCATTACACTATATACTTTATCACAAAGTAAACACAATGTGAGCAACTGGTAATAATGCACACCATAATGAATCATGGTTGATTATATTGGATAGTAATAGTAGGAGTTTAAAAACATTGAGAAAAAATAAATTAGTCATAAAAAGAAAAGACTACGAGTAAATTCTAGCTAATAGTGATAGTTGAGACAAGATAGAAAATGACTGATGTTAGGGATGTTTGAGAAGAATTTTGGATTTGGCAGGAAACAGTTAATTCAAAGATTTAACATAAAATAATGATTCAGTAATGAATTTAAAATATAATATTTAGTTGGGCAAGTCCAAGTCAAATATAGCTTAATATGAATAATTCAAAGGAACAAACCACTAGATATATTTATGAATAGTATGTTGTATTTCTAAAAAAAAACATGGATAAAACTGATGAGCAATGAGAATAAAAAAAAAAAGAAATGCTTTAGAAAATGGGTGAAAAAAAATTTAAAAGATAAAAAAATTAAAGTGAAGAAGAGAGAAAATGTCATGATAAAAAAAGAATGAACAATTTTTGAAAAAATGAAAATATGATAAATAAAACCAAAAAAGTAAAGCCAAAAAATAGACAATACTAGGAGAAAATATGAAAATACTGAATAATATTAAAAGAAAAATAAAAAAACTGCAAGAGAGAAAGTAATATAAAATACTGAAAAGTAAGGATATCAAATAAGTAAAAATTTCGGTAAATTAATGAAAAAAATGGGAAAGATAGTAAAAAAGGTTAACAACAAAATAAAGATCAATGAAAATAAATATTTCAAATAGATAGAAAAGCTTTATAACCTAAATTAACAATGAGATGTTAATAAAAAAACATTCAAGTAACCTTAGTAAAAGAAATAATGAATGAATTTATAACAGATTTTCCTTACATGTGAAAGTAATTAAACTGGTTATACAGCTCAATTAATAAATTCAATATCCACAACAACAACAAATAGAAAATAGCATAATGTCATTTTTCTTGGAAAATTATACAAAAGTAATGTGAAAAGAATAAAATTATATAAATGTATCTCAGTCTAAATTTCTTATTTTCCAAATAAATGTTATACAATTAAAATCAAATTTGAAGTAAAAAAATGAATTGCTAACAGCTACTTCAAGAATTCTCAATACAGATTTGAAAAAGCAAATAAAAACAATTCAATTAACAGTAGCAGACAAATCCAAATAATTAACTAAACAAAAATAGGACTAAACATCACATCTCTTATGCTAGCACATAACTGTTATTAAATAGGCAAAACTCTCCATACAGTAGTGCTACCCTGTGCTAACTATACTAATGAATCGATGCCAGAATGCTTGTGCATAAAATCCCCTTCTAGTGCCTACTCGCCCAATATCCCCAGACTAGTTTCTGGCTTGTGGTCTTCATCAGTGAGGAGCCTTGGATCTGAGAGCACTGCACCTGGATCTGCTGGAGAGTTGCATTAATTCCTAAGATCTAGGTGCAGTGCTCACAGATCCAAGGTTCCTCACTGATGAAGGCCACAAGCCAAAAACTAGTCTGGGGATATTGGATGAGTAGGCACTAGATGATTTTATGCACAAGCCTTCTGGCATCCATTGATTACTCTGGTTGGCACAGGGTGGCACTATTGTATGGAGAGTTTTGCCTGTTTAAAAATAGGACTGATGAGTTGTCTGATTGCAACAATCTGATTTACTTTTAAGATTGTTTTTAATTAAAAAAAGAAAACTTTTTGATCAATTAGTAAACCAAACTTACTTCAACAGTAATTACTTCAGGCTAAAACTTTATAGTCAATGTATCAAAGATTTAGAGTAGATGTAAATTTTATTCTAGATGAAAAGCAGGGTTGGCAAGAGTCTAATGGAAAACTGAGAAAGTCTCAAAGAAAATTATTAAGATGAACAAAAAAGCTTGTGATATTTCTGAAAAAGTTTAGCAGAAAACTGATATCAATTATATTATTTCACTGTAGAAAGAAATAATAAAAAAAAAGAAAAACCAAAATTCCATGTTAGTTGCTTAAAGTGTTAAATTTGATAAATGAGAACATGAAAATCAGGAATATTTTTTAAATGCAGAACAGATATATCAGTCTGAATCAATAAAATAATTGAATATAGCAAATTTCAATCAAGACCTTAAAACATATAGACAAGATACAGAAACTGGATTAGGGCCATAATACAATTTTAAAATACATAAATATTTGAACTTGTATGATTAAGGGTACCAAAACTAGTATTTCATTTAATTCCAGAAAAGCCAAGTAATGTGAAAAGTTTTTACATTTCAAATATATTTATTATTAAAAGTATAATTTTTATTAATTGAAAATTGTTGTGTAAATTTTCATTATTCAAAATAACAATTAAACGTTATCGTTTTACTATTCCTGGTGTTTAAATGTTGAATCATTTAATACATCAAATTATATTTATTTATATGACACATTTTCAATGTCATAGTGTATGAATCTTTGATACATCGTAAATAAAATGTTTTTTTCCTAATATTTATTAGTAATTATTTGTTCATAATAAATCAGAATCATTGATTGTTGAATCATTTTAACTATATTTAAAATATTTTTAATAATATCCAAATTAATATTTAGCATTTCAAAAAATATTTGAACTTATATTTTAAATGAAATCATAGTGACATCATTTAATGAAAAACAGAAATATTCATAGTCTCGTTATCTGTCAATTAAATAATCATTAAAAATATTGTGGTTGATTTCAAAAAATCTACTCAAAAGCTTGGGGGCTATTATTTTTATGAATGGGATAACAACAAAACTAAAAAAAAAAAAAATGCTTAGAATGACTTTGTATTATCACAAATTGTCAACTTGAATTTTTTTTTTTTTTTAAAAAGTCAGTTTTGTGTGTCATATTAGAGTACAAAAACGCTACCTATGAACGGAATAATAATGCATTAAAATATAAAGATACAGTATTTCTTTCATATCAAGAGTTAATTTTTGTACTTTATTTTGCTTTGTGTTTTTGATGTTCTTTTTAAAGTTAATTATGTGCATGTGTATGCGAGCATATTTATACACCGTGATAATATACTGAAATATTTAAAATACTGTTAAGTATAATAAAAAGAAATATCATTTTATTATTTTTTATTACACACTTTTACAATATTTATTAGCATTTGTACCCTTTTGTAAATATTTTGAATTATTCTATTTTAATTTTTATCTACGTTTTATGTAACATTAAGGAAACTGTTACAAATCAAATTTCTTTTATTATTTTTATAATTTTGCACGAATTCAAAATTGTCAACTTAATAAATTCAAGTAATGTGAATGAGAAGGAATGTAAAATAATAATTATCTACACGTACTTCAGTCAATGAAGAGGAAAAGTATATAATAAATGATTTAAAATGTAGCTAGGCGGAAAATAAATTTGTCACGCAAAAGCTTATTGAGATTTTCACAATCTGCAGTCTAACACTTTATATTAAAAACGTTTGCTGTATTTCAAATTTGCTTAAATTAAGGAAATGTTTATAAGGCTTCTATACTAACTTTTGTCAAATTAATTTTTTAACTTTTTTATCACAAATGCTTTCATTTGGAAATTTTATATATTTAATATAACAATGAAATTATGCAAACGTAGGTGCGTGTGAATATGTGCTGTGAATTTAAACTATTGATAAAAAGTATTGTTTCAAACTTTTAAAATGGAAGATATCCCATTCATTTATTTACTTTTAATCTTATTTGAGAATTAGAATAAGTAAACAATTTTTATATTTATATTCATAAACAAAATTTTAAAGTTAGTTAAGATTAAAACCGATTCACAGTATATTTCAAATATGCAAGGTAACATGGACTTAATTAATAATTAATGTATTCTGTATATGTGTATAAACAAAAAAAATAAACTTGCTAAAATAGATCACTTCAAAAAAAAAAAAAAACAGTAAAGAAACAGGCATTATTCATCAGATTAGTCAAATATCAGTTGATAAATATTTTAACAGCACTGGATTTTCACTTCTTTTTCAATCAAAAATGAATATTTGGTTAATACTTGATTACTTTTGAAGATTTTAAATCTACTTACAAATCCATATATATATATTTAAAAAAATTGAAGGTTTCATCTGGATTTTAATTTCAGATGATGATTATATTATAAAGATTTCCATTTTATTACAAGATCCTTATATATAAATAAATAAATTTTTTTTGGGCCATAGCATATATTAATTTTGTGGTTAATATAGCTTCAGTGGTGGAAGCATGATTGCCGTTCACAGCAGTTAATGCATTGAAATTAAAATTTCTTTTGTTTTCTTTTTAAAATTATGAGAAAACCATAAAGATGACATTTACAAAAAACCCAACATTCTCTGTAGCTTGAGTTTCTTTTTAAAATCGCATATTGTATATTAAAGTCGGACAAAATTTGGATTTCTATTAATATTTTTATTAATAAGTTCATTTTATTTTTCTCTGCTCAGTTTACTCGATTGCACAAAGAAGACAAAGGCAAAATTTTATTATCAGTCAGACTCACTACTAAAATGGATTAAAGATGTCACAATGATTCTAATTTCAAGGCCTTCATTCTGATAGAAACATAATATTGGAATATCAGTTGTAAGTATTCAATTTTATTTTTTTAATTATTTGAATAGTATTTAATTTTTTTCTTATTATTTGATAAATGATATCATTTGTTAATGTGTTTGTATTTGTATTAGTGTGTGAGTGTAGTATATAAATTATGCTTGTATTCAAATATAACAAAAGTGGTTTATGTATAGCATAATTTTGAGGCTCTGATCCAAGTTTGAGGCAATCTTATTTTATAGACATAATGATTCTCAAAAGTTTTAATAATTTATTAGTGTGTTTGTATTTGTATTAGTGTGTTTGCGTTTGCACTTTCATGTCTGTGTTGGTATAACAAGTAATGAAATGCAAGAAAATTAATTAAAATAAAGACTAAATTTATAAAGATTATTATCAAGGATGGGTATGAAAGGTAGAATATAAACTTACGATATCAACAAAAACATGGTTAAACATTTATTATATGTATAAAATCTTTCTTCTACATGCATATATTACAAGGCTTTAAAATTAATATTAGTATAGATTTATATATATTGTCCATTATCTTTAAATTAAATATTTATGACTATTTATTAATTTCAATATTTTGTATTTTATTTATTTTATGGTAGTTGTGAATATATTAACAACAATTTCATTCCTTTTTTTATTTTATAATTAGTGTAAATAAATCATATTTTGTTCTCAAATATTCAAACATATCGACCAAACCTGAGAATTTATGCAATTCCCTGGTGATATGTTGGGGTAACAAAAGTACATTGAAATGATGATAATCAGAAATAATAATACATCCAGAAGTGTTCTTTCCATAGAGAAAGTGGCACATAAGATGAATTTAAATTGGATCTAAAAAGGAAAAAAAAAAGTTTTTGTAGTAATTACACAGAATTGACTTTCAAAGGGCTAATATCATTTTAATCATTATCACCACAGTGTTTAACTAATCTAAATTTGAATCATTACATTAAATCTAAAGATCATTGTGGTAAATATTATATAATTACTATTTCAAAGTACTTTGAATTCTATTTCATTTATTTATAACTATGCTTATTAAAAATATTAATTATTAAAACTGTTAAAAATGAGATTCTCTCTTTAACCCTTATTTACTTGATTATGATACTTAGTAATGATATATTTACATCTGGTTTGAATATGATTTCCATCCTTAAATTTCAATACTGCCAAGAAGCCAAGCTTTATAAGCAATGAAAAATTAAGGAATTAATATCATTTATTCTTTATGGTTTTCTCATGAAAGAAGGTGGAAGCATGTAATTTATTCACAGTCTAAAAGATTAGTCTTCTGATTCTATCTCTCTCTATATATATAAAACCAGTCCTCTGGTTGAAATATAATATTATTTCTTGGATTTATAAGTCTTTTTTTTATGTGTATTTCCGTTGGTTAGTTTTATATATATATATGCACACATTAAAACTATTCTCATGTTTTGCAAAAAATATACACACTTATTTTTGCAAATTAATTAAATTGAAAAAAAAATACAGTATTAAATAAGTTTGTAATGGTAAAAAATAAATTAAATATCAATATTTACTGTAAAATTTTATTTCTGCAGTGCCAACTTATATTTCTATTACATTCATCCAAATAATTGATACAAATTTTCTCTTCAGCCTCCAAACTATCCATATAGTAGCACCACCAAGTGCAAGCTTTTGTAATCAATGAATGCAGAAAGGTTTGTGCATAAAATGCCTATCTAGTGGCTAGTCACCCAACCCCCCAAACTAGTTTCTATCTTGTGGCATTTATCAGTGAGAAGCTTTGGATTTGAGAGCATGGATGAAAGCCACAAACTAGAAATTAGTCTGGGAATGTTGGAAGAGTAGGCACTAAATAGAGATTTTATGCACAAACTTTCCTGCATCCATTGATTGCAAAGGCTTGAACTTGTTAGCACAGCTGTATAATGAGTTTGGTACTCTTATTAAAAGCATGTGTAAGCATATGAAATGGTGATCATGTGATATTGTGATAATTTTAGATCTATCCTGCTTATAGGATACTGGTGAGTATGGTTTCTGAATAACAAAAGACACCAAAATATATAGATACTGAACTGAATCCAGATTTATATGATTATACTAGGGAATGAGTTCAGGTTGGAAACATTATGGTGTTTCATCTTGGGCTCCTAGCTTTACAGTTAACCAAATAAGTAAAAGGTGGCTGCTGGAGGGTTGTGTTAAATCCTGAGATCTAGATGCAGTGCTCTCAAATCCAAGGCTCCTCACTGATATAAACTGCAAGCTAGAAACTATTCTGGGGATGTTGGATAAATAGGCACTAGATAGGGATTTTATAAACAAACCTTCCTGCATCCATTAATTACAAAGGCTTGCACTTGGTGGCACTACTGGATGGAGAGTGTGGTACTCATTAATGAGTACATTACATAGAGAAACTAAGAAAATTATTCTCAAGAAAGATGTATGTGATTGCATATCTCTAAAATATATTATAGCAGTTTTATGAGAAGAATTTTAAAAAATCAATTACAAAACTGAAATAACAAAATAAATTAATATTGTATAAATAAATTTTTTTGTTTGCAAATGATGTGAATATTTTTACAAATAATGTTTCAGAGCTTAACAGAAGTAACAAAAATGTAGGACTACAAAAAAATATTAAAGACATGAAAGAAATGAAGCAATATTCAATGGCTTTTGTAAAGAAAAATAAATCAAGATTAATGGCAACAAATTAAAAGATGTTTACAACTTTAATACCTTACTTAAATTAGTAATAAAAATGTAAACATAATCAATAAAATTAATTATAAAATTAAACTTGTATTGAATATATTTGACAGAAAAAATTTATGTTAAAAGAAAATTTATCTAAGTATTTCTAAAACAAGTTTATATATATATAAAGTATTTACATTAATATGTGAGATTTGCATATTTTATGAAAAGGAATGCAGACTTCAGACTACAGTGAAGAGTAGAAAGATATATGTTAGCAGTAAGAAGAAGACATCAAAAACAAAGAGTATGACTGAAAGAGTGAATAAATACCATTGACATGTTTAAATAATTAAGAGGTCTGGATATTTTTTAAGAAAAAATAACACAAGGTATATACGTAAAATCTTAAATAACAAACGATTATAAAAATCTACACAAAGATCACTTGTAAGATTTATAGATAAGATAAGGAAACATTGAAGTGATGTGAAAAAAATAAATTATGGATCAGAGAATCTGGATTAAATTTTGAGGAACTTTCATCTTGCAATAAATTATTGGTATTTATAAATGATCACAATGATAATAATGATTTAAAACTAACCATATATCCATATATAATAAAATAAATGACTTGCAGATAACATATTAAAGAAGACTAGTTATTTTAATTACATAGTTCACCATGTGGCATTGTGCCAATTTATGTAATTATATATAATAGTAACAATAAGTCATCTTTCTAGTTAAGACATATATTGAGCAATCATTTTGTGCAACTGGTAAAAAGTTAAGACATATCTAACAAATAGTGATGAAGAAATGTATTTCTTGGGTCATAATTCAGATACCCCATATTGGAAAAAGCAAATTTATGCTTAGGAATACTGTTTTAATCTTGAAAAGAATGTGCCAATATCATCTTGGCATATCTCACATTCCATGGTTATCTAATGCAGACTGTATAATATAACTCTTTGATTTTTCTGTATCAGATGAGAAGATATATAGCTAAAGAGTTTATTACATTTACTACCTGGAAATGGTGAGACATGTGTATGCTACATTATTTGAAAACAAAATAAAGTTATATAGACATTTATATAATAAAATGAATATTACAAATTAATATAAATAAGTTAATATTGTGCCCCCCCCCACACACACATACATTTTATTGTCCAAATATTATAATAAATTTTGGATTTAAAACAGAAAATAATTATAAGTATTAAAAACTTACAAAAAACATTTCAATGTTGAATTACTTACGAATTAATGCTTTTTATAATTTACATGCACACACACACATATATATATGGGTATTTATCCTTTAGCTGTGTGCACCATTTGATGGCATTGTATTATGTGAAAAATCACATAAAAATGTCATTTACCTGGCCCAGGTTATGGCCCATAGAACAGTTCTGTTCATATTAGCCATTAGTGAGCCTATACTGCATTTATATGCAGATATTACAGTCCACTGATGTGCTTCGTGGCACTATGCAGAATGCACACATTTCAGATATCGCTACCATATCATGTGAGGATGTATGGAATTCAACTGACCATAACTCTTGTAATCTGCATTCGAAGTAATGATTTTACACCCTACCTGACATAGTATTACATAGTAATAATTGTAAGCCCATTGCCATGTATCCCTACACAGCTTGCAAGGTGAAAAAAATTGTATAAGGGTAATGACAAGCACAATTTGACAGAATTCATGCAAAAAGGCACATTTGCAGGAGAACAGCTATGAGACAAATGAAATGTCTGAGTTTTCATGCTTTGTAAATCATAAGCTTGGTTTGCTCAGACTAGTGCATCTAAACATCGGGTCCTGGGCCCTGCATATTACAGTGCTATGTGCTGACATTTATAATGTAATTAATGCATTTTAAAAAAAGGTAATGCTTAAATTTTTTAAAATAATGTTGGTTCATAAATTCCATTATGTAAAGCGTTGCTCCGTGTCATAGCTTTTTTGGAAAGTAGTAAAAAGGTGTTTTTTTTCTTCCGATGTCACTTGAAAATTGTTTTAAAAAGGTAAAACAAAAACAATTTTAAAAAAAGTAATAAAAATTAGAAATTAAAAGTAAAAGACGCAACATTAAGTAATCCCAAAAAAAAGACGGTCCAGCAATGTTATATTTTATTTGATTTTGTAAATAAACAATGCCATCAAACACGCACATAGCTAAAGAATTAAAACCTATAATATGTATAATAATTTTTAATGAATGTAATTGTTGAAAATATTTTAATATGTTGAAATTGCTGCTTATTATTTTTAAAAAAAACCAAAGCAAGAAGTTGATAAGATAGTAAGTAGTCAAGACAGTGATAATGCTTTTTTGCATTTAAAAGAAATTTTCTTCTGTTTCTGTAGATCTTATATAGAGATACATCACTCAGTAAACATACACAATTTAGAAAACAAAATTTCACTTCTTTTTCTATTTTACTATTATATAATCAACTCTTCCACCAGTAGGTCAAGATTATAATCTAATAATTTTTAATAGATAAATTATTGAAAATATTTTAATAAATGGAAATTTCCATTTATTATTTTATTAGGAGAAGCCAAGTACAGATAGATATTAATAAGATTGTACACAATCAAGACTGCAAACAATGAACACTTTTTTGCACTTAAGAGGAATTCTCTTTTAGGTGCTGCTTTAGAATTATATAGAGATAAAGCACCCCAGTAAACATATACAAGTTAAGGAAACAAAGTCTCACATATTTTTCTGCTATATAATAGACTCTTCCATCAATGAGTCATAATTATACTTTAGTAATATCTTCTAACAGAACTAATTTTATTGCATCCTGGAATCAGTTGCATAGCAAAACTTCAGGGTCAAAAAGATTTAATTAAAAAATTCTGATAGATTGATTATTATTAAATTTATATGATTGCTGCATGTGTCTGCAGTACATATGTGTGACTTAAGTATACTGATTTAAGAAATTAAAGGGAAATATATCTATAGAGTTAATCATAATTTTAAATACTTAATAAAAGAAAATCACATGATCAAATATTCAGTAAAAGAAGTAAACTTTGTAAAATTATAATTAATAAATGATAACTCATACAATAAAAAACAATCAAGAGAAATTAATTTTAACGTATGCAAATAAATTTCATTTGCTTAAAATTAAGAAGAGTTATCATATTTGGTAGTCTTTTAGATTTGCTTGCTGGATGAGAGTTTAAAGAACTAATTTGTCTTTTCTTATAGTAAATTGAATGACATCTAAATATATTATTAAAAATTATAAGGCACTAAAATTAACTATTTTCAAAGGCTTAGTTTGATTTAAGACCAATTTTCACAATAATGTTAGAGCAAAATCCTATATACTGATAGAAAATACAGAAATTAAGAAAAAAACAATGCTAAGAAAAGTAATGATTACCATTAAAAAGGTAAAGGAAAAATACAAATTTCACTATCTGAAAATATTATTACTTTATCATTTGTTTATAATTTCTAATTTATCATTAACTAAGTTTAAAATTACATCTGCATTGATAATTTTTTTGTATTCCTTAAAAAAATTTTCATTCAAACCATATATAATTATTTTTACCTGAGATAATCCATAACTTTAGAACTTGCAAAAAAGAACGATAAGAATTTGTCATATTTTCTTTTACTTCAGAAGTTAAAAAATCTCAAAGCAAAAATAAGAAAAAAGATTCTTCCTCATAAAAGATACAAATAAATCATTCCATAAGATGGATATGCATTTGTAATCATAGAAATTGGCTTCTTGTCTATCCAAATCTAGAAATTAAAGATCACTGCCTTTATCAATGATAAAATGAGTTTGCTCTCTTTATTTTATATTTGTTATGCATACCAGTAATGCTATCATGTTATATTTATTGTCACATATAACTCATTTTCTAGCTATAAACTTGAATATAGTGTGATGCAAGATGTGGCAAAACTACAGACTCCATAGCATAAGTATCAAGACATAGTCAAGAATCTGGTTTTGATTTCTTTCCTGCATACAATTCCATGTGGTATACATAACCATAGTGACTACCACCACACACTCACCATCTGAAACCTCTTTTTTATTGGTTTTAAGATATTTACATGGCACTATTACCAGTAAATATTATGGTTGCTTCATTAACTGCAACCTTTCTGTGCATCTGATAATTAGCTTTAAAATGTACACTGCACTGTTCTGTAATAGTGTAATTTTAAAGATGTTAAAATCATTACTTGTTATACAAACAGACACGCTACTACACACTAATACAAATACAGACAAGCTAATAAACTATTAAATCTTTCGAGAGTCATTATGTGTATAAAATAAGGTTGCCTCAAAGCCCAAAATTACATTGTACATAATCGCCTAATTTATAAATCACTGTGTTCATTATATTTGAATACAAATATAATTTATATACTACACAGACATATTAGTACAAAGATAAATACATTAATAAATTATAAATTTATCAAATAATAAAAAGATGTAAAATTAATACTTACATATAATATACAATGTAATGTTTATTTTTGGGGTAAAGGTCTTGAAATTGCAAAATTTTTGAAGCATGTTGAATCCATTTTCTAATTTTATTTTGGCATTAAAACATTTACACCATTGTTTTCTCTGTACAATCTAATAAATTGAGCAGAAAGAAAATTAAATAAACTCATCATTAGAAATATTAATGAAAAATTGAAATTTTGTCTGATTTTAATGTACCACCCATTATGTTAAGAAGAAAATCAAACCACAGAGAATGATGATATTGGCACATGCATAGTCCATTTGGGGTTTCCACAAATTTAAAATAAAAACAAAAGAAATTAATCTCAAATGAATAAGCAGCAGCCATACTAACTTCTGCAAAATAGTTAACTAATTTAGTTTGTTAAACCAGCAAGCATCACATGATCACATCTCCAATACTAGCACATAATTGTTTATAAACAAAGCAAAGCAAAACTCCATATAGTCATTGATTACTCTGTTTAGCACAGGTGGCACTACTATATGGAGTTTTGCTTTGCTTTGTTTAATTTAGTTTGTGTTTGCTTTTTGAACTCATTCCAAACATATGCCATAATTATTCACTAACCCTAAGAAATCATGTAAGCCACTGGGAAACATGCAGGGATAAGAGTAATTGAAAATGATGATGATCAGCAGTATTAAGATGTTCAGAAGTAGGTTTTCAATTTAGAAACCTTGGTGCCTGAAGATTAATTTTAAATTGAATCTAAAAAAAAATCTTGTAGAATAATTACATTTAACCTTTAGTGCTAGGTTATTTGATTATCATTATCATGACCATTAGTGATAACATTAAATGTATGTATGTGGTTGTGCTATCCACCCCTAATTGTTTATATTGCCTCTTATTTTCAATCTTTTAAATTTAGCACATCAATAAATGGCCTGATCTTTCCCACTATTTTGCTCAACCTTTATTTTTGTACATTCACATACTGTATTAAATATTAGAGCATTAATATGTTGTAATGGTCATATTTGTACATTCATACAACAAAATCAAGAATTTTGGCAAATTATCCCACAACGGGGTTGAGTCCTCAAATCATATCACACCTCAGTTCTTTCACCCATGCTCAATGATTTAGTACACTATGGATGACAGATATGAGGTTACACTTGGCCTTTTTTAGTTTCCATGCCAGCAGTAACAAAGGGTGGAGTATGAGACTCAGGAAATAATGATTAAATTAACTAAACACACACACATATGGCTGGTGAGATTATGCATATATTAATAACTAACACTAAATTAAAATAGATTTGGATAAGATTTAGGATAGATTGTGAATAACACACAAAATATTTTATAAGTTTTAAGATATTTAATTATTAAATCATAAGTTGATACAAATGGAAGTGCATTGGAAATTTACACTTGCAGGTATTATAATGATGCTCTATATATAAAGGATACTTTATCATCCCCCAAACAAAAGAATGGTCCACAAAATTGCTCATGTCATGCCGTTTAAATCTATCTCTTACTTAACTTCTAGCCTTTAGGGCCTAATTTATTTTATGCCTCTAATTAACATATAATTTATATTACATAATTAATAATAGATGAAAATTTCTTACCAGATGTCTCAGTTACAGCCACAGAGTTATTAAGACTTTTATTAATCCATGATTGCTAATGTTTCTCACATTTATAAATTTTGATTCCAAGTACACATATATATAATCTTGCCTAATCATTCATGTGTTCACAACCCAATCCAATTTCCAAATCCCCCCAAAAATTTAATGGTGGGTCCTATAAATTTCTTCCTCTGATAATGAATTTATATGAGGATGGCTCTAAATCTGTTCAAGTCATCCTCAGGTGCCAGTTATCAGTAGATGAGAATATACATATATAATTAATAATGATAATGGACCTCACACTTTACCATATGCATCAAGAATTATATATAAATTGTTATCAAGCCATAGTGTGTTAAGTTTAAAATTTAAATTGACAAGACAATTTACAAGTCTCATATAGAAAACAAAATTTATAATAACTTAAACTATAATTAAGAAAAATATTTCACAGCCATGTATATAAATTGATGTTATTTTCTCAGGGAATCCCAGGGGATATGGTTCTACTTGAGCCCCTAATTTGATGCACCATCTCCAGGAAAAAAAATATACATTTATTTATATAAAAATTATTGTGTCACCACATATTGTCAGTTCATGACCGTGGAATTAATTAACATGCCCCATGATTGGGCATCCATTTCTGGGAAAAAATAAATTATCCTATATAATGGTCATATTTATACATTCATGCAACAAAAACAAGAGTTTTGGCATATTATCCCAAAGCTGATCTAGATGAGGGTTAAAACCTCAAATCAGATTGCACCTCAGTTCCTTCACCAATGCTCTATGATTTACTACCCTATGGAATGACAGATATGAGGATACACTTGGCCTTTTTTAGTTTCCATGCCAGCAGTAACAAAGGGTGGAGTATGAGACTCGGGGAATAAAGACTAAATTAATACTAAATTAACTAAACACACAAACATATGGCTGGCTAGAGAATGCATATATTAATAACTAACACAAAATTAAAATAGATTTGGATAAGATTTAGGATGGGTTGTGAATAACATATGAAACACTTTAAAAGTTTAATATATTTAATTAATATATCATAAGTTAAATAATACAAAATGGAAGTGCATTGGGATTTTTATACTTGCAGGCATCTTACAATGATGAGTGGTTTTAGATACAAGTTCTCATCTTTTATGCACTTTGAATCATTTAAATTTAATGTTAATTATAATTATTATTACTTTTATCTATGGTTTATAATCATGCCTGAATTATGCTAGACCATTTCCTTGATGTTGGCTAAGAGTTAAATTTACAAGAATGGCAATAGTAGATATAACTTATTTATTAAATTCACATAATGAGCACTAAATGTGTTCCCTGTGCAGATTGGTTCAGATCAATGCTGAACTCAATAAGAGTGGAGAAACAAACTGGTATTTACAGCATAGCTTCAGAAACTATGGCACTACATAAACTAAGTAAGGGTTGCAGCCTGAATGTGTAATTACTCATGGGATTCAGTACGAAGTACTTGGTTCCTGTGGACCATATGACATGCTACTATAAAATATAAAAACATTTAGTTCGGGAGATCAGAGTAGCTCAAAATATGGTTCTGGACCATTGTGTTTCAGTTCTAGAAAGAGCTATCTGAACTAATATTAGTGGAGAGGCAGTAAACCTGAAGTTCATTTTAATAAGAAAAAAATACATATATCAAGGCATATTGCATATATGTGCTTTATAAGGACACATTCATAATGATTTCCAAAATATCAAATATTAAAATAAACTAATGCACTAAATCTATAGTTTCTTCCTGCAAAACTACTTTATCCCAGTTCATGGATTAGCATACATAAAACATGCTAAAAAAAGTTTAATTAAAGTAATCTAGTTTACTAATTAAATCCGAATAGTTTATCATAATAAATTAAGAAGGAGTAATATTTGGAACTTAACTAATTATTTATAATATGCTTTAAAATATCATTTTTGCTATTATTAACTAGACATAATTCATTAACATGCAAACCTTAATTTCAATAAGCTAAAACATAGTAGTTAACTAAATATACATATATGTAAGATAGATATCAAAATGGAGATTTGTGTGCTAAAGAACAGCATAAGTCAATTACAAGAGAGCTTCTAATCATCTCTCTAAAATGGCTAATATTGCTCATCTCTGTTTTGAATCATGGCATATCATAAATTCAATACAATAACAATAAAATATAAAATAAGATAGACATGCTCACAGATTAGGATAGTATAGCTATTGTAACGAGCATAGACGTTCGTTACATTGTTTTGTTTTGTTTTTTAATTTATTAAACATGAAAGTAAATTAAAAAGTTCGCATTTAAAAATTTTCTTTAAGAATTAAAAATTGAAATTAAATATCATCTTAAACTCTTATATATTAATTAAATCGCACAGATAATGAAAAATTATTAAAATAAAACTTTATTAAAGAAAAAGTATTTTAAAACTAAATTTTAAAAAGATTTGGAGATGAAATTATATCTTTAAATTTATCTTTAAATATATTTTTGATTTGGAAAACAGGTTAATTAATCAGAAATGGAAATGATTGTTAATTAGTTAAATGTAAACCAGCCTTCGGCATTTAAATGTAAAAACACCGGTCAGATAAGAAAACAATAGAAACTGTTAGCAAATAAGAAGAAATCCCTATGGAATCGGACCGCAGCGAAAGGACCATCGCATCGGTGACGTAATGTAAATTCAATCCTTCACATTAATATAAAAGGAAAATTTGGAAATTATTAATCAGTGACTAGTTATTGATGATTATTACGATGTAACAGCTAGGTGTTAGTGCTGAGGGGATTGAAAAAGACGCACAGCTTCAATCCCTTCAGTTCTGCTAAGAAAGGAAGAAAAATGAACCATCGTTTCTACATTGAGGACCAACTACACTAAAAAATCTCCGGATGGATAAATAAATCGGCCAACAGGATACCAATCTTCGGACGACGTGGGAATTCACGTTCAAACGGCAAGGAATATATGAAGATGAACTATTTAAATAACCGTAAGAACTTTAAAATTTATGAACAGTAAATTAAAAACTTTTCCAGATTTAAATGATTGCAATATTATTCTATCTGACCAACATTATTTATTAATTAGTTATAATTTTATTTAATGTATTTATTTTGTAAAATCATTTCCATTTATTTATTTTTTGTTCTTTAAGTTTTATTATGATTTTTGTTTTCCGTTAAATTAATTATAAAAATGTTAAACTTAAGTCGGGCGTGAATGGCTGTATAGATTTGTAAAGTTATATTAGGGGAGGGTAATCTTAGGTTATTTATGTCATTGTTAGATTGGGTCAATGGATTGGATATATTGATGTAGTTAGTAGATGTAATCGGAGATTCGCTACTGGCAGAATCGTTTATATATACGCCGCACTCACCCGTTTGCCTATGGAAGGAATTATAAGACGGAGAACGCAGTTCCTTTCTATGGAGTTTTTTTTTATTGTTCTTCTCGTTAGATAGATGTAATATTCCTATCTGATTGAGAGTCAATGTCTTTTCTTAATTCTTTTGGTGCTGCCGTATTTCGTATTACATTGAATACATCGATGTATCAGATGGATTGATGCCAGTTTGACTGCGAATTTTAGCCTAAGGTTAAATAGGGATAGAATATTTTAATTTCAATGCAAATCTATGTAGTATTCATACTCGATTCGAAATAAAAATGCATTAAATTTAAGTTGTTTATAGACGCTTGCATGGATTGTTTATCGGTTAACTATGTTTTGCGTTTTCATGTTTGATCAAAATATATAGACATTCGATAAATAATGATACCTTACGGTGAGTATCTAAAATGTATTTATTCGGATGTCTTTTAAGTTATTGGTGACAATGCAAGTATCTTATGGTGAATACTATTGGGTTACATATAAATTTCCCTCCGCAATTGTCAGTAATCAATAATTTTATATTTTGATCGCTTATGTTACTTTGGAATGTTTTTAACCGTGTAATCTATGTAACCGATCTATAGCAACTTATTATAACAAGCTTTTATAATCCCATCTGTGCGAACTTAATTAAAATGTAAAATTAGAATGTAATAGTAATTAAAGGTAAATTAAAGTCAAAAATCAAAGTTAAAAAAAATAATGTTAAATGTTAAAATGTAAAACTAATAATAAAATAATTTTAAATCTTATATATATGTGCATTAAATAAATGTTTGTATGCTAATTACTGGCAGTGGCTTAGTTTATTTATTTTTTAATGTTGAAATCTAATTAGATAAGATATGATATTATTAAATCTCTGCTACTCCCTGAGCTAGTGACATGGGCTAACGACCGGATGCAAAAAAAAGGAAAAAAAATTATTTTTTTTGACTTACGTATCTGCCTACTTTATAAATTTTTCTAGGTTCAAATGCCTAGATGGCGCCTCGTAGTGCAGTTGACGTTAAGTTGCTTTCTCAGGATCGTTACAATGGCGAACCAACTCGGGCCGATCTTTAATAAACCACAAATACCCTGAGCAAATTTTGTCAAAATGAAATATTTTTATCTGTTTACATAAAGTCGTATACTTTAAATCTGATAAAAGCACTGCCAGAAAGAAATAGCACATATATTAAAAACCAACGGAAAGATATAAAAAATTTTAAAACTAATTTTTGTTAAAAAAAAAAAAAGTCAAAAGGTTGCAATAAATATGTTTTTTTTGTTGTTGGATATATATTACGCTTTAACGTGTATAGGCGCACAGCCCCGTAAGTTTGTGATCAAAATGTGGTGCCTTACGATGAGTACCTTTGGGAATTACTTCAGTGTAACCCTATTTAAGCATTTTAATCAGTCATAAATAAGTTGGTGGTATTTATAATTGTGCTGCAAATATACACGCATAAACCCATTATCTTTCAAAATATATTTACTTCAATGCAACCTTCCTAAATAATTTGCTTGTCATGCCGTGAGTAAAAATAAAATGTATAAAATAAAATAGAATTCTCAGGGGGAGGAGGTGTAAACGTAAACGGTCCTTAGGTAAGCGATAGTCAACATTTTCTTTTTGTATATAGTCTTTTTGTAAAATTATTAACCGGATGTTTTGTAAATGTCTTCGTCAATCGTGTACCGTAATTACTAACCCTAAGTAAAATATTTTTTTTTTTGATCATTTTTTTTAAGTAACTTTACTGATATGTAACGAGCATAGACGTTCGTTACATTGTTTTTTTTTTTTTTAATTTATTAAACATGAAAGTAAATTAAAAAGTTCGCATTTAAAAATTTTCTTTAAGAATTAAAAATTGAAATTAAATATCATCTTAAACTCTTATATATTAATTAAATCGCACAGATAATGAAAAATTCTTAAAATAAAACTTTATTAAAGAAAAAGTATTTTAAAACTAAATTTTAAAAAGATTTGGAGATGAAATTATATCTTTAAATTTATCTTTAAATATATTTTTGATTTGGAAAACAGGTTAATTAATCAGAAATGGAAATGATTGTTAATTAGTTAAATGTAAACCAGCCTTCGGCATTTAAATGTAAAAACACCGGTCAGATAAGAAAACAATAGAAACTGTTAGCAAATAAGAGGAAATCCCTATGGAATCGGACTGCAGCGAAAGGACCATCGCATCGGTGACGTAATGTAAATTCAATCCTTCACATTAATATAAAAGGAAAATTTGGAAATTATTAATCAGTGACTAGTTATTGATGATTATTACGATGTAACAGCTAGGTGTTAGTGCTGAGGGGATTGAAAAAGACGCACAGCTTCAATCCCTTCAGTTCTGCTAAGAAAGGAAGAAAAATGAACCATCGTTTCTACATTGAGGACCAACTACACTAAAAAATCTCTGGATGGATAAATAAATCGGCCAACAGGATGCCAATCTTCGGACGACGTGGGAATTCACGTTCAAACGGCAAGGAATATATGAAGATGAACTATTTAAATAACCGTAAGAACTTTAAAATTTATGAACAGTAAATTAAAAACTTTTCCAAATTTAAATGATTGCAATATTATTCTATCTGACCAACATTATTTATTAATTAGTTATAATTTTATTTAATGTATTTATTTTATAAAATCATTTCCATTTATTTATTTTTTGTTCTTTAAGTTTTATTATGATTTTTGTTTTCCGTTAAATTAATTATAAAAATGTTAAACTTAAGTCGGGCGTGAATGGCTGTATAGATTTGTAAAGTTATATTAGGGGAGGGTAATCTTAGGTTATTTATGTCGTTGTTAGATTGGGTCAATGGATTGGATATATTGATGTAGTTAGTAGATGTGATCGGAGATTCGCTACTGGCAGAATCGTTTATATATACGCCGCACTCACCCGTTTGCCTATGGAAGGAATTATAAGACGGAGAACGCAGTTCCTTTCTATGGAGTTTTTTTTTTATTGTTCTTCTCGTTAGATAGATGTAATATTCCTATCTGATTGAGAGTCAATATCTTTTCTTAATTCTTTTGGTGCTGCCGTATTTCGTATTACATTGAATACATCGATGTATCAGATGGATTGATGCCAGTTTGACTGCGAATTTTAGCCTAAGGTTAAATAGGGATAGAATATTTTAATTTCAATGCAAATCTATGTAGTATTCATACTCGATTCGAAATAAAAATGCATTAAATTTAAGTTGTTTATAGACGCTTGCATGGATTGTTTATCGGTTAACTATGTTTTGCGTTTTCATATTTGATCAAAATATATAGACATTCGATAAATAATGATACCTTACAGTGAGTATCTAAAATGTATTTATTCGGATGTCTTTTAAGTTATTGGTGACAATGCAAGTATCTTATGGTGAATACTATTGGGTTACATATAAATTTCCCTCCGCAATTGTCAGTAATCAATAATTTTATATTTTGATCGCTTATGTTTACTTTGGAATGTTTTTAACCGTGTAATCTATGTAACCGATCTATAGCAACTTATTATAACAAGCTTTTATAATCCCATCTGTGCGAACTTAATTAAAATGTAAAATTAGAATGTAATAGTAATTAAAGGTAAATTAAAGTCAAAAATCAAAATTAAAAAAAATAATGTTAAATGTTAAAATGTAAAACTAATAATAAAATAATTTTAAATCTTATATATATGTGCATTAAATAAATGTTTGTATGCTAATTACTGGCAGTGGCTTAGTTTATTTATTTTTTAATGTTGAAATCTAATTAGATAAGATATGATATTATTAAATCTCTGCTACTCCCTGAGCTAGTGACATGGGCTAACGACCGGATGCAAAAAAAATAAAAAAAAATTTTTTTTTTTGACTTACGTATCTGCCTACTTTATAAATTTTTCTAGGTTCAAATGCCTAGATGGCGCCTCATAGTGCAGTTGACGTTAAGTCGCTTTCTCCGGATCGTTACACTATAATAATATAATAACTGATTACAGTTATTATGTTAGAAGAATTATTAAAAAAAATTTCATTTAATGTGAGCAAGATTGTTACAATTATTATTATTAATTTTAAAGTTACATTATAAAACTTATTACAGTTAGATTCTTTATTAAGATTTATTATAAGTAATTATTTATTAACATTGAACATTATATAGCTAGCTTTAGAAACTTATTAAAACAGTTTAATTTAATATTTATTTTCATAGAGCTCTGCAGGAAGAAATGTTACTAATAATCTTTTAGCTGAGGCATCCTTCATGGCATTTGGCACTTGTATTCTCTGATGGACTGGCTTGTCTGATGTCTTCATAGCAGGCTGTTGGTCTTGAAATCCTCCATTCCTATAGACTGGTCTTCTGAAGGAAGATGGAAAATTTATGGCCTTCTAGCTGACTGTTTTCATTTTTAAATTGGGTATAGCCTCTGGAAGCAATATGTTTCAAGATTTAAGAGAGTCCACCTTTGTGCTTAATTTTGGGTTTTTTTTATACTAACTCTTTTACTCCCCCTGCAGAAGCCATGAACTTGTTTCCAATTTATAAAATTTTAATCTTAAGTTTTAACATAGTTTTATTAACTTTAGAAAAGACAAAAGCAAAATCTACGTTATTTATAAAATAGTGCCACTTGACTGCTTTTCTTTTGTTTTAAATCTATTTTAAAATTTATTTTTAAAATCTGCTCTTGGTTCCCACAAAATTAAACCAGATGCATGTGACATGAGATTTTCCAAAAAACAGATGATCTATTTAAGTTTTATAAACATTCTGATATATTTGTAATCTTGTCATCTCTGGAATTGAAAATTTATATGCGAACAAAAAGTAAATTTATACTCTAATTTTATAATAACTTAAAAATAAAATAATTTAAATAGCATTGCAATGTTTATGGAATCTATTACATTGCATCTTCATTCACATATATATGTTGGTGCTCTCATGCACATACAACAATGTTTGCACAATTTACTTTTAATTTAATATATATAATTTATAACTTAGTATATGCATTATATAACAATATGCATACAGACATTAATATACCTAAATGTATGCAAATATACCTAAATATATATACACCTATATAAATATACATTATTATACACTAAAATATGTTAATATACGATAATATATAAGGAGTTGGATGGGTTTGAACTAAGGAAAGAAAACTACTGTGGGACATAGTATATGAAATGGATGTTAGACAAAATAATACCATTTCAATATTGAGTATACAGTAAAAATTAATATTATGCATGGAATAAAATATATACATCTAAATCGACTTTAAACTGTTTGGAATGAGAAATAAAAACAACATTTATAAAATATAGACTAACAATTTAAGCATAGCTGTAATTTGAGTCTCAAAAGACAAGGGAATGTTTGATCTGGCATTATATTTAGATAATAATATAGACACATATATCATGTTATTTGGGAGAGGAATGCATAGGAAGAGTTGATATTGGTGTATTTATTTTAAAGCTAAAGTATAAATAAAATATTTAAGTTCATAGCCATTCAGAAAAAAAGATGATAAGTAAAACAGAAATAAAGACAATTAACAAAAATATAAGAGAACATTTACTAACAAATGATAGCACAGTCAATAGCAAGAAATATGGAAGATAATCAAATATAGAGCAATCAACAATAGAAGAGAGAGTACAGCCAATGGAACCACAGCTGAAAGAACAAGAATCAATTCAGAAGAGAAATCAGGTACAGTTAGTATTGAAATGTGTATGTAATTATAATACTAAATAAATTCTTATTCCTTGGATATATATGAGGAACTCTTATTAATACTTTTGAAATACAATTATGTAAAAAAAATTTCCCATGAATGATTAAATAAAAAAAATTTCATATCACGAATCACTCTTCTATGAAAAAAAAATCATACAAACATCTTACTGTATATTGACTGCAATTTATCTATATGAGATAACTTATCTGATTCCATATTATTGAACTATATTCCATTATAGGAAGTACAAGTGTTTTAAACAAATGTATTTTAACAAAAATATTAAAGTAATGTCCATTACGAAGAATAAGACCTATTATTTTATTGGCTTTACATAAAATATTATTCACATGAGTTGTAAAAGATTCATTTTGATTAAACCATATTCCAAGACTTTTATAATACTTTTTATATTCAATAGTTTCACCATTTATATAATATGAGTCCACATAGTATTGAACTTTCCTTGTATATGTAACAGCACAACATTTCTTTAAATTTATGTGCATGTTATTCTTTAAATAACATTGATCCTTATAACAAGTAATATTTTACAATCATCAGCATATGATAATAGACTATCCTTCACTATATATTTATCTAAATCATATATATATATGTGTGTGTGTAAAATAAATAAAATGTCCGTTAATTAAAAACAAAATTGTAATTATAATTAAAATAATAAATTTAACGGTTTACAAACTATTACAAACAATCCTTAAAATTTTATTATGCATACATTCCATGTTTAATCTATTATTTTGCAATTCAGAGAATGTCACATGTTTTCTTTTTAATTAAATCAATAATATGATCATGGTTAGAAAAACAGTCATGGTCCTTCTTTTTAGTGAACCCAAGAATAGATTTACTTATATCCATAATACACTCCTTAAGAAAATTCCATGCTTCAGTAATATGACATTTCTGGAGATGTAAATTAGCAATTTTAGTGTTTAGTAACTATTGAAATTTAATACATATAGTAGATTCTTCTAAAGTATGAACATCAATTTTCTTGTGAATATGATTGAAATAATGTCTACTTGAGAGTGGATGCATACATGTAGCAGTTTTTTTGTCTAAACAAAGTGTTTGAGATATATGTTGTGCATAAATTCAATGACAATAAATCATTTGAATTTACAATCCCAACACCATTATTTCAATAACTTTTGGCAAAAATCTACTAATTGCACAAAAGTATGTATTAAAGTCACCAAGAAGCCAAAAATAGATTTTTGAATGGTATTGCTTCAATAATGCTATATAAAAAAGAATAAACATTTCCTTCTCTGAATTCTTTTAATCTAAGATTGTAACACAGATACTGATGAAATGAGCTCTAGTACAATTATGGAAAGAAAGTTTTAAGATCTTTAATATTTCATTGTTACAATGAGAAATTCCAATAATAGAAGATACTAAATTAGATTTTACAGCAAATCTTAAAGCATGCATTCTTTTTTCATAGACTGACCTGTCTTTGGAAAAAAACTTGTATCTATTCATCTGTTTTAATAAACTTCCTTCCTATGGGAGACAAGTTTCACTAAGACAGCTATAACAATCTTAAATCTTGACATTTCTTTAACCACAAGTGCAGTCCTCTGTTCTGGTTTTAAAGAGTTTTCATCTGTTCTAATAAACTTCATTTCTACAAGAGACAAGTTTGACTAAGAATAGCTATATCAATCTTAAATCTTGATATTTATTTAACCATAAGTGCAGTCCTTTGTTATGGTTTTAAAGAGTTTGGATCAAGTGAAGTTTGCCTATTCCATGAACCTATATTTTAAAAAAAACATTAAACTTAAATTTGTGTACTCATCTTTAGCACTACCAATACAAGGTACTACATCACTGCTACTGATATTATTCTTACTATTTCTACCACAGATATGAGTAATCCACTAAGTATGCCAATCTATCCAGACTGAGTGAGGCAGACCATGTTTAGACTATCTTCTTAGGTCCTTCCACTTTATAAATCTATTCATAGACCAACAAAGTTCAAAAATTTTATAATAATTCAAAAGCCAGATAACTGAAGAATCATTTTTACTGAACTTGTAAATAAAACAATATCACTTTATAATATATGGCTTTAAGTTTCTTGACTTATAAATAATTTTATTTTCTTTATCAATTACTCTCCATATTTTTGTATACATCATAATTTAAAGTCATTTAGTTAAGTAATTTTAAATACTTGTTTTGTTTTTTGTTCTAAAATTGTTTATTTTTCTCTTATATTTTTTCTGTCTATTTTTTTTTTATTCAATTATTTAACACAATTTTATCTTGTTATGTACTAATAATTTAGAAATAATACATAAAATGATATTAATTAAGTCTGACGAAAGTATATAAAAAATATTTACTTAAAAAATTCTCAATAAACGATATAAAATAAAATATAAATTACAAAACTATAAATATTCTATTAATATAAAATTAATTTTTACAGAAAAATAGAAAATGTGTATTCATAGCTTATTTAATTATATTAATATTTTGTGTTATTTTTCAAGACTTCATTTTCTTTAAATGTCTAATTCTGTTTTATATAGTTATTCATTCTTGAACAATTCATGCTAAACTAAATGGTGTAAAAAGAAATATAATCCCTATGACAAAATAAAGGACTGGTTTCAAATCTTTAAAAACAGAATAATATTAGTATGATGAAATAAGTAATATTTACTGAGGCTATAACCTCGAGAATATGCTTATAAAATGCGATAGAAGGGACCTCTACAGGTGTTTAACCACAAGCTTACGCTATAAAAGAAAAGAGGGGAACCCTCTTTACTTCAATCTACTTTCTATTTAAATAGGTGAAGCTGAAGCGGTTAGATCTGCGAGCGTGAAGCTATTCAATATTTCACTGATTAAGTCCACATTTCTTATTACACATTAATACTCGTGAAATCTTTCGATTTACAATGAGTCAATGGAAAGATTTTATAGTTAGAAAATGTTCAAATAAACTATATAAAATTCTATGTTAAGGACTTGATTTGTTTTTTATGATCATATAAACATTTTTTTATGTCATAAATTTATAAAAGTATATGTAAAATAAATTAAGATGTAGAAAATAATATCACATGATCACCATTTCTTATTACTCCGGTTTGCATTGAGTGGCATTTGCATTGAATGGCAATACGTATAGAGAGTTTTGCCTGTTTTAATAATAGTTATAAGCAAGCATAAGAAATGGTGATCATGTGATGTTTATTGGCTTAAAACCAATCCTGCCTAATAGGATAGTGATAATTATTAAAGAACCAAAGATACCAAAATGTATAGGTACTGAATTGAGTTTAAACCTATATGACTATATAAGCTAATAAGCTTGGATTGAAAATATTATAGTGTTTTCAATTTAAGACTCATAGTTTTGTAGTTAAGTAAAGATAAAAAGTTGCATTCGATTCTAAGATCTAGGTGCAGTGCTCAGATCCAAGGCTCCTCACTGATAAAGGCCACAGCCAGAAACTAGTCTGGGGATATTGAATAAGTAGGCATTAGATGAGGATTTTATGCACAAGCCTTCTGGAACCCATTGATTACTCTGGCTTGCACTGAGTTGCAATATGTATAGAGAGTTTTGCCTGTTTTAATTTTTAGAAAATAATATAATGTCATTAATTAATGAGCTTTAAAATTGGACAAAAAATATGACTTTCGCACATATATATTAATTAGATTGCCATTTTCAATTCTGGCTAATAAATGAGGAATTGAAAAATTGTAACTTATTTATCAGAAAAATTTAGTTTGTAGAAATTTTTTTTTCGTTTGATTTTTTCAATTAAATATTCAAAATATCTTTAGTTTTAATATCAAATAGCATACAAAAATATACTTATTGAAAATAATCAGAATAAACAATCAGACCAACAAATTATCTTTTTTTATATATTTACCTGACTGTTTCTGTGACATGATAAATTTGAAATAAAAACTGATTATTGTCCTCATATTCTAATATAAATGAAGATTTACTTGACACATGTAAATATGACAATTTTTACTTTTAAAAAAAAAGCAATTCTGTACAGAGTAAAATAGAAATATTTTTTTTAGAATTGAAATTAAACAGATTTTTATAGATGTAAATATATTGCCTTATTTAGATCAAAACAAAGCATATAAAAAACAACAACATAACAACAGACTTCATCACAAACAAAATTAAAATCTGGGATGCACAACAATTAATCCACTCTGAACCAAATATACAAAACCCAAAAATGGGGGCTACTTACTGCAAAATTACAACAATGTTTAAATTCTGGGCCATCGAGCCCAAATATTTGAACTTTCTCATGAAGACAAACCTGGATGCCATGCCAACATTATGGTTTCTCAATGTCAAACAACAAATCAGTAATGTAGACCCAGCATGCCCCAACTGTCAAATGGAGGATGAAACCTATTCACATATTATAAACACATGTAATGGTCTGTGAAAGATTAGAACCATTATCTACCAAAATGTAAAAATGGATTATTACCTAATAACATCATTGCAAGAATGCATCAAAAGAAGAGAATTTCCTTTAATAAGACTCTTGATATTTCTCACATACTCAATTTGGTATGTCAAGTGCAAAAAAATGTATACACAACCCCATCTAGATGAAGACCTTGCTTTATCCAATTGCTTCAAAAAATTAATAAAAGAGATAAAATCCTGTCATCCAAGTTCATCTACGATGAGACCTGGAAGCTATTTTAAATTGCCAAGAACTACAAGTAACACAAGATCTACAACAACAATCAACACACACTATCCATATGAACTAAATCAATTTTTATCTATATTTAAAAAAAGGGGAAATAATGGTCATATAACAATGTAGACAAAATGTAACCTAATTTAGCCTTTAATAAATTTATTTAGAAACAAAGCATATAAAAAGAAAATAAATACATTTTTACAAACTATATTAAATCAAAGGAAATATTATTGAAAAGAGAATCAATTTTTTTTACACTAATTACATTAAAACAAAGCATCTAAAAAGAATTGTCATTTTTAACTGGGTAAATCAAAATTGTACAAAAATATATATATTTAGAATTTCTTGTACCTAATAACTATATATTAAATTTTAAAAAATTTCAGCATCCATTAAATTATTTCTATATTTTATAGGTTCAATATCAAACATTATTCATAGACAAAAATATTACTAAATAAATATAATGGTTTTTCAACTTCATTAGACCAATGAATTTTGTGATAAGTATTAGATTTTATTGCTATAATAAAGACTTTTTTGAATAACAGTAACATTCCCTTTGACAATATTTCTCTAATATCAACCTAATAAAATCAATAGATATTTTGATCTTGAATTTTGTCAGCTGTATCTTAAATCAGGAACATCCCTAGGAACAACTGACATGCTTTTGGACTTTCTAAAAAGTTTTTAGCTAAATTTGTACAATTATTACCAATTTGAAAAACCCATTTAGCAATATTTTTTTATATAAACACAATTCCAAATATTTAACATAAACAAAAGAGTTGATTTAAATCCTAATAAATTTAACAATGATAAACAAATGTATCTCATTATCAGTATTACATTTCCCTACAAGCTATTTAAAGAATAATCTTTACAATAATTATACATAATTAAAAACTATATATCTTCAGAATAAATTCAAATTAAACTAAATACTTGAAACACTTACTAATTTAAATTTAGTTATGATTCTAGTGAGAAGTTCTCTAAAAGTCTCCAGAATCCTTAAATGTAGCAAAAATGTTATTAATTTACTTGAAAAAATATTGCATGAAAAATTCAAATTAGATAATCATATCTTGTACAATATGTTTCAGAGTAATTGTATTTTTATATTGGACTATTGCCATCTAATATATATAATGAATGTCTAGAAAAATTCAACTTTATTTAAATATTGCAAATATATTCAACTGTTAGTAATAGCATATCAAATAGGTTAGTATATGCACAATGTTTAGAGAGGTATTAGTATCCTCTCTTCTTCAGTTGTTGCTGGCCTGACCAGTGACAGTACTAGCATGGGATTTGAACCTGGGTCCTTAGATTCATGAGTTTTGAATTTTAAGGTAACACTCTAACCAATTGAGCCATCCTGCCAAAAGGCAACAGTCTGTAGTAATTTCATATACTTATCTATGAGTTTTCTCCTGATAATCTTTCACATAGCTCACTTATTTCTCTTAGTTTATGTAATATATTAAGCAAAGTTCTTCCAACAACCAAGTCTTTTAATAAGGATATAACACACTACTATTATTTTTTGCACATTTAAAATACTTTTATTTTAATTGAACCTACAGTCTTCATCAAAGATCTGAAAATACTTTATATTTTATTACAATACATTTTATAATATATCAAATATTAACTACAAATATATTAACGTTTTTGAATAAAATAATTCTAATCATAAACAAAACATACTTTGTAACAAAGAACATTTAAAAAGATGTATACTTTAAACATTTTAAATTAAAAAAGTTAAAATATATTTATAGTTGATTTCTGATTTATTATGAAATGTGATATAATAAAATATAAAATATTTACAGATCTCTGATAAAAACTTTAGATTTATCTGAAACAAGAAATAAAATGAAATTGCTTTTAAAATGCAAAAAGAAAAAGATTTATTATATCATATTAAATTTAGCAATAAAAAGATGATGAAATCAATAATTCCTGTAATAAGACTACAAATAATTGGGAAATCTTTTTTAATATCTAGTGTCTTTTTCCTAATCTCTTAAAGGCAGTATGTTCAATGTTTCATCTAATTTGTTTTCCTTCACCAATATTGAAATATAAAGAAACCTAATGTATTTTTTATCAACTATTAAAGGATAGATCTAAAATACTTTCTAGATATAAATTCTTTGAAAAACTTATAAACACAGTTTGGAGTTATGATAAATATATTTTATGGTCTGATTTTTAAAACTCTGATACATAGAGCATCCATTCATAAATGATTATTATTATTCCAACCTCAGGTAGAAAAACTAATTTTAAAAATAAATCTGCTTTAAAGATTAGTTTTTTGATGATTATATAAACCAATCTATAATACACAAATACATCAACATATAAAACATACTGGTCCATTTTTCTACTGTTGTTTTTTCAATAGAAAACTTTTCTTTCTCAGATACTTCAACATCATATCTAATTGTACCATTCCAATATATTCTATTCTCTGTTATATCTTTCAATGGAAATACATTTCTTTAGAATGATTTTGGGATATTACAATGTAAATAGGTTAAATATTTTCATGAACATGATACTCAAAGTTCACTATGTAATAAAAATTTGATAATATAATAGTGGATTCTATAATATCATACCTATCAAGTTAAAAACTATATTTTATTTGGTTTTATGACCATTAATTTTGTGGAGCAATCTGAAATAAACTTTGCTAATTCCTTGATATAGCATTGAGAGGGTGTCCAAGTTTCACTACCATTCAATAAATTAGGTACAATAACAGTCTGAATACTGTAGCCCTTGGGTTTGCCCAAAGCTCCAATAGATTTAGAATTATCTATGTGAGACAGTGTTTAATACAAATTTTCCTCATAAGCTGTATATTTTTATAGATAAACTTTCTAGCCAATGCTAGGTTTGAACCCAAGTCATATTCTTGGGGATTGCATACGTTTTACTTGGTAGGCAATCTAAACATTTTGTTATAAAAGATTTCTAAGCAAAAAATTGTTTTACTTAGTATTGATTCATAAGACAATTTAATAGCCAAAGTTTTAATTTATAGATTAGCAATATTTATACATCACTTTAATAGTTGAAGATTGGAAGGAAGGAAGGGGACTGTGCGATTTACAAAACCACTCTGGAGAGTGAAAATAGATAGTCATAATTTCACAATAATAGGTTAAAATTCAATAATTCATAAAATCAAATTGTAAAAAAAAAAGAAAAAAAATCAGGGATTGACCAGAGTATTAAGTAATCGGTCTAATTAGATTTGTATGTGTGAGAAATGTGTGTATGTATATGATTTAGTTGTGAATTTTAATTGTAAAGTTCACAATTGAAAAATAATTATCCTGTGTTATCTCATGAGGAACTCCTTTAAAAAAGAATTAATTCGTTTTAATAGTTCATTCATAGCAGCCCAAAATTTCGTCAAAATTCTGGGTTTGAAGTTGTGTTGCTATATGTTTTTTTTATTATTATTAAAGAAAAAGGAGGCAAAAGAGCTTTCTCTCATTTATTCTGAGGGGAGAGTTTTCTTTCATTTGTTCTTTGGGGAGATTTCCACAAGTAGAAAATTACTAAAGTAAATCAAGTGATATCTGTGACACAGGAATGTAAGCTTAAAAACAATGGTTGATCAGTTCATTGGAATGCAGACATAAATTTGGCAGGTCAGTTGTTCAGGAGGGGATAAGTTAAAACAACAAAAAAAAGGAAAAAAAACAATAGGCAATTAATCAGGGAAAACTCAGATGTAAATGGTTTGGAAGGTCAACCATTCAAAGGGGGTGGTGGTGGTGAAGGAACCCAGACAATATAAGAGCTTGATTTTTTTGTTGGTAGGTTGTTTGGCTCGCTCTCTCTTTTCAGGCTCTCTCATCATGTTATTGAGAAGGCTTGTTGCAGAGTTAAGAATTTTTTTTTAAAAAAAAAGAAAAGAGAGAAAAGAAATCGTTTATTGTTGATTTTCTGTCTGTCTCCTGAATGATAAACATAGCCAAATTCAATAAGATTTGTAGAAAAATGACTGTTGAGTATGTGTATATTAGGTGCACATCCCGTTCTCTCATGAAATTAATCAACTTCATGATTTGTCATATCTAAATATACCTTATTTATCAGGAATCGGCAAATGGTGAAATTTAAACTACACAGGAAAAAAAATTGATATTGATTTCTCATATGAAGCATCAAATCTGAACACTATAATCTCATATAAAGCATCAAATCAGTCATAAGTGAACTGAGAAGTACATCAAAAAGTGGACTTATATATTCAAAAAATTAAAAGCAAGTCCTTTTCAGCTGTGAAGTGTAGTTAATCCCCAGAAACCAAAATGAAAAAATCTTATCATCAGCGTGAAAACTTTGTAAATTTTGGCATAGGAATTGAACTTGTATAACAGTGACTCTTTCACATAAAGCCATGGGTGCACACAAACAAACAAAAGAAGGAAAAAAGGGGGAAATGTAAACCAGAGATCTGAAGGACAATCCACGAGGACTGTTTAAGTATATTTTTATTATTTGTTATTCATTTCGAACATTTAATCTAAAAAAAAAGTTTTTTTTTAATCATATATATCCGTTTTAAGTTAATCCTTGTTAAAATTATTATTATTATTTTGAGGGTAGATAAATTAATATCAAATCATTTTGTATGTGCATGTTTTAAATGCTTTTATTATTATTATTATTATTATTATTATTATTATTTTGGGGGTAGATAAGTTAATATCAAATCATTTTGTATGTGCCTGTTTTAAATGCTTTTACATTTTTATTTATGAAGAGAGTGAGAGATATTTTAGTGAAATGTTTTGGATCGGATCAGGAATTATTATCAAATGCTTAGACTTTGATATGTTTTATAAATGTTGTGTGAATGTTGGGCTAAAACATCATCATTATCCTATAAAAGTGCAGAGAAATAGTTTTAAAAATTTAATACACATTTCTTAATTAAAGCTTGGAAAAATTGTTGGCTCATGTTCTGGTGTACTATTTCACAAGAGAAATGTAGATGTGAAAGTTTTGCTTGTACAACTTGATGTTAGACCTGTGTATATGTGGATGGACAAAGAGTCTCCACCAAGCTAGTGGAGTTGTAGTTTAGCTCACTCACTAAGATATTTATTCCACATTTCCAAAGTATTTAAATATAGTGGAAGAGATTCCCACTTGGTTATTTTCTACACCATAAAATAGGTAAACCCAAGTCTCTCTGTATGACTAGTGATAAAATCCTAGCATACCTCAACCTTAATGAAAAGGTTTTCTCTTATTCGGGTCACTGCCTACCTCATATTAATGTTAATATTCCTTATGGGTGTATGAATTACATCTATTGCTATGCTAAGCATTACTTATAGATGTTGGATACAGGGTCGCAAACTCAATTTGATGTCAGGATGAGTGCGGATAGTGTGTGTGTGATTAGTATACTTGAACATTGCTTTGTTGATATATTTTAGTTGATCAATAAGAGCCAAGAATAATAACATAAATGAATATTAAATTTAAGTGTTAAATAAAACCTGAGTACATCGTAAGCAATGCGTATATAAGATTATCTAGAAAATATATCCACAGCCAGCTGAGAACTTCGCTGGAATGGTAAGATTATTGAAATATTATTATTGTCATAAGAGCATGAAAGTAGATTGTGTGCATGTATGATAATGATTAAACTAGATACCGATTTCTTGACATTTGAAAAGTAACTAAAATTAACTTAAGGCGAGAAGTCCCACCTTACATAAAATATCTCCATTGTAAAGCATAGGGCGAAGGCATATTAGATTAAAATAATTAATGGAAATTATTAAATTTTATTATTGGGAGAGTTATCCTTCGAAATAAATCAGTAATTGAAAGCATTAAACACTGGGGGGAGAAATTTAATGTTCGCTATGTTCTGAGATAAAAGTAAGAACAGTTTATTATTTTTAGTTATCTATTTTGTATTAATAGCTTTTGGGAACAGTTGCGCCGCACACGCACTCGTGCTTGAATATATGTGAAGGTAACTATTATTTTTATCTGCCTGTTATTAGTATTACTCCATGGTAATTGTGATTCCCTAATAATTAAGACTGAATATTTATATTTTAAAACCTCTTAAAATTATCGGTTGATTTAGGGTTTTTTTTTATATACCATACAGTTGTAGAACAAGGGGAAGTGTGTAAACCATAGCATTAATGTACATATTATTTATAATTTGTTAATAAAATTTGTTATTTTTTTGAATAAAATTTTGCGTACGTCTCAATGTTTTGTGGGTTATTACAATCTAGAAATCTCAAATCCAATCATATATCAATACATTATTATTTATATTTGAAGCATCATTTTGGTAAATAATATCCGGTAAAATTTATTTAAATGGTTAATTTTCCGAGCTTACGTAGCACGGCAATACTTAAGATTACCAATACTCCGGAAATAATTCAGTATAGTTAAAATATAAATTATGAATAGGGATGGTTATTGGGTGATAGTGGGTGCAGTGGGTGGGCATAAAATCCTTTCCCCATCCGTTGTATTCAAACACTTCTCTAAATGCACTTCCTTATGATTTTACTTTAATTATGAAAGTGTTTATGATATATTATTTTTAAAAAATTTAATATAAGCATAATTATTTGAGCTTTAATGTAAGTGGACATTGGCTACATTAAAGTCAGCCAAGATCAACCTTGGAGGTGATCATGAGAAGGGTGTTTATCACCAATAATCCATAACAGCTTGTTCAACTTCCAGACCTTATTGTTCTACAACCCTGAGAAGAGATTATCATAGGAGATAAACGAAGTAGCACAATGGAAAATTTAATAGTAAAAGAGATAGCATTGCAATAGACCTATGAGTGTGAGGATGATGGAGAGATGGATCAGGAGGGTGGAGATGGACATAGAACTATTTGTAATATGAAACAAAATTTTAATTGTGACTTTAATGATAGTGAATGGGGAGTATGCTGAAAATATAAATTGTAATGGAAGTTGAGTTTAAAGTTTCTTCTCTTTAACAACCACGAGTTTCATGCATTCTCAGTGTTCTCTTAATCTATTGATTATTTATTAACCGATTCATTAGATGTCATTATTGAAATTCATTAATAAGTTATTGAAATAAGGTTTAGCCTCAATATTTTCATTGAAGTTGTAATTTGGTGCCCTAGCAAATATGATTATGGATGTTCTATCTCATCATCATCGATCCCGATAGGCTTTAGAAATAAGGTCAGCTGGGAATGGAGACGCATCCATCAATCCATCTGACCAAAAAGGTTATAAATGGAGCGCCAATTAGGGCTAGAAATACGCCATATACCTGAGAAGTCAGAATAGCCTCAAGTTCCAATTTGTAACAGATATTGTATTGGTTACAAATTATAACAGCTATCATATTCATATTGTTAGGAAAAGATTAGAATTGGTGTAAAAGCTTATAAGTGGCATTCAATGTGGCCACAAGTATCTAAGAGTTTGTGGAAAAGGTTAGAATTGGTGCATAACATTGTGCAACCAGAAAAAAAGGTTACAATTGGCCCACAATGTGACTGTGACTGAATAAAACATTACAATACATATAACTTGTTTTCTGTAGTTATTCACTATGATAATATATTTTTTTACTTGTTAAAATGAACAGCAAACATAATGGGACCTAAATCAATCTTTATTTTTTAAAAACTCTCAAAATATTTAGATTAGTTACAACCCCAAATTAATAGCTATACCAACTAATAGTTGTTGCAGATTGTTATTTCATTATCTGCTGATAAATAACTTGTGTATTTTAATAATTAATTATTCATTATTAAAAAATGCACAGCAGGTTTATTTTAAACTAGAAAAAAATAACATAATCATCAGTATACTCAGAATTCAAGAAGAAGATATTCTTGTTTTTACTTTTAATTGTTTTGGATTAAAATTTCCACCATTACACTTGTATTGCATTTTGACCCTGTTTTGTAGTTCTAAATAACATAGTTGTAAAATTCAAAATAAACATTAAGGCAAGTACATATCCTTGTTTAACACCAGTTTTTATTTCAAACACTTCAGATTTTTCACCCATAGCAACATTTCTTTTCATTTTATTATGTATTAATGAGTAGATTTTAGTGGTCAACCAATTAATTTTAAACAATGCTAGACTTATTTGCCTGAAGATTTGTGATGAAGGAGTATTAGATGTGAAAATATGTTGCACTATTTCCATCATATATCAGTAAATGACAAATGTATAGAAAATTTTAAACTTTATTTAAAATTTTGAAATACTAACAACTTGTTATTAATAACACACAAATTGAAAATATTATAGTATTTTCATTTTAATTCCCACAGTTCTGTAATTAAGTAGAGATAAAAGGTGGCTGCTGGAGGGTTGCATTAGATCCTAAGATCTAGATGCAGTGCTCTCAGATCCAAGGCTCCTCACTGATGAAGGCCACAAGCCAGAAACTAGTCTGGGGATATTGTATGAGTAGGAACTAGATGGAGATTTTATGCGCAAGGCTTCTGGCATCCATTGATTACTCTGGTTTGCACTGAGTGGCAATACATATAGAGAGTTTTTCCTATTTTAATAACAGCTAAGAGCAAGCATAAGAAATGGTTATCATGCAATGTTTATTGACAAATAGACAACACAGATTAGTAATGACACAACATTTCAAATAATATTATTCTCCATCCTTCTTCAGGTGTTGCTGGCCTGACCAATGCCAGTATTAGCATAGGAGTTGAACTACATCTTTAGAATCTCAAATATTGAATTTAAGGCAAATGCTCTAACCAAGCTATTCTGTCAAAGGCAACAGATAATAGAGTTTCATATATGTATATATGAGGATTGGTTTAAATTCTCCCAAGTTCAATTTTTTCCCCCAAATCTTCCTGAGTTCGTAAATTTAATTTTTTTTATTAATTTTTTTAGGAGTAAGATTAATTAATTAGAGGCTTCCATATGTTGTGTGTTACCACACTGGATTGACTTATAGAATTATGTGCCATTGTCATATGAGCAGCTTCCTTAAATTTTCTTCTTTCCATCTTATCCTCACTATCCAATATTTTTGTATTTTCCCAATTAAACATATGGTCATTAGTACATATATGGTCTGCTACTGTAGACATCTGTTTTTTTACCCATTAATTTGCTTATGTAGCATACTGAAATTATTAGTAAATTTGTCAAGACATTTTCTTTGTCTTTGCATCGACAACTTTCTACAATAGGGGTTTAATATATATAAAAGACATATTTTGCGGGTTCACCTGTTTTAAAAATTTAAATATTTATATACCGACATTTCAACTTGATCACACAAGTCATCTACTGGGTGATAAAAGGTAGAAAGATGGTTTGTAGAGGTGCTACAATCACTGATTTCAAAAAAATGTTAAAGTTCCACCAGTAGCATAAATGTTAAATTAAGAATGTTTTTTTTAAAAAATCTTTCCAAATAGGAGGAAGTTTGCATGTATCATCTCACTTATTGATACAATCGGCCTTTTAAGTATCTCAATGGCTTCTCTGATTTTGCACTGGTAGAGATTATCACATATAAATATGATCCTGGTACTAGAAAAATCAATTTTATGACCTGAATCTATAGTATGGAGTGAGAGTGCTGATGATGATGAGTGTTGTTTAACTGCATTAGCATGTTCATCTCTCCTAACACTGATGTGATGATTACTCGTACCTATGTAAGAAGCTTTACAATTTTCATGAGATTTGATAAACACCATGAGATTCAAGAGGTATTGAATCCTTAGACTTGGTTATTATATTGTTAATCTTTTGATGAGTAGAAATGCTGTATTTATATTATAGGGTTTTAATATATGTCCAATACTGTCTATAGTTCCTTTTACATATGGAACACAAATCCTAATATTTGATTTATCATTTTTTTTTCCTATTTTGTCCATTTTGGGCTTGAAATAAGGCTTGTTTAATAAATTTATAATTATAACTATTTGCTAATAAAACACTATTAATATGATTTATTTCTTCTTTCAGATGTGACGTATCTGAAAGGTTAATTGCTCTATTTAAAAGAGTTTTGGCTACAGAAACTATCTGAGTTGGGTGATGATGAGAATGTAAATATCTGTCAGTGTATGTATTCTTTCTGTAAATCGAAAAAGATAAACTATTTTATGTTCTGGTGACTAGAACACCAAGGAAAGGAAGTTTTCCACCAGACTCTGTCTCCATTGTAAATTTAATATGAGGATGCATATTATTTAAATGTAAGAAAAAATCATCTAATTTATTTTTTCCATATTGCCTTATGACAAAAGTGTCATCTATGTATCTGAGCCAAATGAGAGGTTTTAAAGATGATGATTCTAAAGCAAGAGTTTCTATATTTTCCACGAATAAATCTTGAGATAGGTGAGCGCATAGGAGTACCAAAAACTTATCTGTAATTCTGTCCATTGTATACAAAATATGTGATCAAAAAACAATGTTTAATCAAAGCAATAATATGGTTTGGTAAATTGCAGTGTTGCGAGAATACATTTAAAGCTTCATCAATTGGAATGCTTGTAAACAAAGACACGACATCCCATCAAAACTGACCGAATGTCATTAGCATTAATTTAAAATTTTTTTAAAACAGAAATAAAATGAAAAGAGTTTTTAATATATGATTTAATAGATGAATTGTAGTTTTAATGAAATCAGATAAATATCTAGCTAAAATATGAGTTGGAGATCCTATTATGCTTACTATTGGATGAAGGGGGGTATCTGGTTTGTGAATTTTTGGGAGTCCATAAAATTTTGGACAGACACATGATTTTTCACAGGGATTATTTTATTTTTATTTGTTTCAATAGGTAATTTATTAATAATGACTTTTGTTGTTTTTTCCAAATATGTAGTATGATCTCTTTTTGAGGCTTTATAAGTTTTATCATTAAGCCGATCTGAAATTTTATTGTACATATATATTCCAACTTTATTGTTAAAAGGAGGTTGCTTTGTGGGATTGTTAATTGTTATTGATATTAGGATTGTCTAAGTGTTGACTAGTTTTTTTAATGATTATATATTTAAATGTAAAATCACTCTACATGGTTAACAAAATAGCCAGTTTTTGAGGCTACTTATTTTGATATTTATTTCACAGCGGGTGGTGCTGAATTTCTTAACCATGTAGGGTGATTTAATATTTGGATATTTATTTCAGTTTAGCATTAAGCACTGAAATTACATTAATATTTGGATGAGAGAGATATCATTTTCATCCAGATTTTGGTTTAGATCACCATTTTAAAGGTGTTTATAATTTCAAAACTATTCACATCTGAAAGTCAATTTGCTTTAATGAAAAAAGATTTTGCCACCGATACAAAAATCTTATTCAAAGAGACGAATTACAACAAATATTTTAAACTATATTAAATAATATACAATTTTAATGCACAAATCAGCGCATAACAGCAGAGCTTTTTCAAATTAAATCACAATTTATTATAAACTTAATATAAATTATAATACATAATAAATAATGCCCGAGCGCTTTCAAGAGAACTTAGCTCTCATAATCATGGGTAACAAAGAGTAAGCGTAACAAGGTTGCTATGTGTAAATATATGCAGATATTTGATTTGTGCATTAAAATTGTATATATATATAGTAGGCAGCTGAGTATGAAATAATTTTTTTTTATATTAAATAATGTTTTATAAAAAAAAGTGGCATATTTGGGAGGGAAATAGGAAAAAATATGAATAAATCGTTCGCATAAGAGATTAACAATTGAATATTTGATGATTAGCTAAAAATTTATATTTATAATCTAATCCATTTTAGGATTATTTCAGTAGTGTTAATTCCTAATACCAAATTATATATAAATAAAATTCAGCTGCAGAATAATCAGTTTAAATGTCATAATTGCTTGCGTATTGCTTTACATATAAAACATTACTGTTAAGCTATGCAAAATAATATTGACTGAAATTTTCTGTAGGATCTGTTTTTTGAAATTTAATTACCAATAACAAGTTTACTAAATTGAGAAAATTAAACTTAATTGCCAATATCGAATCACTTTCGAAAAATGTTAATTTTATAAACAGATATTTAATTTCTTTAAAAATAATATTAAAAAATATATATTTGTATATCTAGCTTTTTTAAATAATTTAAATGACTAAAATTCATATTATATGTATATATTAAATTTTTAAAATGGCATTTTTAGTAATAATCTCTCTCTATCTTCATATTTAGTTGATAAATCGATTTCAATAATTTTAAAAAGAAAATCTCATATAAACAAAGTATATATGTAAATAGCAAAAAAAAATCTCATTTTAATAACCGTTTTCTCTCTATCGTATCTCACTTTTTTTAATGAGGTAAGGCAAAATATTTAATAAAGACATGGAAAAAATATTTGCAATAATCTTGATTATATTTTATTAGTTCTTGTACTTTTAAAGAAAAATTCTTATTGACACGATAAAAATTTTAATTGCATTCATTAAAATAAGTCAAATTCAAGTTGACAATATCTCTCAGGTAATAAGTTTTCATTGCTATAAATTGTAGTTTTTGCGATAAAACGTTCGCACTTTTAATCAGAAATCACGGATGTGGAAAATTTTTAAGTGTTCAATCTTATTTTCGTTATATTAAATTTTAGGTAAGATATTCTGGGTAAATTATAAAATTTTGAAATATTAAAATTATATATGAATATATATAGATAGATTTAAAAAAAAACCTTAATATTATTTCATTTTATTTCACTCAAACATATCTGAGTGTGTGCATAATAAATTACATATAATAATCATATATATATATATATATTGTAACGGTTCGGATGAACCAACATAGCAGCATAAATCACCACAACTCATTCCAACCTGTATACTCCTTAATTTTTTTTAGGCTCCATGATCAGGGAGAGGTAGAGTCTCTTAAAATTAGATTACAAAATATGTGGCAAACAAGACACCCAATGCAATGTATATATAAAATACAAACATTTTATTAGTAATTAAAGTTACAAACAAATAAACAAAACAAAAAAAAAAAAAAGACCACCGCTTAATTTGACTGCTAAACTTAAGATAGTGGGATTACATTAATTGATGATTACATATGTAAAAGTTTCACTGTATAACATATATGTAAATAAGGGACTTCAGGTGATGTATCTATTTTGATCTTTGGGGCAAATATCCCTCAAGCAGGTAAATATAATAAATAAAGCAAATTAAGTATTTAACTCAGAAAATACGGTTAATTAGATAAAGACATAACTCTCATAATCAGGATCCACCAATGACTGAATTCCAGGCTTTAACATACACAAAGGCAATACTGGTTTCTATGGTAATAATATCCAATGATGAGGCAGACTGGAATATGCTCGCCATATCCAAGTCTCTGAGAAATAAATTGATAACTGGTAGTCTTCCTATAATAATTAATAAATCTCACCAAGAAGCAGGAACGATCCACTGCCCAAATGGTGATACAACGAAGGTCCACTGAGTCTGAAATCAAAAGGAATATTCCCGCATTCACGTGGATCATAGTCAAAAGGGACTCAGCTATTAAATTTTTCGAAGCAGGAATAAACACCCACTGAAGAAACGCAGTCAAAGAAACACAAAGTTAGACAACTCAGCAATGCTACATAAATATTTGGACTTAACTTTAAAATCTATATATAAAATAAAACTTGACCGGTCGTGTCATAAGATTACAATATGCGAATGTCCATTATATAGGCTTAATCAAGGCCTATGTATTTATTATATATTAAAAAATTTTTTATAAAGAAATTACTCCCTGCTTAATTAGAGTTCTGCACCATACGTCTTACAGATATAAGGAATTATTGATACGATAGCCTAATGATAATATATTAAACTGAAGTGTATTAAAAGTTTTATAGAATTAAACTATCGTACCAGTATACATATATATTTGTTATATATAGAGTACGTAAAAATACACACTCTTATCAAGCTTTTAAAAATACCCTCAACCCCAGACCGCGGTTTCTGCATCTAGCGTCGTCAGTGAGGTGTTAGGGATTAAAAACACTAGAACTAGTCTAGCATTTTATCAATGCCTAACTATTGAGAAGAAAATCTGAAACTTTCAGACATCTAAATGTCCAAAAATCCAGCTATCTAACTCAATTTAATTTTAGTTTTTGCTATTAAGGCTTTGGCGATTTTATATTGCTAGAGCTATTAATATATGGTGTATCTGAATTTATTTCAGTCCCATACTGCTATTTGAGTTAGATAGCTGGATTTTTGGACATTTAGATGTCTGAAAGTTTCAGATTTTCTTCTCAATAGTTAGGCATTGATAAAATGCTAGACTAGTTCTAGTGTTTTTAATCCCTAACACCTCACTGACGACGCTAGATGCAGAAACCGCGGTCTGGGGTTGAGGGTATTTTAAAAGCTTGATAAGAGTGTGTATTTTTACGTACTCTATATATAACATTTGTAAATACGAGCTTTATTAAAATTAAGTCATATGACATCTGACTTGATTTTTTATCAATTTAATTTTAGTTTTTGCTATTAAGGCTTTGGCGATTTTATATTGCTAGAGCTATTAATATATGGTGTATCTGAATTTATTTCAGTCCCATACTGCTATTTGAGTTAGATAGCTGGATTTTTGGACATTTAGATGTCTGAAAGTTTCAGATTTTCTTCTCAATAGTTAGGCATTGATAAAATGCTAGACTAGTTCTAGTGTTTTTAATCCCTAACACCTCACTGACGACGCTAGATGCAGAAACCGCGGTCTGGGGTTGAGGGTATTTTTTTTAAAAGCTTGATAAGAGTGTGTATTTTTACGTACTCTATATATAACATTTGTAAATACGAGCTTTATTAAAATTAAGTCATATGACATCTGACTTGATTTTTTATCAATTTAATTTTAGTTTTTGCTATTAAGGCTTTGGCGATTTTATATTGCTAGAGCTATTAATATATGGTGTATCTGAATTTATTTCAGTCCCATACTGCTATTTGAGTTCGATAGCTGGATTTTTGGACATTTAGATGTCTGAAAGTTTCAGATTTTCTTCTCAATAGTTAGGCATTGATAAAATGCTAGACTAGTTCTAGTGTTTTTAATCCCTAACACCTCACTGACGACGCTAGATGCAGAAACCGCGGTCTGGGGTTGAGGGTATTTTTAAAAGCTTGATAAGAGTGTGTATTTTTACGTACTCTATATATAACATTTGTAAATACGAGCTTTATTAAAATTAAGTCATATGACATCTGACTTGATTTTTTATCAATTTAAAATATATATTTGTCAAAGAAAATAGAAACGATGTTTTAACTTCGAACATTAAATTTTATTTAAAAAACTGCAGATTGTTTATAAACCACCGTACACAGTATACATACATACTTGTCCCTTCCCAAAAGAGATTGCTTTTAAACATCTTAACACTCGATTTTAATTTTTCATCATAAAATATGTTTCTAAAACAAAACCTTTAATATATTAGTTTCATTTAATATTTTAATTAGTTTACCTTCATTAGTTTAAATGCAGAAAAAATATATTTCACAATGTCTTCTCTTTTTGGCAACAATGATGATTTTATTTTAAATATTTATACTTTTTTTAAAATTAGTGTATTGTTTTAACTGTTTCTAATACTGTATTATTGTTTTCAAATGTACTTAGTAATCCTATATGCAATATTTAAAAAGGCGAAATTTTATTTTTAAATGGTTTTTTTCTCCGTGGATACCATTATATTGATTTCATTGCAATATTTTATTTACTAATCATTTTCCCTAAGTTATTTTATGTCATATCTTTTATGGCCTATAGGATATTAATGTTATAATAATATATATATAGAAATAAAATGTCCGTTAATTAAATCTATTGTAATAACAATAAAAATAACAAATATAATGGTAATTAACTAAGGAATTAACCGAAAGTACTTCTTTTCTGCAGATTGAAAGACTGTAGATAATAGTTAATTACTGTTATATTTATTATTTCTATTAATATATATTATCAATATGTAAACATTAAAAGCATAAATCTAATCCCCCCTAAAACAAAACCATTACACTATATCAACAACCCTATCTTAAATGCAAAGCCTCATCAAAATCTAAACATTAAAAGCATACAGCTAAACTAGTCAATAAATAATCAAATTTACCCTAAATCCACAACTCAACCAGACTAGTAAAAAAAAAAAACTTTAAAACACTAACAATGGTTTCACTGCTACAAGCAGACTTCCCAAGTGTAAAGAATAATAAAATCATAACATATTTAAACTAAACATTACCCATAATTCCACTCACTTCCCTTATGCCCTTAATATTAAAAGAACTTTTAAATAAGTTAATTTCTTCAGAATCATACATTTTTAACAATAAAGTTTATTATTTCTTCTTTTTATTTCATTTCTCTCGAAAAAGTACGCAAATTCCCAAGGTCAGGGTTTGCATTAGGCTGGAAGTTATTTGTGTATAAAGTTAAAATAGGTAGGTACCTTAATCTAATGGCTATTTTATTTATTTGTTTTAAATTTTTGTTGTACCCATGTGGAATGCAATTTTCATAAAAAAAATACAAATAACACATTTGATTTTAAAAAAAATTGTTTAATAAATGTAACTTTCCTCGTTTTAATATTTATAAATTATCTATTACATTCTTTGTTTTTTTTCATATGTCATAGCATCGGCCAGGACGCGAAACCACAACCATCTGCAAACAACTACTTGCTTGCATGGCGGCTGCAATACCTCTCGGCTAACAACGCAAGACATCTATTACATTCTTGATGTCAAACTTATCACTCATATCATTTTCAATAGGAAACTAAATTCTCAAACCTTAATTAATTTTAGTTTAGAAAATGAACGTTCATTGCTTGCTATGCTTACTAGTATGACTAATAAATTGCTTAAGACTATTGCAAAATTTGGAAAATAAATTATTTGACACAATAAATTTAAGAATATCTAAAGGGTTTTTTTAATTTTTGATGTATTTGTTTAAAAAATATTTTTGTATATTAGTAACTCATCAAAAAGTTCTATGACATTTATATCTTTATTGTTACCATTTTTTAAAATAATTTGTAAGGTGTTGCAATGTTTTTACAAATCTTCTTGACCAATTCCAAACATCTTATGTAAAAACTAAACCATCAAGCGTGTTTTGAGCTGTTTAAAATATTCATTTACAGAACTTCACACTGTATCCAAAAGAGTGTAGAATATATTGACTTTAACTTTCCCTTCTTGCATTTTCAATTGTTCATCTGGATGTTTTGACTGAAATTGACATTTTTTCTTTCATTGTTGAACTTTTAATATAGATTTAAACTCTGTTTGTCTAACCACATATTTACTTAATCATAAACATTTTTATAATTTGTATCTGATCAGTATTTGGAAATGTATATTTATAAATTTACAATAGGTTCTACAACTAGCAATATATTTCTATCTTTTACTAACTAAATTAATTCAATTAAGTAATTCATGCTATATTATTAAACAGCAGATAAATTTACATTTTTTTATTATTTTAAAACATAAAACTCTTGCTTCATTTTTAATTTCATTGTTGAAACTATCAATATTTAAGAGCATCAAAAATCTCTCTCAATTGATAATGTAAAGAAGAAATAGCTTTAATTTTGCTTTTGCAATGAGTTTCTGATGGATGTTGTAATGTTAAATTTGATAAAAATGTTAAAAGAATTGTCCAACATTTTGGAGATGATGAAAAAAAATTGTATATTTCTTGTACTGATTCAAAAAAACTAATTGTATCTGAATTGACTGTTGCTGCATCATTGATCATTAAACTATTAGTGTGCATAGCACACAGAACATAAAAAATCCAAGGATTTTTAATTAATAGTAAATTTTGAAGCCGATTTTTGTCCCTTCATATTTGCTTCATTATCATATTCCTGACCTTCAGACATCCTTAACAGGAATGTCTCATTTTGGCAGTCAAATAGTTATTGTCTCATACAAACTGCAATCTATAGAATCATCAATATGTACAAAGCTTAAAAAGTTTTCAGTGGTTTCAACAAGTTTTATTAGTACAGGAAACAAATCATATTATAGTAGTCATTTGTTCTGTTTTACTAATATCTTGTATACAGTTCAAGATTATTGAATGGACTTTCAAATTGATAATAATATTTTATTTTTTATTGTATTACTCAAAATTTTTAATATTTTATTTCAATTATTCTTACTTAAATAGTATGATGTCATTTTTACTAAAGATTTTTTCAATATGATTTTCCATAACAGAATCAAATTTAAAAAACAATGTCACTAATTTTTAAAATCCCATTATTTTTGTTACATAACTTATCTGATCATCCTCAAAATGCTCAATTTTGAGCACCTAGATGTTTTATTATTTCTATTAAGCTTGTAAAACATTTACTCCTCCGTGTTTCTTCATATTATACATAACTTGCTCTTGATAGATAATAGTTTTTTGTTTTTTAAATTTTTATTTCTTTCCATTTTAAAAAGTTTTTCATATAATTTGTATTTGATTCATATTTATGTAAAGTTTTTAATAAATTTCCCAAATCTTTGTAACCTTTGACAGAAGTTTACGACAAAAGTTTACAACAAAAGCAGAAACAGAATTTAAAGATTCAGAATACAATAACCATGTTCTTGAAATAATATCTCATATTCCATCTTCCTGTTGTAATGAATATCACAAAATATATGTTCATTGATATCCCCACAATATTTTATATTTATGTTTGAATAGAATCCATTTCAATTAAGACTACTTGTATTTTTCAATAAGTTTCGACCATTTATCTTTATCATTTCAGTTTTCAAATACTAAAACTTAGTTGTTCTTCAAATAATTCTAATATTTCATTATCTTCTTCTTTAATTACATCACAATTAAAGGTTATGGATGATCTGGATTCATCATTATCAATTTCTGGTTTGTTTGACTGGTCTATAGCATCAGAAGAATTTTTAAGTTTTTAATAAAATTATTAAAACTCACAGCTTGTTTTTAAACTAATTTTTTTTTATACCTTCTCTTGTTCTATTTTGTGCACTCTCCATTTATTTATTGTTAAAATAAAACTGAATTTAAAAAAATCATTTTTTAAAAAATAAAACAATTTCAAATTCATAATGAACATATCTATGTTTCAAGTTGTAAAAAAAAATGTTTTTGAAACTACAATATTACATCATATAGAAGATAATTTAATTAATAAAAGTACTCACCAAGAGGAGTTATCTATAAATACAAATATATCATATATTTAATCCAATTAAAATGTTCACTTCTATTTCATCACTATCTTACAAATACCCTTTGATTATAGAGAACCCAATTTCAGATAGTACACTGATAAGCTAAATTTAATGTAATAAATACAACATTTACAACAATAACATATCAAGCACCCTTACAATCATCCAACTTCAAAGACATCATATAAAACATATTCTGAACAAAAGAAACATTTTATATACTTTTTTTATATATGATCACACAATCAGGTCTGGAAAAATATCTGCACCTTTATGCAAATTACTAACTGGTGTGCCCTTGCTAAAAAAAATTGTACATGATTTATATACAATTTAATGTGTTAATAAAGATAACAATGAAAAAAATATTATTGCATAATTATAAATTTACTTTCTAATCTCTGCAGAACTAAATTTAATAGATATAATGAACACCTCCATACTTCCCCATTCTTTTTAAATTCATATAAATAAAGACATAATAAAAGACAAGTGACCCCCAAGATGCATTTCGTGCTGAACCAGCACTCATCAGTTGGCCCAGGTCACTATCTCTCATACATATCTTTATTATATGCAAAGTATTTATCTAGAGTAAATTGTTACATTTTCATTTACCATTGTCAAACTCCCTCCACTCACAACTTTGATGCCATCCATTTCAGGTAAATACACTAATGATTATTCCTAATCATTTTCGAAACTAGAGATTATCTCTAGCACAGATATAAACTTTAAACCTCAATTGAAATACAATATCATCAACATTTAGAGTATTGAAAGTGTCATTCTCTATAGCTATCACTGACAAATTTACTAGGCAATCTTGTTACATTGTTGAATGTAAATAATTTTTTATAATTTTTAACTTCAATGATGATCTCTGTTCACTAACTAGACTTGTAGAAAAAGTTAGTTACATTCTTAGTGAAATCATTTTCATTATGTGGATTTTTGAATTGAAGGAATTTACTTGAAAATAATTTTTTATTGCATAACATGCTTATCTGAGTTAAAATTTATGAATATGACAATAAAACATGTTGCTAGAAGTTTTTATCTACTACACTATTATATTATTTGTCTATCTTATTGCCACAAAAGTAATTAATCATATAAGTATTCTTCATATAGTCTTTAATATACCTATATTGATAAAAAAGTAATTCTTATAAAATATTTCAAACTATACAAATATAATCATTTATACTATTCTTTACTTACTCATAGCTTCTAATTGTAACAGCACAAACTAGATTTTAGAGACTGATAAAATATATGAAACATAAACTATTCTAATTGTAGATAATAACTATTAATATTAATTAATAATCTCTCATCAAAACAAATTACACACATACTGTCATCAATATTGAAATTATAACAATATATATATATATAATTAAAATTATATCTCTTTTTTTACTTGAGCTTTCCGCTTATGAGAATTTTATTTAAACAAAGCAACTAAATATAATAATAAGCAAAACCAAATATTTATCATAACCAAAAGCTTACTCAAAATCATTAGGAGTTGTAATTATTTTTATTTCAGAGAATAATTGAAAATATTTGATGTTTTAATTGAAAAATTATAGACAGTGGAGAAAAATTATTCCTGGTAGAACAATAAATGATGATAAAATTTTATCATTTAAATCAATTCATTAATATAGGAAACTATAAAAAAATAGGCTATAACAAAATGTTTTTCTTCATTTCAATAAAGATGTACAGTGGGCATTTAGTAATTTCTTGAGAAATGAAATTCACTAATTTTAGCATTTTTTAGAAATCTGTTTACAAAGTGTAATTCCATGAATTTTAAAATTGGTTTAAAAACAAATATCAGTATGTGGGCTTATACCAACTTTTTAAATATTTGCTTTAAACTATAGTAACAGATGACTTTTGATGTATTAGCATTGGCAAATAACTTATAATTTTTCATTTTAAAAACATCTTTAACTTACATTTTTTTCATGTATTTTACAATGATGAACATTTTTAGATATTTTCTTATTTATTATAACAATTGAGAGGTTTGATATAACATTTTAAAATATATTATATAAAATTTTATACTTTAATAAAATTAAATATAGAAATCACAATGTGAAAACAAATATTTATATTACAGATATTAAAATAAATGATTATTAATTTATTTATGGTCTTCATAATAAGTGAGACATTCTTTCAAATTTAAAATAACTTTATCATATTTCCTTATATTTAAATATACACACAAATCCATGTTAATTACTGCATTAAAAGTTTGCCACTATTATAAGTACTTTTATCATTATATATGCCCTAATTAAAACAGGCAAAACTCACTATACATATTGCCACACACAGCAAGTGTGTGGCAATACGTATAGTGAGTTTTGCCTGTTTTAAGAACAGTTATACACAAGCATAAGAGGTGGTGGTCATGTGATGTTTGTTGGCTTAAAACCAATCCTGCCTAATATGATAGTAGTGGCTATAGTTATTAAAGAACCAAAGACACCAAAATGTATGGGTACTGAACTGGGTTCAGACCCATATGACTAAGCTAATGGGCTTGGATTAAAAACATTAAGGTGTTTTCAGTTTAAATGGAGATAAAGGGTGTTTGCTAGAGGGTTGCATTAGATCCTAAGATCTAGGTGCAGTGCTCTCAGATCCAAGGCTCCTCACTGACGAAGGCCACAAGCCAGAAACTAGTCTAGGGATATTGGATGAGTAGGCACTAGATGGGGATTTTATGCACAAGCCTTCTGGCATCCATTGATTATTCTATCTTGCTGTGTGTGGCAATATGTATAGTGAGTTTTGCCTGTTTTAACAACAGTTATACACAAGCATAAGAGGTGGTGGTCATGTGATGTTTAATAGCTTATATACCCTAATATAAATGTTACATTACTGATTTTATTTTAACTAATTTATCCACATTCATACAATATTATGTATTTTATTAGATATTGCCATTTTTTTCAAGTTATTTTTGCGATGTTTTAAAAACTAAATAGAAAACTATGATTCTTTAAGAATTGCTACAAGAATTTCAAACACTATAAAAATGTGGGTGGTGGTGGTTGGGGTAGAACATCTTGGAATTTTTTAAAAAAATTTTGCTTGATATGGTAAATTTAAGATGATATTATTTTTATAATAAGTCAATAAAAATTTGGAAGTTATGTTTATTAATATTGTTTTAGAGATGTTAAATAACTATCATAATATATATAAATATTATATCAGATATTCTAATGCATTAAGAACATGTCACTTGAGGGCACCACTAGGCCACTTAATAAACCTAAAAAATTTATTTGGGGTGACCAAGTATTCACTAATGATCATGAGCAGACCTTATATAAAATAAATTACTTGCCCCTGATTACTAGCTCAACTTAAAGTATAAAACTCACCACTATTAGACAATTGATAGATGGGTACAGTAAACAAACATCAGACAATTTAATTTAATAAAAATAATAATTAATAATGTTTATTACAATTAAATCCAAATAAAGAAATCATAAGATTAATTAATATTGCATCTAAGAATGTTTTAAGAGAGTACTTTATTATTGACAGCTTTGACATTTAAATTGATTTCTCCAGTTCAATTACTTCAATAAGACTAAAATAATTTATTAACAGTATTTTCTAAAATAGGATGTATAATCTATGCCTGAATAACTTTTAATAAGAAAGAAAGAAGATATTCAATTTATCTTCTTGAAAACTTCTTCATATATGCACAAATGATAAAGACCCATGTGTGTGGTAATATCTAAACAACCAAATAATTATAGGTAAAATAAGATAGGCTATTCAATATAAGAGAGATGTGATAAGCTCTTTCTAACTTTACCATGCAAAACCATGGGAGTAGACAATTCAATGATTGGTCATTCTGGTTTAAAAGAACATGAGCTTGAGTAAAAATGGTCAGAGTCTCTGAAAAATTCACCGATATACAATGATAATAACAAACAAAATTGGCATGATGATAGTTTTATTTCTATAGTATCAAAAAAGATATGAATAAGCAAGATCAATCTTGCACATTATTTATTCAGGAAAGCTCTAGAAACTGCAGTAGGTATGGAATAATAATAGCATGAGCAGACTCAGTGAGAAATGGTATTTATGTGAATGTGTTTTATTTATATCTTAAATATGATACAACAACACTTTAAAATTAAATTTTGTTTTAAATTGCAAAAACTATTATTGAAACATTTGAAATTGTTCATATTATGAGACACAAAATGTTTTAAAGTGGTTTTCAAGATTATGTGATGGCAGGGAGAGCATTAAAATGATCTACAAATATATTAAACATGTTATGGTGAATAGTGGAAGATGTTATTACACAACATATTCATTGATTTAAAAATGACACTTCAGAAATATGTAAATATAGAAGCCATGGTAACAGCTACATATTGTGTTATATTATTCTATTCTTTTATTCTAATATAAGCCAAGTCATTGATATACCTAGTATGTGTATATATACATGAGTATGTGGGTGGGTGTAAATTAGATGGAAAAAATTACTTTTCCATCATGCACTATGAATAGATAGCACTCCACATCAATAAATGTTTTTTTTAAAAAAAACAGGTAACCAGTCAATAATGAATAATATTTTTGTAGTGCAAATTTCATCATACCATTCTTACATTATTATTTATTATTGGATAATTTCTAGTCTTATGAATGACTAATAAAAATTATTAATATACTCTTATTAAATGATTTGTGTCAAAGTTATGAATGCAACATATTTGACACTTATCAGTTAAACTTTGTGTGTGTTTGTATAATAGATTGTGGTCTGGGCCAACTGATGATTGCTTGTTCAGCATGAAATGTGCATCTGGGGGATCATAGATTTTTTATATGTCATATGTGTATGAATACATCCCTTCTTAAGTTATTAAAAGTGGATAAAAACCAGTTCCTACCTTGTGTAAGAGTGGTATAGTGAAAATTACACTACAGAAATATTATTCATTATTGGATAATTTCTAATCTAATGAATGCATTGGTAACCATCCACTTTTAAAGTCTACTATTAAATACCCCAACATTCTTCATTAGCAATAATAAAAATATAAGGTTATCTAATTTAAAAGCCAGATTTTCAAATCAACATATTGCTATTACAGGTTTGAATTATATATATTCCAGGACTATCTATAAGGTTTTATTATAAACATATAGTGATAAAATGATTTTAAACACTGAATGTGTTTGTAAATTCTTTTATGTCATTCACATTGATAAGTTAACTCTCCATACAGTAGTGCCACCTAGTGCAACAAGAGTAATCAATGGATGCCAGAAGGCCTGTGCATAAAACCCCCATCTAGTGCCTACTCATCCAATATCCCCAGACTAGTTTCTGGCTTGTGGCCTTCGTCAGTGAGGAGCTTTGGATCTGAGAGCACTGCATCTAGATCTTAGGATCTAATACAGCCCTCCAGCAGTCAACTTTTATCTCTACTTAACTTCAAAACTATGAGAATAAAATTGAAAACACAATATTTTCAATCTACGCTCAATAGCCTATATAGTCATATGGGTTGGCACTAGATGGATCTACTGTATGGAGAGTTTTGCCTTTGTTAATAACAGATGTGCTAGCATAAGAAATGGTGATCAAGTGATGCTTTCAGATATTTAAAATATCTTCACTCTTTCAAAGATTAAAAGTAAAGTACCGTATATAATTAAAATGAAATACTGGTCAGTTATTTTAATATGATGAAGAATGTAATGAGTTATCAGATTTACAAATCGAGTTTTTTTAATAGAAAGATTTAGCAAAGGTAAAATTTACTTCAAAGATCACAATAGATATTCGCCTGTCAATAATTAACCTGGCATTTATTTTAAAAATTATCAAAGAGTTTTAAGAATGCTTGAAAATTCAATTAGAATTGCATTTTCTTCATGAAAAATGTTATAAAATTGTTATTTATTAGCTGCCTTACAAGCAGTTGTCCCCCATTAGCGGGTTCGCTTCCCGGCCGATGCTATGACACATGAAAAAATAATCCTAATTAAAATAAAAAAAAAGCTTTATTTATATAATAATATTATAATTATATTTAGAAGGGAATCACACCGCCTCATTAATGTTGTACTATAATATTAAACAGCGATGTTAAATAGTATGGCACAAGGGAGGCGTGGGATTACCTTCTAAATACAATTATAATTTGACACTCCACTAGTAAAATTCATTGATTATTTGTAAAATAATATACTGTTTTAAGAAAAATTTAAATATTATTTAACAATATGGTCAAATTGTATGGATAAATATTTTTAGGTGCAATAGCATGTAAGGTTTATAGATCTAGGGCATTGAAATTGTTTATGAAGAAATAACCTCATTATTGCAAATATTGATTTTGTTTTTTATTGACCAGCTAAGATGTTATCAGGATTTTCCAATAAATTGAAATTACAGTTTAATGTTTTAAAATCAATGCTTTAAAAGAAAAGTATTCACCTATTAAAATTTCAATTTGTGCTTTAAATAATTTACTATTTAAAGTATGAATTAAAAATGATAGATATTTGCTTTCATGTTACAAATTACTGAATGATATGTATATTTATTAGAGGAATTTATAAAGATAATTCCAAATAAGTAGTTATATGTTTATTTAAGAAGAGAATATTCCAGTCAAGCGTTGGTGGTCAAACAGTTGTCCCAGGTTAGCGGGTTCGTTTCCCGGCCGATGCTATGACACATAAATAAAAAAATATTCCTAACAGCTAAAAAGAAAAAAAAAGAAAATATTTCTTATAACTGCATCTTTCTGTGATTAAACTTTTATATATTTCTTTCAAAGTCATATTACAACCAGAGAAATTATGGGTGGCATAGTTGTGAAATAAAAAATTATAATATTTGAGTTAATATGAGTTTTATAATTATCCATATGAAGCTGATGACATATTTATGTTGTACGATAATCTTCTTATGAAGTTTAATTCAGATTTTACCTTGAATAATTATGTAAGTAATATTTACTGAGGCTGTAACCTCGAGAATATGAATGTAAAATGTGATAGTAGGGACCTCTACAGGTGCTTAACCACAAGCTTACGCTATGGAAGAAAAGAGGAGAGCTTTACAACAATGAGTCTATGGAAAGAGAATAGTTCACAATAACATTTTATTATTATAAAAGAAAGTAAATACATTTTAGATGAGGCAGATATTTTATGCTAAATTATACTCTAGGGTTGTATAGTTTTGTTTTAGTACAACTGTTATTTATCACAATGTGGGTTTTTTTTTTTTTCAAAATTATTTTTTTCAAATACTGTAATAGTATGTCAGTCGAGATATGAGATGAATACATGCTTTGACTCTAATGAATTGTGGCCATTTTAAGAAGTATAATTATTTTATTGTTAGATTGGTGGGTAATCATTTTAACATTTCTGGACAAAATATTTCTATTTTAAGATATTCCTATACTTATATAGATGTGATTCATTTATTATTATAATCTAATTTAAAGATAATGTATATTAAAATTTAATAGCAGATTAACGGCAAGTTATTTTATTTGAGAGAACAATTTAAATGTATATATAACATGTAAGGCTTTCATACATGAACAGTAGATCTTTATAGATCTAATATTATATATTGTAATTACTATTCTATATGAAAATTGAATGAAATTGTCAATTAGAAGTTATAATAGCCTTTTTGAAAAATATTTTTAGATAATACATAATAAATTGTTGATTGGTTTATAATTTTCATGCACATTAAAACACTTATTTTGTTCATAAGTAGAAGTCATAGTTAGAAATCCTAGAAAGAATCTTACCTTTACTTATTAAGACATATTTTAGATGGCATGTGGATGATCCCAAAATCACTTTTGTTGAAGAAAAACCAAGTGTATAACTAAGTGATGATGAAAAATTAGAAAATCAAGAAGGGTAAGAATTTTTTTATTTTAAAAGAGATATGTATCAAAATACCATATTAGATTACTAAGAGATAAAACCTTAATGAATAATATTTCTGTAATGTAATTTTCCCTACCTCTCTCTCATGCAAAGTATAGACTGATTTTTATTTACTTTAAACATCTCATTCATGTAAAGTTGTAATCATAAACATTTGACCAAAGATACATTTTACTACAGTTTATTTGATAAATATCAAATGTACTGCCCTAACAATTTTGACACAAATCACTTCATGAAAGTATATTAACATTTTTTATTAGTCTTTCATTAGACTAGAGATTATTCAATAATGAATAATATTTCAGTGTAATTTTCACTATACCACTCTCATATAAGGTAGGGATTTGGTTTCTAATCACTTTTAACACTTTATGTAGAGTTGTAATAATAATCTTATGACCACATGTGCATCTTGGGGATCATAAACTTTTTTCACATGTTTTTGCTCATATGTCTATAATTACATCCCTACACAAGGTGTTAAAAGTACATAGAAATCAGCCCCTATCTTGTGTAAAAGTAGTGTAGTGAAAATTATGCTCAAAAATCTTTTTCATTATTGGATAATCTCTAGTCTAATCAAAGACTAATAAAATTATTAATAGATTAATCATGTTCTAAGTTCTGCATAAACTTAATAGTGCTCAGCTGGGCAAATAAAAAAATAATCAATATATTAGTATCATAATTTTATAATCATCCCCATATATGAAGATTGCAGGTTTTATCTTCATTATTATATGAGTATTTTCAAACCCACAAACAATTAAAATTGGTGCATCTTGCTAACTTTCTATGTCATGTATGTGCTCATTTTGATTTCACCCAGGGGCTAGATAGCCACTAGAAAAAAAATTAGGATAGACTAGTACAATATGTATTTTGATATTATAAATAATATAAAACAGCTTTATTAATAAAATAATAGATGAAATAAATTTTTATATTAAACGCTTTTATTTATCATGTCTAAAAAAATGTTTCTTCAACTGCAACTGAGGTTTTTAAATTTAACTTGAAATAAAAGCATGAGGGGGGGGGATTAATGAAGTCAATGCCTTATTATAAAAAAGGGATTTATTTATTTATTTGAGGACCCCCCCCATGTTTTTATTTCAAATTAAAGCAAAAAATCCCAGTTATGGTTGAAGAATATTTTTTTTTCTTTTAAGAGTATGGTAAATAAAGCATTAAATATATTTTTAAAAATTACCTCCATTACTTTTAACTTTTTAGTATTGGCAAAGTAAATAAAAATGTAAAACTATATTATACTTTAAATTGACTTAGCACTTATAATTGATTATTATAAGTTAAAATGTATACCTCTTATGTATATATTATATTTTGTATATATTGGGTCATAAGTATTCAATTTTAATTTTTTAATTATTTGAATAGTATTTTAATTTTTTAAAATTATTTGATAAATGGTAAAATTTATTAATATGTTTGCATTTTTATTGGTATGTCTATCTAATATATAAATTATGCAGTATATAAATTATATTTGTATTCAAATATAACAAAAGTGGTTTATGTACAATGTAATTTTGGGCTTCTGATCCAAGTTTGAGGCAATTTTATTTTATAGATATAATAATTCTCAAAAGGTTTAATAATTTATTACTCTGTTTATATTTGTATTAGTGTGTTTGTGTTTGCACTTGCATGTTTGTGTTTGTATAACAAGTAATGATTTTTATATATAAAAATTATAGAGTAGTGCAATGTAAATTTTAAGACTCGTTATCATATGTAAGAGAGGTTGCAGTTGATAAAGCAATCACAAAAATTATTGAGCATAGTACCATGTGAAAATATAAACAGTTAAAACCAAGAAATAGAGATTTCAAATGGTGTGTGTGTAGTGATAGCCACACTGGTTATGTATATACTAAATGGAGTAATATGCTGACAAAGAATCAAAACATAATTCTTGCCTGTGCCTTGGTACTCATGCTGTGGAGTCAGAGGTTTTGCCATGTCTTGCATCACATTATTTTCAAATCTATAGCTAGCAAATAAGATATATGCAAATAAATTATATCTCTGTGAGACAATAAATATAACAAGATAGCATCACTGGTATGCATAAAGAATATAAACATCATTGGTGTACACAAAAAATATAAAATGAAGAGAAACTCATTTTATCATTGATACAGACAGTAACCTATAATTTGTAGTTTTAGATAGATAAGAAGCCAATTGTTATGATAGAAATGCATATCCACCTTCTGGAAATGATTTATTTTATATCTTTTATTAGGATGAATCTTTTTCTTATAGACACCTTGAGATTTGTTAAATTTTGGCATATAAGATATAAATGAAAATTCTTATGTGACTATTTTTGGAGATTCTGAATGTATGGATGATCTCAGGTAAGATGCATTATGGGTTTGAATGGGAATTTTGTGAGAAATACAAAGAAATTATCGATGAAGATGTAATTTAAACTTAATCATAAATTAGAAATTATGAACAAACAAAGTAATAATTATTTCAGATGTTGAAATTTATTTTTTTTCCTTACTTTTTTAATAGTAATCACTATTTGTCTTAGCAATATTGTTTTACTTAGTTTTTCTAGTTTCTATCAATGTAAAACTTTTTGCTCTAACATTATTAAAACTGAAGTTATTATGAAAATTATGTCTCAAGTCAATATTTTAAATATTCAATATCACACCAAAGCCATTTTAAGATCAAAATCATGGTTTTCACCATGCCAATTGCATCTCTTTTCTCATTGTTTTTTTTAAAATCAAAGAATTTTTCAGATAAAAGCATGTTTAATCTAAAGAAATTTCCTATGATTAAACCAACATGAGCATTTAAGCTATATAACAGATTAAAACCATTGTTCTAATATAAAATATTTTATTAATAGAATTATAACTATTAAACTAACATCAACTGGCTTTCTACTGAATCATTATTTATGTTATAAATATCAATTATTACTCTCATCTGATTTTTATTATAACCTTCAATAATTCAACAGGAATCTCCAATTGTATGTGTTTTAACACTTTTCATCTTAGTTGATGCTTTTACAATTTCTTTCATTATAGTTTTATGGCCTATTACATCTTATCTACATGATAGTTTTTAAATTAAAATATATGAAGGGCTTATTGATTTATCATATAAATTAGTAATATATTCTTTATATGTTTTTAATGAATTTACTTTTATAATAATATTTTAATATTTCTATGTTGTCATAATTATATGCCTGTTGTTCAGCTTTTTCTATTTAAACTGTTATATTCAAATATAAATCCAATCAAGCTTTTAGTAGTTTTGGCAATCATCTTGTTTCCTTCATTCCTCCTTTAGTTATTTTTCCTGGCTTTATTTGCTTCACATCACAATACACAATTAAGACTTCTATACTCATTTTTTACTTTTACAAAATTCACTTTTTTTAGTTATCTATTTTATTGTTTATACTTTTTTTAATCTCTTTTATAATCCATTCTTTCTGTTGTTCTTGTAACAATTCATTAAATAATTTCCTTACTTGAATTTATTTTATCAATTAAAATATAATATCTTGCAAATGGATAGAAACCACTTCCTATCAATAGAATAATAAAAAGACTATTGAGCTGCCAATGCAGACATGGAGGTTCAAGTATTTGATACCTCTATGCCATCTGGTGAGAAAAAATTGCTTACAAAAAACATGTGTAGGGAGAAAATATTACTTATGTAATGCATGCATAGTGAGAAATAGTAAACTGAGGATATGCATTTGTTAATAGTTATAACATGATAGAGATGAGTCGAAGAATGCAATGATGAAACCAAACAACTTGATGTTATACTGCTTCTTATTCTATCAATTACCTTTTTTTATTGATATCAACAATTCTGTTACAACAGCATTGTAAACTAAATTCTCCAAAATGTGCACAAGCTTCTTTAACCCCATTTCTATACTTATTTTCAATTAAAATGTAATTTGCTTAAAAACAATTTTTATTGTTTGGCATTTTCATTATATGATTGTGAAAGTCATGCATTCTGTCACATCTCACTTTATGTTCAAATAATGGACTAGGCCAGATTCCTTCATATCTAGATTGGATTGAGCATTCATCAGCATGAACCTATGCATTTACAGATAGATAACAGGTAATCAATGGCAAAAATGATCCAATAGGTGATGATGCTCACTAAATCCGAATGTTTCCATTAAGGACAGGGATCTGGAAACAAATAGTGAGATCACCATCTTTAATGGACACATTCGGATTTAGTGAGAATCATCCCCTGTTGGCTCATTTTTGCCATTAGCTATGCATTCTTTATCTGTAAACGTATAGGTTCATGATGGTTAATGTTTAATCTGATCTAAATAAGAAGGAATCTGAATTAGTCCATTATTTGAAGGTAAGGTGAGATATGACACATTCATTATAATTATATTATTTTTTCTATAAAAAAAACTTGTGCATCTTTTCTCAGCTGTTCCATAACATTTTTATACTTTACAATTTTTAAAAATTTTTTTTTTTCAATGGCATTTTCAATTCTTTCATCCATGATTTGTCATTATACTTACTAGTATATCCGAATAATAAACTCATTTTTTAAAAATGCTTTCAGTCTTAATTCTTTGTTGGAATGCTATTTAGAAAACTGGGGTTTGTTTTGGTCATTGAATCTAAAATGTCTACTCTTAATTCTAGAATATGAAACTTCACTCTTTTTTTTTTCACAGTGAAATTATCTTGTCTCACATTGTTCCGCATCATTCAATTTTTTATTAAAACAAATTTTTTATGACTTATTCATTGGGCTAACATTTCAGGCAATTATTTTTAAAATACTTCCTGATTCTAATGACATTATTATTAATCACTGAATTGATATGGTCAGAATTGGAAAGTCATATTTTTATTGGAGTAATTTTTTTTGCTGAAACTTCTTTACCAATTTCTGAATAATTAACCATTTCATTATTTTTTAAAACTAAAAAAAAAAAACATTAACAAAATAAATGAATAATTTATTGCTCTATATTTAATAGAGGGATTTGAACTTAGGGTTTTCAGTCTGTATTTATCCTCCACTCTATCTCAAACAACTAATACACATGACCACATACAGGTGTTCCAAATTTCAAATTCTTCTATTTAGTATAATAAACATTTAGTATACTGAATGAATAGGTTAATGCTCTATACTTAATAAAAGTTTAAAAAGCAGAATTGACACAGGTGGCACCACAATACATGGAACTTGGATTCCAGAGTCCAATAAATCATACAGAAGAAAATAAAATATTAAAAATCAGTGAATATTTATTTTTATACTGTGTATAAACACATACTTACATTAAGGAAAACATATAATTTCAACAAATTAAAAAAAAGTATAAAAACTTTGTTAAATTTATGAAAATATAAAGTATATGTTATGAAGATCAAAAGCGGCAAGAATATCAGTAGTATTATTTAATATAATCATGTAAATATAAAACATAATATTTTAGTCTCTTATCACAAATAGTCTTTTTATTGGTACTTACGTATTATACCTGCTACACGTATTTGTAATGGCAAAATCGATATCTTTTTCCAGTGGTGGTGTGGAAAGAGGGGTACAATGGCATGATGCAGTTGTGACTTTTTAATATGGCATTCTGCCATCACAAACATGGGCAGCAGACCTATTTATCTACTTAAATTTATATATAATAAAATAGCAGTCACTTAGAATTATATATTCACATGAATCAAAATTGTAGTATATGATCAAAATATATTAATCGTATATAAATCTGTCTATATACAAACAAATAGAGAACTTTAGTTGTAGTATAGGATAATGTTTAACTCTTTCCAAAATATATAATTAAAAAAATGAATAATTATTAGAACTATTACACTAATTACATATAACAACTTTAACAGTTTGTAAATAAAATAACAATATTAAGGCAAATATTTTTTAATGTGTTGTTTATGATGAAAGAAAAAAATATTTTGTGTTGGTGTTTGCACTTCACTAGACTTTTGATAAAACTTTTGTGTTATAAAAGACAACTTTATATAGCATTTAATAAATATGTAATATAGGAAGCATATCAATAGGTCAAACAAGCTCTTAATTGATAAGTGGGTAAGAGAAAATATTTAAAGTCTCTATATGGAACATTCCCATCCCCAGAACAATTGGTTTCGAGCTTTTAGCTTACCCCAGTGAGGAGCTAGAATATTCAGACACTAGATCTAAAATATCAACTCAAAGTTCCAACATTTATACATAACATTTAAATAGAAACTCTGAAATTTTCGGACATGAACATGTCTTTAACTTCAGCTCTCTAATTTAAATAGCTAAATGGGACTGAACCAAATTCAGGTCTACCATATATCAATAGCCTTAGCATTGCCAAGGATTTAAAGGTAAAATTATAATAATCAATAAAGCAAGTCATATATAGTGTGACATTGCTTTTATGAGCTCGTATTTACAAATATTTAATATAGAGAGCATACTGGTAGTTCAAACAAGCTCTTAATTGATAAATACAGTAAAAGGAAATATTTAAAATCTCTATCTGAAACATTTTCATCCCCAGACCAATTGGTTTTGAGCTTTTGGCTCACCTCAGTGAGGAGCTAGAATATTCAGAGACTAGATCTAAAATATCAACTCATATGGCTATTTAAGTTAGATAGCTGGAGTTAAAGACATTTTCATATCCAAAAATTTCAGAGTTTCTACTTAAATGTTATGTATTAAATAGGTGCTGGACTTTGAGTTGATATTTTAGATCCTAGTGTCTGAATATTCTAACTCCTCATTGAAGTGAGCCAAAAGCTTGAAACCAATTCATCTGGGGATGGAAATGTTTCAGATAGAGATTTTAAATATTTTCTCTTACCACACTTATCAATTAAGGGCTTATTTGAGCTATTGGTATGCTCCCTATATTACATATTTGTAAATACAAGCTCATAAAAACAATGTCATGCTATATATGACTTGCTTTATTGATTATTAGCATTTAGTAAATATCAATAATAAATAATGAATCTGTAAAATATGTTTTTCAAACAATATAATACATAAAATTAAAATTCATGTGGAATAAAATATAATATATTTAAATACCTACCATCATATATATATATATACTAAAACATGAAACTAAATTATCTGTCGATCTAAATTTTTAATGCACTATTAATTAATTTCAAGGGGCAATTAACTTCTTCATAGTCCAATGACTATTTCAAAGCTATTAACCCAAAATCTCTTATTTGTGGATCTTCTAAATTGGTGCTGAACTTCTCCATTAATATTTTAAAAATATTTAGTTATCAAATATGTAATATTGAAATACAATAATAATGTATATATTTAACCTAGATGTAATTAAAGCTGATTTGAATCCAGACTTTCAAGTTCTCTACAGTCATTCACTCTATTTAATATAACTGACCCACATGACCACATACATGTGAAAAAGATAAATAATCTCTAATATACATATTTCATACTAAACCAGTAATCATCAGTTGGTCTGGGTCATTATCTCCCACATATATATATATAATCAGTGCTCGGTTTTATATTAAGATAGTAATCTACAAACTTCAATGTATTGGATTCAATCCTCTTCAATTCTTTAGCCACCCATATCACTGAAAGTCTGATGATTGAATGCTTAAAGCACTTGGTGACACCGTATTATAATCATACCATGTTCATCTTAAGTCAATCTGATCCTTCATATGTAGGACCTTAATATGTCCATTTAAATAGATAGAAGAGGTATGGGCAGGTTACAGACTGAATATGTAATATTGAAATACAATTATGAAGAACATGCTTAACCTAGATGTAATTAAAGGGGATTTGAACCCAGACTTTCAAGCTCCCTATAGTCATCCCTTCTATCCAGTATGACCGATACACATGACCACATACATATAAAAAAGATATAATCTCCAATATATGTATTTCGTGCGTAGATCACTTTGCAATTCTTGGTGAAAACGTTAATCATATTAATTTGCAAATATTGCAAATGTCAATAGTACCCCCTCCCTCATTTATAGAATTCAATGCGCGCATCGGCCTGATACTTAACAATTAATTATAACAGAAAATTGATATATAATTTAATTATAAATAAAGAAAAATAAATACATTGATATGTTTGTATGTCTATTTTTGATTTTTTTTAAAATTATTTTCATATTATACTTGCATGTTTTTTTCTTTCTATTATCTGTGTTAGAGATTGAGTTTTGTTTTCTACATTGCAGAGAAAGAAAAAATCAATATAAATATCTGTTAACGATTTTGTAGGATTGACTATCTACCAGTAATGTATTAAGTTGCAACACTGATAAATTTAGCAACAATCAATGCAAAGTATATTTAATAAGTTGTACTAGTAAATGCTTAATGTTTTGTTGAGAATATATATAACATTTTGAACAGAAATAAATAAATCATTTGAATTACATTTTGTAATTAATATCTTTCATTTTAATCTTTTACTATAAAATCTAGGTTTAAGTTACGGAAGAAATAAAATAATTTCGTCCCTTCCTTCCATTTTCCTTTCAGCTTATATACATGTGTTAAAATGCGCATTAATTATGTTTTTTTTTTTTATCGCTTTTCCGGAACGCATTTCATTAAAAGATGGGTCTTTCAAAATAAATAAATAATGCAGCAAAATTGAATATTATTAGTTAAAAGAAATTTTTAAAGATTTTCATTTACCATGTTTTATATATAACAGATTTCGATGTGTAGTAATTAGGGAAAAACAAAGATTTGTATTAAAATTTTATTTAAAATCATTTAGCCTTAGTCTACTTCGCCTCCTATCCAAAACTAAATTGATTATCCGTAACTATTGCAATATTATAAATTTGGTCTAGAATTAATATAGATTATAATCCAAAAGCACAAACCATATACTAATTGGATAAAATAATTTACATATATAAAAATAAGTAAAAAATAGAAGTAAAACGTCTTTAATTAATTAATATATTACAGACCCAAAGTCTCTTCGGCAATTTTCCTTAAGAAACAGTTAATAAAAATACATTACAAATCAAGCGTGCTCATTTCAGAATGACGAGGATTGAGTATGCTTCCATATTTGGTTAAATAAATTGGTTTGGGCTTGCTATTTGGAAAAAAAAAACAACTAGGTTTTTTATTGAAACTTGAACAAAATTTAATTTTTGTAAGGGCTTTATTCAAATCCAGAAACATAAGCATATTATATATTATCTATTACGCCTTAAAGACAATTATATATATACGTTCTGTTTTACAAGCTTTTAATACTAAGAGATTTATCAATATTTTTTATATATAAATATAATTTACTGCTGAGGTATTTAGAAAAAAGTCTTCAAAACTTTAATCTCAACAAGGTAAAAAATAAATGTCTTAAAAAACAACGCTCCTTTTTGCAATCACTTATTACGTGCTTAAACAATCAGGATCGTGGTAATGCATTTAAATTCTCATCTCCAGATTAGATTTTGGCTTTTGGTTTTATCAATGAAGACATGGAATTTGAAACTAGAATCAAGGCAGTTGTGCGTCTGACAGTGATCTTCATCTCTTTTAGTAATAATCTAAAAGCTTGAAATTATAAAAAAAAAACTCTAAGCTTTTGAACTCAAACCAACTTGCACTTGTTTATATAATAACATAGAAGCTAAAAAATGAAAAATGATTTAGTATTGGTAAATATTTTACAATTGATTTTGCAGAGGTTTAAATCCTCAAAAATCAAATGTTATAAGAATATTTTAATGTTAATATATATATATGGTTTAAATAAGTAAATAATTACATTTTTTTAAATAGGAAAAATCACAATGTATTTTAAAGTACTAGGTAGCACTTTTCAATTTAATGTTTATGTATACGTGTTCTACTGCATCAAATTCTCTTTCTGGAGACTCCATATGATATCATTCTTTCCTAATCCTCCTGAGTAGTAAAAAGTTTGTTGATACATCAATATGTTTCTTTTCATTTAGTTTGCTTTTGAAATTTTACAAGCATCAAATTTTTTCTGTGAATCATTAGCTCCTGTAATATATTGAATATAGAACAATATTGGTCTTAAAACACTAGCCTCCAGTAAGCATCAATATTTTTAAAGATTGTTCTGCCATTATCCACGTTTCATAACCATAACTCAATAATGGATTAATAATTGCAATAATAATTCTCAATTCTGACTTTAATCAATTACCTGTCATAGAATGTGTATAAAAAATGTCTTTTAAACTTTATAATTAAAACTATATATATTACATTTTTTTGAACCTATAAAAAGAAAAAATAAGTATTTAATCAAAAATTAGTTTATATATACATTAAATAACTTCACTTATTACTGTATAGTTTTTTTTCTAATAAATAAAAAAATATACCAACAAAATAATTTACCAAACTCTACAATCATTATTACTTTCTTCTGTGATTTTTTAAATACATTTTATTTAACTTAAGACTTCCATTTGCTTGCTTATTTGCTTGAGCTATAACCTTGTAGCTGATTTTTAACTTATTTCTACCAAACTAGATGTTAGTTTCTCTTATGTGGTAGTTATTATTTAATGTTGTATAACCAAAATAATGAGGCTTATCTCATCATTAATATAAGAATAACTGTAGAAACACTAACAAGTGCTTTTATTTTATAAATTTCTGCATAAAGCCTTCTATCAGATTTCAGTCGATGTTGTGCCAGCCAACATTTTGATATAATTACAGATTTTGGTGCAGTAATCCATTATTATGCATTGCTATATCCCCAAATATCAAACTAAAATTGCTATAGAATTAAGAGATTAATTTTCTATTAAAACAATATTTTGATTATGAGAAGATTTGAATAATATTTTTCAAAATGTCTTTTAAGATTTATAAAAAATAAAGAAAATGTCTATGTTTTCGAAATGTTAAATCAATGAAAAATAACTTAACTAATAATATAAAATATTTCCAAGATTTTCTAGAATTCACTAGTTTTTTTGAAAGTCCTATTTATTTATGATATATTATTTAAAAGTCAAAAGTGAAAGAATAGTACAACTAAAAAGGCTTTTATTTGACTAAGACACTTCTTACATTGGTTGAACTATTATTATATAAAAAATGGAAGGTTTAACATAACTTTGATGATTGATCCCTCAACTTATGGAATTGACAGTACTTTAGCAACACCTAGTATATGGTGCACTTATCTAATAGTACTTATGTTTAGGATCTTTCCAATAATGAGAGAAATTACTATCAATAAAAAAGTTTTAAATGTTTTCAAATCATTTTATGCATATTTTCTAAGACCAAAATCCACTGTGATATATACAAGGTCTTAGATGATATGTTACAAAACTATATTACAAGTGGATGTTTATCAAAAGTATTATGACATAGTTTGGTGATTGATAAGCAGCAAGGTTGTTATTAATTAGATTAAGCAAAATCTATTAATTATTGTTAATATTGATATGTCTCATAATAACTTATCAAAAATATTCTAAAATATATTAAAGGATCTTTGTACAGCAAAAAAAAAAAGTATTATGTCGATGAAACAAGTTGTTATTCACCCAAGTTATATAAGTAAGGTGCCAGATTTGTTCTATAAATCCATATATGTAGACAAGGATCTTGAAAATCATATCAAAAGATGTGACTATTGTGTGATTAAACTACACAGTCTCAAACTATTAGATCTTGGCAAGGGGTCAATCAAGACCAGCCCAAAAAAATTTTTTTCAATAATAACTTTTAATGATATAATGAATATAAAGTTTATTTCAAATATCAATATTGCTAAAAAAATCATCAATGCTAGGGAAATGGTTTGTGTATGGACAAATGTAAAATAAGACATTATACCAAATATTCATGATATAATATTTACACATATAATGGGAAAAGGAGAACTATAAATTCTCTGGTTGAATTACTGATGTTTAGGTCTAAAAATACACACATCTCTTTCGACTACTTCCAGGTAAAACTAATTTTAATTCTAAATTCATTGTTAAGTAGGATACTCTAGATATAAAATACTATAAAAAATTATGGATTGGGGGGAAATTACTGCATCGTTAACAAACAGATTCCAGCAAGATTAATTATATATTAAATAAATATATTATTTATTATATATATTCCAAATAGTAAAATCAAAACTGCTAGCTATTTCAATTTACTTAAAAATTGCAGCATATTTAAAAAGAGAAATAAAGTACTGGAAAGATATTTTAATTAAGAATTAAGAATGGGGAAACAATTATATTTTATTATCAGTATTGTGTGGATTAGATATATGACTGGTATTAAATAATAGAATAGTAAAAAACTAATTAATACAGGTTAATCTTAAAATAAAATAAATAAATAAATAAAAAAATTAACAGATGAAAAAAATATCCAATTGATTTTAAATATAAATTTATGTGATATAAAAACAAAAAGTAGGACATGAACTTAATTAAGTAATATATATATATATAAAGGAATAAGTAAATCTTTATTAATACAAAGTATTGGAAGAACTGTAATGAAATGACTACTAATTTGCAACTTCGAATGCTTTATACGCAATAAATATTAATATAATGTTTATATTCAACTTATTCTGTATTATTTTAAAAAGAACTTCACTTAATGATGATATCACAGACTTTTATTATCTTTTAATCTAAGTTGGACATAAATTGCTTGATGTGAATGATCATAGAGAAACAATAGACAAGCAGTAAGTGAAGATGAAGCTATGGGAAAAAAGAAAAAAGTAGAATAAAGTAACTCATTATGAATTATTATTATTATAGACAGTTTAATTATTTTGGATGAGATAACTTTCTTTGATGCTTTTCTTCATAAAAGTTTATAACATTATTTTGGAAAGATTAGGCTTTGCATTCAATTTTAATTATACTCTATGCCTTGTATAAACTTAGTGGCATCCAATAAAAAAGATGATAAATGCAGATACATTTACAATATATGTATATGCTATATATACCTAAATTATTTTTTGGGTTAAACTGTGTATTATTTTCCATTACATGCTGATATTTTGATGAACTAGCATCTGCCAATGTCAAGGTTAACTTTTGAAAGAAAAATCATTAGATCTCAAACAGTAATGTGACTGAATGCAAGATGAGAAATGAGATTCAGCTTAAAGTAGATTAGCATTCAAAATATGAGGATTATCAAAATGTTTATTTTATCTCTGTCTTCTAATATTAACTTAAAATTAATAGGTGAAAAAACTGAGGGAAACAATAATTTTGATAAGCCTTATATTTTGAATGCTAAACTACTTTAAGCTGAATCTCATTTCTCATTTCGCACTCAGTCACGTTACTGTTTGAGATCTAATGATTTTTCTTTCAAAAGTTAACCTTGACAATGGTGGATACTAGTTTATCAAAATATCGGTATGTAATGGAAAATAATATACAGTTTAATCCCAAAAAACTATTTATTTACATGATTCAACTGCGAAAACATCAAATATAATGCTGTATATACCTATTGGTATAAGTTCTTTTTTTAGGTTTTTTTTTTTTTTTTAAAAATATTAAATAAAACAAAAAAAAAATTAATGATAATTAATATAATTATCAAAGTAATTTCCATTTTAAATGCTGTGTAATTTCTTGTATTATATTGAAGAGTTCCTTTTAAGTTTATTGATTATTAATTTCAAATAATTAAAAAAAATAATAAAAATATTATATTTAACAGTTATAAAAATATATATAAATAATTATACATTAAAAGCTTTTGACACATGATTTTATGCTATCATCAAATAATAGACATTTATTTTATGCAATAATAGGTTAATGATTAAAGCAGATATTAACATTTGATAAGGGCATAAAATCCATTTAAAACAGGCAAAATTCTCCATACAGTAGTGCCACCCAGTGCAAGCCAGAGTAATTAATGGATGCCAGAAGACTTGTGCATAAAATACCCATCTAGTGCCTACTCATCCAATATCCCCAGACTAGTTTCTGGCTTGTGGCCTTCATCAGTGAGGAGCCTTGAATCTGAGAACATTGGGCACCTAGATCTTAGGATCTAGAAATGGTGATCATGTAATGTTTATTGGCATAAAATCATGTTTCAAAACAGGTTTTTAGTGTATAATTATTAATATATTTTCTATATGAAATTTTTATTATTTTTTATAATTTATATGAGAAAAACAGCTGGACTTTCATTATTTCCACTTTTAATAATATTAGTTTACAATAAGAATCACTTATCCACTTCAGGTTTTGTCAAGGTTTATCAGAAATATTAGGTATCTGCTATGTATAGAAATCAAATTAGAAAAATTTAATTCACTTTCATATAATATTAAATAAAGTTATTTTAAAAGTTCTGAAACTAATCATTAATTAATTTTTTATAATTTTATGAATTTTGTAAGAACTCTTCCATAATCAAAAGCAAGAATACATTTATTATAATTATTTATATACTCTTATATTTAATACATGATTGACCTGCTAACTAATATGATGTTGCAGGATACTCTAAGCTAGTTTTGATACTTAAAAAAATCAAAGGCCTTAGAAATATGCTATCGCATTTTATACGCATGTGCTTGAGGCTACAGCCTTAATGAATATTATTTACGTAATCAATGTGCGTTTAAATAAATTTATAATTATAATTTTCTTTATTAATTATTTTTCTATACGATGAGTTCTCTTTTATTTTTTAAACTCTTGTCCTATAATCTTGTACAAAGGCTAAGATAGATATTTTCATCAATATTAAAATCATGAATTAGTTTTGTAATTCATAATCATTGGCAGGCTAACTTTATATAGTTTCTCATAATTAATTTTTGAAGGCAGTAAATTTTTTGGTCAATGATTGAAAAGCATTATTGATCTACATGCTTGTTGTTTAGAAAACACTACTATTTTAAACATTTGTTGTTGAGAAATCCCATTATTTAAACAGAACACAATTAAACATTAGCTTAATTTATCTTTATCAAGATTCTATAGAGCACATAAACTTTATGTATATACGATGTTATTTTTCTTTATTTAACTAGCATTAACACTTATTCATGTTCAACTAATACATATATAGCAAATAAGTTATTGGAAAGGTTCTTATCTTGCAGTTATGTATTTCAAGAATGTTTTATCTTCTACCTAGTTTTAAAACATATACTATTGTTTTATAAAAATTATGAAACTGTCATTCGTATTATTTTTTTGTGGAATCATTTTTTCAGAAATATTTTAAAGTTTAGTTTAACAATCTAATTATTTATAGAAATATGTATATCAGTTTTATATAAATGGTATGTTTAAGAGTGATATGGATATCAATTTTGCATTAAGCTTTGGATTAACTATTTTAGTAATAGATATTGAAAGATTTTACTTTATAATTTGTGGATACCATTTTTTTAAAGGAATGAAAAGTTTTTATTGACCATATTGAGTAAGTACAGCTTTATGTGTACATTTAAATAGCTATTCAAAACAAACTCTTCAGAGTTCTAATGAAATTTAGAAATCTCTAAAAAAAGAGAAATCTGTGAGTTTAATGTTAATTTTGAAATAAATCAATTTCCTATTTGGGTCAGTAAATGTAGATGACAGTTTTTATGCTTGAATGTATTTTATTAAATATATATATATATACCTTAGGACTATTATGGTAAGCAATCAGAATTTTAGTTTGTTAAAAAAAGCAATATAATACCAATGTTGATTGTAGCAGCTGAAGGCTTCAAGCTAGTGAATATTTTAAATTTCAATAAGTCTTTATTTCTATAATATATATTTCAAGTAATTTATGTTTGTTGTCACATTTTAAAAATTATTTAAGTTTCATTACAGAATTTTGTTTCTGCAATATTGAATTACTATCACTTGTAAATTAAGAACAATTTTTTTATACTCACATATTTGAACATTTTAGATATCATTAATAATTACTGTATCCTTAATCATCAAAGAAAGGTGTCAAATGTGTGATAGCAAAAAAAAAAAACCTAACTAATTTATAAGCTGTATTGATAAATAGAAATCCAAATGCTGAAAACGTGTGGGAAAGTTTAACCAAAATACTGATTCAATCAGATAAACTTTGAATGCTATTCAATTTTAAAGATATGTTTATTCATATGATTGAAGTATATGTGATGAAATAAAAATTCTTAAGCAAAGTTCTGTAGTATTCAAGGCTGGGCAATTTACACTTTCCATTTCGAAACTTCAGCACTAAAATCACTAACCAAATATAAAAATTACTGTTCCATAAATTAAATTGTGCCAAATACATATGTTGCCTATTAATACAACAATTATTATATAGGTGTTAAAAGTGAAATTAAATATGAATGTTATATTCAAAATTTTCCACAGAAAATGACAGTGAAATGCTTCTTAGTAATCCTCTTCATTAAAGAATAAACTGTCACATTTTGCATCAAATATATCATATATAGGGTATATGAGCACAGACTTTTACACCACCCATCACTCTCCACTCTATCTCATAACACTGATACACTTGAACACATATATGTTGAAAAGATAAATAATCACCAATATATGTATTTCATGCTAAACCAGCAATCATCAGTTAGTCCAGATTACCATCTCTACACATATATGCTATTAGTGCTCAGATATATATTAAGATAGCCAATCCTCATACTTTAATGGACAGGTTTCAATCTACTCCACACTCCAACTCTTCAACTGTCCATCCAATTGAAAATCTGATGATGGAATGCTCAAAGGCCACCCTGAGGTCAAGATTCTTGTCACACCCATGTTGACCATAGATCAATCTGACCCCTCATATATAGGACATAATCCATTTAATATACAAGGGATGGGCAGACATCTCTATTATGTAATAACTGAAACACAGGCTTATTATATACTTGTGTCTATATATGTAATATACAGGGTATATGAGCACAGACTTTCACACCTCCCACCACTCTCCACTCTATCTCATAACACTGATACACGTGAACACATATATGTTGAAAAGATAAATAATCATCAAATATATCAGAAAGTTTGATGTACTAAAAGTAAATTATATAATTATCAATTAATTTTACTAGTGCAGTGTCAGATTGTATCCTTGTATTCAACATTTCTGATTTATAATAAAGATAAATTGCAATTAGTTAAAATTTAAATTGACCGAAATAAAACAGAACAGAACACTTTTAATATTATCAAAATCTATTTTGATATCCTCCTGAAATCTCAAATTGTATGATTGTAATATAGATATAAGCACTTGGAGGCATAAGTTGGGAAAAGCTTAAAAATTATTTACTGAAAATAAGATATACAAACTACATCAGGGTGGGATATTTATACACACAATGCGATTCATTAAGTATGCTTTCGATATCTTGTAAGTGATATCATAATCGTAGCAGTGCTTTTCTTAACTCTTGTCTCCATGCACTTTTATTTAAAACTCATATAATTGTAATATTAATGTGAAAAAATACTCATATAGAGTTTAAATATAAAATTTAATAATTAAAGTATGAAGATTGGCTATCTTAATATAAAGCTGAGTACTGATTGTATATATGTGTGGGATGGTAATCTGGACCAACTGATGATTTCTGGTTTAGCATGAAATACGTATATTGGTGATTATTTATCTTTTCAACATGTGTGTGATCAGGTGGGTCAGCAATATGAGATGGCACTGAGAGTTGTGGGTCATGTGAAAGTCTGAGTTCGAATCCTGCATATATTACATATATAAATGCAGGTATTAAGCCTGTACAATGTATTAATATTTATTATACATAGTATAATTCCAATGCTTTTACATCATATTCATGGTCAGTCTTATTTGAGTCCTATTAGTTTTTTGGTTTTTTACATATTCATTTTGATTAATAAACCACACCTCTTTTATTTTACATTTGCAATCATTTCTCTCTTTACACATGCTTTAAGAGCACTTGAATCACAGCTATGACCATATTCTGATTGTAATAATAAAAGTTTCATTCTAAGTACTTAAAACTTCTTGAATTTATTTATTTTTCTCATGTGTCATAGCATCAGCAGGGAAGCAAACCCGCTAACCCGGGACAACTGCTGGTAAAGCAGCTGTCACTGACCTCTTGACCACCAATGCTTGACAAATTCATTTATTATTACTTGAATAAAAGTGATACCTTGGTGCTTGACATATAGAAGAAAAATTTATTATATTAGCCAAAACAACAAACTGAAACTAGACTGAAAAAGAAGTTTATTTGCTAGACTGAAAGCAAAAATAAAGGACTTTGTTTAACTATTTTTTTTGTTTTTTTTTTCTTTTTGCTTATTTTTGAATAATAATTTAATCTTGCAGTCCAAATTTATAAATATAATCAATGTCGTGTATGTGCAGAGGTAGAATAGCAAATTTTGGAATTCAAGATGACAACTGCAATTCTATTCTTTTTAGTGCTTGAACATCATATAAAATCTTATGCAATGATTAATTAGATTTCTTTTAATATAATCCATTTCATATCTTTACTAACATCTTACAAATAATACTAATGTTTTTTTTATTCAAACATTATTGTTTTTATGCAAGATATTTTTAATTTTGCAATGACAATATTTTCCAACAAAGAAAGACTGCTAGTTATGATATGTTTAAGAAAAGCACTAGAAGACTGCCCTAATTAATCCTAATAATGTTAACTAATTCAAAGTAACATTGCAACTAAAACTGTCACTCAGAGCCATTACTGCACAATATGAGGATTTGGTCTGTTCTGGTGAGGTGTTGTATTTGAGTGACAATACATTATCCAAGATGTTTTGAATTACTTAGTACTATTATAATTAGTAAAAAAAATATTATATTTCGTAAAGTACTCATATACAAAAATAGAAAAAAGAATGAAGAAAAAGATAAAAGTATTATACTGTTCTCTTTTGTGACTAATAAATTGCTTATATATATATCATTAAAATCAGTCAACACTTAGATGTTCTCAATATCAATAACAATCCACAATCTCAACCTATTGTCAAGGCAACCTCCTTTTAACAATTGAAATATGTATTTATATATATATTAGAATCGTGAAACAAAATTAATTCAAGTGTTATAAAACTATTTAATTTAGAATTGAAATGTATTTAATTTTCAGAAATATTAAACTGGCAAGAATATTAAATGTTAGAGGATGATTAACTGCATTGACTTATTCATTTTTTAAAATTAAATCCACGAGTTTTAATTAAAAAATAACATAGATGTTTAAAAAAAAATGTATTCATTAATTCATCTTGCGAATAATTTTCAAATAAATTATCAATTTCACAGGAACATATTTTGTATTTGTCAAAGCGTTAAAATGAACATTTATCATTTTTAACATATGTGTCAAGTTAGAGCCAAACAAGACCTTCCTTAACTGTTGAATATGCAAAACTCAAATATATTCTAGATAGGATCATAAAATACTTTTAAATTTATTATAAAATATATTAATAAAAATATTGTTTTTAGATTATAAAATATGAATTTTAAATTATATATCGAATGCGTTCTGTATTAAAACATATTATTATACCGAGATGAGATAAAAGATTTAGAGATTTCTCAAAAATGTTTTAAACAGTAATCAAATAGTACTTGTAATTTTAAAAAACTATACAAAAGTAAGAGAAACTTAGAATTTATAGTCTTGTTGATTTTCATTCTCAGATCGGGTAGCGATAGTAAGAACAAAACAAATTTATCTTGATATTTCTCAATAATATATATATATAGGGAATTCAAACACAGACTTTCAAGCTTCTTCAGCTATTCACTCTATCTTATACAACCGATACACATGATCACACACATGTGCAAAAGATAAATATATATATATGGTTTGTAATTTGTATAAATAAAATTGCAAGCTTATTTTAATTTTACAATAAACATATATATATATACATAATTAAATAAGCAAATTACTCTCCCAATGGTTATGAATAAATAACATTCTGTTATGCATTAATTTGTGCTAATACTATGTTTACACACAGGTATGGGCATATATATATATATATATATAACATTCAATTCACCCTTTACAGTATTAAGATATTTCAGCAACGCCCTCTATGAATAAATATGAAGTCTGAACGAATCCTTTTGAGTTTAGCTGTTTGAGGTTGACTTTATATTTATTCACAGAGGGCACTGCTAAAATATCTTAATGTTGTGAAGTGGTGATTTGTTTTCTATTTTTAGGATATTTACATATATATATTCAAGATGTATTCTTATGTCAATGCATCTTTTACCTTCCATCAATTACACCACAACCATCCATCAGACCAGAAGCCAGATTAGCCTCTCTTATTCTGAATGCATTTTTGAAATCCCAGTCCACTTTTTTTCAAGTAAGATGAACATAGCTCATATTATAATTGTAACTTCATATAAACCTTTTTTTGAATGTTCTTTTAACTTCACACACATATATATTGAGCTATGTTTAATTAAAGTTTCTATATGTATAAAACTACAAATACTTATTATAAATATACTATATGTAAGTTCCAAATAATTTTAACGGTAAAAATAATAAAATATATATCTTAATTAATCAGTAGTCCTTTAGATGGCCATACTAATCCTTATCAACTGTAAAGTAATATGGAAGTTTAGTATCACAGGATTTTTATGAGCTGTGTATGTTGGTATTTGCTCCTTGTCTATTTATTATAGCATCTTTGAATCTGTTTATCAATATTGCTTCCTAAATAATTTTTCTTTTTTTTATGATTTCTTTCGTCCATTAATATTTTTATATCATTTACATTAAAGGTAAATTTAAAATTACAAAATTTTTCATGATTGAAGAATACTGAGGCAGTATTTGATTGATTATTTATCATTTTGTCTACATGATTATATAATAATTGATGTTCTTTTATTCTTTTTTTTAAAGCACATCTTGATATAATTTGTTAAATTATATTACTTCTTTGCATTTGAGGTATAACATCTTAGAATTATTAATTAGTCTAATTACATAAATATAAATATATTTATAAATATTAAATATGTTTTGAATAAATTTAGATTGAACATTATTTACAAATGGCATAGATATCCATTTTTTATTATCTAATTTTGTATTATGATTATTCTTTTTATTATTAAACCAATTTAATGCAAGAAATTTTTTTCTCTTCCATATTCTTTTTTGTAAGTTCATGAGTAAAAAATTCAATATTTTGATTTTTATCACTCTTATATTTACATAATTTATTATTACGATATAAAAAAAGATTTCAAACTTACCATTTTATGCATCATTGATACATATGTTTTAAAATAAATATATCTTTTTTCTTGAATAGATTTAATAATTAATTTATAATTTAAACTAATCGTAACCCTATATAATTATAAGTCGAAAAAAATTATTTTTCTATTTTGTTCTTTATCAATAGTCCATTTTAAATTATTTAAATTATTCAGCTTATATAAAAGTGCTTCAGTAACATCATTAGAACCACAAACAAATACATCATTAACATATCTAGCATATATTTTAATACGATCAAAATCATAAGAATTTAATATATCTTCATATTTTGACAATGTAAAATTATAAATTTGTGCAACCATAAGTAGTCACATAGGCCATCCTTTACCCATTTAGGTTTTGTAATAATAGTATCACTTATAAATGTTAGTGATTCGACAATAAATTTAATTATATGATTATTTATTGAAATTTTATGTAATGCATTTTCTATTATATATATATATATTCCAGATGATCAATTAATCCATATAATTTTGTTACATCTAATGAAGCCATCAATTCATTACTATTTAATTCAATATTTTTAATTCCGTCAATAAATTCATAAGATGATTCAATTATATATCTTCCAAAACCCAACATATTTTGCAGTAATTTACCAATATATTTAGATGTTTTATATGTAAATGGTCCTCAAAAATTATCATTAATCTAAAAGGATTCACCTTTTTGTGAAGCTTAATATTATTGTGTATACTGCCATTTTTAAAATTACCTTTAGGATTGTTTAAAATGCCATTTATAAATTTCATACATTGCTCCTCCATATTATACTTATTAATGATGCTAAATCTAATTTATTCATTTGTGTTTCAATTTTATCATTATATACATCTTATAAAACACATTCTTAAATCTTTATCTTCTTTTAAACATACATTTTGTTCAATATTAAGAAGATATTTAAATTTTGAATTAGCATATATTCATGATTAAGCATCAGTTGTTATTAAGAAAATGTTAAATAGACAACAAAAAGAACCATCAAGAGAAAAGACAATTATTGGTACTGCAGTGTACCCATACATTCCAAAAATAGCAGACAAATCAAGGGAAATCTGCAATCAGTATAACATCAGAACAGCTTTCCATAGCCATACCACATTACGAGGAATTCTAACATTTACAAACTTGAAATGCTGAAAAAAAATCACATCTATGAAATACCATGTGAATGTGTAAAAACATATATTGGTGAGACCATCCATCCCATTGACAAGTGCTTGCTAGAATATAAATTGATGATTAGAAGAGAGAAAACAGATGTGTCTAAGGTAGCAGACCATGTATGTACCAATGAACATACATTCAATTGGGAAAATATAAAAATATTGGATAGAGAAGAAAAGGTACAAAGAAGAAAATTTAAAGAAGCTGCTCACATGACAATGGCAAAAAATCCCATAAGCCAACCTAGTATGACTATGCATAATGTATGGAAACCACAAATCAACTTTGCTTCTAGAAAAAAGTGGAGAAATCAGGAGGAACTTCATAGATAAGTATATGAAATTACTACATATTGTAGCCTTTGGCAGGATGGCTCAGTTGGTTAGAGTGTTACCTTAAAATTCAATAATCAAGAATCTAAGGATACAGGTTCAAATCCCATGCTAGTACTGTCACTGATCAGGCCAGCAACACCTGAAGAAGAGGGGAGAAAAATACCTCTCAAAACATTGTGCATATACTAACCTGTTTGCTGTGATATTACTAACAGTTAAAATTCACATAAATTATAGTTATTTTTAGAAGTACTTTTGACTATACATCTTGTAGTCTTTATCAACTATACAACATTGAATAACCAAAATGAGACATACTTTAACAATACCCATAGTTCAATTTAGATTTAGTTTCTGCCACAACTCTATTATTTTAACAATTTATGATTGCTGATTCATTAACATTTGATTTCTTGAAATCAACATAGCCTCTTTTATTTTACATTTATTGTGGCAATGTTCAATTTGCATAATTTTTATATTTTTATAATCAAATTTAAATTCATATTGACAAGATTTGTTATGATCAAATATAACAGATAATGAAGGTTTATTTACATATTTTCCTGATTGTTTCTCTTTTTGAATTCTATTATATAAAAGCATATGCTCTTTTATTTTCTTCTCCAATGTACATTTAGATTCACCGATATATTGTAAGCCACATTTACATATCAATTTATATATAATACAATTTTGATTAAATTTTGAATTTTAGAGTTATTAAGCAATCTATTTATATTATTTGTTGAGAAAAAAGCAATATGACACAAACCATTATAAATTCTCCTAATAAACTTGATCTGCTCATCCAATATAAATGGCATTGGAATCCATTTCATTTTGATATTATTTTTATTTTTAATTTTATTATATTGTTGATTCCTTTTAAATTTTTTATTAATATTAATAATAGCATTTTTATTATAACTATTTTTCAACAAATCATTAACAAATAAATTTATATATTTTATCACTACAATATTTACATAATTTCTCATTTCAAAATAAGAATGACTTTAATCCAGACAACTTATGATTTATAGATACATGTGATTCATATGGAATAAAATCTCTAGTTTCAATTGGTTTGACATAAAATAATCCAAATTGTATTCATTACATATAATTCAAATATTCAAGAATTTTATGGAATTATATTTTTCTTGAGTTATAACCTACTTTATATCCTTAATTTGATTTAATTCATTAAATAAATTGATTATTATATCATGTTTTCCACAAATAAGAACAACATCTACATATCTATGATATTTTAATTTCATGAGTACAAAATAATAGATAGCTTATATATGACCTAGTTTATCTTGGACTTAAGTATGTAAACATTGACACTTGTGAGTCTAATTATTTTATGAACATGAGTAATTGTTTCATGAACTGTTTTTACTCACATTCAATACTTACAGAAGAGCCACAATATCTGTTATATTTTATTCCAAGTTTCTTAATATATTTTATATGTAGCAAATAAGAGCTTAAATTTTGTTGACAATACATATATTGTTTATTATATTGTCATGTAGATACCCAGTACTTTTCAGCACACACTCATATGTATAAACACAGAAGCTTTATATATATATGCATAAAGAAATTAAGATTACGAAAGTGGAAAAAATATAGTTAATAATAAATTGAGAAAGTACATTGACATATATATATATTCATTCATTTCCTCAAAAAATAATAAGAAAATAACTTATGGTGTATCTTTATTTTTTAAAAATAAAAGTGGCAATTACTAAAACAATATCTTTCATTTTATCATTTAAGGAAAGTACTTTAATTCTATTACATTTCATTAAAAAAAAAAACCCTCTTAAATTTTATAAAATATATTAATATAGAAAATGCTACACCAGATTAAACTTTAAAATGAAGAAAAAATGCACATGATTTTAGCATAACCCAACAAACATTAAGATTGTATATCTCTAAATTGTTACATTTGAAAATTTTGATGAAAAAGATTGCAACTTTCATATTAAAAAATTTATCAAATTTTCAGATTTTATATTTATTCACAGAAGGTGTTTCTGAAATATCATAATGTTTGGGATAGGTGATTTAAATATGGATATATAAAACTGAAATTGCCTCTTAAAGATAATTTTCCTTTGAGATGTATTTTTGATTTTATAGTAGGAATTGTTAATAAAATATCAAAATTTATTATAAGATATTTTAAGGACTATATTAAATTGGATCAATTTTGTGTTTCTTCTTTTTTTGAAGCTTTTAAGAAAATAAATGGTTTTGTTTTGGATGATGAGTGTGTTTTTGGTAGTTTAGACATTGAAAATTTGTATCAATCAGTTAATAGATTAAAAAGTATTGATATTTTTCTTTCAATTTTAAAAAAAATTGGAATGTTTTTTTCTGCGGATAAGATTGTTTTTCATGATTTGCTTTTGCTGTTAGAGGATTCAATGTATTTTATGTCTAATGATATGTTTTATAAGATTAGAGAGGGTTTGGTTATTGGTTATGTTATTTCTCCATTGATGTGTGCTGTCTATATTGATTATTTGGAGTGTAGTGTTATTAATCTGTTTTCATGTTCTATAAAATTATTTGTTAGGTATGTTGATGATTGTTTGTTTGTTATTCAGAAAGAGAAATTAGAAGAGTTTTTATGTGGATTGAATGCTTTTGATTCTAGTATTAAGTTTATTATTGAGCAGGGTAGTTTTGATTTTGTAAAATTAAAGTTTTTAGATTTAAGTGTTGAGAAGGATAATGACGTTTTGTTTTGTAGTCATTTTATAAAACCTAAGAATTTGAGAAATATGATTAGGCCTGATAATTATCAGTCTTTTATGCATTAAAAAATGTCTGTTGAATTTTTGTTGTAGGAATAGAAGGCTTAATAATTTTAATAATAATACTGATATTCAAAAAAGTCAATTTGCTGCTGAATATGTAGAATTGGGTTACAATGATGATTTTATTTAAAAAGTTGTATTTAATAATAATGTTTATAGTCGTGATTTTGATGGTAAGAATTTTGTTGATAAGGATAATGAGTATATGACTTTCCCATTTAAGTCTTCAATATATAATTTGGTTTAGGAGGAATGCAGGTTGCATGGAAAAAAGGTTATGAATTCATTACTTAATGGTTCAAAGCAGTCTATTGATAGTAGGTCTATTCCTGGTATTGTTTATAAGATTCCATATAGTTGTGGTAAGTTTTATGTAAGCCAGAGTAAGTTTAGTTTTAATGAAAGGATTAAGATTCATATAAGTAGAGTTAAACATAGATATCTTAACTCAGCTTTATATATTCATGAATTGAATACAAGTCATAGAATATTGTTTAACAATGCTTCAGTTATTTTTTATGAAAATGAGTTAAAAAAAAGAATAAAGGAGACCTTAATGATAAAACTTCTTGATTATGAGGCTATCAATCTTATGAAGACTTCTTTTGATACTAAGTAATGTGGAGTTTGAAATGAATTATGGGAAGGTTGTTTGTTTGTTTATATGTTAGTTCCTTTAGTTTGATTTTCACTTGAGAAGGTCTATTTGTAGTAGATAAACCATGGTTGTGTAAGGAGTTTGGTAAATTTTGGATTTAATCTAGTATTGTATTGTTTTATGGTTTTGCATATATATATAAAATAGGGCCTATAATAAAATAAAAATCATATGACATATACTAGTCAAAAAATAAAATTTTACTAAAATTCTTCCACAACCATGGTTTCTTCTATTAACAAATAGGCTTTTTCAAGTGAAATTCAACAAGATATATAGAATACATATATACAAAATAAATTAGCTTTCCAATCATACACTTCAAAAACGTAACATTCTTTGATGTTAAAGAAAGTTGGTTTTTGAAGTGAATGATGGAAAGGCTACTTTGTTTTGTATATACATGTTGTATGTATCTTGTTAATTTCACTTGAAAAGTTCTATTTGTTAATAAATGAAACCATGGTTGTGGAAGAATTTTAGAAAAAAAATAATTTTTTTTTGGCTAATATTATAATGTTATAAGGATTTTTATTATACATATGATGTATATATAAATTAACTGACTGCAAATTCTTTTAAAATCTTTTATGTGAGTGTAATTAAAACTAATATTTTAATTTCTTTTTATTTTAAATATAAAATATGAAAGAAGAAAAAAGAGTAATTTTTTTGTTAAAGACTGGCAAAAAAGTTATTTCTTCCATTTTTAAATTTAATTTTGATTTTAAAAATAAGCAAATAGAGTTCTTATATATATAATATGAATTTTAATTTTTTTTTTTTTAGAAAAGTCTTGACATAAATTGTGCTTATCACGTTTTCTGAATTCAAATAACTATAATGTTGATATTACCTTGGTGATTTAATGCAAATACACCATCCTATTTGTGTTGATTTGATTTTAAAATGAACTAAGCTTAAATATTTAATTTTCAAACATTTTTATCAGTTTTTATTGACTTACTAGAGTTCAATACAGTAAGTGCTAGGATAAATATATACACAGGTATTATAGCTATGGCCTGCAGTTTAGCCATTATAATTGTCAAAAATTTTGAATTATCTACCACCTGTCCGTCCTATCAAGTGATTCACAAAAACTAACAAAAGATATTTCATCTCGATTAAAAATATTATTTAAGGAAAAGTCTGCTGAAATATATAATTCACATTTCAAAAATGTAGGTACTAGCTTTATAATTAACAATTTCAAAATTTAAACCATTAAGCATCACATGATCACCATCTCTTATACTAGCACATAATTGTTTATAAACAAGGCAAAACTCTCCATACAGTAGTGCCACCCTGTGCCAATCAGAGTAATCAATGGATGCCAGAAGGCTTGTGCATGAGTAGGCATTAGATAGGGATTTTAGGCACAAGCCTTCTGGCATCTATTGATTACTCTGGTTGGCACAGGGTGGCACTACTGTATGGAGAGTTTTGCCTTGTTTAATTTCAAAATTTCACTAAATTTATTTCATCTGATTTAAATCAACCTGATTATCAGCTATTACCTCTATTAAAAGAAAAAGAAAAGCATTAAGATAAAACAAACACTGAACCCAAAAAGTACAATGACTTGAGAATTCCTATGGAAGAAATTGTTTTATTAAATATGTACTAAAAATGCTCAAAATAAAGTAAAAAATGCTGTATTATTTATTTTTTATTTTATTCTATATTTTAAATAATTTCATTAGTTTGTAATATTTATGAATATTAAATCAATTTTTTAATATTCATAAAATAACCAAATATATATTTTTCAAAAAGTTAGTTATTATGCAGAAGGAAATTAACCTCCAATCATCATGCACTCACCTATCAATAAGAGTTTTAAAAGCTCAAGTGAATCACTTAAGCTTAGAACATATATACACTAAATCCCTGACCATGCTTATATCATGATTTGAGTCTGTTGTGTGCCTGATTTTATAACCAACAATAGAATTGTATAAATTTAGTTGACTTATCACAGAAAAAAGGTAGAGTCTCGTTTTTACCACCTGTGATTAGACATATATTAATTATGAATAAATGTAAATCTACTATTATTATTATTTTTTTCTTCATGTGTCATAGCATCGGCTGGGAGGTGAACCCACAACAACCCTCTGCAACAAACTGCTTGCTTGCAAGGCTGCTGCACTGACCTCTCCGCTAAATCTACTATTATTAAGTGCTGAAAACATTATAATAAAAGTGCATGGAGATTTATAATAGTAATGAAAACAGCACATGATTTGAAGTTAATTTCCTTCAACACAATTTCAGAGTTTTCACCACTTAATATTAGTAGATTTACATAAAGAGCCAATTAATTATTTCAATTAAAAAATGTTATTAAATAATTACACACATATATATATATATATATTAACCAGTGTTCATTCTTGTGTATTTTTAAACTTATTAATTAAATATTTTGATACTTGAAATACAGTTTAGCTGTTTTTCTAAGATTAATAGTCAGTCCTTCTGTATATGTTTACTGTGAATGATTAATATATCAAACTTGTATTTTCATAAGCTGAAGGAGAATTACTTAAGTTGAATTATATCGCATGTTGGTACAGAATGTATATTATTTAAATATTGCATATTATTTGTTTCTAGAAGTTTTTTTATTACTCTGGGGATGTGTACATAATGTAATTACTTTATTTCACTAAGTACATATGTAAGCACATATATAGAGCCATTTTATATAAATATAATTGAATAAAGAAGATTAATCATCTGATCATAATCATGAGATACTTTTACATTTTTTAACAGCCCAATATAAAACTACACAAATATATATAGAAACCAACTGACAACTATATTTATTCTTTCAGTTCTAACACATGATGTATTTACAGATGTTTACTTTATACATTGTTTATTTCTTACTAATATATACATAAGAAATAATTAGTAAAACGCGGAATAAAACAGTTTATTGCAAAACAAGGAGTTCAACACACTCACCTGCACACAAAAAAGATTTGACTTTGTTTGGTTAATCTAAAAAAGTTAGAAAACATTTAGAATAAAGGAGTTGAAAAGTTGAAATAACAAATAGATATTGATCTATCTCTTATTAAAAAATAAACAGGAGATAAAATGCCACAGAGAAATTAGTTAAAAAGATATTAAGAAAACTTTTTTTGGAAAAGCATTAAATGATTACGAGATGCTATCCCATATATAAACTTATTACATAAATTCTTGCATCCATATTGAATTACTCGCACAGACATTTATATTTATACTGCTATAAAACTTTTATAAACGTTGTGACAAAGCAAAACCTGACATGTTTTACAAATTATTAATGTGTAAAATTCTATAGTATATTAATAGTTAGTAATGAGTTCACAGCGAATCAAGCAAGCAGAAGACAGATAAGAATTTCACTTACTTGACTGCAAATTGTCCTTTGGGACAACAGTTTCAGAGATAGTAAACTGTTCTTTTCCTGTTAATAGATTGCCGTTTTTTATCATTTCTCTCGCTAAGGAATAAAATCAAATAATTCGATATAAACTCAAGAGAAATTTTAGTAGACATATTTTTGTACATTTATAAATTATAACTTACTTTTTTCAGTAAACTGATAAAAAAAATAGGTATTTAACTAAAATATTAATACATGCATGAATGAAGAAATCGTTAGATAGAGCTTTATAATCAATGCGAAAAACATTTTAAAACTATTTAATCATAAAATTTTGAATAAAAATTTTGTTTTTCTTATATTTCACAATATTTAATAATATATATAAAAAAGTCAAATATTAGATATTATTGTTTTTATAAATAATATTCATTGAACTTTTTAACTTTTCCATAGAGAAGAAATCAACTTGTAAATGCTTATTTATTGCCAATTAAATGCAAGTTCTAAACAGCTTATTATTACGTTTACCAACTTCTCAACAAGTGACTAGTCTCATATCAAATGGCGCCTGATGGACCACTTTAATTATCAGTTATCCGTGTACACGTCAACAACCAATGAAATGCAATCACTTTCTGCCTAGTGGCACATAATGCCTCGATTTCAATTCCGCATCACCAAGTTTAAAGCATAAATTGTATAATTTATTTTTTTTAAGCGATGTCATTTATCTAATAACAAAAGATATTTTGATATACACATTTATATATATAGATATGCGTTGTGTTATCTTTTACGGGTTGATTATTATTATGAATTATAGTTAATTTGACATCAAGGGTTTATATGTTTTAAATAATAGTTTCAAAACTTCAACTTACTTTTTCTTTAGCACACACACATATAGTGCAATTTATACAAATCTATATAGAGACAAAAGGGGGGAAATGTAAAAAGTATATCTAACTCACATTTATTAAAAATTATGTATTGATTTTGTGCAATGATGAAATGGCGGGTTCAAAGCCAGAATTTCCGTGGTTATCAGCTCAACTATCTCCTACTTCTTGAAATTACCTTATAAAATAATAATTGAGCCACAATAATCTAATAAACATCAATCATTAGATTAATACTATGGATGCAATTTCTCAGTGCAAAAAGTGTTGCAATGTTACAATTAAAACAGGCAAAACTCTCCATATAGTAGTGCCACTCAGTGCAAGCCAGAGTAATCAAAGAATGCCAAAAGACTCGTGTATAAAATCCCTATCTAACGCCTACTCATAAATGCTCTCAGATCCAAGAATCTTCACTGATGAAAGCCACAAGCTAGAAACTAGTCTGGGGATATTGGATGAGTAGGCAGTAGATAGAGATTTTATTCACAAGCCTTCTGGCATCCATTGATTACTCTGACTTGCACTGAGTGGCACTACTGTGTGGGGAGTTTTTTCCTGTTTTAATAACAGTTATAAGCAAGCATAAGAAATGTTGATCATGTCATGTTACAATATAAATATATTTAAAAAGTTTTTATTATTATGTCTTAGGCAAATGTTACTCATGATTGCTTTATGATGTGAAGATATATTAAGCATATCCTCAATAATGGACTTGTTTAAAAAAATTACTATATGAGATTCAGCATATGACATTGAATTGTATACTGAATCTGTCATGAAGAGCTCTGAATTTTGAATAACTTCATTACTGAGTGCTTATTATATGCTGAATCTGATATAAAAAGCTCAATAATTTGGACAAATTCATTACTGAGAATAATTTTAACATGAGTCCACAACATATAAAACTGCATTTTGCTTTTATAAATTTTATAATATTGAAAATTATATTGAGAGTGGTGGGTCGTCTGAAAGTCTGAGTTTGAACCTCGCATATATTACATATATAAATGCAGGTTTAAGCCTGTACAATGTATTAATTATTTATTTAAATAAATTCATATTTTGTATATTAAAAGTATGGATGTAAAAGTGATCTAATATGATTTAGGCAGAATTATCTAGTAAACCCTTAATGACTATTTTTGAATTTAGCAATTTTAAAATATGCAAATACTTATAAATATGTAAATTATTAAAAATATAATGCTATCAAATGCAAATAAAAAGTATAGAATAAGTACTCATATAGATTTTAATAAGTAATATATATATAGTCATGCTGAAAATAAAATGAAATATAATGAAAACAATATATTAATTTCTTATGTTTATCACTTTTTGTCAAATATATACATTCATAATGTGTATATGAACTTACTGATGGACTTACTTTTTTTGATGTTTCATGGGACAAAAATTTATATATACTAAAAGTCTCTAAAGGAATAATATAATACTATAGATCATTTTCATCAACTTTACTAGGCATTATGAATATCAAAAATATAATTATACTGTGAACTAAAAGAAATATTGTTTTGTCTCAGACAATAAGATATTGTTTATCAATTATGAAATATTTAGCAATTCCAAATATTATATTTATAAAGCAAATATTTTTTTTCCTATAAAGACACTTTTTCATTCATGAAAAAACTGTTGTATTATAATCTGATGTTCAAAAATATTTGCAAATAATATTCCAATATACTTCCCATGTGTTTGACCTAAAATGAATTCATTTATAAATTTTATGTATCAATATTTATTTAATAAATATACCTGACAAGTTAATTATGAATGATTCAGTTTATAATAAAGTAAGCTCTGAGGTATTGAATATGGGTTGAAAATATTAGATGGATTCATTCTATCTTTTCATAAAGACTTTATCTTGTGTTTGAGAATGAGAGTATTAATTTACGTATAGTTTAAAATCTGTAAAGCGCATGTGCATTAGCCTGATCGCTAATTTACAATTACAATTTATTAACATAATGCTATATAAATAAATACCTTACTATATATATTATTTAATATAAAATATATTAACCTTTGAATTATACAATCATAATAAATATTTTGTTGTATATTTTATTTTAATAAATTTGAATTAACTCTAATATCAAAAGTTTATCAATGATATATCTATATGTTGATTTCGAAATATGCATGTATATAACTAAATAACACAATAAATAATAAATAAATTAGACAATAAAAAGTATAAAATGTGTTTATTACAATTGACCTTCATATTGTCTCCAAATAAAGTCAACATCATAGTTCTTTTATTATGGTTTCTTCATTTGATTAATATTTTTTCAATAAAATATTAAACAAAATTATTTACTTTATGTTGTAGTTTGATGACCAGTAAGTAATCATTAAGTAACAGATTGATCTGCATGATAAAATTATTGTATCCATATTAACAGCTGTTTGCTTGAATCTTAATAAATAATATTAGTAATTAGTTTGATTAACTCATTTCATTTCTCTTTCATTTGAATTTCAATTTCTATTGAAATGATAAAGATAATATTTAAATAAGTTTGATATTAAAAAATATTTATTTATAATTATATATCATGATCTTCATGCATAAAAATAATTTGATAACTTTATTTATGAGGAAAGAAAACAGTTCTAATATTTTACATTTAACAATTGCAATTTGTGTATTCTGAAATACACTTCTTTGTAATGATAATAGCTGAAATACACAGGCTTATATATATGTTCTATATATAAAGACAATCCCCACATACTTCCCCCACATAAAAAAATCACCATTTTTCATGCTACCAGACCATCTCAAAACAACTCAGATAAATCTCTACATCCCCACCAAAAGAGACACCCGACGAGATTATTGTCACACCCATGTTACCCTCATGTGACATATCCATTAAATACATACAAGGGATGCATGCCTATCCCTTGTATATGTTTAATGGATTATGTCCTGACATGAGGGGTCAGATTGACATGCCTATCCCTTGTATATGTATTTAATGGATTATGTCCTGTACATGAGGGGTCAGATTGACTTTAGGTCAACATGGGTGTGACAATAATCTCGGCCTCAGGGTGGCCTTTGAGCGTTCCATCATCAGATTTTCAATTGGATGGACGGTTGAAGAGTTGGAGTGTGGAGTAGATTGAAGCCTGTCCATTAAAGTAGGAGAATTTGCTATCTTAATATATATCTGAGCACTTGTAGCATATATGTGTAGAGATGGTAATCTGGACCAACTGATGATTGCTGGTTTAGCATGAAATACGTATATTGGTGATTATTTATCTTTTCAGTGTATGTGTGTTCAGGTGTATCAGTGTTATGAGATAGTGTGGAGAGTGGTGGGTCATGTGAAAGTCTGTGCTCATACCCTGTCTATTTGTAATGATAAATTAAGTTTTGAAATAATAATGATCAATTTCAGTTTGGTAAATCTATAACAGTAAATAATTTTATTTTCTCACAGTTTATTATAATTAAATGCTTAAATTTATAATTAATAAATTTATTTATTGTAAATTATATAAAATATGAATTCTATAATTGATTTCGAAATCTTTTTTCTTATTTTTGGAAATAGCCAGTGCTAAAAGTTTATATAAATGGAAAAAAGAATTCCAGATTGTTCAGTGAAATTGATTTTATGCCAATAAATATCATATGATCACTATTTCTTATGATTGCTTATAACTGTTATTAAAACAGACAAAACTCTATACGTATTGCCACTCAGTGCAAGCCAGAATAATCAATGGATGCCAGAAGGCTTGTGCATAAAATCCCCATCTAGTGCCTACTCATCCAATATCCCAGACTAGTTCTGGCTTGGACTGAGTGACAATACATAAAGAGATTTTACCTGTTTTAATAACAGATATAAGCAAGCATAAGAAATGGTGATCATGTGGTGTTTATTGGCTTAAAATCCTGCCTAATATGATAGTGGTGGCTATGGTTATTAAAAAACCAAAGACACCAAAATGTATTAGATGATGAGCTTGGATTAAAAATATTATAGTGTTTTCAATTTAAGACTCATAGTTTTGTAGTTAAGTGGAGATAAAAGGTGACTGCTGGAGGGTTGCATTAAATTCTAAGATCTAGGTGCAGTGCTCTCAGATCCAAGGCTCCTCACTGACGAAGGCCACAAGCCAGAAACTAGTCTGGGAATATTGTATGAGTAGGCACTAGATGGGGATTTATGCACAAGCCTTCTGGCATCCATTGATTACTTTGGCTTGCACTGAGTGGCAATACATATAGAGAGTTTTGCCTGTTTTAATAAATTGATTTTATTTCACAATCTCACATTGATTTTATTTCACAATCTCACATTGTATTTAAATTCATTACAATAAATATGAGAAAATGAAATAAATATGAGAAAATGAAATTAATCTTTTGATATCAATGTATATATATTTAATAGACTATAAATGTTTTTATATATGTATGTATCATTGAATAAAAAAGAATGTTATTAATTTAGTAGATTATTTCTTGATTATAATTTTATACTAAAGCTGTACTTTAATAAATTTTATTGTGTATAATCATTAATTCATTCACATATATCAAATACACTTGCACAAAACATTTATTTCTATAATTTAAAATATAATTCTTAAATAATAAAGCATGTAATGTTAAATAATTGACCATCTTTTCTTTATTTTTTTCTAAATATAATGATGCAAAAATGCTTTTAAATTTGTTTTTAAAAACAATCTAAATTATTATTATTGTTAACTTTTTTAATTGTTATTATTATTATTATCATCATTATCATTATCGTTATTATTATTAGCTGAGGGGGGATCCCTGGGATATTGACTGGGTGGGAGTAAACGATAGTGAGTTCTTTCCATTGAGTGTTATATGGATTTCTCAATTTAAAAGCAGGTTTGCTATTAGGTGCAATTTTTTGGGGGTGGTAGTGTTTGAAAGCATCTCAAGAAGTATAGGGATGTTAATTGAGTCAGATGCTGCCTCAATAGCAAGTTGAACTACTATGGGGCCATATTTTTTCCCTTGCCTTACTGAAGTTAGAATTGCCTTAAAGAATAATGCTTCCTGGATTGTCGATGAATTTATCTTTGCAAATTGAGTCTTTGAAATTAGTGGCATTATGTAAGGTTCTATTTTTTTCTTTATGATTTTCTCTATAATTTTGATTGATAGTGGTCAGATATTGGCCGGAGATCACTTCTGGGGAGGGGGTGTTTTTTGCCTTTTCCATAGGCTAAATTTCCTGTACTAAATGATTCGCCAAGTTGCATAGATATTGTGCTGTTTATTGGCTAAGTGCTTCATTACAAATAATGGGATTCTGGGGTTTCTTGGATGACATGTGGTTGGAATACTCTGGTTAGCAAGGTGGCACTACTATATGGAGAGTTTTTGCCTGTTAGTTAGTTTTGTTAGGAAAAGATCTGTTGTGAATGGGGTTTTTGTTTGTGCTGGACCAAACAGATCAGATGGCTTTCTGGATGGTTGGCTTGTTTGAAGTTTTTGTTTAAAATACTCATAAATAGGCAAAATCATATTTTGACTTGGTACCTCCCCTCATTTGTTTGTATACCCATTGGAATTTTGATGCTTGGTGTTTTTCTGAGTGTCCATCTTATATACTCCCTGGTCCAAGTGTGTTGTTGCATAAAATATACTCTGCTTTTTTTTCACTTTTAAGTAATTGTGTAATGTATCACATGCATTGTTATATATGTGTGCGTGAGCTTATATATGTATTGCTGTGTGTGATGTGATGGTTTGATTATAGTTATATGTTTATGAAGTTCATCCATGAGTGTTAGTAGTATGGAGGGCGTTATGTGGCTGATATTGAAAGAAAGTATGTTTATATATGCTGATATTGTAATATGGGATTGAGATGCATTCTTTGTATTTTATTTAGCATAATGTATGTTTATAAGAATATGAATTGAGGGGTGGTTGTTCTTGTTAATGGGAGTATTGATATTTTAATGTGTGAAGTTAATTGCCATTATGTGGGCTGAGTGATCTAAGAAAGCTGAGGAGATGAGTTTTATTGTTATTAGATGGTGCAACATTGGAGAGTAGAAACATAGATCAATGAGTAAAGAGTGGCAGCCATTGTGGAAAGATATTGTATTGTTTGGTAGAAAGACTTCTGCACTCATCAGGGGTATAGATATTCTGTGAAGCCATCGCTCTATAAATTTTTGGTATGTTGTGTTGCAATTCCCTAATAAAATAGTTTGATTTGCTGTGGTAGCCAGCAACGAGTTGATGTTTGCTGTTATGGTATTGATCTTGGTGTCTTGTATAGGCATGTAACTGAAGATTATATTGATTGCTATGATTTTATGTTGGAAAATTATTATTAGCAGGTTTGAATCTATAAATATTATTTGAAAGACTGAAAGGGTCAGTTCATGGTAATGAGGAGACCAGTACCAGTAGAAGAGGATGAAAAGTTCCTGAAGCATGCCCAGAACCCTTCTGTGGCTAGATGCTTGGCTGGGTCTGTTTGAGATCTGCCATAAATATATGTTTCTAGCAATCCAAATAGGTGAGGCTGTGTAGTTTTGATCCATTGTTTAAGATTGTTAATTTTTGAGTTGAGTTCAAACCCTTACATTAATTGCTCAGAGTTTTAATTTCATTAAAATTGTGTAAAGTAGATGCAGTTATGCTCATGGCTTGCATTGCCATTGGCAGTTGGTTTTGCACATCTTCATAGTTGAGTTCTAATTCATCACCAGTTGTGTCATTTAAGCGGTGTGTTTGTTTAGAGATATCGGTATTTAATTATTTTGTTTTGACCTTCTTGGCCTGTCTACATTTTTGGTGGCCATCCTGGTATTCTTTTTGGCTCTGGAATTGTTTGCATTATCTGAGGCATCTACTTGTATTATAGTGATTGATATGTTGTTTTTAATTTCTGGTATTCGGGGTATTTGAGATTCTTTGGCTGTGCTATCTGTATTATTGGGAGCTTTTGTCTCTCTTCTTGTGTTTTTACCACTGACCTTCTTACTGATTTGATCTATCTCTTGAACTGGATTTTCTGTCATCTTAATTGATAGGTCTAGAAGTTCTTGACTTGCAGTCGCATCTTTGTCTATATTGTCTTGGAATTGGTGCTTGTTTGCTGGCTTTTGGTTCCTGTTTTCTTCATCATCAGATGGTCTCATTTTCTGCTTTGAGATTTTTGTTACTTGATGTTGGCTTGCATTGGCCTGCTTTTCCATGTTTTGTCTTGTGTCACAATTGATTGCCAGATGGCCACATTCTCCACATGAAAAACATTGTAGCCTTAGTCCTCTTATGTGAAGCATTAGTATTGCCTCTTGATCGATGATCTGTTGTGGAATGTTTTCTGGGTTTACAGCATCATTTAATTTAATTTCAAAATGGAAACTATTGCTGTATACTGGGGTGGGTGTATCGTTTAGGTATATTGGCTTTAAGTAAATTGCTTTACCAAATGGTTGTATTAAATTTTGAAAGTCTTGGATGCTGTATCCAAAGTATGTATTTTTGATGATGCCAGTGATATAGTTTTGTATATTTTTGTCAAAAGTTATCAGGGTTTTGATCTGAGTTTGAAACCTAGCTCTTTGATATTCATTGAAGAATTGTAAGGCTAGATATTGTGAGTTGGGTGTTCTCCGATGCTTGAGTTCATATCCTATATTGCATTTGCAGTTAGCACTTCATATAATAATTCCTTAGGGAAATTATATAGGGTAAGGTTTTTGTCTGTAGCCTTTTTTTTTTTTATTATTATTATTATTATTATTATTATTATTATTATTATTATTATTATTATTATTATTATTATTATTATTATTATTATTATTATTATTATTATTATTATTATTATTATTATTATTATTATTATTATTATTATTATTATTATTATTATTATTATTATTATTATTATTATTATTATTATTATTATTATTATTATTATTATTATTATTATTATTATTATTATTATTATTATTATTATTATTATTATTATTATTATTATTATTATTATTATTATTATTATTATTATTATTATTATTATTATTATTATTATTATTATTATAGGATTAGTACATATGATAATCATACTGATCTTCAAAAAGATATTGTTTATTTCAAAGAATGAAGTATATTTAATAATATAAAAATAAATGTAAGTACACCAATAAAATAGATAGATCTGTTTATCATTATAAGATTGAGGAATATATTATATACAAAAAAGTTGTTTCTGAACTTGGATTTATATTTTGTAGTTATTTTACTTTTAATGAGCATATAAAATATATTATAAGTAAAGCATATAGACTGATGGGATGTATTTTGAGATTTGGCAGAGACTTATCTCCTTATATAAGGTATAATTTATTCTGTTCTTTTGTTGTATCTTTATTGGAGTATGAATATCCTATATGGAATTTGGATTTGGTTTATATTGAGTCTAAAATTTCTAATGTAGAGAAAAGATTTATTAAGCTAATAAAGGGAGAAAATTTAAATCTTAAAACAATACTAACTGAAATAAGATACTAACCAAAGAAGACTAAATAAAGATATGGTATTTTTTTAAAAAAAGTTAAATTATGGAAAAATTGATGTTAATGATTGTATATCTAAAATTGAATTAAGAGTTTCTTCTCATTTACTAAGGAAAGTGTACACTTTTAATATTAAAAAAACTAAATATTATTTTATAAACAAATCTGTCATTAACAGATTGCAAAGATTATATATTCAAAAATTCAATAACATTAATATTTTTTGTGATTACTTTATAAATAACGTTAAAAAGAAATTGAATCTATTGTAGATAACATGTATTTACATGTAGATAACATGTATTTGTATATTTTTTCATATTTTGATTATGAATTGTAATTTTCTTTATTGCATATTTTTATTATTGTTAATATATTGAATAATGTTTTGTTTGTTGCACATTTATTTTAATCTTGTGTATTGCTGTTAAAGCAAAAGTGTTGAAATGCACGTAATAAATAAGAATTGAATTATTATTATTATTATTATTATTATTATTATTATTATTATTATTATTATTATTATTATTATTAAACAAGGCAAAACTCTCCATATAGAAGTGCAACCCTGCACCACCAAAATATATGAGTGCTGAACTGAGTTCAGACCCATATGACTATATAAGCTATTGAGGTTAGATTGAAACTATTTTGTTTTCAATTTCATTCTCATAGTTTTGTAGTTAAATAGAGATAAAAGGTAGCTGCTGGAGGGTTGCATTAGATCCTAAGTTCTAGGTGCAGTGCTCTCAGATCCAAGGCTTCTCACTGATGAAGGCCACAAGCCAGAAACTAGTCTGGGGATATTGGATGAGTAGGCACTAAATAGGAATTTTATGCACAAGCCTTCTGGCATCCATTGATTACTCTGGTTGGCACAGGGTGGCATTACTGTATGGAGAGTTTTGCCTTTTTAATAACAATTATGTGCTAGTATAAGAGATAGTGATCATGTTATTATTATTATTATTATTAGTAGTATTATTATTATTATTATTATTATTCAAATAAGAACTTTATTGATGACCTAAGGGTTACATTTGCTAAAAGCCACTCGTATACATATTTTTACATTGCTAGAGAAAGGAACAAGTTAAGGTATACATAACATACTTTTTAGGATTATAAATTTTTTGGAGAGGACTGGTAGTTTATATATTTATTTGCTAATTTCTTTGGATATATCTTATATAATTACTTTGTGAGGAGGGAGTGCAGATACATATGTATACATTACGTTTGCGATACTTTCTGTAGTTTGAGTTTTCAAAAAAATCTTGTGTTATTACTGTTCAATTGCAAACATCAATATATATATATATATTTGTTGTGTTACTGAGTTTCATATGTTTTCCAGTGTTTAAGTCTTAATTTTGTTGTTACAGTCCTCTGTATTAGGGGTGGCCAACTTTTGTATTCAAAAGATCTATTTTTTATTTTTAAAATGTGTTGCGATTGACTTGTTGTCATAGGCATAGTCTAAGTGGAGGGAGGTGTGAAATACATACTATTTTTATATATCTACCTATTAAAAAAATAACAATTATTTAACGGGATAAAAACTCATGTCCGGGGGAATTAAAGGAGTAATTATTAACAATATTTATTAATTCAAATTAAATACATTAAATGAAGATTAAAAATATTATTTTCAATAATGATACGGCTTAGTGGACTTCACCTATCTAGAATTGGAAAAAAAAAATTAGAACAAAACCAAAAAACTTAAAAATCTTGACTTAATTTGTTTCACTCGTTATCTTTCAGCTCTTGCCAGATTGGCCTTGTGATTGACCAAAAATGGCTTTGCGATCGACCGGTGGATCACGATCGACTTGTTGGACACCCCTGCTCTATATCATTATTATGCAGTCAAAGACTACATTTTCTCTATTTTTTTTGTTGACATGTCACATCCTTTGGAGAAAAGGATTTAATTGATGGCATAGATTTGTGGTTATGCAGAGTCACCTTAGAGGTTTGATTGTTGTGTTATCATGACCAGGTTGCTGCAAAAATGTCTGATGTACAATTTTATTATCTCTGCTCATAATTTTGCCAGTTTGATATTCAATGTCGATGGATATCACCTTGTGTTGTTACCTAAGGTGAATGTGCATAAAGCACAAAGGTGGCTGCATGGATGGATGGGATAGAGCCATTGTAATATGAGTTGAAGATTGTCTGAAGGGTGGTGTTGGGTTGTCTATATGCTCTTGTTATGATATTGTGAATTCTGTCTAGTGCTGGAAAATGATAGAACAGATGTTGTGTTTCTTCAGCGCTGTGGCATAGAAAGCAAAAAGGATCAATAATGGTGTACAGTCTCTGGTATCTCAGAAAATATGATGTGGGCAGTGCATGAAGATTCAATCTCAACAAAAAAATCAAAATATTTTGACTCCAGCGACCATTTTTTAAACTTACAGAGTAATTGTCAATTGTTAATTGTAAGCATGTTTGAAGTGATATCTGTGCAGACATGGTTTTAATATAATTGATGATGAATGATAGTTGGTTATAGGTGGATGTGGCTTTTCTGTTGTTGTTATTTGAAGAAGGCATTGAAGCATTGGAAAGTGTTTGCCCATGTCTATTATTAGATTTGTGGCCTTCTGTAGATGGAAAGTATAAATATTATGAACTTCCAGTCCATTATGAATGGGTGGTCTGGTGAGCTGGTTTGCAGATATTGACAGTCTTTTTCTTCCATGGGAGCTTATTGCAGAGAGATTTTGTTTATAAAACCTTTAAAAAAAGTAACAATGGGTAAGTAATGGGTAATTTTTGTTGTGACTACCTGGTTAAACAGCTGGATGTTGGAATATATTGACAGATATGCTTTTGAGAGTGAAATAGTGACCCGCTCCATATCTTTTTTGAGTTTGTTCTGGATTGTAACCCTCATTGCATTTGCACTCATATAAAAATTATAAATATGCGACTTTTTTTGCATGTGTTAGTGAAGCTATAATTAAACTTAAAGTAATGTGTAATAGGTTTGCTTAGTGCTTTCGAGATTTAATGTTTGAATCTCATACTCATAGCTTTGTGAATGAAGATTGTTGTGATTTATTGTACACATATGCAAATGAGTTTGAATATTCAATTAGTCAGTCCATTGTTTAGAGAGAGCAAAGCATGCCTCTCTTCTATTAATGGCACTGAGATCATTTGCTATGTAAAAAGCTTCTTTAACTTTTCTTTTGGCATCACTCTTCTCTGTACAAATTATTTGGGCAGAACTAGGTTCGAATACATGGCTTGTAGCTGCTTGGTGGTCCCAGAATACTTTAAGTATAATTATAGCTTCACTAACACATGCGAAAAAAGTCGCATATTTATAATTACAATTTTACTAGTGAAGAGAAAAACAATTTATTACTCATATAAAAAGGAAATCCCAGAAAGGCAGGGGCAGGTGGCTTTCCCCCATATAAGCCTGTGTATTGTTTGGTGTTATAAAGGGACCAAACTGTTGTTGTTGTTATTATTATTGTTGTTATTACATTTATTATTATTATTATTATTATTATTATTATTATTATTATTATTATTATTATTATTATTATTATTATTATTATTATTATTATTATTATTATTATTATTATTATTATTATTATTATTATTATTATTATTATTATTATTATTATTATTATTATTGTTGTTGTTGTTGTTGAATGTTGTTGTTGTTGTTGTTCAATGATAAACTTTATTTATCTTAAGAAGTTACAAGAATTGTACATAGCTTGGATTGCTGTGTTTATATAGACAATCTGCAAATTGTAGGCTTTCTTATATAAAAGTTGCTTTATTGGTTTACACAAATATGTTTCCATGCTGTAGATTATTACAAGGGTTTTACATATATTAGATTGCTTTGGTTATATTGGTAATCCATAGTACTAGGTTTACATACATAAAGGTTCTTTTATTGGTTTACCCAGGACTGGAAGAAATTTTTACATGCAATGAATTAGTTACAAGAATTTTACATAGCTTCAATTGCTGTGGTTACATGAGAAACCTGTATTTGTAGGTTTATGTATGTAAAAGTTGATTTATTGATTTACACAAGATTACATGAATTGTGCATGCTCTGGATTGCTATATTTGCACATGCAAATCGGGTTTTTATTATTGTTACTATTATTATGTTTCAAAGGCAATCTTTATTAAAACTCAAAAAGAGTTACATAAGTTACATGGTAAAACATGATGTCTTAGATACAAGTTAATACATGATATTACATATGCAATAAGGATTTATAATCTTGCTTATGATAGAGAAAAATCATGTTTACAGTAATTGAATGCAGAATGATTGTTGGATAACAAGATAAATGTTTCAAATTAGGTTTACTAGACTTTTTAAGTGGAATATTGAGAAAAATACCTTAAGCACATGATAGTATGAATGAAAACATATATGGGGGGGGGGAGTTTGGAGTTGATGTTAGATTGATATACGATTGTATATAAATTGGGTATATTTGGTGCAAAAAATTATAGTTTTCATCGCTATCTTATTGTTCATGTGTTATATAAGTTGCATGTGAAAAACATAAGCTTTTAGATGCAAATTTGATAAATGAGATTTCATATGCAATGAAGGTTTACAATTTTGTGTGTCATAAAGAAAAAGTGATTTACAGTAATTTGAAGAATAATTGTTGCATAACAAGATAGATATGTCAAATTAGGTTTGCATAGTATTTTCAAAAGATTGAGATAAATACGTGAAAGCACATGGTGATATTTATTAATACATTTTGGGTAGATTGAATTAGTGTTCCATTGTGATATAGCTGTTTAGACATTGTGCTTATTTTTAGATGAGCAGTATAGGTGTCAAGGCTAAGTATTATTGTTCCTGGGTTGTGTATTTAAAGTTTATTTGAGGTAAGTTGGTGGAATGATCTTAATAAAATTCCTTGGATTGGTGGGTTAATGAGGCAGGTGTACCATGCTGCTCTCATATGATGCAGTGTTTATTACAGAGTTCATCATGGTGTAATGTTGGAGCTATGAGTACATGTGTAGTAGGCATTTGAGCTGGTTGAGATTCCAGAGAGTGGGGTGGAAGCAATATAGAGAGTGATTTGAGTTTATGACAGATATAATAATGAACCTTGGGGAAGGAGGAGTCTTAACTGATGCAAATAACCCCCATGACATGGTAATAATAGATTTTGACAAATTGTCAGCATGTCAGGAATCCACAACACAGGTAAATGGCTTACAATCTTGCGTTTTTAAGTCTAAGTTTTAAATATTATTTGCATTGGTTGTCTTGAAACATGAAATTGGCCTATTCATTAATGGTCTTAAAATATCTTTGCTTTTGCTGACATGGAAATTGTTTTTGGTGATGCCACCATAAGTTTTTTTATGAGCTAAAGTTGGAAACATGGTAGAATAGGTTTTGACACCAACCACTTGGCCATGTAATCATATAGCAGCTATTTTAATTGGTTGAAATAAAAATGTCATTTATTCAAGAAAAAGCTTTTGTAAATTCAAAATTATCTTAGAAAATAATGTGTAACGTAATTGATTGTTAATAATTGGTTCAATATATATTAAATTTACCTGAAATATTGCAGATTTTGAGTGTTTTTTTTGAAAGTTTAAATCTGGAAATTTTTGCTTGCTGCCTAGCAATACTTAATTTCCTGTAGTTAATCAAATATTTTTTCTTGCTTACACACTGATTTTTTTTTTTTGTAATTAGTATATTATCTAATTAGGTCAGTTCAGTCTTTGTGATGACTTGAAAATTATTTTTAAAAAAAACTGGTATTAAGCAAATTATTACGGTTTGAAACAGGAGCTCTTTGAATGAACATGGTGACAAGATTAAGGTCAATAAAGTAATTGTATTATCATTATTGTTATTACTATTATCATCATCATCATCATTATTATTTTTGTCATTGTTGTTGCTATTATTATTATTATTGCTGTTGTTGTTGATAATGTCATTGTTATTATTACTGTCTTCTTTGACTCAATTTATTAACCACATTTTTTTTATCATATAACTTTAAAAATATGTTAAAATAAGTGTCATATTATAACAATTTCAATAAATTCAATATAAAACTAGTTTTAAAATTTTCATGAAAGATTTCAATTCTATAATCAAAAAAACGAAATTGCTATGTGAATATTCATTTATAAAAACAGAAACAAAGGAGGTCATAGATTTGAGGAATTTTTCAAAAATAAAAACTGCATATTATACATTCTTTTTAAAAAAATAATCAAAAGAAGAAACAGACATTGAAGCATTCAAATGAAATACAAATAATCTGAATATATTTTGACTATCAAAGACTGCACATTGCTTATAATATTATCACAGAAAGTGATCATATATTAGTCAAATGTAAGATAAGTAATAATGTGAAAGTAGAAAGACAAAAGCTGTGAAGAAAAACAGTCATAACTCTTGATGTTTTTAATTTTCAAAAGTACTTCAATGAGTTTAAATTCGAACTTTCAAATTATTTTAAAATATTAACAGATTTTGAAAAGATCTCTGATTGGAATTAGAACATTAAGAATAATTTTTTTATTAAAAACTATTACTGAGGTATCTTGCACTCACCCACACACACACACACACAAACAGTAATTCACTAATAATTTTTTAACTCAGACAAGTCATTATATGAAAAAAATATATAATTAATGATTCCAACATATATAAAAATAAATATTTTCTTTATTATTGAACCCGTCCAATAATAAAAAAAAATATTTATTTTTATATAGTTGTTTTACTTCAATTGTGTTGGAATCATTATTAATAATTTGAAAACAACATTATGGACAAATTTATGTTTGACCATTGTTAAGGAAATATATATATGAAAATATTTTAAAATACACATTTAGAAAAAAATAATATAAATAATGATACCATAAAAATTAAACAGTGAAATAATAAGAAAGGTTTTAGAATATAGCAAACTTCCAAAACATAATCATCTTAGTATTGAAAACAAGATTGTTTCAGCAATAAAATAGAAAAATCTGCACTATTAGTAAAAATGAATAAGGAAATTATAAAGTATTGTAAAAACTATATAGTTGCTGAAAACTCACACAAAAACTAGGCTTTTAATTACACCAATGACTTTGAAAATTATAAATATTTACATAAAGTATTGAACATGCAGCTGTATCTATGAAGAATAGGAAAGTTTCAGAAAATGGTTATCTTATATATAAAATCCCTATTTTCTCTGTTGTCTGATTGGTGAATTATCTTTATTTGTAAGATGAGTCATGTGTCAAATTCACAACTAATTAAAAAAGTCTATTACGTTTTCCCATATCATAAAGAATATTTTACGCTGAGGAAATAATTCTGCCTTTAACTGTTTTCCATAACATTGTCAAATTCACATATAAAATACAACAGGCATATTTAAAAAATCGACATTTAGAGACTTAATTTGATCACAAGCAATTTATTCAAAGCAAGTAATTCTAAAAAGCAAAAAAAAATTGTTAAAGCAACCAATTAAAAACAAATATTACAAAAATGATGGTCTTTCAAGCTGGCTAGAAAGTAATTATGCCATTAATAAACCAAAATACAAAAACGGCCACATACATTTATCACATTTATTTATATAATATTAAAATATTTTGTTCAATTTACATTATATCTTTAAAAAAATTGTTAAAGCCATCAATTAAAAAACAATAATGTGGATTTTATAGGCCATCTACATCTGGTATCAAATATTTTTTAAAATGCTGGCAAAAACAATAGAAAAGATCTTGTTAAGATTATGCATCCAAATGCTAAAATAATAAAATTATAGCCAATGATAGAAAGAATGCAGCAGTGATACTAATATGTGAGAAATCTGAAAAATACAACATTTGTGCTAAAATAATTCCAATTTATCTTGAATAAATCTTGAACTCGTATTGAACAGAAGTACAAATTAGATTTAAAAATCATTATAGTAAAATAGATCATATACAAATATTTAATGACCAATGAATATGAGATGCTATTTTGCTTTGGATTTGTAGCTTATGAAAAGTCATTTGATTCTATGAACATTTATTGTAAAATATCTAGAAATTGACCATAAATGTGATGGATGGATAAAGAAGATTGTTCAGTATTTAAGAAACAATTAAACTTTAAAATATTTTGATAATGATTAAAAATGGCATATATATATTATAAAGCTCAAGGCTAAATGGGTTTGTAAGTAATCATTAAAAACCAGTCAACACTTAGACAATTCCAATATCAATAAGTATCAACAAATTCAAACTGTTGTTAAGGCAAACATCATTGTTGGTAACAGGAGGTTGCCTTGACAACAGATTAAATTTGTTGATTTTGTTATTGATATTGGGATTGTATAAATGTTAACTGGGTTTTAATGATATATATAATAAAAAGAACACATGATTTACATATCCTGTTACAGAATAAAGATATATCAATCAAAACTTGTCAATGGTATAGTGAAGGAAAAGATATTAGTTATAAATGGTGTTTGATAAAAAATTAATTTTCTTTAATTACTCTTTAGATAGCCCTAACAAAATAATGATCAGCAACTAGTAGCTTACTTGGATTGTTTATGGTGAAGTACATTAAAAAGTGCCATATCCAGTTTGAACCATCACATCATCAACTCCTGAATATTCGATCAATATTTGTATAGTAATGAAAAAGTCTCTGGAAGTTTATATATGTATAAGAAAATTATATAATTAAAATTTAAATAAATGGGAATAAAAATGTAAATGCTAAGTGTAAAATGAAAGTTCTAAAAGATTATTTTTAATTATCATCAACAGTATTCTGTCAAATGGACAAGTCCAGAGAATAGTCACATCACCAATTCATCCATTTTTCCATTCCATTGTCTTCATTATCCAGCCCTTCAATTCCATGTAACTCTTCCCATCTTATATCATTCAACAATGTTATTCCTTTCTGTTCTTTCTTCTTCCACTCACCATTCTCTCCAAAACATCTTTCATTAAACTATGATTTCTCCTTAATATATGTCCAATCCATTTCTCTTTCTCTCTCCGATTTCCTCAACCAGTCTTCATTTTTCCAATTTACTCTTTTCAAAACTTCATTTATTATTTTTATTCATCCAACTGATTTTTTCCATTTTCCTCCATGTCCACATCTCAAAGATTTTCAATCTGTTCCTAATTTTATTAGTCATTGTCCATGACTCGCACAATACACTAGTACTACTCATTGTTCATGTTTTACACCATATACTAGTACACTCTACACATAGCATTTAATTAATCATTTTCTTAATTCTCTCTTTAAAAGTTCATAGAATATTCACTTTCTCTTAATAAATGCCACTTTTGCTGATGCTATTCTTCTTTTAACTCCATCTTCACTTCTTTCATCATCACTCAACCAACTACCCAAATATCTAAATCCCTTTACCTGTTGAACAATGTTATCATGGATTTCAATTTGCAATCTTTTTGCATTTCTCCCTATCCATTAACACTTAGTCCTTTCAGCATTTATTTTCATTCCATATCCCATACATCCTTCTTCCAATTTATTCAACATATTTTGAAAACACCTTTTATCCTCAGCTATAAGAGTCATATCATCTGCAAATCTTATACATTTTATTATTCTACCTCCCACATTTGCTCTTCCACAGTGTAAATAATTATTTAGCATGTCTTCTAAATAAATAATAAAAAGAATAGGGTGCATATTGAATCCTTGCCTAACTATTCTTTCTACATTCATTTCATCAGTCTCATTATTCTCCAATCTAATATTTATCCACTGTCCAGTATACATATTCCAAATCAATTTTCTTCCTTGACAAAATATTCCTTTATTTTTTAAGATGGTCATAAATTTATTCTGAATTAGTGTATCAAATGCTTTTTTCCAAATTCACAAAACATACCAATTCCTTTATCTTTTTCAGTATATTTCACTGCAATTGTTCTAACAACATCAATAAAATCTCTTGTACTTTTCCCTCTCTGGTACCCTCTCTGGTACTGTTCTTCTCCAATATAATATGCTATCTTCCTATAATAACAGAAACACAGGCTTGTTATATACCTGTGTCTATATATGTAATATATAGGGTATATGAGCACAGACTTTCAGATGACCCATCACTCTCCACTCTATCTAATAACACTGGTACACTCAAGCACATATATGCTGAAAAGATAAACAATCACCAATATACGTATTTCATGCTAAACCAGCAATCATTAGTTGGTCCAGATTATCATCTCCCACACATATATACTATAAGTGCTCAGATATATATTAAGATAGACAATCTTCATACTTTAATGGACAGGCTCCAATCTACTACACACTCCAACTCTTCAACCATCCATCCAATTGAAAATCTGATGATGAAATGCTCAAAGACCACCCTGATGCCAAGATTCTTGTCACACCCATGTTGACCTAAGGTCGATCTGAACCCCACATGTACAGGACATAATCCATTTAATACATATGCAAGGATGGGCAGACATTTCTACAATGTAATAACAGAAACACATGCTTGTTATATACCTGTGTCTATATATGTAATATATAGGGTATATGAGCACAGACTTTCAGACGACCCATCAACTCTCCACTCTATCTAATAACACTGGTACACACAAGTGCATATATGCTGAAAAGATAAACAATCACCAATATATGTATTTCATGCTAAACCAGCAATCATCAGTTGGTCCAGATTATCATTTCCCACACATATATACTATAAGTGCTCAGATATATATTAACATAGACAATCTATATCTTCCTATAAATTCTTTGAGTTAAAATCCTCAATAAACATTAGAAGCTTGAGAAAACAAACTTATTGTTCTGTATTTTTACATTTAACAGCTTTCTTTTTAGAAATTTGAATCATTATAGTTCTTAAAAAATATTCAAGACAAACTCCACTGCTATATATCAGATTCCAAAGTCTATCTAGTTACTTCAAAATAATTTCTCCCATTCTTTTCAAAAAGTCTATAGATATTGCATCAAATCTAACAGCCTTACCATTTTCATTGTGCAATTGATTTTATCACTTTATCTGACCATATGTCCATATCTTTATCATCTACTTCAATATTTTCTTCATTTTCAAGTTCATAATTAATTAAATTATCTTTTCTAAATAGACACTGAAGATATTCTACCCATGGTTTTACTATATCATTGCTATCAGTTAATCTCTTTCCATTCTTATCTGCAATCTCACTTGCTATTCATGTTCTTCCAAGTGACAATTTCATATTCTATCAAATACAGATCATGTCTTTTAACCTGCTGAAGTCTTTCTATCTCTGTGCATTCTTGCTTCAACAATTTTTCTTTTGCTAAACTGTTTACCTTTGTAGCTCATTATTAATTTTTCTATATGCACTTTGCACTTCCTCAGTATTTACATTCTTCCATCTTTTCCATAATTCCATCTTTTCTAACATACTTTCAATTATTCAAGATCATTTAGTTTTCCTTATCGAATAATACCTATTTCATTTTTTTTTATTTTTAAGAATTATTCTTTAATCCTATACCAATACTTATTAGGACTATTAATATATTCCTTATCTTTAAACAATCCTTTTTATTTCATTTTTAGATATTAAACAAAATTTTCCTTTTTCCATTTCTTTCAATTTATCCAAGTCCTATCTTACATATCTTTTTTCTCTTTTAATTCTTTTTAAACTCTAACATTAATTTAGCCATAACCAAAACATGATCTGAGTTTTTATCAGCAATAAACAAAGCATGTGAACCCTTAATAGCATTCTTGTATCTATCCTTGGAGTTTTCCATGTATACAATATTCTTATATGATTTTAAAGTGAGTGTTTGCAATCACAAACACATTCTCCTTACAAAATTGTGCAAGCTGACTACCTATTTAGTTCTTTTTTTCCAATATCATAATTTCCAATAATTTTCTCTATCTTACCTTTTTCCACAACAGCATTTCAATGATCCAATAGCAATGTACGTGCTTTTTATACTATATATTAAATTTCCTCATCTTCTCATATTTTTCATTATTTTCAATATCATGATTAGTAGTCACCATATATACTTGTATGATTACCAAATCCCTAGAACATGCATTTATCTCATTATCAGACTATCATCAATACAATCAATCTTTGTTACACTATTCCAAATTATCTTCCCAATAACAATGCCAACTCCATTCATTGATCTGTCACCACTTGAATAAAATAACTTAATACCCTGACTGCTTATTTCTCCTCATCCTTCCCATCTCACATTTTTTAATCCTATAACTTCAATATTATTTATATATAACTCTCTCTTCAAATTTTCCAATATTGCAGCTCTTCTCAATGATCTAACATTCCACATGCCAATTCTCAATGTATCTTCTCTCAATGAATGAAGTTTAAGAGAATTATTTAGATGTATGACATGAGTAGCCTCATGTCTACTCCTGTCAGGCAAGAGACCAAAGTCATTCGTGGCTAAGATCTCAACACCAAACATAATGATTCCTATAGAACTATCCGTAATAAAATAAGGGAATTATAAGGCAATGTGGTTCCCATTACCTTTTTTCCCCAACAATAGCCTACATAATAGGCTTGAGGTGCTAGCTGAATCTCATAAAAAGAATATCCATCTGCAGCTTTCTTCTTACCCTTGTCCCTATAGTGATCATCTGCTGACTTAGAAGAATGTTGTTGCTGAGGCAGTCAGTACTCATCATTATAAATTACCATCATAGGAATTGTGGAGTTTTTATTAAAAAAAAGCATGCCCTTGTCTCCTTCACCACTTTCTGATAATGAATGTTGTCCATTGTCAGAGACTGCTTATTTACATTACTTTGCTTATTTGCAACTAACCTTCATATCTTAAGGCTATTTCTCTAACTCTAACTTGGAATTGATCTGGATGTCATGAGACCCATGCCCTGCCATCCAATCCAAACCACTATTTTTAGTAGCCAAAAAATAAAACATGATAAAACAAAATTATAAAAGATATAGCAAATAATAATACATTAACCCCCCCCTCACAAATTAAAGCAATAAAATGTGAAGTGGATAGAGTTTAAAAGACATTTGATTTAAAATATTTGTAACTAAATATGTTTACATTATATTAAAAAAAACTAAAAATCATCATCATTATCAATCAACAACAGGATGAAGGTCTCTCCAAGTTTACTCAATTTTCTCTGATCTCTAGCTTCTCTTCTCCACATAACTCTCACACAGTTCCTTATTTCATCCATCCATCTCACATATGATCTTTTTCTAATTCTTTTACAATCTCTTGGAATCCCATTTAAGATTTCAAATGTCCATCTATTATCATATCTTCTAGTAATATGTCCAGCCCATCTGTATTTGATGCTGGATAGCACTTTTCTCCAATAATAATACTTAATTGTGGATACAGAATGGTTGTTCAGAGTAGAATATGATCAAGGGTAGCATAATTGACTAGGCAGCTTATTTCTTGAATGATGGCATGGCAGGTAAGCAGGCTGAATTCATTATGATAGCAATAACATAGGCACAGGTACACTGGTTAGCAGATTTACATTGGGCAGCAGTTCACCAACTCCATCAGGATTTCAAACTCATGCTCTTCTGGGATGTTCAGTCTCTTCTTTCAATGATGTCAGTAACACGTGCTTGTTCTCTTCCAAGTATTTTATTATCAATTCCTTTTTGTTACACCTAACATGCATCTCTCCATACTTCTTTGAGTGGTTTGAAGCTTCTATATTGCTCTTCTATTAAGTGTCCAAGTCTCATATCCATCAGTACAACTGGTAAAACACAACTGTCAAATATCTTCATTTTTAAATGCATAGGCAAATTTTCATTTAATATTAAGTTATTTCTGCCAAAAGTATTCCAACCAAGTTTAATTCTATGATTAATTTCATCCATTATGTTTCCATCTGTTGTAATAATCTAACCAAGGTATTTGTAGTTGTTAACTTCTAACTCATTATCATCAATATTTATTTTTTTTTTTTGAAAAAATCTGTTGTCTTTTTAATATTTTTATTTAGTTGTACTTTCTTACTTTCATCTGATAGCTCTTGCAACATTTCCTGAAGCTCTGAACCATTATTTTCAAAAACAATTATATTATCTGCAAAATCTAAATGATTTAGATGATCTCCTGTTACTTTTATTTTTTTAGCTCCTCATTTTAATCAATAAAATACTTCTTGCAGCACAGCTGTAAAAAAGTTTTAGAGATATGGAGTCTTTGTTGTACACCCTTCTCAATGTTAATTTTTCTAGTATATTTATATAATCTAATTGTTGCTGTTGCATTTTTACTAATATTCTTCAGAATATGACAATATCATGGGTCTATTACTTGATGATACAATTCTTTAATCATTGAGGAAATGATTATAGAAACAAATGTCTTTTTATAAACTATAAATCCAAAGCATAATGGCAACTCATATTCATTGGTTCTTTCTATAACTTCTTTCAATATTTGGTTATGATCCACTGTAATAAAACCACTTTAAAATCCAGCTTGTTCTTTTGGTTGGTTAAAATCCAAAGTTCTCTGTAGATGAGTTGTAATTGTATTGGTAAAAATTTTGTTTAAAACTGATAAAAGACTGATAGGTATGTAGTTTATAATATATTTCTTATATTTTTTTAAATATTAATACTGCATTTTTCCAATCATCTGGTATATTTTTATCATTTAGACATTTGGCATATAACTTTGCCAAAATGTTTCCTATTTCTTCACTTGCTTCCTTTATGATATTGATTATAATTCCATCAATACCTGGAGCTTTTCCCTTTTTCATAATTTTAATTGAATATCTCACTTTTTCATTTAAAATCCTGGGCAATTCAGAAAATATAATAGATACAGGAGGTACTTGTTCTTTATTACTATATAATTTTTGATAAAATTCTTCTACACATTTCATGATGTCATCTCTTTTTTAATAATAGTTCCATCCTTTTTTTATTATTGCAGAAATAAGTTTCCTAGCAATACCAAAATTTTGTTTTACACTCTTGAGACTTATTATTTCTATAACTTTCCTTATTACTTCACAATTATACTTTCTTATATCATTATCAACTCTTTTTTACACAATTTCACAAAATTCAATATTCAATTCTTTTTTTTTTTTAAAAAAAAAAAACACCAAAAACTTTATTAAGGCTTGTGGTTACATCAGTGAATCATAAACATGATTAACACAAGGTTTGATCATATGGGCAAGATGTAGTAACAGTCTGGAGAGCATTCTCTGTCCAAGGTTAGCAGCCAGTGGGTAATATAAAAAGGCTCTTTGTTGATGCATGAATGTCAGGAGGAGCCAGTGCCTTCTCTCTCTCTCTCTCTCATTCTCCTGATAATATTTAAAAGTAAATTAGTAGGGTTTTCTATTGATTGATCAAATGCCAGTTTACATCTCATCAACCCAATACTATACAAAAGGAATGTTGTAATCCTTATTGAGGGAAAGAAGCCTCTCCCTATACTTTCTGTATAGGTATACATCCAGTGACTATTGGCTTTAGAAATGGATGTGCTAAAGTTACTGAGAATTTGCAGTCTTTCACATTAAAATAAGGCATGAATTGTGGTCTCTTCAACTTTAAAGCAAAGCTGACAGTTGGGCTCTATGTTAGAGTATATTCTTCTATAGGCAAGAAAGTGATTAGTAGGGATGGCTTCTATATTTAATTTGATAATAAAATCAAGGAACTTGGGTTCAAAATTCTTAATGCATCATTTTTATATATTTTCATATTACTACTTTACTTCATAAATGCTCTAGTCTCAATCGAAATTGTATTGGTTTATTGCTGCTTTTTTCTATTATCTAACTTTATTACAGTTTTTATAAGTTTATCAGTTATTTTCCTATTGATTTCATTCAAATCTGAATCATGTTCAAAATATGATAGTTGAAAATGATTTGAAAGTTCTAACTATTTCTCCTCACTTCAGACATGAACTTAATGTGTATAAAGCACAGTCTATTCTATTAATAACTCACTCAATAATAAACATTTGAAATTCCTTGATATATTTATTAAATTTTTAGTCAATGATTAAATAAAAAAAAATGGTTTCAAAGTGATAGAAGTAAAGTCATATTAAAAATAAAATTATTAACAATAAACTTATTTTACAAAAGTCTGTGACAAATGGTTTTACAAGAGAATTATATATAAAAATAATGTTATTATATTGAAAGATATAAGAAATCAGAGTATTGAAAAGCAATTCAAATAGTTCCAAGACTTTAATTTCTGCTCAAGTCTTTGTTTACATTAACTGGTTGAATATTTTAGAACATGCCATTAGAATGCATTGGTGGTCGAGAGGTCAGCGACAGCCGCTTTACAAGCAGTTGTCCAGGGTTAGTGGGTTCACTTCCCAGCTGATGCTATGACACATGAGGAAAAAAATATTGATTACTGCATCTATAATTGCTTTCTCTTCAGGTATCATGCTGTGTATCTTATTATCTGATAATTGAATATTTTTCACATCCTAGGTTTGAAGGATATGATTCATTCTTTTTATTTAAATGCCAGTTAGATAAAATGCATGACTTGATATATGGAATTTATTTTAATATATATTATACCAGTCTGCACCTAATATTCTATATCAGACAGCACCACTAAACCTCTAGCCTATAAAATTTATAATTTGCTGATGAGGATATCGACTACCAGTTCCTACCACAGTTATTCCATCATATATATAACTATTACTGACGCTAGATCAGGCAGAGTAGAGATTCTTGGCAAAATGAACAATTGGCAGGGCAACCAACTGTAAACAAAATCTAGCAACTAACAACATTTATTAATAATTAAATAACAAGCATACATCCGTGGTAAAGTTTAAACACTGAACTTATATTAAACACTTAGTTTAACTGATCATTAAGCCTTTTAAAATAAGTATGCAACGTATTTGACAGATGATAGTTTATATCAGGGATTGGCAACCTTTTAGTGGTGTCATACTGAACCTATGTTACAAAATTATTCCGTGTGCCGACATGATTGTACCAATCTTATTTATAGTATCAAAATTAATCTGGTTATAATGGACTTCAAAATTATATACTTTTGAAGCCCATTATACCAGATCTTATATATTATTGGTTACTCAATATTTTTTAAAATGCATAGGATATGTGTGAAAAGTATGTTTTGTTAAATTATATTGCATTCGGAAGACATGCTTAAAATTTTCTTTGGCATGGAGAAAATTCGTCTCATTGTTTAATTTAAAAAGCTGATTAATGAACTCGAACAAAAAATTGGTTTAAAGAAACTAATTTTGATAATATAAAAAATTAACTCGAAATTGGAAAATTTTCATAAATTCTTTTTTTCTTTAAAACTGTACATTTGGAATTTTTCTCTACGTGAAATTTGTTTTGATTACATAGTAGACATTTAAAAGAAAAAAAACCCAATAATTTTAAACTTATTTGAGATCGTGAATGATATTATCAAGTCTAAACTATTTGTGGACTTTGTTCACGCATTAACCCGACTTTTACTAATTATAAACTTTGTTTTTCAAATAAATGCAACAAAACTTAAAATGTATTATTATATAATTATGGATAGAAGTTTTTCTTAAATGAATTAATCGAAATAATATTCTGTCTAAATATAAATTTACTCTAAACATGCAGTTACGTACAAGAGTATCAAAGGTCAATCGATTGTCAAAAAAAAAAAAAATCCAAGCAAAATTAATCCCCCCTGGGAAAAAATATTTTCATCCCACTTAGCTCTTTTACTGAAAATAGCGAAGATCGAATATACATTTATTTTACAAAATAATTAATAAATTAAACTGAATCTTGGTTTCCATTTACATGCGAGTCGTATATATAACGTGTACATTAACATTTTTTTTATTTCAATTAAATCAGAGCGCCATTGATAATCGTTCTGTACGCCACCCTTAGCATGCATGCCATAGGTTGCTGACTCCTGGGTTTATATTATACTGCCCCTCATGTTAATTTTAGTTTCATTAATAATTACTGAATTTTACAGATTCTTGACAATTTATAGATGTGTGCCCATAGATATTTGCTATATAACCCATAATCCAAAATTGGCATGTTCCATTACTATACAGGTTCATACATTCTGATATTTCTAAACAAAGCTCATATGCAGTGCACTAAATCCTAACCATGAAAAGAAACATATAGAAAACAATAGTCAGTAGGTTTATAAATAACCTATGTTGATTAAAGAACAAAAAATATATGAAAGCATAGGAAGGAGAAGCACTTTATCCAAAGTGAAATCAATAACCACCAATTTCAAGTGATGATTAAATCACAAGCCAAACACATAACAAGAACATATAGAAATGAGTATGGACAGAAAGATTGCTGTATCCAATGCAGAGAAAAATACTTCAATCTGTGTATGTATACAGCGGTAACCACAAGAATAAATCAAAGAGTCTATCATATAAATAATACTCTGTATGATACCTAACAGATCATTTTATACATGCATGCACACACAAGCATAACTATCTTTTTACTTTCAGATGTGTATGATATAAATAAATAAAAAACTGCCAATAATTTAAACAGTTCAATACATTATGTAAAAATTATATACCCATTTTTATAGAAATCATGTAATGACAGGTTCAAAAGTTCCAAGGTATTATTATTTATCAAAAACTAGTTACCAAAAAAACAATCAATTGTCTAAAATGATCATGAAAGTGGGAGAATCTTTTCAAATCTTTTCAAATGTTTTGAAGGAAAGAAAAAATATATTTAAAATATGATAAATTAACTAGTTGAGATTAATTAACCTATAGGCTGTCAGTCACTATAGGGTTTTAAATAGCAACCTTACTACTACTACTAATAAAAATATAATAATAATTGACAGACATATAAGAACAAAATATATAAATCGATAGAAATAGAAAAAAAAAGTACACCCTTTTGTATATATCATTGGCTTATTGGTAATATCTTAATAATAGTTTATCCAAAAAGTTTTTACCTTCAGTCCAGAGAGAAGTGACTAAAAGTACTATTACTTTTAGGAAAGATGGAGTATATAAATGTGTATATACACCAACATTTCAATATCAGTTTTCCCATCTGCTTTCCTGTTTTATTGATCGGATATTGTGGTTTCCTATGAAACTACTTCATCAGCAAGAAGAAGTGTATTGTTTTGCTGGTCTCTTAGATCATAATAGTTGGCTGGTGATGTTGGTTAGTTAACAGGAAAGATTAACATATGATGGCTACATGTTTATGACCTAGAGTGGAGTTTTTTCTGGTGCTTTAGAAGCACACAGTGTTAAGCAAGGTCATTGAAAAAAGTTCTCAGTTTGTCATTTAGCCAGGTACATGTAAAATACAGTAAAATCACTGTTGAAGTTAAACTGGAACAAAATGCAGAGTAGAAAAACAGAAGAGTGAGGATGCATGAATAAGCAGAATTAATAGTGATTCAGGAATGAATAAGTAGAATAAAATATAATGTTCAGCTGTTCTTTTTATAGACCAATATTTAATTGTTTAGCCCACTTAAGAATTTCTACTAATTACAAAGCCAGTGATTACATTTTTGAACCCAGATAAGCCAGCAATTTTTAATTAAGGAATTCACCAAATTTGTAATTACATCAATTGGAAATTTTATAGATAACAAATATAAAATCGGAACAATATTTAATGAAGAAAAAAAAAAACATTTTGTTAAAAGACTTAATTAATAAAATAATGGATTAATAATCAATAAAGAGTTTTAAGATTAGGCATTGTTCCTGAAATATAAAAAAAAAATCTTTTACAAATTGATGACAAATTTGCTATAAAATACACATTTTTTTTTTACATTTAAATAAACTGACTCAAAATTACAAACATTTTTTCTCTATTTTCGTGGGCAAGTATATATATAATACAGCATTTAAAAAAACACAAATTTAAAAATGAAATTTAGTTTCTTTTTGCCCAGCATACAACTTTGCATGTAAATTAAATATCGAGATGGCAAAGCTACATCTTAATATATATACATGTATGAAAAATATTAATAGTTAATAATAAGAGTATGTTTTATTTCTCATCTTCATTTCCCCATGAGGAGAAATAGTGAAGCTTATTAATGACATGGTATATGCAATGGTATGTGTGTATATATTAAAACTTAAAGAAAAATAAATGAATACAGACAAAACTTACATATATAAGTATTTAAATAAAACCTGAAATGATTTTAATGTTAATTAAATAATATTTCTTGATATTTTAAAATATTATAAATTAATTTTAATTTTATAAAAAGCCTCAGTTACAAATAAAGTATTATTTGATCTGTCCAGATTTTAATTAAAATGTAAACGAATTTGGAATATAGAAACTAATTTTGACTATATTTTTGGTTTTCATTTCAAAAACAAACTTTATTCGCACTCAAAGAAAAATATATTAGATTGATCGTATGCACGGTCTCATTAGACAACTAACAAGTGGTAGATCAGAGATACAAACAGTAATTGAATAAAGGAATTATACATATAAACAAGGAGGTGAGAAGGTTTATATTAAGTATAGCAGGATTCACATAAATGTTAGCACTCAATTACATTATACTAGATCTGATAAAACACTGTTGATTAACGGAAAACAAATTATAAGAGGTTTATAAAATGAAAATAATACAAGTGTGAATTTACCTTCTAATAGGTTGTTAAATAAGGTTTTGGATATGTGGAAATGTTTAGTCATTCTGATCATACGGTAGTATGTTAAACAATAGGGCGAAAAGTAAGTCAACGTGTATAAGTTTAAAAAAATATTGTTCTTATAATTTTAAGTTTATTAATTTAAAAAAAAGAAAGACTTATTTTAATTCTGTCGACTGCATCAAATTATTAGCTGTATTTGACTACACTATCTTTAATCTAGATATAATGCATTAACTAATAGAAATATAGAATTGTCAAGCATTGGTGGTCGAGAGGTCAGCGACAGCTGCTTATACAGGCAGTTGTCCCGGGTTAGTGGGTTCGCTTCCCGGCTGATGCTATGACACATGGGGGAAAAAAATAGAAATATAGAATTATAACTCTTCGTCATAACAAAGACTCAGTTAATATATATATAACAATTTATTAAGCATTTAAATTTAACAATAACAGCTTATTAAATTTGGTTTTTTTTCTCATCTATTTGTAGTTCTCAGTATACTATGATTAATTTTTCTTAATTAAAATCAATTTTTAAACCTCTTCCATTATAGATTAATTACATATTTTTAACTAACAAAAATAATTTATTTATGAATAAATTACATTTTTATAAATTACGAAATAACTACTTATATATGTCAAATATTATATACTTAACACTATTTATATAGTATTTTTATTAATCCTTCTGTCTATTGACAAGATAAAGACACAAATGTATAACAAAGCATATTATAACTCTCAGCAACTTTGTCACAACACTTAACCATATACCCACTCAAACTCAAACATATATATAATTTGATTGAAAAAAAGACTTATCAACTTTAAGCGAATAAAAATTATCTTTAAAAACCACATTATTATTGTAAATGGGAAAAAAAATTCAACAAACAGATTTACAAATAGAAAGTAAAGCTTGTTATGTAAAGAAGATTATAAAATTCAATATAGTAATTACACTCTAAATAAGAGAATAGGAGGGAGGTGTTATTTTATTCTAAGCATACAAAAGCAATAAATAATTAAGTATCAAAATTATATTGATGAGTTTTAGAGTAATTTCACTTTTTTATTTGTAATTTTCGTATTTTTTTTTCTTTTTTGCTTCTTGTCAGTTATAGATGATAGATTAAATGTCAGGTTCTGTTCAGAAAGAAGGATTTAACTACCCATATCAAAGAAATGAGTTTTTTTTTTCTTTTTTAAAAGGAACTTGAAAAATGTAAAAGAGTCTGTCGGAGTGTATTTTATTTGTGAAAGACGTGATTCTACATTGCGCTCAATCTATACTACAAGCTCAATACTTATGTCAAAAAGAATAAGCTGGCCTTTTTCAATGTTAAAATTACTTAATGGATTAAACAAAGACAGCATCTGACGAACGTAGCACGCGATAAAAACACCCGTCATCTGTTTTCAGGCCGACTTTTTAATCTTTAACGTCAACATAAGATTTAAAGTATATTATAGAGCTCCAAATTGAATTTACCTTTTGTATAAAATTTACAAAGTACTCTTATTTTTAATAAGTATTTTCAAATGATATAAGTAGTAACAAAACAAAAACGTTACTATTATATACGATATTCCAATTTTTAAGCAGAATGTATTTTAATCTTATGGCTAATAACAATCAAACACGTGAACGAATTTACAATATTATATATAAGGTAATAAAGTATTAAATTACTTAAAGTAAAACTAACTTTCAAATTAATTTATTTTTAAGACTTTTTTCCTCTCTATTTATTAAACTGACATACACAATATATGACTTTTTTAAATATCGATAATAATAATAATCGAATAACTTGTTGTTCGAGAAGTCATATGACGTACGAGCACCGGAAATAGAATTGAGATGAATGGATGTATCTTTAGTTCTTGAATCCGCCCGTTAACTACAATATTTAAACTTATACGGGCTGTTCCAAAAATATCGAAGAAGTTTGAAAATTTTTTAATCGTTTTGAATAGTATTTATTTTATTTAAAAATAAATCATCATTATTTTTTATATGTTATTTTATTACAAATAATTTTTATAATTAATTTTCATGATATAAATTACAAGAATCTGTAATAAATGAAACAAAAATTAATGTTTGAAGTTGTAACAACATAAAACTTTTTAATGTTCAAGTTGTATTTATATATTGGGCTATTTCCATTATCTAGTGTGAGTATTGAATGAATTTTGAAAAATTTAACTTTATTTAAATATTCCAATTACACTTTCAATTGTTATGTTAGTAATAGCACACAAGTTAGTATATGCACAACGTTTTGAGAGATATTATTCTCCCCTCCTCTTCAGGTGTTTCTGGCCTGACCAGTGACAGTCCTAGCATGGGAGATGAACCTGGATCCTTAGATTGTGAGTATTGAATTTTAAGGTAACACTCTGACCAACTGATCCATCCTGCCAAAGCCAACAGCCAGTAGAAATTTCATATACTTATCTATGAGGTTCTTCCTGATTTCTCCACTTTTTCCTAAGAGCAAAGCTGATTAGTGGTTTTCATACTTAGGAAAAAGTGGAGAAATGAGGAGGAACCTCATAGATAATTTGAAATTTCTACTGACTGTTGCCTTTGGCAGAATGACTCAATCGGTTAGAGCACTATATTAAAATTCAATACTCAAGAATCTAATGGTCCATCCCATGCTAGTACGGTCACTGGTCAGGCCAGAAATGCATAAAAAAGAGGGATAATAATACCTCTCTAAACATTGTGCATATACTAACCTGTGTGCTATTAGTAACAGTTAAACATAATTTGAAAATGTAAATAAAGTTGCATTTTTCAAAAGACATTCAATACTTAATATTAGATGATGGAAATAGTCCAATATATAAATACAACTGAAACACCATCTTCACAAACCTTTAGGAAATTTTTTAATGTACACTTTGTAAAAAAAACTAATTGAAGAAGTAGACTAAGTGATTATTAAGCATTTGCGAAGATTGAAAACATATATAGTTATTTATATTGAAAAGTTTTTATATTGAAATAAAGTATATCCAAGAATTGAATTTATATTACAAGTGAGGTAGAACTTTAATTTTTTCAAGATTCTAAAAAGCGTTTAAGATTTATGAATCAGATTGTTTTCCATAGTCATTTATGCTATTCATTAAATATTGATTAGGGACAGAATGTTTAGAGAATGAATCAAAAATAGAAATCCAATTAAAGCCTCACTACTCAAAAATTGGAAAGCCTAGTAAATAATATATTTTGTTTTTGTTTCTCTATGGAGTGCTACTTAAGATGCATTTGTTTAGAATAGATTATCTAAAGCCTGTTTAATTACAATAAATAGGCATACAGTATGTGTGTTTGTATATAAACATAATTTTGTCAATGAATGACATTTTATTAATATCTTTAATGAATAAAGACATTTTCAAAATGCATTTTGGTGTAACTAACTTTTATAACTGGCTCATGATACGCACTTCTCAAATTGTATTGTCATAGTTCAAGTAATAACTGCTACAGTTCCTGAATATTGAATACCTCAGTGAAAATTACTAACTTTAGACAAATACATTAGCATTATAAATAATCATTTATTTGATTACAGATTTTTGTGCTAATATCATCTCAGGGTATCAACTTTAAATTACATTAAAAATCTATATATTTAAACTTTAAATTAAATTGAATATTAAACATTAACAAATTTAATAATTTCATGCTTAAAAAGTAATTGTTTGATGTTTAGATAAAATAATAGAATCAAGTTGGTATCCAAAAATGTTGTTATTTTGCAGTTGAAGCTTGCAACTTAAAGTGATATCAAATTAGAGATATGTATATATATTTAAAAACAATACCCTTGGATTATTGGGAATTTAATACAAGCATAGATTTCGTGAAATAAATTAATTCAGTCAAAATACATTGTGGAGATTATTTGCCTCATTTAATGTGTTTTTTTTTTATTTGTTTAAATCGTAGTCAAAATACAACTTCTTAATATTTATATAGAAATGATTGTTTATTCAACATTATCTTCCTCTTTTCTAAGCATTTGTGAAGTGTTTTTCCCATCAGTGTTCAATATGCAGATGGATTGATTTCAAGGCACATAACATAATGTGTGTGTCTATATATATATATATTTAAAGCTTGAAGGAAAAGGAAAAATAAATGCAGACAAAATTTATTTAAATATTTAAAGTGTATCAGTGTTATTAGATAGAGTGGAGAATGGTGGGTCATGTGAAAGTCTGTGCTCATATACCCTAGATATTAAATATTTAAAATAAAGACTGAAATATTCATTGATTAAGTAATAATATTTTAGTACCTATTTAGTTTGTGCTCATAGCCATTTTGAAATCTAAGGACCAGCCAAAACCACAGCTGATACATCTAATGATAAATGATATAAATATTGAATAAAAGTACTTTAAATTCATATGTTAGAAATTATAAGCTAGTAAAAATAATATGCTTTATTTCATTTGGGCATATAGTATAATCTTTTATTATTTGGAAATTATAAGCGTGTTTTGTTCAGATTTCTGCAACTTTTAACCAATGTGTAGTACAGGCCAAACCTTCCTTTCCCCTCCCTGCAAATTTTGGTGCTTTGGGTTGTCATATTCCAAATATTTTATGAATATAAATATATAAAAAAAATCCTAATAAAATTAAGCATATTATTTTTATTAGTTTATAAGTTCTAAAATATGAATTGAAAGTACTTTTATTCAATATTTATGACATTTATCAGTTGGATGTGTCAGCGGTGGTTTTTGATTTCAAAATGGCCATGAGTGCAAACTAAATCAGCACCAATATTTCTTTATATTCTTGAAGTACTACAAACTATTTAAAATTAAATATAAAAAAGGTATTTTACTTGACTTATTTTTGACTTTGAACAATGAATAAACATTTTTAATGTAACACAAAAAGAAAACTAGTTTTGTTTAAACTGTCTACTTTTTAAAAAAAAAATACAGGTAATTTATAAGAATTGATTCTAATATGTTTTACTCAAAAGTTAAAAAAATATATTTTTATTTAAAAACTTTTTGTTTTTGATGTGTAATTTAAAAAACAATACACTTATAATTTTGTTTTTAATTAATTAAGAAGAAAAAAATTTAAATCCTATTTATAAATTCCATTCTTTGTACTATAAAAAGTATGTTTAATTTGATGGAAAAATTAACAAGTTTCAAAAGAAGATTAGCTGATGTTCACATTGATCAACTTCAAAGTTCCAGGAAGGTGTAGTTAGATAACTTCTGTGTGAGATCTCATAGGTCAGTAAGTTTATTGTAGACATTGCTTCTATACCTGAAGTTCAGAGATTAAGGAAACTAAACTGTATTAAGGATCACCATCATTTATTTTACATATTTGTTAACCATGATATGCAATCTATATGAAAAGCCAGCATTATCTTGAGAGATTTCATTAATATAGCAAAGCACTGATGTTTTCACATAAGTATAAAACACAAGAGGTAAAAATTGATTAGTAAATAAAATATATATATATTAGTATTGCCATAATTTTAAACAGTAATTTTGATGTTAATGAAAATCTATTTCTGTATTTTGCTCAAATGAAAGAGTATTTAACCTGTATTGCACTAATTTACTTTAAAAACAAATAAATTTTGAATGGATTGAATAAAAGTCAGTTTATGAAAAAAAAAAATGTTCTTCAAGAAAATAAAAAGTGATTGATCAATGAAATTCCCAACCAAGTTAAAACGTTCCAAGTGATAGAAAATCGTCAGTCATGACAAATTGATTTTAAAGTTAGAAAAATATAATGAAATTAGTAAATGTGTTTTTTTATGTAAATGACAAGTGAGGTTCAAAAATAATTTGGCTTATAGGATAAATAATATTTAATATATAAAGCACAAACAGTATTTGAAATTAAACTGAGAGACTGCAAACCTCTTGCGCTTATTAGCCAATCAAGTATTATTAATAGCGATCAAGGGCATCCACCCACCTCTTTACTTGTCTTTCTATATATCCAAGCCAGTCTGAAGTATTTAGATTTGAAAGCATGAATCTTTCAAACATATTCACATTTAACTCACTGAGTTTAAATTACAAACATACAGCGTGAAATCAGACGATTCACTACGCAGTAGTTTTTAGATGTTATAATAAGCACGAGAGGTTTGCAGTCTCTCATTTTAATTTCAAATACTATTTGCACTTTATATATTAAATATTATTTACATATGTTACTGCAAGTTATAACATCTAAAAACTACTGCGTAGTAAATCGTAGGATTTCACACTGTATGTTTGTAATTTAAACTCAGTGAGTTAAATGTGAATATGTTTGAAAGTTTCACGCTTTCAAATCTAAATACTTCAGACTGGCTTGGATACATAGAAAGACAAGTAAAGAAGAGGGTGGACACTCTCTTCTTGTTAAATTCTCTGTCTTGTATTTACGATTTGATCGCTATTAATAACACCTGATTGGCTAATAAGCACAAGAGGTTTGCAGTCTCTCAGTTTAATTTCAAATACTGTTTGCGCTTTATATATTAAATATTATTTACATACGTTACTGCAAGTTATAACATCTAAAAACTACTGCATAGTAAATCGTAGGATTTCATGCTGTATGTTTGTAATTTAAACTCAGTGAGTTAAATGTGAATATGTTTGAAAGATTCACGCTTTCAAATCTAAATACTTTAGACTGGCTTGGTTATATAGAAAGACAAGTAAAGAGGAGGGTGGATGCCCTCTTCTTGTTAAATTCTGTCTTGTATTTACGATTTGATCGCTATTAATAACATCTGATTGGCTAATAAGCGCAAGAGGTTTGCAGTCTCTCAGTTTAATTTCAAATACTGTTTGTGCTTTATATATTAAATATTATTTACATATGTTACTGCAAGTTATAACATCTAAAAACTACTGCATAGTAAATCGTAGGATTTCATGCTGTATGTTTGTAATTTAAACTCAGTGAGTTAAATGTGAATATGTTTGAAAGATTCACGCTTTCAAATCTAAATACTTTAGACTGGCTTGGTTATATAGAAAGACAAGTAAAGAGGAGGGTGGATGCCCTCTTCTTGTTAAATTCTGTCTTGTATTTACGATTTGATCGCTATTAATAACATCTGATTGGCTAATAAGTGCGAGAGGTTTGCAGTCTCTCAGTTTAATTTATAGGATAAAGAAAATTAATAATTAATTATTGAAATATTATTTTATATACAATCAGAAAATAATAAATTCTTACAACAGCTGTATAATGACAAAAAAATCAAGTCAGATGTCACATGATTTAACTTAATAAGCTTGTATTTACAAATGTTATATATAGAGCTCACAAAATAATCTCTTAACAAGCTTTGAGAATGTCCTCAACCCCAGACCAGTTTCTGCTTCTGGTGTCATCAATGAGGTGCCAGTATATTCAAGCATTAGATTAAAAATACCAGGACAAGCCCAGCACTTTATCTAATGTATAACTATTGAGTAGAAAATCTTAATTGTCAGACATCCATATGTCTTCCAATCCAGCTATCTAACTCAAATAACCATATGGGACTGAACTAAGTTCAGTATTTTTAATCTAATGCTTGAATATCCTGGCATCTCACTGATGAACACCAGAAGCAGAAACCAGTCTGGGGGTGAGGATATTCTCAAAACTTGTTAAGAGCTTATTTTGCGAGCTCTATATATATAACATTTGTAAATACAAGCTTATTAAGTTAAGTCATGTGACATCTGACTTGATTTTTTTATCATTTTATTTTTTGCTATTAATGATTTGGTGATTTTATATTGCTAAAGCTATTAATATGTGGTGTATCTGAATTTAGTTTACTCCCATATGGCTATTTGAGTTGGATAGCTGGATTGGAAGACATATGGATGCCTGACAATTTCAGATTTTCTACTCAATAGTTATACATTAGATAAAGTTTTGGGCTTGTCCTAGTATTTTTAATCTAATGCTTGAATATCCTGGCATCTATATCCAGGCCACTAGTAAGATATATACTTTCTTGACCAAAACAGGATTGAAAAATCAGTGTGGAAACACTTTATAGGTTTTTTAAAAAATATCAACAAATATTATGCAAGATAAATAATATACTTATATAATACTAATAAGACATATATTGGGACTAAGAAATAAATACGCTCATCACCTATAATACATTTTAAGTTTAAAATTATAGTGGAGCTACTAATGACTTATAAGATAAACATGCCTTTAGATATTTGCAATATACTAAAATACACTTTAACATTGAAATTCTATGGCAAAGTGGATAATAAAAATATGAATTAGAAAATACAAATAGGTACCCGATAATTAAGTGCAGGCAGTGCCAATAAATAAGAAAGCTTCACTTTCACTTATGGAGGGGATAAATATATATAAAAAGCAATATAATATTCACCTAAAATTGGCCTAAAGGAATACTATTAACAGTATAAGGCATTGTCATAATAATAATAATGAATGAATGAATGAATAAGTAATTAAACATCTTGCATGCACCTACAAAGGCATAAAACACATCCATTTGGTCTAATACTATGTGTACCCCAACAAAACTGTCATTGCATAACGGTAACATTAAAATTTTATAAGCTATCTAAAATTCATAAGCACACACTGACATCCGTGACTATTTCATTTAAATACTTATATTCAATATATAAAAAGGCTGTTATACCTTGAGTACAATCATTTATTTAAGCTTAAACAGTAATTCAGCAAACTCCAGAATAATAGCAAAAATTAACTCATAAAATAAATCTTTTACCATATATCTCATTCAATTCTATTTCTTGGACACTACCATTATAAACATATTTATAATATTGTAAATAAAATACACCAAGATAAGAGATTAAAGTTTTCCCTTTATAAGGAAAATTAACTCTTTTTATTCAAGTCCTTTTGTTATCTTCTTAATGTGATACAGCAATATATAGTCTTCCATTAAGGCATGGAAAGCATATATATGATTTATAGTAGAAAGTCTTTGAGAAAATGTTCTTAATTAAATTTAACAAATTTAAAGGTGAAAAGATTTGATAATATATACTTTAAGTAATACATGGTTCCTTTGTAACACGTTTCTAATTGTAATATGAATTGGAGGGAAAATGAACAGAAATAGAATATTAATTAACAACTGTTCTTTATAAAGTTTCATATAAATTAACATTTTAGGAATATTGAGTACAATGACATAAGCTTGGATCACTTCTTTTTTACTGTAAAGCAGTATAATTTTAAAGTAAATAAGCAATTTACAAAACTATTCTAATGAATAAATAGATGAACTTAGAATGGATAATAATGTTAATCCAGTGTTAGCTTATTTATCTTGGCATGAAAATATCTGAATAAAGATATTTAAAAGTTTGATTCTTATGACTTTGTCTTTTATTATAATTGTCACTTCTTCTCTTTTTAATAAACTCAATACTTTGATGATAGTTCATCATTTTCATATTCAATTTGGTATAAATAAAATAACTTTTTTAGAAATTAAAATTAGTGTGAATAACTAATTAAAATTGCAGTTAAATTGTCGAAGATAATTATTGCAGCATAAGTTTGAATTTAGCTAATCATGCTTTAGTATAACAATAAAATAACATGTTTCTTCATGTGCCCTCTATTTTTCATTGACTTTTGAAAATTACTAGGATTTTAGCATCTTCATAGGATGAGCCAGCTGAACATGTATCTTAAAGTAATAGTACTGCAATGGATGCTTTTTCAATTTTTTATTTAACCATGGAGATAATAAAAAATCAAATTTAAAACTTTTAAACTGACAAAAAAATAAGTTCAATAAACTAATCAATTTAATTCAACACTAAAGTGAAGTAATTAAAGAATAAAATTATTTTTATAAGTGTGTCTCTTTTATACATGCATACACATCAAGATTTTCCACTGCATTTCATATAGTGTGACAAAGATAAACCAATCACCTCTTAGTGTTTTATCATAATGTGTAAATTCTTTGTGCATTTTTGTCTTTCACAATTGATTAATTTGACTTTGACCTTTATCACTCCAGACTATTCAATCATGTGATCTCTAGACCAATAATGAATTTTGTTAATTACAATTTTAATTATTAAATAAATAATTTATTTAACATTAATAAATTAGTTATTTATATTTTATTAAATCAAATATTTTATTTCAAAATATACTCTTTTTCTTACACCACTTAAAAGATTTTTTAAAATACTATTATTAAATGTACCCATTTTAAAAATATTACTTTTAATAAATCCTTTTCTAATTTTCCCTGCATTCAAATGCATGCATACATACCCATACATTCAAATGTACACTAAATATAATTAAGATTTTAAAACAATCAAGCTAAATTAGTTACTATCAATTTATTCAAGTTGAAACTTATTTAAATTGAAATTTATTCCATTTATTTAGGTTTAAACATAATATCTCTAGATTCTGATTTTTAAACACTCTTACATAAAATAACATTTTATAAATTATTATCTTAGAACCATTTATTTTAAAAACTAACAAACAAAGATCCTATGTAAATTAAATAACCATTTTTATACAAAATAAAACAACTTTATCTATTGCATCTATTAAAAAAAAACATAGCAAGCTTAAACTTTTATTTAGATTCAACCTATTAATTTTAGACTTTAAAGCAAATATCAAATAATGTAAGTATTTTTAAATAACTAAGAGCTAAATAGGCTAACTAAATTATTTTAATTCATAATATTGAAATATTTAGCTTAAGACTTTATTCTAATAATCCTAATAAGGAAATTTGTTTATTATAATTTATAAAAAAAAAATTAACATAAAATATATATTTAGCCTATAGGGCCAAATATATAGTTACAATATATATAATAATAATATTATAATTTGATGTCTGTATTTCTTCAAATCAATATACGTAATCTTATAATTGAATATTTATAAATACAGTAATTAAATATATGTAAATTATAACTTTAAAAATTTTATCCACTTAGGAGTGCTTTCGACTATCCTTGTAGTCTTTGTTAACTAAAACTTTGAAAGGCTAATCTTGCCACAATTCCATGATCTTAATGTTTGCTGCAGGTCTGTTAATTAAGTCTTGATTGTATTTGTATATTTTCATAGCCTTCCTTTATTTTCCTTTTGTTTTTTTTTTTCAATTTTCAATATATATATATATGTTGCAAAAGAATGCATCTTTGTTAAGTTGGTGGCCTATTTTCTATTAAAGGAAAAAAAATGCACTCAAGAGTAAATAAAAATTACTAGTATATGTACATTAAATCTACTAACAAAATAACATTTTACAGCAAGCAAATAATAATCAATTTGCAAAACTAATAATTATTTCATTTAATTTCTTAAACAATAGGTTGTTTTTAATTTGTAGCTATATAATAGTATACATGCCATTTTGTATATGTCGAAAAAGGAAGTAAAAAGTTATGTATGCATGCACTTATAATTTTGAGTTAATTATTTATATAATTCTCTAATTATTTAAAAGCATGTAAAAATAAAATAATTGTATTAATTTTATCATTTTTTCTGAGTTCAATAATTTTATAAAATCAGTTATTACAAAAAAATGTTTCATTTTTTTATAGAAAACATTTTTCTCTGTCTTTAAAACATTACAATAAAAATAAGTTAATAAATAACTGTGATTGGTAATTGTTTTAACAAGAGAGAAAAATATTAGTAAACAAAAATGTCTTAAAAGAATTATATGAAAGAAAAATAACTTTGGAATATTAAATTATTTCAAAAACTCTTAAAACATGCTAAGTTATATCATTTTACTAAAAGCACCTAGCAATTAAACAAGAACACTAATTTTTTTTTTTACTTTTTCCAAAATAGGGAATATATTTATATTATTCTGGGAGGGGGGGGGAGATTCCTAAAAATTATCATATGTTAAACAAGTATCTTTAAATAAAAACAAATTTACTAAAAAAAAAAGGTAAACATTCATTATATGGGTTGTTAATTGGATAATTAATTTCTCTGTAATCTTTTTAAGAAAAGAAAAATTTCTAATAAAATTTACTTAAATTTCTCTTGAAATTGTTTTTTTAAAAAAAAGTATATCAATTCTTAATAAAATACTTAAAATAATTATATATAAGTTTTCATTAAAGTAAAACTGATAGAATTCAAATAAGCTTACATTCAAATATAAAGAAATTTTTTTTAAAAATGTAAAAATATAATGGGGCTTCAACTACAATTTTTACGTATATTTTAATCTAAAAATATAGAAATAAAAGTAAAAAAGTTTTCTTATTTAAATAAATAGTTCAGTGACAGTTGTCTACATTAAAAATCTTAATAGTTCAATGATCAATTTTAAGAAGATATTAACAGACTAAAAAAAGGATACCAAAACCTATAGCACCATATTTTAACAAAGATAAATGTTTAATATTCTTGTATATCATTTTAAAAAATAATTATGTAATGTTTACAATGTTATAAAAGTAATGCAATGCATAGGTAGATAATATTGTATTTATATATATATAAAAAAGAGTAGGTTGTATTGTAAAAATTTAATACTCGAATATATGTCTGTATAGGAAACCTTGATATCAACTCAAATAATATATCTGTTTAAATAATAACTCAAACTATATGTTTCTTTAAATATTTTATTATATGTGCCTAGGAAAGAATAATTTCTATCAGATTATGCTCATTATTTCCATTACTTTTGTTTCTTCTTAAAATATAAATAACATCATTATGGGAAAACTTATTCCTGAAGTATAGTTGAGACATCAACATATAACTGCTGCATTTAACAAATTAAAAGACATTTCATCATAGTGATAAAACTATTTCAACTAAATTAATTGTATGGAGAGCCATTAGATTTCCTGATTTATTTTATAAAAGAATTAATTGTAGTTATAGAAATTTTTTATTATTTTTATATATATATTTTAAACATTTGACTTGATTTTCCATATTGAAGCATCATTCAGTCATCGGCAATAAAAATAGACTTGATTAAATCTTTTGCTATTAGGAGGGTACCGTTAAACCACTGATACAGATAAATAATCTCTATATTATGACCAGCATTAACTTTAAAATAAAATAAACTTATTGTTAAAAATAAAAAATACAAACTCAGTTATTTGTAACATGATATAATTCAAAGTAAGTATAAAGAAAAGATTAAACCAAAGTATGAAAAAATTGAAAAATGTTTTTGAAAGATTGTAATATCATTAAATAAATAAAATGAAAAGTGTGGATAAAATGATAATATGCAGAAGGATTTGAAAGTATGGCACAAAACATTAAAGGTATGATAGAAAGTTGGATAAATATGCAGAGAAAAATAAATTCAAAAATATGGAGAGTGTGAGAAATTGTGAGCAGAATAAAATGGATTAAAATGAAAATTTGAAATATATTAAAAATCTATGGAGCATAAGATGGAAAGTTTAAATGATATATCCAAAAAGGTTGAAAGTCATTTAAAATGAAAATCTTCTTTGAGCTAAAATGATAGTGGATATGAAGAACTGTTCCTTAAGATAAAATCTGCAAATGTAAATGGTTTTATTGTTATAAAATGTGAAGCCATAAGTATGAATATTCTAGTCACATATGTATGCATCTTTTTGACTGTAATCCCAGAGAAATCTTCATATGTTTATAGATTAAGAATTAAAGTACATAGTAGATCATCACAAAAGATAATTAGATAATACATTTTAATAATATAGGTGTGAGATTTACAAATAATTATGATAATTTATGGTGAGATGGAATTAGTCATTTAATAATCTTTTAGTTTATAGCAATGTGCCTAAATGTAATAAAATGCTAGAAATATCTATATCTTTTAATCTATTACTAAAGTATGTAAAAGTACCAAACATTTAGCTCAACATAAAGGAGGTGACCTCTAGTGGCTCAAGATAATAATTTCTTGTGTCTGTTTATGATGGAAAAAATGCTGCAGCGTTTAAAATTAAATCTATGAGAAAAGTGAGCTAATATACTTGTCACAACGAAGGAAAATCATAGAAAAATTAACACACAATATGTTCTAATGCTTCATGGCCCTAAGAATTTATTTTTTATTTGAAACATGAGTATGTTAGAGTACATGATAAACAAAAAAATAGCAAAAAGTTATCAAAGCATTATAAAATATTTTCATAAATTACACAATAATGATACTTAAGCAAACATTTCCTGATTATTCACAATCGTAATGATTAATAAATTGAGACACTGCTGAATCTCACTGCACTCATTAAAATACCCATCTAACAGCCAATCAGATGTCATGATAGCTGTCTAAACGACAATGAAACTCAAACACACAACAAAGATTTTACGAGAAAAGGGCAGCCAACCTTCTCTCAACTTTTCTTTTAATATATCTAAGCCAGTTGCAAGTATTTAGGTTTGAAAGCCTGAAACCGTAAACATCTTCACAAATAACTCACTGAGTCTAAATCATAAACATACAACGCAAAATCCCATGATTTACTACACAATAGTTTTTATAATTGTGAAATTTTTGGTTTGCAGTAATAATGTATATAACTACATCTTTGATTCTTCATATTCCACTGGTTATAATACATGTATATCTACAATGCTTACTGAAATAATGTTATAAATTAAATTAGAAGGTAAAAATTATTTAGGAGCTAATAGTAAATACTTAGCCTTGGTAATAATTATTACCACCTCTTTATCAACAATGGAAAAATTGAATATGTTCCAACTTAGTTTTGGTAATAAAGTCAGAGTAGTAAATTGTTTTAAACCATATCCTGATGATCCTGTTTTAGCTACAAGCAAATTAAATATTATCAAAATTTTGAGTTTTCTATAAAGAAAATATTTAACTAGAAGAATTAATGATGATAGATGAATCAACTATCAATTTCAAAGTTAAAATCATCATTTGCAGATTTCCTCTTTCTGACAATGAAAAATCTGATCAATAATTTACTAGTTCTAGTTTTTCCATTAATATATTGAAAGTTCAGATTCCACCATTTAATTAGAACAATTTTTTTTAGAAAAACACCAACAATCTCAAAGAGATTTAACATTCCATTTCAATATTCATTACTATCTGAAAAACAGGATTATTTACTACAGGTATGTCTAATAAAATTGCAGTAGTGTTTAATTAAATTCACACATAATTTAACAGACAATGTATACATTTTTGTTGCAATGTTTAAACTCATTCAACACATAAACACATCAACCTTTAATCAATGATCTCTTATGTTAACATTAAAAACAACTGTACAAATCCATTATAAATATAAAGATCACTGAGATTAATGTGAGAAGTATAAATTCATTCAAAAACTCTTTGCTATTAAAAACTGGATGACACAATTCTCTCCACATACCACATTTTTTATAGAAACAAAATATGCAGTAAATTCCAAAATAGATCCATATAAATATCTTGATAAATAAGATTTTATGCAACTATTTCAATCTAACAACTCTGCAGCAGGAGTTGGAGTAAGAATATATAATAATTCATCCTTTCAATCATCTAAAGTATTATTCTCTAATGAAAACATGAATATCAGCATCTTTTTCCACACTAAATATAATCACTCTATATCTTTACAATAAGGCAATGCTATTATGTAGCTTAATCAATCAAATTAATCTAATCCTAAGTTCTAACCCTTTTCAAGTTCATTTGTTATGAAATTTTAATTTGAGCTACTCAGAGTTCATCTCTAAATACTTATATTTAACAAACAGAAAGCTCAAGAGTGCAGAAGGATTTTTCCCAAATCATTCTCATTCTACATTAGAAAATATTTTATACTAATGGATTTACTTTTCTATTCCCCTGACATTCTCTATATTATCAATTTATCACATATTCCAGAAGCCTTCTCTGATCATCTAACATTTAATGTTAAATTAAAAGTGGTCTTACACAATTAACCAATGCTTCCAACTCATAAAACAATGAGATTGCTGCTTAAAGAATACATTATTTCTGAAATATATATTTTTAAAAAATAGATATTCTCATTTTACACATAGTTGAAGCATGGTTTGGTTTTCTAAATATTATCACATATATAATTAAATTCTATATTCATAAAGTTAAATCTCCTACTGCCTTAATTAGAGACTTGGATTCAATAAATATAAAATAAAAAAAATTCATGTGACCCTTCACCCATTACATCAATAATGTTCATAAAACAGAAATATAAAAAATAAATAAATTCTAGCAGATTATCTTTCTACAAAAAAATCTAAAATATTTTTAAGCCGGCTCCATAAATGTCTAAACGCTATATCAGCTGGGCACTTGGTTGTAGAACTAATAAAATAACACCTTCAATTGTTAGAAACAGTAAACTTATCACAGGCAAAAACACACTTCCCAAGTTTTTTACAACTTCAAGCATCAAATCAACCTACATTAGCTCTTCTGTATTTTAGTAACTATAAAATAGACATAACAATACAAAACAGGAAATCATATTTAAATTATAATCTTTTCTAGCAATATACAGTCAGGACTATATGCAATTCCCAAATTTATACTTACACATTTCAGTCACTTTATAATACATATTATTGAGATATTATTTTATATAGCACTATGTTTTTATGTAATAGTAATATTAGCGATTAAGCCAATGCACATGCGCTTTAAAGATAAATTATAAATGAATACTCAATTTTTCCAGACACGAGATATAGTATTTTAGAAAGAATGGAATGAATCCACCCATTCTTTTGACCCAAATGTTTATGTATGGCAAATCTTAAGTGTGTGGAAATAAGAGCATGAAGGTGTTACACGATCACTTTAAATTACATTTATGTTTGAACGAATGACACTTGCGAAATCTATACAATTTACGAACTGTCATTCTTTAGTTGAAATTAAACATATATAATGAGATATTATTTTCAAAATATACTTCACTATCTTTCAGATCAAATATATAGTAGAAAACAGCTGTATCCAATCTCAATGGTGCCTTTAATTAAAAAAAATGTGTTCCCATTATCATTTAGTAATCTTAAACCTATTTCAATGAGTCCCGTTTTAATTAAACCTATAGAATCACTAATAAATGATATGATTGAGTCTCTCATCCTCAATTTGCCAAAAAATGTTACTCTGCCTTTGCTGCAATTATACATTTTAAAATGATCATAGCTGATATCATGCATTCTAGAAAATTAGGACCTATTTCAGTACAACTTGATATCATTGCAGCTTTGATTAAGTTTCCATTGACAAGCTCCTAAAAGTCCTTAAAAACAATGTGAGTACTTCTATTTTCTACATAGTAGCAAACTTACTCAACAATAGACAAATTCAAATTGCATTAAATGATTAAACCTCCCACAGTTTTTCACACACTACTTTACACTACAGGCACCCCTCTATACTCACTTCTTTTTCTGATTTACAAGATCTCATTATCAAGGATCCAGAATAAACTGCTTAAGAATTTATAGCCCTTTTATAAAGCAAACAATAAATCACTTAGCATATATGGATGACTTAGTCATCTTATTGTCTTCAAAAAAGTATATCTATCAACTAATTAACCTTTTAACGAATTATACAGAGAATTTACTATCTCAAATTCAACAAAGAAAAATCCTCTTCCGGGAACATTCTCTCAGCTAATAAAATAAACTCTCCCATTACTGCCTTACTACATGAATTCTTAAGTTTCCCCATTTATCTTTTTACAAATGCTACGAGATCTGAAATATGAAAGTAAACTTCTCACTTCTATAGAAAATATAATTAACTTATTATCTAAAGCATATCCATCTATACATGCAAAAATATCTCTCATCAATATTTTGATCATCTTAAAAACCCATTATATGCCTGCCATAAAATACACTACACTATTTATGATAAAAATAAATTCACTATGCAATAAATTGATTTCCAACAGTAAAATGGTATCATTTAGTATCAAATCATTGCAAAGACATATCAAACACAACAGGTTCTCATTACACTACATCTCAACATACTCATTTTGAGAACGCAATAAATGATATTATCAGGTTTAATAACTTGTATCCTCAGGCCTAATCTTTATATTGATTAATCAGTCCACCAACAATCAAAAATCCTTTCATCAAAAGATAAATCACATCCAATATACTGTACTAGATCAAAAATTATTTGCAAAGAAAATTAAATACTAAGATGTATATATATATAATATACATAAAGATGACCTAACTAACCCTCTACAATCTAGACATAAATTTACTGATACACATATAATCCAAAGGTTTAAATTTTGATAGTTGAATTTTTAAATTAAAATCAATCTTAAGGTTTTTCCTACCAATGTTTTTCTAGCTCAAAAAATATTTTTTTTCAAATATAGACACAGTATGTTCCCTATGTCAGAAGGAAGAAGAAATTATGAATCACTTTCTTAATAATTGTTCAACATTATAAACAAATCAAAACAAAATAATTTCAATTATTGGAACTCAAATTCCTTCTCTCATTTAATAAGCAGTATAAGTAAAGGGCTTTCCCCTAATATATGAAAAACTACATTTATACTTTTTATAGTAGGGTTTCTGAAATTTCATTTTTGTTGTCATCCAAGATCTCAGAAGGTTCAATCATTTTTTCAGACCAAATACTCACTCTACCTGATATCCTTTCAGCTATATAAAGTTTTGTCAAGCAACAACACTATAGGAATTGTTAGATTTTAAATTATTATCATTGTATTTTACATTAACTTATGTAAAATATATTATGTAATATAATCAATCTCTTATTTGCAATAAAATATTAAATTATAGCCAAAAATAGTACAGTAAATCAATGGATCACAAAAGGATGCAATTAATGTGTAATATTGTTTTATGTGAAGATTGTTTAATAAATCTGTAATAATACATTATTTTTATAATAAACATGTATTCAATGTTAGTTATTGGATGTTTGTGAAAATTCAACAGGTCAGCAAAAGCCAAAAACATAAGTACAAAAGTCTTTTTACAAATGTTTAAAAAGATTATTTGAAATGCTTCAAGAATGCAATAACAATTTCTTTATGAGTAGAAATGGCAGAGATATAAAAGGTTTCTCCATTGTGAATGAGTACCAAACTCTCCATACAGTAGTGCCACCAAATGCAAGCCTTCATAACTAATCAATGGATGCAAGAAGATTTGTGCATAAAATATCTATATAATGCCTACTCATCCAACATCCCAAGACTAGTTTCTAGATTATGGCTTTCATCAGTGAGGCCTTGAATCTGAGAGCATTCAGGATTTAATGCAACCCTTCCAGAAGTCACCTTTAACTATAAAGCTAGGAGTCCAAGATGAAAACACCACAATGTTTCCAACTCAAGCTCATTTGCTTGTATAGTCATATTGATCTGAACTTAGTTCAGAATCTATACATTTTGGTGTCTTTGGTTTTTCAAAAACCACATTCACCATTACTCCATGGACAGGATAGATATAAATCCATCAAAACATCACATGATTACTGTTTCTTTGGTAATCATGTGATGTTTTGATGGTTTTATACAATGCAAGTAGTTTAGACATTGCCATAAACACAATTGCACTCAAATGCAAGAGAAAATGAATAATTAAAAGAAAATGGATAAACAAATTAATGAAACTATCAGACAAATACACAATTCCTTTGTAAAGATTTTATATTTTTTAAAAATAGAAGAATGCATCCAAGAAGATAAAGATTATGTATGCAAGTATATTAAATTTATTGACTAACTAATATGTATAGTAACTAAAAATAATTAACTAATTACATAGTAGTCTTTACTTTCTTAATACATAGCCCATAGTTTTTTATCTTTAGCTACCCAACATTATAAAGGCCCTTTTCTGTATATATGGAAAATGGAGAATAATGTGTTCATGCATACACACTTTTGAAAAGATTATATATATATATGGGGGGGGGTGTATGTAAATTTTTGATTGTTATTGGGATTGTCTAAGTGTTGACTGGTTTTAATGATTACTCATAACCCCATTTAGACTTCAGCATTATTATACTTATTATTTAATTAATACTTTGGGTGCAATTTGAAAATTATAATTGCATTTTGAATGTTATAATTGATTATTTATTAGTCCGCACTCAGGACAGACTATATTTACCTGTTTAAGAAGGTTTATTTAAAACTTCTTTGTATGAATAATTTCATTTTCTGTGGTCAAGATGCAATCTTTAGTGTCTAAATAAATATATTGGACCATAAATAAAAGTGGGATTCCATCTTTATTGTTAAAAAAAGGTTGCCTTGACAACAGATTGAGATTGTTGATTGTTATTAATATTGATTGTCTAAGTGTTGATTGATTTTAATGATATATATATAACATAATTTAATTATTGTATAATCTTGTAAAATAAAATAATAGTATTAATTTCATTCTATTTTTTTATGTTCATTAATTTTCTAAAATCGGTTGTTTGCAGTAAACATTTCCCCTCTTCTTTAGAATATCACCAAAAAAAAAAAAAAAAAACAAGTTGAAAATTATTGCATATCTATTCAGATAAAAAATCAATCATTATAATTGATTAATATATCAGAATCATTGTGAAGGAAAATGAAAATATATTCTTACTTTTAATATATGTGGGATTCAAACTCAGACTTTCACACGACCCACTACTCTCAGTGCCATCTCATATTGCTGACCCACTGAGAGTAGTGGGTCGTGTGAAAGTCTGGTTTGAATCCCACATATATTACGTATATTAATACAGGTTTAAGCCTGTACAATGTATTAATTCTTACTTTTAGTAAAAGAAAAATATCTGAAAAAAGCTCATTGCAAAGAAAATAATTTTTCAGTAGTAACTTTTGAAACCTATTAAGTTATACCATTTTATTAATGATATTAGTAATAATTAAGATGCAGTAATAATTCAAAGACCTATAACAAAATTTTCTATTATCTATGAAACATAGAATCCATTTTGTCATGCTAGAAAAAAAAAAAACGCATAAAAATTGTAATATGTGAAATAAGAACTTAAAAGAAAATTTGGCATAAGAAAAGCTTTACTTTTAACATGCTTGGCTAATAAATGAACTATAATCTTTTTAAGGAAAGGAAGAATGCCAATAGAATTTATTTTAAAATAAAAAATATGCTGGTCCTCAAGCTTAAGTAAAATGTCCAAACTATCTGTTTATTAGCCTTCAATAAAGTGAAAGTGATAAAACTAAGAAAGATTTCATATGAACATATTGGGATCATGAAAAAGCATTCAGTGAAAATTTTTAAAGAATACTTCAATTTAAAATTATAAAAATAAATATTTCAGTGGTAGATGTTAATATTGGAAATATCGATAGTCCAGTAGATCCTGTTAAAAATAAATTAACAAATTAAATAATGATCCCAAAACCTGTAGCTTGATATTTTAACAAAAAATAAAGGTTAATATTCTTGTATATCCTTTTGTAAAATAATTATCTAATATCATTTGTAATTATACTTACGTTTGCATTGCTAAAAAAAAAAAAAAACTTAATGCATAGGAGAAAATTAGGTTGATATTTTTTATCATTTATTGATATTTATAATAATTTATATTTTCTAAAATAAAGATTGTGTGTGTAAGAATTAATATAAAATATGAATATGTATATAAGACTTAATATTAACTTAATTAATATCTTTTTAAATAATAACTCATGTATGAATAAGATATGTTTTTCAATTAATTAATTTATTTATGCCTAGAAAAATTAAAGAAATTTTATATTAATAATGATTATTATTGTCACAAATTTTATTTAAAATAGGAATAACATTATTAGGGAAACATATTGTTATGTAAATCCTATTTCTGTTAAGTTATAGAATGTAAAATGTTATTTATTTTTCTTAAACACTTGAATTAATTGTCTATAAAAAAATTTGCATTTGAAAATTAATTTATTCTTGTTGATGTATTATAAGGCTACTTTCTGAATTTTCATGATCTAAACATTCAAATTTTATATCCATGTTATTCTTCGTCCATAATATTAGCTTATATTATTCACTGAATGAATACATCAAGAATAGATTGATGACTGGGTAAAGTTTGAGATAAGTAAATAATTTTATTTTCGAATAAATGGTGACAAATAATATAATTTTTATTATTTATATGTTACAGGACTAAATGTTTTTGAAAGTGTAATTTAATTTCACCAGACAGCTAAATTATATATTTATATATTCAGATTATTAACTGTATTTCTTTTCATTTATTAAAAAAAAAAGAGTATGTAGTTCATAATAAAATGTACATATGTTACATATTATTTAATCCGTTTCTGGAGGAATCTTTATATTATCTTCATTATCAGCTATCCAAAGGCATTATTTTTTTAATATTAATTTATCCATTGGTGGCTACATTATTTCCTCCTTATTCCCAGAATGCTTATGAAATTCACTCAATATTATAAATTGCTTTGTTATTTATTTGAATATGTTCTTACTTTGACCATATTTCAAGACACATGTCTTACAGTTTAGATCAGGGGTATTAATTTTATAGAGTATTATCTCATTTTTGTATTGTTCTAATAGTTTGTATTGTATTGATAATAATAATGTGATGTGATGTATTGTTCTAATAGTAGTTTGGTGCTCCACCTGGTGTTGTAAAGTGTTATAGACATTTATTAAAATGGCACCCATTTTGTTAAATAATAGTATTTCTATCAAAACTATACCTTTTAGTCAAGCATTGGTGGCCGAGTGGTTAGCACAGCCGCCTTACAAGCAGTTGTCCTGGAGTTCGCTTCCCGGCCAATGCTTTGACACATAAAAAAAACAACAACTATACCTTTGAAGTTTAATTTTGAACTAATTACATTTTTGATATTTTTCACACAGACAATTTGTCCAATGTGCTTAAAATCATTAATTTTTAATTCAATACTATCAATTTATTACTCTTAGTATTTAATTTAAAGCTGTTTTATTGCTTTGATTATAGCTTTCATATTTTTTACTGTTTAAATAATTATTAAACAATGAGCCATTTATAAAATCAAGAGAACATAATTTTGTAATGTTAATTTAAATTATTATCTACATATTTAAAGCTCTCTAATGTTTAGGTAATACAAGTATTGTCCTATTATTCTTAAATATCAAACAGTTACTCTTTATATTTGAGATATTAAATTTTTCAATTATATACACTTGAATTAACTTTAAAGACAAAATATATATTTTTATAAACCACTAGACTGCTTAACCCTTAACATTGCTATGCTTTTTCAGACATTTTCTATAAGCAAAAATAATTTAATAATATTGTTAAACTCTTTCTTTTTACGTTATTAACCATCAATGCAACATGAAAAATTGTAAATTGTCTTCATATCATGTAATTTGAGTTAACTCCCTTTTTTTATGTGCATTGACTCTTTAATCTCAATAATTTTAGGATATTGGGGGTGTACAAATAAGCCAAGGATATCTGGAAAAAAAGTAGTTTAATTGAAACGTGTATTTTGAGCAAATTTGCATTTTTCGGTTGTTTTGTAATAAATTTTTTATGAAGTATTGTTATTGGTGGTCGAGAGGTCAGCAAAAACTGCTTTACAAACAGTTGTCCCAGGTTAGCGGGTTCGCTTCCCGGCTGATGCTATGACACATGAGAAAAAAATTTTTTTTTATGAAGTATAAAGATAGTTTTTAAAACCATTATTAAAAATATATGATAATAGATTATGACTATGGACACACAAGGAATAAGGAAAAGAAGTAGAGTAGAAAGGGATACACTTTCTACTCTTTTATTTAGAATTACAATGTTTGAAGAATAAATCAAACAATTTTTTTAAAAGATTTAAAAAAATATTAAAGTGACTATGCCCAAAATATAATTTTAAATAAATAAATATATATATTAACAGACCAAAGCAGGATATTAAATGAACAACACTAATTTAATATTTTAACATGCCGACTTTTTGACAGAATTTGATATTTTGAAAAAAAAATATGAATTTAGTTGTCTAGTTTTGCAAACAAAATCAAAATTCATAAAATATGATGGTATAATTATGATATCTAGTCTTATAATTATTAGAAAATTACAATGATAATTTTTATTCATCTTTCATTCAATCAAATATATAGATATATATAATAACTATAAACTCTAAAAAAAATTGTTGGCTTATCAAATAGAGTAAATATTGGTAATTATTACTATTATTGTTATAAATGATAAGATTGGAAGTAATTCATATTAGTCATATATTACTACCTCTTAGAGTAGATTATTAAAATTATCCAAGATGTCTCCTGTACAGATTTTTATCAATTACAACTTCCCAAAAATATGCGTCTTGATTTTTTTTTTCAAACGCAGTTGATATTTTTTTTAAAAAGTCACACCCACAAAAACAATTTTGTTAGGAAAAAATATTTAGGATAAAAAGATATACTAATTACAATAAAAGAAAATATTTAAAAACATTATTAATACAACAGTAATTTTGTATGAATAGCTAGACAACCAATATTGTATCTAATAAGGTTAGTAGCTTTTAATATTATAATTAAACGTGTGTGAACACACAAGTATTTGTATCTTAAAATGTAGTAAATTTAAAAAGGTAAAATCATAAATGCTTAAATAAGTTTATTCTTAAAGTTAAATAAATAAGTTTATTATTAAGTAAAAATGAGAACTTTAAAAATAAATAAAATAAAAATCATTTGATTTAATATTTATTATTAGTGGTCATTTTTATTTATGAAATAAATAATTGTGTATTTAATTTTATTACTAATTAAAATAATGTAGTGTTTTGTCTCAAATTTTAGTGCTTTAAACTTTTGAAACTTTTATTTCTCATTTGCTTCCGACCATTTCTATAGCGATGAGAGCAGAATATTCTAGTCCAAATCCCCAAAAAATGAAGTATTGTGGGTAAAAAAGTGTAATCTCTAATCACATGGCAAAAATTTATAAATGCAACCATTTGTCAAGATTTGTTTAGTGTTTTTTAATTACAGTATGTTGTAGCACTACATTGGATTTAAACCTGGAATTAGCCATTTTGTTATCCTTTACCAATAGCATGTCTAACTAGAAACCAACTAGACATTTGCCTCTTAAGAACAAATGCTTCATCTAAGTCATCATAAATAGAAAAATTAAATTATTAACAATGTTTATCTTTCAGTACTACATTTAAAGGAATGAGATTCTACTACTTTGACTCAACTGTGAATTTTTAAATTATATGTGGAATTCTACAGCTTGCTATAACATTGCATAATTCATCTCTTCTCTAAAGATTAAAATTGCTTGTTTGGAAATATATTGTCTAAGCCAACTTAAAGGTTTTACTGAACAGTATAACATTCATAGGAATTTATGGATTAACATATTATTTGATTTTATACTTGTGAAAACTACCTAAAACAGTAAATAAAAATTATAAAACAAATTCAAGTCAATGGATTAATGAATAGCTTGACCTCACTCTTGTGAAAATGACCTGAACTTTAATTGAATAATATAAAATTGACTTAAGACCATGGATTAATGAATCTGTGCATATTATATTGATGAAAATCTACTTAAAGTTTTGGACATTCATTGAAAATTAATTTAATTTATAGATTATTATTTATTTGATACTATAGTGAATACAGTAATCCATAATTTACAAAAGCTATCCCTTAAAAAGGATTGATTGCTATATGAATATTTGAAGAACTATGGATAAATAATTGGGCATTCATTGAATGTTTTTAGAATAAAATCTCAGCCTTCAAATTAATTATGTCATCATATAGATTAAATGTTTGAAATTCAATTTAGCGGAAGTTTAACACATTATAAAATGCCAAAATAATACTTTTTTATGATCCAAGGGAAAATATTTTAAGTGTGCCTAGATAGAGTTTTTGGGTATTCATTTAATGACTGTGGATTTTTTTTTTAATCTTGTAGTTAGTTAGTTAATTTGTTTAATTATTTTAATATTTTTAAATTATTATTATTGTGGTGTAATAAAAGTTATCCAAGAAGAAGGTACTATAAGGAAGGCACTGGTAATACAATGTATTTATCAGTGAAATCAAGTATAGATGTTTGTTTGTTATTCTAATATGCATTCTTGGAGATTAGTTGTGTTAAACTTTAAGCTAAGATAAAATATATAAAAATCAACTTAATAAGTAATCTCTCATATGTTTTATTGATCCTTTAAATTAGTCTCATATTTTCTATAATAAAAAAGTATGTAGAATAAATAGTTATAAAATTACTTTTTTTTATTTTGGCAAAGAGGCACTCATACAAGTCAATGAAGGTATATGGTATATTCAATTATCCATTTCACTATGTTAATCACAAATATTATTGTTTAATTGAGTTTGACTCCTAACAATAAGTTTTAACCCTAATATAAGCTTAAAAGGTATATTATGTTATGCCAATTAATACCTGTGATGGCCAGATCTCATTAAAGTTATACATTTTAAGATTAATAATGTGAGTTGGGCAAATGCTTTACTCATTCATGAGAAGGTTGACAATAAGTCTGATACCTATAGAAGAAGATTTCTGTTTTTATGATTATTATTGTTAGTGTACCTAGGTATGAAATAACATATTCTTCTAGTTCATCTGTAGTTAATGCTTAGGTTGAATAAATATTATACAACCTTCTCCAATGGAGTGTTTTGTTGTTGCAGCATATTTTTTGATAAAACATGATCATTTATAACTCATGTAGAAAGTATTTATAAGAATAACAACACAATATGATTTATAATCTTTTCACAGAACTCATTATTATGATTAGATATGTCTAATATATTTTTTATAATTTTATAATTAATAAATTAATTGTTATAATTTATTATATGGTCATTTGTCATTAATTGAAAATCATCATTTATGCATCTTATAAATAAACATGATCATAATTACACTTCAATTTATTTGCACCATTTCCATTTTTAATATTGAATTTGCTAATATGAATGATTACAACAAAATCTCTTTGTTATCTTAATCATATCAAGAATAGATCAGTTTAAAATTGTTGAGATTAAAAAAAAATTAGAATAGTAATTTACGAAGAACTCTGAGATAAGTGTTTGATCAAACAAATGTAACAACCAGAGTCTGGGAAATAACTTACTAGCTTTATTAAATATTAAACATATGAGGTTTTAATAGAAGAGTTATTTAACAATTATACACTAGGTGTAAAGTTATAAGAATACTATGAGATTATATTATCAAGGTTTATAAAAGTACCTTAAGACATTACTGACATTATTATAATTAGAATCACACATAGCTATGCTTCATATAGTATTTGTTTATTATACTTAATAATATTGGTAAATTAAATAATTCTCTATATATATTAAGCTTTATATATAATTTTTTTGTCAACAACATTCTTCCTATTACGTATTATTAAATATTCATGTATGGGTATAGTTCTAGTTTATGACCCCATTACTCGACCTTCTTCTTGTCCTAGTTTCATGTGCAGTTAGTTCAGTTCTTTTGAATAATTGGTTATAATATAAATATATTATAAATTACATACAAATTAAACATGTTATTTGGTAGATGTGATATGTTGGACTATTTCCATCATCTATGAGTGAATGTTGAATGTATAGAAAATTTTAAACTTTAAACTTTCCAAATACAAACAACTTATTAGTAATAACACACAAATAGACAACACAGATTAGTAATTACACAACATTTGAGTAGTATTATTCTCCACTCTTCTTCAAGTGTTACTGTCTATATGCACAGTGAAAATATTTGCTTGGAAGTTGAACTCACACCTTTACATTCTTGAATATCAAATTTAAGGCAAACACTCTATCAACTGAGCTATTCTGTCAAAGGCTCAGTTGATAGAGAATTTGCCTTAAATTCGATATTCAAGAATCTAAAGGTGTGAGTTCAACTCCTAAGTGAATATTGTCACTGTGCATATAGGCCAGCAACATCTGAAGAAGAGTGGAGAATAATACTACTAGAAATGTTGTGTAATTACTAACCTGTATTGTCTATTTGTATGTTATTACTAACAAGTTGTTTGTATTTGGAAAGTTTAAATAAAGTTTAAAATTTTCTATATATTCAACATTCACTCATAGATGATGGAAATAGTCTAACATATCACATCTACCAAATAACATGCTTACATACAAATTAGTTTCACATTTACTTCAATAAAATAGTAAATATTGTGATAACAATATTTTCAATGCATATAAATTTATTTATTTCAAGAAAGATGTTCATAACAAGATCAAATGGCAAACCATAGTAAATTTTTTGATACTTTATTTTAATCTGAAGTACTCAGACTTCAATTTTTTTAAAAATAATATTTATTCATCTTAGAATTTCAAGTATTCTTACACTAATTTTATTTTATATTTATTTAATTTTAACACTGATCATTTGTTTAACCATCTCTATTTAAATTTATATTGTCATTTTTACATTATGCTAGATTATCTCAAAAATATGTTTAACTTCAACTAAGAATGATGTATTGTAAATTCTAGTAAACTTCACAAGTGTCATTCATTCAGACATAGTAAAGGTAATTTAAAGTGATAATATCTTCACACTCTCATTTCCATATACTTAAAATTTGCCCTTACTTAAACCTTTGGGTTGAAAGGATAGAGGATTCATCCTATCTTTTCACAAAGACTTTAGCTTGTGTTTAGAAAAAATGAGAGTATTCATTTATAATTAAATCCACAAAGTGCATGTGCATTAGCTTAATGCTAATTATTATTACAGTTTAAAAACATCATGCTATATAAAATAAATATCTTATTTACATATGTTTAATTTCAACTAAGAATGATGTATTGTAAATTCTAGTAAATTTCGCAAGCATCATTCATTCAGACATAGTAAAGGTAATTTAAAGTGATTGTTAATATCTTCACACTCTCATTTCCAAATACTTAAGATTTGCCCATACTTAAATTGTTTGGGTTGAAAGAATAAAGGATTCATCCTATTTTTTCACAAAGACTTTATCTTGTGTTTGGAAAAAATGAGAGTATTCATTTACACCTGAGTCTTGTTTTATGCAGTAGATAGATTCCACAGAAAACCCACATTAAAAAAAATCGCACAAAAATAGACTTAACTTACCTTGAAAAATGGGGGATAGGGTCTATAATTTTCAGAATTCGCATAAAAGCAAAGCAACAAGGAAAAATTACTTTAAAATTCGCATTAAAAAAATAAGGAAATAAAGTATGACTAATAAAAAATATCAAATATTCGAAAAAAATTGGTATAAGACAAACTTTTTTTACTTTTTTTTATTAACTACAGTATTTAATTTGACATTTTTTCATATGTATTTTACATCATTATCCGAATGTGCGGTTTGTTTGTAAACTGGTAAGAAATGAGATTTGTCGATGTGATGTGATGTAGCTTCTTTTTGAATGAAGTCAAGAATCTCTCAGCAATTATGCCCAGAAAAACTTGTTAGCCACTTTATTTTCTATTCCCCATTCTAATTTTTACCATATTCTGCTCCATCCCATTTTCACAACTAGTGCCAATTTCAGTCTTGTGCTGTGTTAATGGTTTTCTGTTGACAACTGATTTTTACTACTGAAATTAATTTTAAATGTTCATATTTTGTTTCTATATTAAAAAAATGAGGATTGCAATCAAAACAAAAAGATTATACATTATCATTAAAAATATTATTTTCAGTTTATAAAATCAATAAAATCTTCATTATTTATTTTAAAAATCTACATTATTTATTTCTGTTATACCTAGCAAAAGACATTTTAAAAGTTTAAAATTTTTGAATATTTATTGCGATATTTTTATATGTAAGTATAAATCTATTATTATTATTTACTCATTAGTTTAAGTATGTTATTTATTCTAAATATAGCTTCAGGCCATATTCACGTTAGCTGCTAATATAACGTTATATTTTTGAAAGAAAAAAAAGTATTTCAAGTCAAAATAAGTTATTAATAATTTAAATTTCTTGATATCTAATAAATATAGTGAAATATGAAAAATATTAAGAAGAAACATGAATCGCATAACTTCAAAATCGCATTAAAATAATCCCCATAAAACGAGACCCAGGTGTATAGTTAAATCCACAAAATGCATGTGCATTAGTTTAATGCTAATTATTATTACAGTTTAAAAACATCATGCTATATAAAATAAATATCTTATTTACATATGTTTAATTTCAACTAAGAATGATGTATCGTAAATTCTAGTAAATTTTGCAAGCGTCATTCATTCAGTCATAGTAAAGGTAATTTAAAGTGATTGTTAATATCTTCACACTCTCATTTCCAAATACTTAAGATTTGCCCATACTTAAACATTTGGGTTGAAAAAATAGAGGATTCATCCTATCTTTTCACAAAGACTTTATCTTGTGTTTGGAAAAAATGAGAGTATTTATTTATAGTTAAATCCACAAAGCGCATGTGCGTTAGTTTAATGCTAATTATTATTAAAGTTAATTTAGTAACTTTTTGTGTGCTTAATATTCTAGTGATTTTAAACTTTTTTCCTTGATTAATTTTTATAATATTTAATGTTTTTAAAATATAAGTTTATAAATAAAAATTAACTTTAAAAATAATATTTGAAATTTGTAAAGAAAAAAGTATAGAATAAAAAATCATTAATTTTTACCAAAATTACATTAATCTTAACAAAATTTTTATCAGTAAAATGAATTTTGATAAATATAATCATGTACTCAAATTATTTTTTAAAGTATTAAAATTCCATTTAATTTATATTCATATGTAACTTTCAGCAAAAAGGATTTGCACTCTATGAATTCTTTTTGGTAAAAATTACATACAAATATTATGCTAGTGAATTGAATAGAAAGTTACATTGATTCTAATATTTCATAATGTTAACAGGCAGTAGATTGGAAGATTTCATGATAAATAATAAAGTTAATGATTGTAAAGTGCTTAATGGAAGAACTTCACATTCTCATTCCAAAATGCTATAGATTGGCCTATATAAGTAAATTTAGTTACAAAGATAAGATGGCAACTCTTATTTTTTTAAAGTCTATAACTTGTGCTTTTGTTTGAGAGTATTATTTCTGATGAAAATTAAAATTCCATTTATAATTGCAAAAAACATTACAAAGTAATATTAAGGTTGATGTTTCTAATAACAGAAAGCATTTAAAAAAACATATTTTTAAATAAAATTTGAATGAATACATTACTTATTTGTTAAGAACAAATACTGAAATTAATTTTACATGATTTACAATCAGTATGTAATACTTATATAAGGGTAAAACCTTAGTACATGTGCCTTGAGTGCTTAATTTTAGCAAGAGAGACCTCTACAAATCATAATGCAAGATTCGACTTTATAAAGACAAGAGGGACGTTCTTATCTCTAACCTATTTTTCTTAATTATATAGAAAAATCTAAAGCATTTTGATTTGGGAGTATGAAGCTAATAAATTCTTCACTGATTATGTCCACTATTTCTATTAAACATTAACCTATGTGAAATCTTTCGATTTACAATGAGTCAATATTCAGATATTAAGTTTAGAAATATTTTGAATCAATTTAAAGTTGTAAATATTAATTCTTAGTAAATTATGCACAAAGTTTCATTTCCATTTTCACAAAAGCTATGATACTTTCTGCTAGTTTGTAAAAGTTTAATCAAATAATTTTTATCAAAAAAAGCTAAATTAATACATCACTTATTTATTCAGAAATAAGTATCTAATCACATTTTACAAAAATAAAAATAAAAAATTAAATAAATTAACACAAAGTGACAATTTTCAATTTCACAATAAACAGAAGAAGTTATGGATATTTTTTACTTTTATAAAGGCACAAGCTTTGATCATCCTAAAGTGACTTTGCACTGAAAGATGCTGACATCTAGTAATTTTTTTAAGAACTAATATTAATTAAGGTATATTTTAGTTTTAATATTTACTGTCATTTATATGAGAAGTCATAAAACCCTACAGACAATAGAAATGGCACACTTTGAGCTGCCTACTGTGACAAAGCCTTTACTGCAAAATCTTCTACGAAGATTAATACTGTGGAATATTTTAATATTTTGGTGATATATTAGCTTCAAAACTATTGAAATATGGCCTATTGTTGTTGTGCTACCTAATCTTAATAATGTTTGTATTGTTCAGTTATATAAGAAAATAAAGGAAATAGAAAAATTGTAGAAATTATCATGGCTATTGTTATCCAAACAGAATGGCATTAAATATTTATTGAATTAAGTTGCTTTCAGTCATAGATGGTTATCACAGAAGGCAATTTTGCATATTAAAGAAGTACTATAAATATATTATTACTAGGATTAATTTGATCAAGATTTAGACTCATTTAAATCCAAAAATTTATAAAAATGTTTAAATTAACTAGTTGTTAGTAATGTATTCTTATTATATAGATTAAGTAAATTTGATATTTAAAATGACTCTGGATTGGGATGAGAAAACTACTCTTGGAAGCATGTTTAATAAATTGAGAAATTCATATGATGGTTTGTTAATATTTTCATTGATAGAAAATTTATAAAACAGCAAATTAAGAAATCACATCTGAAAGCTAATAATATTAATTGTGATAATATTATTGACAATATCACACCAGAATTAAAGAGTTGAGGATCTAGACTTTTGAGATGAAAAATAAGTATATCGTGTAGTAAATATAAAACACATCAAGTACTAAGTACATCTTCTAAAGTCTTATTTTCTTACCAACTAGGAAACACAAAATTAACTCAACTAAACATTGAAGTACATCAATGTCAAAAATGGAAACCTCTACAAATTTATTGCACATCTAATATGATAAAATGAACTTGTGAGACTCCTCATTATTCTAATAATGTGTATCTTAAATTCTCCAGATTAATTTTTGCTTTTCACTATGAATACTTTACATAGTTTGACCAGTTTGTTTCAAGTCATCTTTTAAAACAAACAATTTGTATTGAAGATAGTTCAACTGAAATAACAGTTATTATTTGAACAGTATTATCTATTAAGCAGAATACCACAGGAGAGTAACAGAGTTGACAGAATGTTTTTAAAATGAAAAATGGTTAAATAGTGTTATCCACAATAAAACATCTCAAATGTTCTTTATACCATCTACTGAATTACCTTATCAACTAAAATACCCAATAAAATTTAATATATGTACATAACATGTACAAACATATTATTAGAAAATACTATACCCTACTTATTTAGATCTTTTTTTTTTTTTAGAGAAGATTCAAATTTCATAATAATTGTTTAGCATATAAATTGAAGATACAATATATTATAATATTTTTGGTGTTAAACAACAAGTACAATTTTTAGAATGTCTAGCAGGCAAGAATTTTTCAGTCAAAAAAATAAGAACTAAAGGTAACTCCTGATTTAAATGAGAAATAATTAACCATGGTGTCATAATCTATTACAATTGAATTATTTTCCCTATAATGAATATAAATCAAGAATTATTATTTTTAAGCATCACAATCTATTAGTAAAAAGCATTCAGTCCTGAGATATAATTTAGAAAAGGTAAGCAGGAATTCATATATTGGATATCTTGAAATAAATATTATTAGCACACCATATATTCATTTGATTTGATATATTTAATTACATACCTTTTTCTTACTTAAAAAAAAAATTAATTGAGCACCAGTTAAATTATACTCCACTCCCCCCAAATGGTGAGGTCACACCATATTATAAATGTATTTTGGAATTTATAATCAGTGTATTTATAGCTATTTAATTAGCTCAGAACAAATCTGGTAATATCTTTTACTGAGCTGTAACTGGATGGCTAAATAGATCAGCTATGAACCAATTATTTGAAAGAAGAATCCCGAATCTGCTAGTGATATGAAAAGAAGTCAAATATTCAACTAGACTAGACTCAAACATAAGGTCATAAACATAGTAAGAGATGTGTTGATTATAAACACATCATAAGGCTCATTTCAAAATTTAAAAAGTGTGTCAACATAGACTGACCAGTAGTTAATAACAGCTTATATTTTTAAAAATTATCTATTAATTCTTTACATAAATAATTAGGTTCATTTAATATATATTATTTACAATGTATTTTTACAGATATAATTTTTAACAAGACATTATTATAATAGATTCATATTACAAACACACACACACACACACATATATATATATATAGCATTAAGAGCCAGTCAACACTTAGACAATTCCAATATCAATAACAATCAACAATTGCAAATTGTTGTCAAGGCAACAATTTGCAATTTCAAATTGTTGTCAAGGCAACCTCCTATTAATAATAAAGGTGGAATATATATATATATTGTATAAAATGATATGCAGTACACTCTTATCATGCAGTGATTTTTCGAAATATAAAATAACTTAAAGATATTTCTTTGCTATGGGAAGTTAAAAAATTTCAGTTTTTGAAATAAAATGTCCAGGTATTCTGATAGCCTTAGAATTTCCCCAGAAACAATGATAACATAAAAATTACTGTATAATATAAAAAGCACCTATAATCTAGAATGCATTTGTATTATAATTATCATGCCAACAGAATTTTTTTAAAAAAGTAATAACTGAAGATATGAACAACAGTGAATTCAGTTCTTGTAGAGCATCCCCATTTCTATTATAATCATATTTATTTTTACGTCAAAATTCATCTGATCAATTCAGGTTAACTTGCGACTGCATATCTGGGTAGACTCTACCTGAAACCCAATTGTTATTTTTTTAGCCTCTAACAGATTAAAGTTATTAACATTTTTTTATGTCTGTATAATGCCAATATTGAATGTTGAATTTTTTTTACAGTACTTGAAGATGTGATAATTGCTAGATTTTTCATGAAAAGTATTATAAGAATATTTAACATACTCACATACATATCTATAATAAATATTTTTCACGTAATATTAAGTTTTAGTTATTACATCTAAGTATCATACTTTTAAAGTAATTTATTTTTAAAATATATCCAAATCAAATGTATATTTTACACAGTCATTAGTAATTCATAATATAAAACGATATTTTTTTTTTTTTAAAAAGTTCGTACAGTTTTTTTTATTAAATGTATTTAAGTTTTTTTTTTCTATTAGCTATTAAACTATTTTAATAAATTGTTTTTCTTTTTTTTTTAAATCGGACCTACCGCAAAACGTTATTTAAGTCTCGACGATTTCTCTATTTAAGATTGAAGTCTACAATTTAAGTAATCATATATTAAAATTTTACACCCTTAAGATACAAATTTTTTTTTTTGGTTCAGTTTATTTTTATTTTTTCTTTTTAATTTTAAACACTTTCATACTTTTGAAGTTACCGATGCTGTTAGAATTAATTTTGTAAAACATTTTGAAAAGGAAAAATGGGGGTATTCTTTTCAAGATGAAAAGCTGTGGATTCTCGACTATTAAATATACTTTTTCTCACCATAATGCTTGTTTTACTGGAGGGAGTAAGTGAAAATCAATATCAATACAAACATCAGCGCTATTTTTATATATAAAAAAAATCATCTCATCAAAATCGTAATTTTTGAGAAAAATCTTAATATAGTGTTTACGGAGCAGGCCAAGCATAAGAAATGGTTGGAAATGTGTAATAGTAGAAAATTACAAAAGTTATACATAGGTTGCAGCACATCGGCCAGAAGGTCAATAGATAACGTCAATAGACCAGGAGATATTTGAAGATGAGCGCTTATTCTGAACTGAGCAACAAATATCAAGTTAAACTAGAAGATTCTGCATAAATGAGAAAATCAATAAATTTAATGAAGAATTTTTATTTTGAAAATTATCATATTTTTTTATTTTGCTTGCTGAGAGATATAAACTTTGATTTTTAGATGTCAAGGAGATGATTATATCTATATATTCTACAAATACGCACACATAAAAATACATAAAAACTGTATTCCAGTTAACTTTATAAAATGTACTATATCAATGCTGAATATATAAATAAATATTATGCTTTTCCATTTTAATATTTACTGTAATAAATTTTACAAAGTTACACATACCGTAAGTTAACAATAACTTAATATTTTTTTATACAGCTTCATCATTAGCGTCAGCCCTTGCAAATGAATTTGGCCATTCCAGTTCCAAAAGAACAAAATAAAACACGAAAAAATAATAGTAATAGTATATATAAACGAATTTTGAAATGATCATACAACCACATCCATAAGACACAAATATTTTCACATATAGAATATGCTGTTCCTAATTATTTTGTTTATTTCATATTTCTGGATGTTGTTTTTTAAACTTTCTGGCAGCAAATTTTTTTTCCCTGAAAGACTTCAACACTATATTTGATTGTAGTTCTCAATGTATTTTATTTTCAATTATATGATCCCATGGAATACAGTCAACATTGTATTTCTTTAGATGCCTTTAAAATAATATTTATAACCTAAATGGGGACTGTCTGCCCCATGAAAATCACACTCAAATTTACAATAAAATACTTTTTATAAAAAAGCAAAAAAACAATTGTAACTATTTTATATGTTCAATCCCACAAACGTGATTTTATAATAATGGACTCTGTAATAACATATCCTAAAGTTGAAAAACATATTGATTGATATTATTTTTCTATTGTATTTTTAGAATTACTATATAGAAAAAGAATCAGAATTAAAACCAATTCTTTTTTTATGTTGCACTTCAAGTATACAATAATCAATAATATGTTTAAAAATACATATATACAAGCAGCAAATATTACAAATTATAAAATTATCATAGAAAAGCCTTTTTTGGCAAATTATGTTTTTTGCCCTTTTCAATATATCTCCAGAATATCATGATTTAAAGCACGTGCCTAGTGTATATAATATATTAAATAAAAAAGAAAAAAATTATATAGATAAAAACATTAATGTGGGATGAGCTAATAGCAAAAATTTAGATAAATTGATAACTAATTGTAGGATGAAAGATGATATAAAATTATAAGAAAAGAATGGTTTATAAAATTAGATGTAATTTTTGTAATATGGTTTTCTATGGCCAGACGGCAAAGCAATTGGGAGAAAGAGCTAAAGAACACAATGATGCTATTGCTAGGAAAGATGATAGATCTGCATTATATGTTCATTATTTGCAGTACGGACATAAAATAAATTGTATTGATAATATGTGTTCTAGATTATATTAAAAAATGTTAATAGACATAAAATATATGAAACAAACTATATCATGTATAATAAAAACAATTGTATGAATATATACAAAACATCCATTAAGTTGAATAATAAGTGATTAATGGATAAAGAATGGATAGTTAATTAATTAATATGTGTGGATATATATTCATTCAATATATATATAACAGGGTAATTTTGTAGTAGGATTGAAAAAAAAAATCACATAATAGATCATGTCGGATATCCATTTGTTTATCTGTCTTTTCTCATGTATTGATATAGATGTTGCTGTATGTACTTTAAATCGTGGAGACATATTGAAAAGGTCAAAAAAACATAATTTGCCAAAAAAGGCTTTTCTATGATAATTTTATAATTTGTAATCTTTGTTGCTTGTATATATGTATTTTTAAACATATTATTGATTATTTTTAGAATTGTACAGCAGATCCATAAATTTTATAGTAGTCTTGAGACGGAGTTCAAGTCTCAGTTTTTTATATTAAGTAAGATAAAACATCAGCTCTATAAACAATTAATTTTAATTCCTATAGTTATTCCACTGTGAGCAGATATACACTATCTTTTATTTTGTTAAAAGCTGCAGTGCATGAGAGTTTATGTGGATCTCAACATTTAAGTCTAACTTTCTACTTAAAAAATTACCAAGATATTTAAATTGACTTTTCCCAAAAAATCTAATGTTTATGAAGATTTTTCTTTTATGACTTTTTGATAAAAGAGTTTTTTTAAAAAAAAGAATTGATAAATAAAAAAACAATTGTTAAATGGAAAGTAAAAAAGTTAAAGTTACTAAAATTGTTTTACAAAAAATCGGAGAAGATAGATTGAACTTGGAGAGACCTTCATCCTGCAGTGGATTGATAATGGTTGATGATGATCACCGATATAGATATTTTTAAAAAAATAGAAAAAAGTAATGAAATATATTTTTTATGTTTTTAAGATATAAATCTATTTTATACAAATTTAAAAAATTATGAGATATAATCAGGTATTCAAATTTCAATTTGTGTTAAAATTTGTTTATAAAAAGATGATAATATATTAAAATTTAAAAAAAACTGAAAGAATTTTATTGGTATTTGTAGAGATTGTGAAAAAAGTATTGAAACAGATTATGTGTAAATGTCAAACAGTAAGTAAAATATAGGATTACAATGATATATAAAAGTTAAAAACTAAGTAACATTTAAACATGTTAAAGAAGAAAACTATGTTTATAATTATAATGTTAAACAATAATATTTACTAAGGCAATAAACCTAAAGCATGTGCAGTTAAAAATGCAAAGGTAGGGACCTCTACAGGTCTATATATTAAAAAACATTAGTGTGTAAATTGAATACAGTATGTGATAATAAAGTCTTTAATTACATATTGTAATATTGTAGGCAGTGGTCAATTCAGATCATGTGAAATATTACAAGTTTATAAAAATAAAGTTAAAATAGAAAAATAATATTTAATTTTTCATATTTTTAAATGCTTTTATTGAAGTTGAAAAATCTGTTTGTTTGTTTGGTAAGTTTTGAACTTTTTCAAATTAAAATAAAATTTTAAAATTAAGATTTAATATATTTAAATTCTGTAGAAATGCTTGAAATCTAATATAACCAAGTATTATCAGGCTAATCCAAAAAGACACTCATATTTTTAGTAGGTCACCTAGTATCTTAGATATGGATCAGTGAACAGAAAAATATTAAAAATATTCAATAATTTCATGTATCACATTTAAAAACTCTTTTAGAACTTTCATTTGTTTTAAATAAAGTTTACAAGAGAGTGATATAAAGATTTTTTTCTTTGAATTTAATAATATTTTTTTAACATTTAAAAATTAATATTTAAATTCTTAAGTTCAATATAGCTTCTTGAAAATTTATACCTTTGTTTAAAATGTCAGTGAAAGTGATAGGACACATTGATTTTTTTAAATAGGTGAATTTTGAGAGAATTGTTTAAATAATGCTCACTATCAACTTTATTTATGATTGGAAGCTTCATTTAAGTGATATAAAAGTAGTTTATAATATAGTTTTGTTTAGTATTTTAAAATAATAAAAACTGTCAAAATGTAAAACTTGAAAAATATTTTATATTTTTAATCATTTATGTACACATATATTATTATGTGCACTTAATAAATATACTGTACACATAAGGGATATACATTTTAACATATAACAGAAATATCTAGTGATATAAATATATAAATTCTAATATTCTCACAGATAAATGAATTTAAAAAAATAAAGCTCCTGGAAATAATACTATGAATATAAGCATATCAATTATAAGTGTTCAGTCAATTTAAAGTATGATATTGTTTTACATTTTTATTTATTGTACCAATACTAAAAACTTAGAAAGAATATAGATAAAAAATTTTAACATTAAATGCTTTTATTGATTATGCACTAAAAAGAAAAAATAATAATTGTTTGTTCATCCACAATTGGGGTTTTTAGATTAAACTTGAAATAAAAGCATGGGGAAATCCAAAAATTAATTAAGTCAATTCCTACTTTAACAAGGAATTAACTTAATTAATTTATGTAACCATGCCCCATGATTTTATTTCAAGTTATATCTTAAAAACCCAATTGTAATTGAACAAACAATTATTTTTAGTGCATGGTCAATAAAAACATTTAATAGTAAAACATTTTTGTCTCTATTATTTATAATAATAAGTACTGATTTATTTCAATACTTTTTATTTATTAAATGGTAATATGAAAATTCTAAACATTGTTTTCTTTTAATGTAATCAGAAGAGGCTTGAACACAGACTTTCAAGCTCTCTACATCTATGCACTTCATCTTATACAACTGATTCATATAAAACACATACATGTGGAAAAGATAAATGATCTCCAATATAATACTTTGTGTAGAACCCATCACTTGGTACAGATCACCATCTCCCACACATAAATACAATCATTGCCTAGTTTATATTAAGATAGAAAGTCTTCAAACTTTACTGGACAAGCTTCAATCTTCTTCAACCTCTAACACTTCAGCCATTCATATCATTGAAAATCCAATGGTGGTGCACTCAAAACCCTTGATGCAAATATTATTGTCACATCCATGTTGACTTTAAATCACTATGATCCCACACATATTCCATTTATATACAGAAAAGTGGGATAGGCAGAATACAGCCGAATATGTAATAGTCAAATATTTTCTTTTAAATAATAGGGAGAATATTTATAATTTGTTAAGAAATAGTTGTAAAAAAAGATAGAATAATAGAAGATAAAATAAATAATTTATTTTATTTCCTTATTCAGTTATTTTATTTATTCAATTTTATTTTTTGAAAAAAAAAGGTACTAAGAGAAAAAAAAAATTCTTCAGTAAGGTATTGAAAAGTTTTAATTTTAACTTTAAAAAAGTAGTAAGAGGGCGAAAGAGCAAAATTTTACTTTTATCACATTTTTTAAAAAAAAATAAATAAAAGATTTTAACATTTTGTTAAAAAAATTTTGTTTTAATTTATTAAAACTTTTTTCTTTTCTCTTTATCATTCTCCAAAACAATAGGCAATGCTTTTCAAATCACTGGATAATTAAAAGATTATCTTGCTTTTTGACATAATAGAAAACCAACTGTAGGGGATTTTTTTATGATTTAATTTTTTTAATTGAAAAACTAAGCATTTTGTAAAAATAGTTTCAATTGGTCAGGAGTTAATGTGAACATGTTTAAGAGGATATATGATTGGATGCATATAGGATTGCTCCAAAAATATAATGTAGTCAAACACAATAAGCCTTAGTGTTCTATGATGAATTGTCACTCTTCATAAAGCTGTTGAAGAAATCAAACACAACAGCAACAGTTAGATTGCATAATGATACTGGGAAAGTCAACATTGAGAAAGGTGTAAGACAAGGTGACTCCATATCTCCAAAACTTTTTACAGCAGTGCTGCAAGAAGTATTTTGTGGATTAAAATGGGAAACTAAAGGAGTGAAAGTAAATGGAGATTATTTAAGTCATTTAGATTTTGCAGATGATGTAGTTGTTTTTGCAAATGCTTTAGAACTGCAAGAAATGTTGCAAGAGTTATCAGATAAAAGTAGGAAAGTAGGACTAAAGATAAATGTTAAAAAGACTAAAGTAATGTTTAATCGATTTGCTCAAAATATGAAAATAAAGATTGATTATGGTGAATTAGAAGAAGTTAACAGTTACAAATACCTTGGTCAGATTATTAATACAGATGGAAACATAATGGATGAAATTAATCATAGAATTAAACTTGGTTGGAGTGCTTTTGGTAGAAATAACTTGACATTAAAATGAAATATGCCTATGTGTTTGAAAAGGAAGGTTTTTAACAGATATATTTTGCCAGTTCTTACTTATGGATATGAGACTTGGACACTTAATAGAAGAGCAATACAAAGACTTCAGACCACTCAAAAAAGTATGGAGAGATGCATGCTGGGAGTAACAAGAAGAGATCAAAAATGCAATGTATGAGTAAGAGAACTAACAGGTGTTACTGACTTCATTGAAAAAAATTAAAAGATTAAAGTGGGGTTGGGCTGGACATATTTCTAGAAGAGATGATAATAAATGGATAATTGAAGTCTTAATCTGAATTCCAAGAGATTGTAAAAGACCCAGAAAGAGGCAACATGTGAGATGGATGGATGAGATGAGAAAGTTTGCAGGGGTGATGTGGAGAAAAGAAGCTAAAAATCGGAGAAGATGGATTGAACTTGGAGAGACTTTTATCCTGCAGTGGATTGATAATGGTTGATGATGATGATACCATGTAAAATAAAATAAAAAATATTGTACATGACACTTTTAAAATTTAATATTTCATTAAATCTCATATGTTGGAATTGAATGTTTGTGCGATTATCAGACTTCTACACAATTTAAATGACAATATTCAGATACCACATGTTAGGAATGCTACTTTTATATATAAGTACACAAAGAGTTACACATTGATATCCAGTTTTTTATTTTTTCCCACAATAACTTTACCCCTTTTCTGTAAATGCCATTACCAATTTTCATAGATAGATTGATTCCATCACACTTTGGTACCTTTTTGACACTAATTCATTATTCATTATCTCTTGTTTGCATAATACAGCTTCCATTGTTTTTCACACTAATGTAAAATATGTATAATTCTTTATAAAATATATTTCAGAGATTAAAGATTATAGAAAACACAAAAATTACTTTAACAATAATAGATTGAATCAATTATATATGTTAAAATTTGTGAATAAAATATAATTTTCTTGTTGTTTTTTTTCAAAAATTATTGCAAAGAAAAAATAACTAAATATAGTATTTGTTTTAATTTGTCAAATGGCAATACAAAGGACGTATGTACTATGCATTGATTTTAAATTAGTGTACATTCTTAAAGATATTTTTAAAAATAATAATAAATATTAGATTTATAGAAAAAAAATATAAATAATAAATATTAAATACACAAAAATAGTTTAAAAAATATTGTAATAAAAAATATTGCAATCAAATCATATCTTTTATATATATAAGATGTCATATATATAAGATAGTATAATATATATATACATATAACCGCTCAAATTACTCACCGTGATGCGATGTGATATGGTTACTTCTTTATTGAAGTCAGGAATTTTTCAGTCATTATGTTCAAGAAAACCTGTTTGCCACCTTACTTTCCTTTTCCATTCCCCACCCTAAGTTTTTCCTATATTCTCTATCCTGCTCTATCCCATTTCAACAACATCATCTTTGTCCACTCTATCACTTTTGTATTCAGATCTTTTTCCAACCCCAGAATAAAGACCAATAACCCACTTTCTGTATAATTACTTTGTCTACATTTATTTTCCCACAACTTCATTATTTGTATCCTTTTTGCTTGTAAGAATTTACATTCAACTAAAAGATGCCTAATATTTTCTATGCCTTTCTGACTTAACTTGCAGACTAAATCACCAACATTTCTTTATTTTTGTGTAATGTTTCCTTGTTGCTAATGGCCCTGTTCAAGTCTTAAATAGTAAACTTATTTCCCTGCCATTATCTTCAATTATATCACATTCATTATTCTGTTTCCTTATATATAGATATATAAGCTCTTTTTATTCTCCAAACTAGTTTTCCATCTCTCCAGCTCCCTATTTTTTATTAATACATCTTCTATTCTTCTATCCTATTCTTCTACCACTGTCTTTGCCACTGTAACACTCAAGAATCCTTCTAACACAATCACTCCACCCTTTGTGCAAATCTTTATTCTACTTCACCGCACCAGTCCTTATATTCATTCACAACAAACACTTCCATAACTTTTTCTACTGTTATTATATATTCTTCTAACTTATTTTTATCATTCACTCTGCATCCATATCTTTCACTATCCTTTCTTCTTTTATTATTATTTTTCATCACATTATTAACCATTTCTATTATAAAGAAATTATGATCACTATTACATACTCTCTTTTCTTATCAAACTCTTTTATTATCCATACTTTATTCATTTCTTTATTATTTACTAATACATAGTGATCATGGGTATTGCCCCTCATAAATATATGATAAATTTCCAATGTTCAAATTCAATGACAATAAATTTTCAGAAGCTGCCTGTTCTTGTTATCCAAGTCATCAATTTCTTCAATATGCCCATTCATATTCCCTATAACCATAATTTTCTTCTCTCTATGCTATTGTTCCACTCCATAATAGTTTGATTACCTCCAGTGGCCATATACACTATAGCCACCATCTATTCTTGTCTTCCTAACTTTAATTCAAACTGTAAATGTTCTTGACACTTTACAGTATTTAAAATATTTTTTGACATTACTCCTACACTATGACCCCTTTTTAATTTTTTTTACTATTTATACCCTGCCATACCAAATTTTCCAGAATAAATACTTCTCCTTTTAGATGGGTTTGCACTACTGCTAATACCTCAAGCTCTTAATTTTTTATTACTTTGTTTAATTGCAACCACATCTCTGGTATCCTACCACTTTGCATATTTAAATTTCCAATTTTTACAATGTCTTCCTTTCTTTCTGTCATTTTATAAATTCTTTTGACTTTTTCTTCTCTATTATATTTGTAGTTATTTTGTTTATCATTAGTTTTACTGACCCATTCCCTCTCCACATCTACATTTAAACTACCCTTGTTTACTTTTTACATTTCACCTATCCTTAACCTTCTTTTTGCTAATTCTATAATTTAAAACCACTTTATACATTGATTGACATATAATATGTTTTATAAATGAAGCCTCTAATGTTTCACTTTCTTGTTTTTTTAAATGCAATCCATCTTTAGTGCACAACACCCTCTTACTAATAAAAAAATCTTACACGTCCAGAAACATAACATTATTTCTATCATATAGTTTTTCCAATCTCTTATTTATAAAACATGATCTATCTAACATATACCAATTGCCAAATATTGGTAGTAATCCAACTATTTCTACTCTTTCTTTAACCTTATTCAAACAATTAATCAATTCTTTGTACTCATCCATTACACTCTCTTATAGCTCTGAAAAATTATTTGTCTCTGCCATAGTACAAACATTTCTATTCCCCTGTTTATATACCTTATCTGTAACATCCGTAGTTCTAGATCCAGGGAAATATACTCTTATATATCTGTTTCTATTTTCCCTTGCAAATATATCTCCACATTCTCTAATTAGTGAGTCCCCTATCAAGACTATCTCATAGTTTACTTTCTCTATTTCATCGGTAACACCTCCCCCTCTTTAAATAAAAATAATATGTTATTTAAATCTTTTAAGTTATTTTAATTCTATCTCTAAATAATTACATAAAAGTTTTACATTCTCCATGTGCTATATATCTTGATATTTACATGCACACTTTTATGATATACAATTTTAATTCAATATTCAAATGCATAACACTAAATTTAATGATATATAATTTTTAATAATATCTAATTTTGACATTATTTCACCAATTAATATATTTATTTAAATAAAACTTGGTTTAGCTTGACTTATGTTATTAATATTAAAGTAGTATCAATGAAGCATTTTTCATGTCATTAGTTTGCCCTCCTTCACATAAAATATGTCTAAAATGAAAAAAAAAAATTTCCTTTATAAAAAAGAAGTTTTCTTTATACATTCATGATCTTTTGTTTTTGTATTTAGTTATAGTGGAATATTCTTCCGTTTTATCACTGTAAACATTTTTTCCAAATGCTCGTGACTTGGTTCTTTGTATATAAGTCTACATTACGTTTTTTGATGCAATCTACTTTACTTTCTTGGTATTTTAACTTTTACTTTTGATAGAATTTTATAATTGAAGTGGGATAAAATATTAATCAATTTTCATAGTTTTAATATTCAACATATTACATAAATGCTCTATATTGCATTTTATACATAGTCGTCTTTGTGGTCATCAAAAATATGAGCAACAATAGTTCATACAATGTAACTAAATGCATAATGTTTATATTCTCTAAATATGCTAATTTTTAATTTACTTGTTAATTTTTTTATTTGGGTAAATGTATTCCTGTACTGATATAACCTTCATCATAAATAGTCAAAATAAGAGTCATAGATCACATGACCCTATTATCTTAAGCTTGTAAGTTATAAACATTGATGATTGCCAATTTCTGAACCTGCCCTGGTAAACCTTCATCATAAATAGTCAAAATAAGAGTCATAGATCACATGACCCTATTCTCTTAAGCTTGTAAGTTATAAACATTGATGATTGCCAATTTCTGAACCTGCCTTGGTATCTCTCTGAGGAGTGCCAAAGCATAAAACCATCGTCAGGGGTTGGGGGGGGGTTCCTGACAGAGATATTTTAAATGCTTTCTCTGGCTAAGCATTTATCACAAAGCTTGTTGAGGAATTGGCAATCCTCAATGTTTATAACCTTCATCATAGTTTGAATATTTTAATCATGGTAATAGAAAATTGATGCTTATATATTTTTCACAAATGACTTTTGAGATTGAGTGATATTAGAATGTGATCACTCAAGCAATTTAATATGTCTAATGATTATGAATTGGGAATAATGAAATTAATCATGCCTATCCACATATATACCAGAAATGTTACAACTGACATTGATCTATATCTATAAATGCCAGAGATGCTGCAAATATCATATAACTTTTAAATAGAGATAAGAGTTATGTGACTTGCATAATATGATGGACAACACTATATGAATTGATGATGTAATAAAAATATTTACATGGTTATTACCAAAAATAAGTATCTACTTTCCTATTTTGGTAATGTACATTTTATTAGTAGAGTAAAATATAAATCTTCAATGATCAAATAGTTAAAAAACACATTAGCAACAAAAACCCAGTCTGTTACCTATATAACAGACATAAAGATTGCACAAGCCTCTCTTTTATGCCACTCCTCCCAATTTTGAATAATACTGGCTTTACCCTAGTATCTTTTTATTCTTTATTATTAATGAACTTTAAAATATCAGCATTGTACATGACATTTACACCTTTCCATTTTCACTAGAAATGGATTTTTCTGCTCACTATCCAGCTGTACTTAAACTTTTATAAATACATTATGCTTTTGGTTGTTTGCCTGGGAAATTTTTATAAGAATCCAACCACTGATATTTATAAAGATGAGAAATTATACATTGACTTTTTATCTTTTCTGGCTGTAGTAAAGTAAATTAAAAAAAAAACATTTCTTGCTGTCTTTTATTGAAACTCATATTTTTATAAAACTGATAGATGTGTTTCCAGAAGCATTGGCTTTCCAGAGCAAATGTGATACACAATTAACTCATTTAGGATCTAATTGAAGAAGTTTATTATTTGTTTTACATGGTTTCTCATCTTTAATAATTATCCTTTTTACATGGTTTCTCGTCTTTAATAATTTGGTGTAAATATGGAATTAATTTATTCAGTTATCACATAAGACATTTGCTTGGATTATATTGAGGGTTTCTATGGAAATTAACATGTGACTGATCTCCATTTATTTATGCAATTCTGCTAATACAAATTGATTTCTCCCTCACTTGAAGTGTTACATTTTGATAACATATTCCAAAGTTATTTTTATCTTTGGGTTTGGAAGACAAATTAAAGAACTTTATCTTGCTAACTGCATGTTACACTCAAAAGATTATTTATCAATCCCTAATCATGTATCTGCAGAAAATTCCAACACCCTGAAATGAGGAACTATTTATCTTGATTCTGCAGGGGTTTAATCTTATGCATTTCTCTCTACAGTTTGTTATTGACTTCAAATTGTGCATGATGATAGTAATTTAGAAGGGGTGACACTTTTTCTTACAGAAATAATTTCATTTCTGTCTTTTAAATTGGGCATGACTTTTCTGGATTTTCTGTTCTTCATTTTCTTTGTTCTACAATTTTTTGATGGATGTGGTAGACTTTTTTTATGACATTAATATTGTTAATATTTAAATTTCTCTTTGTAAATAAGTTATTTTGTTTGGTTATTTTTAAGCAGATCTTTCTGCATCTGATTAGTTTTATCTATCATGTTTAGAATAGGGTTTTTAATTTATAATTTTTTTGCTCATAATCATCATAACATTCTCTATTTTATTAGGCATTTCCGATAAACTGACCTTCTTATAAATTAGCTGTGCTTAATATCTTGAAACTTGTTTTTTAAAGAATTGGTTGAAACTTTTGTGTGATCCTTCTCAATAGCTCTTCAGTATGACCTAGTATTGGACATTATCTTAAAGCCTGTTTATTCATAATCTATCTAGAATACCTCTGAATGTTTTTGAGAAGTTATTTAGTATTCAAACTAAGGAGTTTCATCAGGAGTAGGATGCATTTTTCAGATAATTATGAGATATTTATATCTTCAAATTAATCCAGATAAACATAATTTTGAGGTAAGCCATATTTTCAGTAGCATTTCCACCTAAGTCTTCCTTAAATGCTTCAATTTTTAAGGATTTATTAATTACTTTGACATCATCCATATTTTATAAAGTATAATTTTTCTTTATATTCTCTCTTTGAGAGTTTATTAGAACAGATCTCTATAACTTCTTATTATATGTATATTGTAACATGGACCCTTTACTACTACAATTTCTACAACTTCTATGATCAGACCACACTTGATCACAAATGTAACTGGCTTACTAGCTCAACATAATTATAATGAGCATGTCAAGGGGCATTATCAGTTTGAAGCCTACTGCTGATAATTTTAACTTTACTCAGTAATAATTTCTGCTCATCGTATGGATATAACATGTGATACCCGAGGCAGATAAAAAATTTATTAGTCTTGGTCAGTTATATTATTAAAGACCCATGATTGTGCCACTAGCAACCTAAGTTTATGCAATTAATAGAAGAGATAATAAATCCACATTATACATTCATTACTTGAAATATGGGCATAGAATAGATGCTACAAAAAGTATTAAATATTTAAATTACATCAAAGATCCAAAAAGAAGACAAACTATATTTAAAATAATTTAAATAATTGTATGAATATTTACAAGACTTCTATAAATTTTATTAACAATTGATTAATTAAAAATGAATGAAAAATTATATAAAATATATATATAACTGTAAAAAAAATGCATATAATTTATTTATTGTATTGTTATGATATATTTAATCATTTTTATAATTGTTGGATTTAATTATGAAGATTTTGATTTATTTTAATGATTTATATTGTTAATGTTTGTTTTAATTTCATTATTGAACACTAGATGTTTTTTATGTCTGAAATGGTTTGTTAAAGTTAAATAGATTATTAACATTTGAAAAGGGCACCAAATCAGGTGCTGAAAAAGACTTTTAATGTATAATTTTTTTTTATTGCTATTTATATAGACGTTGTAAAGAATTTATTATTTTCTAATTATTATATATTTCAATTATAAGTTAAAATATATATATATATTCCTTATGTATATATCATATTTAGTATCTATATATATATAATATATGTGTATAGAAGTGATTAAAATATGAAATATTATTTTAAATGAAAAATATTTGATATTTTTGCTTTTGATTGAAAAAAAAATTTTTTTTTAAAAAAAGCTTACCAAAACTTAAATTGTAAATGATTTTCACTTAATATATATAATTTTACTTTAAATTAATTTCATACTTATAGTGTGTATAGATATATGAAATATAGGGAGCATACCAATAGATCTAACCAGTTTTTATTGATAAGTGCCACAAGAGAAAGCTTTCAAAATCTCTTTTTAGAATTATCCCTATCCTCAGACTGGTTTCAAGCTTTTGGTGCAGACCAGTGAGGTGCTAGGACATTCAGACACTAGATCCAAAATACTGAGAATAGGGATAATTCTAGATAGAGATTTTGAATGCTTTCTTTTGTGGCACATCAATAAAAACTTGTTAGAGCTATTGGCATGCTCCCTATATTTCATATTTGTAATACAAGCTTAAAGCAAGTCATGCAATATATGACTTTTTTTTATTGGTTATTATATATATATTATATATTTCTGCAGTAAGTTAATATGCATAATCTTTTTGAAAATATTTTATTTGGTATGTGTACTTAATTATATATGTATAATAAATCAGTAATAATTGGTTGACTTTTTTTTTATTTGAAAAAGATTTTTTTTAAAAAAAACTTTAAAACAATCTCTATACCACTCTCTTATGAGCTTTACTTAAAACAAACAAAAGTTTTAAGATAAATTTAAAATATCAAATTATTCAATACTTTCCTGCCCTCTGTTCTATATTTAAGAAACTAGGTGACCTACTGAAGAGATTAGTATCCCATATGGATTAATCTGGTATTAATTAGTTGAATATCAAATTTCAAGCAATTTAATTGAATTTAAATGTATTAAACCTCAACATTAAAAAATTATTTTAACTTTAAAAGAATCAAAAGTTTACAAATTAACATACCAACAAACTCAGAAATTTTCCAATTGCAATAAAAGCATTTAGAAACAGAAATTGTAAATTGATAACTTTTTTCAAATATTTTAAAACAAAGCTATGGTGTTGCATTTCAAATGAACTCCACCCCACCCACTCATCCCCAAACATTGTGCTTTGACTATAATAACCTATTTACTAAATGTACATTTTAAATTGAAAAATAAACATTCCAATTGACACAGATATTGGAATGTCTATTTTTCAATTTAAAATCTACATTTAATAAATAAGTTATTATAGGTAAAGAACAATGCTTTGGGATGGGAAAAGTCCATTTTAAATACAAAAATACAGCTTTGTTTTAACATAATACAAATTCTATTAAACAACTATAAACATTTATATTTCTTCTCATTATCTACTTTTTTAATGTTATACTATCACAAATAAATAAATGTAAATATTTGCTTTTTCAATTTTTTCTTTATTCCATAAAATAATATATGAATGTACATAGATATTTGCCCATCATAATGTAATTATTTCTAACTTAAAAAGTTCTATGACTGAAATGGCAGCTGGCTATTTTAGATGAAGTATTTAAAAATATTAATGTTCAGAATAATTCATCTATCTTCTGACTTTTTTTGCCATTAAAGATCACTAGTCTATCTCTACATACAAAAAAGCCAAGGTATATTGACATTTTATCCATAAAACAAAGGTATTTCCAATAGTTTTAAACTTTTCTGAGAAAAATGCAATTCAATATAAATAATACATGCAAAATATATAATAAAAGCTTGTTTAATACTTTAAAATAAAAATGTTGAATACATCAACATAGTATGCCAGGTATGCTTTTGTTTAACTGATAAGTCACACCTATATCTATAATTATTCAAGAGATTGCCACATTTATATATGAATCACAAAAGTGATGATAAATGAATTCCTTTAAAAGAGCCACATTTTCGACAGAGGGACACAGAATTCTTTCTTGTTACTTTGAACCTATATTCCTAGTATTGTCTGCTTCAAAAGAAATGATGCTAAAGGCAAAATTAAAGATGCATGACATATTGCCAACAATATACATGCAATCAGCAAGAAAGAAACCTGCATTCCCTGCCAAAACATGGTTCATTTAAATAAATTTATTTATATCTTATAATCAAATTTTATGTAAATTACCTCTTTTATAAATCTCACAATTCTCTTGGATAATTATAGCTATGAGAATGACTTCCTGTTAGTCAAAAGCATACTATGTTGATGTATTTAACATTCTTATTTTAAAATATTAAACAACTTTTTTAGTATACATGCTTTGTGTATTATTTATATTGAAAACAAATGTATATATGTATTTGGATTTGTCCATGTATACATTTCCTTTCTACTGATGTTTTGGCAGACCATTTGGAACATTCAAGCAATAATGGGTATTACACTGGTTACATCACATTTGGTTGCAAATGCAATAAAACATGTGGGCAGTGAAAACAGAAACTGTTAAATACTAAATCTGACATGAGGTAAGCTTCTAGGGTATGTCTCCAAACCTGGACATGAGGCAAGTTGCCACAAAACAGTTAAAAGTGTTAGACATACATAAAGAGCTCCTAAATTCTCTTGCTTTAATAGTTGAAAGACAACTAGATGATATATCTAACCAATCATATCATATGAGTGATCAATCAGATGTTTATGTATAAAAAATATTTAACCATTTTGTGTGGGTCCATTTTTAGCACAATCACATATACACATAACAGAATTGGTGCGATGATCTCTGAAAATATTAAGCACAAGCAAGTGTTTATGTTTTCATCTTTAATTTATTAAAATGTATAGTTAAATATATCTTTACTCTGTATTAATATAGCCAAAAAATGATTGTTGGCATCAACAAATACCACATTCTATGACACATGGGAATGTATCATATTTGAGTGACTAGAAAAATATTGTTCTTTCCAATAAAAAAAAATAATTCTTATGTTTTCTGACAATTGATAGAAATTACTGCATAAGAACAATGATATTTAAGCCATGTTATTCAAAAAACTATTTGATTGAGTTGTTAGAATCTTTATCTTTATAAAAAACGATTGCATGGTCTCAAAACAATTTTTATACTGAAATTGTCTATTAATTTTCATCTGGTTCACAGGTGTACATCAAAATAGTAAATCTGATATAGATTTCCCAAATAATGATTTTAAAACCATGTTAAAAAAAGATCTTAATGATCACCAATAATAATTCTAATTCATAGTACTTGTTGAAAAATGTAAATGTATAACATACCTTTAGTTAGCTATTGACCAATTATCCTCACAACACAGCTGCTTCTCCATCTTAGTAATATTTGAAAAAAATCAATATCTATTAAGTAATAGCTTCCCTATAAATGTTTTAGTAGAATCTTTCTCAATTTTAGTAAATGCAGTTATTATTATTAAACCACTAAACATCACACGATCACCATTTCCTATGCTTACATAATCTGTTAAATCTAAAAAGATAAAAGGTGATTGGTAGAGGGTTGGATTAAATCTTAAGATCTAGAGGCAGTGCTCATAAATCCAAGGCTTCTCACTGATAAAAGCCACAAGCTAGAAACTAGTCTGGGACTATTGGATGAATAGGCATCAAATAGGAACTTGATGTATAAGCATTCTTGCATCCATTGATTACTGTGGTTTGCATTGGGTGGCATTACTGTCTGGAGAGTTTGTCAGTTTAAATATTTACAGGAGTAAACAGAATATTGGGTGTGAGTTAATTTATGATAATAGCAAGGAAAGTGATTTACTATTTAACGCTTGATTGGGATCTTTAGCAATAAGGGAATATACACATAAATGGAAAAATATGGGTGATTTAGTCTGCCAGTTGTGTAAGGAAAACATAAAAAATATTAGGCATCTGTTAATTGAATGTAAATGCCTGAAAGCAGAAAGGGTACAAATAATGAAGTTCAAACTCAGACTTTCACAGTATCCTCAGCTCTCCATACCATCTCATATTGCTGACCCACCACATGTGTATGATCAGGTGGGGTCAGCAATATGAGATGGCATGGAGAGCTGAGGTGCATGTGAAAGTCTGAGTTAAAATCCCTTATACATTATATATGTGCAGGTGTGTGTAATCATGTACAGTGTATTAATTTAAATAATGAAGTTGTGGAAGAATAAATACAAACAAAGTGGTTATATAGAAAGTGGGTTATTGGTTTTTATGCTGGGTGTAGGAAAAGATAAGGGGCATTTAGATATAAAGACCATGGAGTTCACAAAGATTATGTAGTGTAAATGGGATGGAGCAGGATAGATAAGAATATGGAGAAATTTAAGGTTGGGGGTGGAAAGGGAAGTTAAAGTGGATAACAAGTTTCTCTGGGCATTGTTGCTGAAAGATTCCTGACTCCGTATAAGTAGAAGTCATATTACATCACATCACTATTGTTATTAAAACTGTCAATTTTAAAATATTGAGTAGTCCCATAGCCTTGAACAATGAGATTTTCGACTTTTTAGTATCACTAAACTAATTCTACAATAATTAATTAATCAGTCAACACTGGGTACCTTTTTAAATATTCCAAGAAAAAAACAACAACCCTAAATCAAATAAAAGTTGATGAGTAGGAACAGTTTGACCTTTTCTTTCATACATATTCAATATTTCTACTCCTGTGCTTTAAGTTCTATCTGTAAAAAATTGATTATATACATGTATTTTCATTTTTTGTAATATATGATGCAAAAATATAAAATGACGTGTATGTTTATTATTTTGTTCAATATTTACAGACACACATATGCGCATATATAAAATTATATGTTGGTTATTTTCTCCAATATTTACAGACGCTCACACACACACGCAAATATAAAAAAGTCCGTGTTATAAAATTATGAATATATTTAAGCATATTTGATAAATGATAACAATGAACATTTTAAAACTCATTTTTAATTTAGTAAACAATGTGACAGAAAAAAAATACTGTAGTAAAAAAAAAGAAAATATGCAAAACTGAAAATCAATTCACATATTTTCACGCTAAATTATTCTTAATACATCACTTTAGCAAATCGTCAGTAAAGAAAGTCATCAAATGCAAAGCGAAGTTTATTAAATAATTTTACTTTTATAATAAATTACATAAGTTCGCTTAACAATTTTTCAAATTGCCATCTATTGATTCATAACAAAAAATATAAACTATCTTGCTTTAAGAATAATAATAATTACACATAATTTATTGGTTTATAGACATATTTTTTAGCATTTAATACAGCTTCAACTCTAGAAGAATGTCAATAAAATATATATATTACTTTTTTCCGTAGCTTTAATAAAAATAGTATGTGTTTATTTATAGATTCTAAATTCATGTTATGAATGCTTTTGTGTGCTACAGAATAGCTAGGGCCATAGGCGCACGAGATAGTTATCCTAGTGTGCGTGCAAAAATTTAAAGGCTAGGAGTGAGAAAAGTTTTTCAAAATTGAAAAAAAAAACTTCATTCGTCAATGATTTAAAAAAAAATTAGTTGGATTATTATTACTGTATTTCAATTAAATATAAAATAGCAAATAGTATATAAGTAGAAGATGTGTTGTTGATTTAAAAAAAAAAAAAAAGCTAAAATTTAAATAAGAAAAGTTTGTTTCATTTTGTTTATTGTTTCCTTATGATTTAATTTGTGCATATATTATTTTTGAAATTTATAAATATAAAATATTAGGATTTTTTATTTTGTTTATCTATGGGGAGGGGAAGAGCAAGATTGAAATCACTCTAGGGTGTAAAAAACTCTTGGGCTGGCCCATTTATTCTATATGGCATAATAGACATTTATGGATTTTAAAAATAAATTACAAAATAAATTTCAAGATTTTAAACAAAATCATAAGTTTATTGGCTGTATGATTTATTTCCAAGAATAATTTTAACAGTAACAATTTGAGTACAAATTTCTAAAATATTCTTTAAAAAAAACTGTACATTGTAATAAAATTTGTGAATATGTTTACAAGTTGAAATTCTGATTGCCAGGTACAATGTTGACTTGACTGAAGCAAATTATACATTTTTTAATATGTTAAATGAGTAAATGAATAAAAGACAAATCTTTTAATATATTCATCAAATGTAATTCATATCAATACCATAATAAACTTAAATTTTTTTTTCAGGTTTCAAACAAACTCAGTCCAATTTGAAGGTCAAAAGAATAAATAAATATAATGTGGTTTAAGAAGAATCACCATTAAACATTATATTGAGGATCCGAGAGAGAGAAGAAAAAAGACCAGTGCACAAAGGCAAATTATAAACTTAAGTTACAATATTTGATTATAGACTTTCACACGACCCACCACTCTCCAATCCATCATTAGACTTTCAATTGGATGGACGGTTGAAAAGTTGGAGTGGAATGGATGAAACCTGTCGTTAAAGTATGAAAATTGGGTATCTTAATATATATTTGAGCACTTATTGCATATATGTGTAGAGATGATAATCTGGACCAACTGATGGTTGCTGGTTTAGCATGAAATACGTATATTGGTGATTATTTATCATTTCAACATATATGTGTTAAGTGTATCTGTGTTGTGAGATAGTGTGGAGAGTGGTGGGTCGTGAAAAATTCTGTGTTCATATATTCTATATATTACATATATTGATATAGGTATATAGTAAGCCTGTATTTCAGTTATTAATATTTGATTACTTATTCTAAAAATGATGGCGTTAAAAATATGTATGAAAAGTACTGGAGATGAGAGAAAGTACATGATCCAATAATGATATTTCAATTGATAATGTTGTCCATCTCAAAGAACTAATTCAAAGTAATAACCTAGAACATGGATTCAGGATATTAGGATAATTAATTTTGTAAACAAGAGGAAAGGCAAACATAAAGAGTAATACTGGTGGATATATATTAACATTATTTATTTATGCCTTCTAGAAGTTTATAAAAACTTACAAATTTATTTATGACAACACTTGGTGAAAAATTAACTAACGCCCTTGATCAACATGGGCTTCTGTCAATAAAACCTCATTTTATCAGGTGCATGAGATTATTAAGAATGCATCAGATATATCAACTCTATTCCCATTAAAGTAGAATCATAATGCTCAATTTAACATTGAGTTTGAATGTTAGCAGAATATAATTCACTTTTAAATAACCTTGCTTCCAATTAGACATATTAAATCTGTAAGTATTAATTAATTTAATACCACAAAAATACGTCATCTATTAACATTATTTATTTACATCAGCTAATAGAACATTTTCCTATATACGGCAATGCCTAATGAAAAATTATTTCAACTTCATGAAGGATATATATCATATTTTTAAAAGTCACAATGTTTAATAAAATAAAACTAAAGTAAAATACTGACATTTCAACAAGATAATTCTTGCTCTCAACTGGGTAAATTAATAATCACATGACTATTACAGAGATAATAATTGCATCTTGTGGTTGATGAATAGTTTGGCTTGAATTTGGATTGTTTGTTTTTTTTTTCATTTGTGAGGAAATTTTGATATATAGATGGTAATTTTATTGTTTTGTCATATTTGTTAATATAGTTTTTTAAAATTCCTATAGTTTCCCTAAATATCCTTGACTATAATTATTGCATATGGATATGATTTTAATATTTGAGAAATCTGTGCAATGACCTATATCTAAAGCATGGAGAGAGCAAGTGTTTGAAGATATTGTATATACTAGTACTACAAATCATATATTGATGATGCCTATATAGTATTTCACACACACACACACACACACACATATATATATATATATATAGATAACGTAATTTGCTTATACTGAATATTTCCTATATATGTAAATAACGAAATCTGAACTCAGGATTTGCCAATCTATTCATCCTTCACTGCATCTTAAGTAACCAATGTACATGACCACATATATGTGAAAAAGATACATGATCCCCAATATATATATTTCATGCAGAAACAGCACTCATCAGTTGGATGATCTCCCACACACATATATAATCAGTGCTTGGTTTATATTAAGATAGCAATTCCTCAAACTTTAATGGACAGGCTTTAATCTTTTCACACTTCCAACTAGTCAACCACCCATTTTACTAAAAAAAAAAAACAATGGTACGATCGAAGCCCTTAATGTATTTGATATTCTAATCATATACATGTAGACGTTACTTCAATCTAACCCTTCATACTATCAACCTATTACATATCCAAAAATATTAGTAGTAGAGGAATGGTCTGAACTTATACTAAGATATAATGTAATTTGCTTATACTGAATATTTCTTATATATATTAGCTGGATTTGAATTCAGAATTTTTGAGTCTATTCATATTTCCCTCCATCTCAAGCAACCAATACACATAACCACATATATGTGAAAAAGATATATGATCCCCAATATATGTATTTCATGCATAACCAGCACTCATCACTTGGGCCAGATCATAATATCTCACACTTACATGTATCTTTTTCACATGTATGTAGTCATATGTATTGGTTTCTTGAGAAGGAGGAAGAATGAATAGACTCAAAATACTGAGTTCAAATTCCTCTATTTACATATATATAAAATATTCAGTATAACCAAATTACATTATATCTTGGTCTAAGTTCAACCTATCCCTCTACTGTTGATATATTTGGATACATAATGGCCTGATAAAATAAGGGGTTAGAATGATCTAATATCTATATGAGTATGACTACAATATCAAATACATTATGGGTTTTGAGTGTTCCATCATTGGTTTTTTAATGAAATGGATGGTAGAATAGTTGGAAAAGTGAGATGACTGAAGCATGTCCATTAACGTTTGAGGAATTGCTATTTTAATATAAACTGAGCACTTATTACACATATATGTAGGAGATTATAATTGGCCCAATTGTCCAATGCTGGTTCTGCACAAAATATTTATATTGGGAATCATATATCTTTTCCACATGTATGTTGTCTTATGTATTGGTTTCTTAGGCAATATATATATATATGATCACTAGATGGAGCTTTATCAATAGCTCCTAACAAACTTTTGTTTACATTTGGTAAAGCTTCATCTAGTGATCATAAAATGCAAGCTAAAAGCAAGTTATGAAATTTATAACTTGTTTTGTTTATCATATATATATATACTAAAAGGACATATAATATTACAAATACAGTGAATATAAATGATTATTTTAGAAAAAATAATAAAATAGGTGAAATAATTACATTTCATGACACAACCTTTGGTGGCATCTAATTCAATAATGTATCAATATTGTTCTGTTTTATGAACAGGTCCAGACTGCAATCCCACAGCTAATTTATCCATTTATCTTTCTGTTCTTTTCATTTCCCAAATATTCAATTTCACATATCTTCTCCAATCTCTTATATCATCCAGCAAATATTATTCTTCATCCTTTTTTTATATTACCATTCACTATTTTATTCAAAATATCCCTCAAATTTATTTCTTCTTAGTATATTTCTAATTCTATTGCCATTTCTATCTCTAATTGCACTAATCACTTTTTTTTGTTTACTCTTTTCATTTATTATTTATTCATTCAATTAATTTTCTCCAATTTACCTACATGGCCACAATCTTAAAGGCCACAAATCTGGCTCTAATTCTTTTACTCAGTGTCCATTTTCCACAACCACATAATAATACTTTCTATGCATAGCACTTAATTAATATTTTTCTTAAATCTAACTTCACAGATCCATAAAATACGTATTTCTCTTAATAAATGCTTAAATTTGTCAATACTATTCTTTCTTTTAATTTCACCTTTGCTTTTTTTTTATCCTTGCTCAAACAACTACCCAAATTCCTAAATCCATTTACCTGTTAAACTATATTATCGTGTACATCAACTTTTATTCTTTTGTATTTATTTCTATCCATAAACAATTCTCAACATTAATTATTATTGCATAGTCTATAGTCTTCTTCCAATTTATTCAACATATTTTGAGGATTCTTTTACCTTCAGTTATGAGCCATATTATTTACAAACTTATAGATTTTATTATTCCAATTTCAATATTAACTCTTTAACAGACTAAATATTTATAAAATGTAACCTTATTTCTTTATTTAAAGGGAGAGTGTGGCTGAAATAATATAGCTGTGGATCATTTAAAAATATCTACATATATATATAATTAATCTTTTCTCTTTCCAAAATACTCATTTATTTTTCAAGATGATCATAAGTTTATTTTAGGGTACTCTGTTTTCAAATCCACAGAATATATACCTTCACAGAATATATACCATCTGCAAATTTTGCACATTTTATTATTTTACCTCCAGTATTAGCTCTTCCATAATCTAAATATTTGCCTAACATGTCATCAAAATAAATATTAACAATTATAGATGACATACAGCATCGTTATCTAACTCCTCTTTTTATACTCATACTTCTGACTCATTATTTTCTAATCTGATTCTTATTTTTTGCAATATACATTACAAATAAATATTTTCTCTTTCCAAAATACCTTGTTTTTCAAGTTAATTGTAAGTTTATTCCATACTCTATCAAATACTTTTTTTAAATCCACAAAAAATATACCATTTTTATCTTTTTCACTATATCTCTCTGCAATTGTTTAATTACTTCCATGGTATCTCTTGTTCTATTTCCTCTTTGAAAATCAAGCTGTTACTCTCCAGAATAGTACTCCACTTTCTATAAACTGTTCAACTTCAAATTCTCAATATTTTTTTGAAGTAAAAGATAACAAACTTATTGTCCTGTATTTTTCATATATCTGAAAGGTTTCTTCTTTTTAACAATTGGAATCATTATAGTCCTCAAAACTTATTTAGACCCAACTCCATTATTATATATAAAATTGCACAGACCAACTATTTTCATCATAGTAATTTCTCTCACTTTAAAATTTCTATAACTATTGTACCACAACTGAGAGCTTCCTTAATTGATTTAATTACTTCTTGTCTCAAAATATTCATACATTGTTTATCTAATTCAACTTCATATAATTTTCTTTCCATCTTTTCAATATATCATCCCTATGATCAGTTATTTCATTCAATAACCTTTTTTTGTTTTCTAAATGGTATTTGTAATTCTATTAACAAGGTCATATCTTTTTGCCTGTTGGAGCATCTATCTCTAAATTATTGATCTAACCATTAATCTTTAGCTAAATCTGTTTCTCTCCTTAGTTCATTATTAAGTTTTCTATATGCATAAATTATTAAATTTAAGAGCCAATCACAAGCTATAATAAATGTAGGGGTCTACAATAGGTGAAAAAATTTATTTGGAATTGGTACAATGCAGTGTTGACATAATATTTCCAAGAACTTTTATTACTAACTTTATCACAGTCATGTATATTTTTAATTGGATTATGTGACAAATACAATTTATGCACACCCATAAAACTAGGAACTGATTGAGAAGAATCTTGATATATTGTAAAAATTATAACCTTTTTGTTATATTAAAAACATAGATCTGCATTCTCATAACTGTTGTGATAATATTCATTGATCAAAGGTTAATCTTGAAGATATGATAATAGAAATACAAAATTTACATGTTGTGCTTAATAATAGTTTATTTAATTAAATGGGCATCAGATTACAACAAATCACATTTCCAATGTAGGCTTAATCCATAAGTGGTACATTGCTTTTCTAATAAGTATTTTGTAATTGAATGTCATCCATTATAATAGATCATCTCTTATGCATTGTATTGCCTTGCATTCTATTCATGTCTCAACTTTTTTACGGTAAAGAAATCCTCCAAACTGATATCTGGACATCTTATGGTCAAGTTTGTATGTAATCTTGATTGCCTTGTGTTGCCTCAGAATTTTGAAGCCAATTAAACACAGCATGCTTACATATATTCTAAGATGCTACCAGAAGTCTTAATCTATTACTGTTTCCTTACATATTCGACTGCAATTTATATTATGGTTTTATTCTTAAAATGTTTCTTTATCATTCTGCTACTTATTGCAAGCTTAAATAATCATTAGAAATTAGGTAATAGTTTTCTACTTATTGCAAGCTTAAATAATCATTAGAAATTAGGTAATAGTACTTGTTAAATCCCTATCCAATGGTGCACTATACATGTCCTCAGATTAGCTTTTTAATTATAGTCTTCACTAGTAAAAATCAGGATTATGTGTATCTGGGTGTTTTGAAGTCAAAAATCCAAATACTCTAGATCACTATTCTAAACTCTTCCCTGACAAAACCCATACACCATAAATTAGTCTAGAAATATGACTAAAGCAGCATCAAATATAAATTTAATAAATACTATCTATCATCTATAGATTTCTCAAATTTATAATAAGGGGCAAAATTGGATTAGCATAAAAAGAGTTTGCTCTGAGCAACAATGTATAAACAGGAGTCATGGGATATTCCTTTGATTCCATTCCATGTTTAGAAATTTTTCAATTGTATTTACATTATTTCTCTAGGATATAGTATTATCTATACTATACAGCATATAAAAAAGGAAGAAGAATAAGAAAATTATATTAGAGTATATATGCTAAATATATTTGTAAATGTAAACAAAAATGAATTAAATTCAAAGATTTATTTACAAACTTGTTTATTAAATAATGCAAAATAGGATTTCTCATTTCCCGTAAAATTCAAATCCCGGTATCCTGGGATTTTCTGAAATCCATTAACAAGCATGAATTAACCCACTTAGTACATGTTGTGTTGTTGTGGGTGAATTTTTTTTTTTCAGTTCAAAACAATACCAAAAATTTACTATGAGGCTTAAAAAGAAAAGATCATTGTTAATGTGAAAAACTTATTTGTGGAAAATGTATTGCATTCTAATTTTCACTGAAATTCATTATTCCGACCAAAAAAGTAGAAAATACATATACAAAAATTTCGAGTGCGAATATTTTCAATATCTCTAAAAAAAAAGTTAAAAAAATCTTAATAAGAATTAGAGTGATTTCTGGAATATTTGTTTTATTATCCTGGGATAACTGGATAAATTTTTACCCCCAGGATCCTGGGAAAATGGGATCCTGTCATCCCATTTGAGAAGCCCTAAAAAGTACTGAAAATTGCTAGTGAGCTATATTTAAATGACTTGTCAGCAAATGTAAAACGATCCCCACTACGCATTTATCTTTGATCATATATAAATCTCCATTTACCGAAATATATGCAGAATTGATTTATACATACTAACGTAATTTCACGATAACTATTTGCTATGCTGAAATCATTATAACTAATCACAACGAAAGACTGAGCCTTATATTTAACAACTTCTTAATATTAAATTAATATTTCATTAGTAGATAGATGTAAATATAATCTTTTAATAGCTTGAATATAAATAAAATTATGTGGAAGTACTGAAAAATCCCAGTAAGCTATATATAAACTAATTGTCAGTAAATGTAACCTACACGTTAGCTTTGATTGTATATAAGAATATCATTTACTAACATATTTTACATGCAGAGTGTAATTTGTATATACTAATGTAATGTACCTCATGTTAGTTTTAGTGATTTTAGAATAGCTTATAGTTGTCTTGAAAATATGTTAGTATATATAAATCCTGCTCTGCATGTAAATGTGACAGACAATGGTTAGTTTATATACAATCAAAGCTAAAGTGTTAATGGTCTCATTCTCCATTTTACATTTATTGGCAATTAATTTATATATAGCTTGCTGGAGATTTTCAGTATTTTCATATTATTTCATCTATATTTGAGCTATTAAAAAGTTATATTTAAACTTGTTTATTATTATAATTCAACAACTTGAAAATTGGATGAAGACAATAATACGTAATGAAATTTACAATAATGGCAAAGGGTGTACCATTTTTTTGAAAATTTTGCTTTACTGGTGTTTATGATCAAACCATCATCTAAAGCGGGGACGGTCGATCGCGCACAGCTTGACAGTCAATTGCAGACGTTTCGGCCATCAGATTACTCATGCCTGAATTCCGAATCTTTTTGGCTTCCATTCGGTTGTGCATTAGCAATTATAAACCAAACTATATGAATCTTTGTGAAGAAATGGGATGCCATGCTTTTTTATTGAAAAAATAATAATATTATGTTGAATTATAATAAAATAATCAATATTAATTAATAAATAATTTAATCAGGTAATTTTTCTGTTGTTTCACTCATTAATTAATTATTACCTCTGCTAAGATTCTGGATTCTACGCCCTATCAATAAAAATAATATATTTAATCAAAGGTAATTTTTTAAGTTTTTTAGTTTACAGAAATTCACACTCCATAGGAATTCTTCCAACCTATCTTTAAACAACTTATTTTAGCAAAAATATATAATAAATAATTAATAATAATCAATAAACAAAATTTAAATTTTATAAGATATTATTTGTTCCTTTATTACCCTAAAAGTCGATCGCCGATAGATAATAAATATAAAAGTCGATCACACTACTTTTAAGTTTGTCCAACCCTGATCTAAAGTTTGCGGGATTAATTACAATTAACACGAAATAATTAAATAGTTATTATGTTAAGACCATCTCTTTTGGGCTTAAGGATTCCATTAAACAACTTTCGGTTATATAACAATGACCGAATTAATCCATCATAACATATAAAGAAGACAAAACATTTCTTTAAAAAGTTTTTATTTATTTATCTGATGAAAACTGATAGGAAAATATTCAAGAAAAACAATCATATGGTTAGATGCTCTAAAGTTCATGTGATATTCAAGCTACCAAAATGACAGATTATGCCCCACAATTATTTTCAACGTAATCATTTTATTTTTTTTTACAATTGAAACTTTTAGTCTAATTTTCTGTCAAAAATTAATTTTCTCAATTACGTAATTAAATTGAAATAGCGATTGTATAATATCAATAAATTCAAGATTAAAACAATAACTTTTTAATTTCCCCCTTTAGTAATATGGAAATAGATACCTTTACAATGAGAGCACTGTATTCAAGGCTCATTCCTGTTTTTAATGTATAATATTTCTGTAGTATAATTTTCACTACACCACCCTCACACAAGGTAGAGACTAATTTTTAACTACTTTTTAATATTAACAAAATCACACTTTTCTTTATGTTTGCCGTAATATCATATAAATACAATTTATCCAAACTTCAAACACTTTTTAGCAAACTTTATTTGTACATACACCTACGTTTAGCTGACCTGCAGTCTTCTTCAGAACTATGATATAATGAACAAAATAAAAAAACAACTATATAATAACACCATAAAAAAATTTTTTAAACAATAAAAAAACTAAAAACAACATAAAATATATATATTAAAAACCTGAAATAAATAATCAAACCCAAATAAAACAATTAATATAAAATAAAATGTACTACATAAATAACAAATAAATATAAATTATACATGTGTATTCTTAACTTTATACATATGTACATTCAAGGACAACTATTAATCTAAATATTATCTATTTTATTATTATTAACAATCTACTAATTATCTGTATTCTTCATAAACTTAAACTTTATGATTAGTAACTAAAATTCTTTTAATTTTAAATCATATTTATTATTTTCTTACTCATTCTTCTTTTAAAATTAATATTTTATATTTATTATTGCTGAATATTTAAAACCTATAAACTTTATAATCTTTACACTTACTAAGGTTATTCTGATCTTCTAAATAAAATAATGAAAAATCGTTTTTTTTTTCAAAAAATTATCTTATTCCCTAGCTCCCTCTATTACATATTATTTAAACTAAATATATATCCCCTAAAACTCTTTATTTATATATTTTTTTTATTTTTTTTTTTACACTTTAACTTTTATTATATAATACTCATAAATTTATATTATACTTCTTTATATGTTTTTATATATATAAACACTACAACTTTATTTACATATATATTTTTTTATTTTATATATTTTAACTTTTATAATTATTTTTATATAATTCTTGTAAAAAATTTTTTTATACTGTTTTATATGTAAATATTATGCTAAGTTTATTAATTTATTTATTTGTTATTATTTTTTAATATCTATAAATATACCCAAATTTATACTCCTATTTAACCTAACCATTTTTTATCATCCCCAACTTATTTATTAACAATTATCTCTTTACATATTTACCTCTATATATCTTATTTAATAACTATACCAATCTCATCCTAATCCCAGAATCTCTATTAAATTCTGGTTTTATCTTTCTTATTAATATAGCTTCTTTTATTTTCCTTGTTCTCTTGAAAGTTTATCTTTCTTATTAATATAGCTTCTTTTATTTTCCTTGTTCTCTTGAAAGTACTCGGGCATTATTTATTATGTATTATATTGTGATTTAATTTGAAGAAGCTCTGCTGTTATGCGCTGATTTGTGCATTAAAATTGTATATATTTAATACTTTTTGTATATAACTTCATTTTTTTTAACTTTGTGTAAATTTGTGTCCTGTTTCTTTTGTATGTATATATATTGGTGATTTATTATCTGCCATATGTTGTTTTAGTCTTGTTTTTATAGAATTTTTTGTTTCTCCCACATATTTGTTATCAATCCCACTATCTAGACATTGTTTGCATTTTATCACATATACTCCATTAATTATTTCTTTATTATCTTTGTTATATCCTATGTATTTGTTATCTATCAAGTTTAATAGGTTTTTTCTTTTTTATTAACTATTTTTGTATTAATTATTCTTTTGTATCTTTTATTAATCTTCTTTATAATTTTGTTAAATTTATTCACTATGATATTATTATTTGTTTTTATTCCTATATATCTATCTTCACCTTTCTTTTTTCCTTCACTCTTTTCATTTTTATTTATCTTATACTCTATTTTGCCAATACTTCTTTTAATTATATATACAGGGAAACCATTCATTTTTAATTCATTGATTATTAAATCTTTTTGTATATTATAATCTTCTTTCCTTGCAGCTCTGTATATTCTTGAATATATACAACTAATTTTATATTTCCTATCAATGTTGGAAAACCAATTTGTTATTTTGTTACCAATATTATTCTTTTTATAAACACTTGTCTCAATACACCATTTTTTATCTATCAATTTCTTTTGAAACATTATATCCAGATATGCAATTTTATTATTCTCTTCCTTCTCAACTGTAAATTTTATATTCTCTTCTATTTTATTAATATCATTAATAAACCAGCTTATTTGTTTTTGGCTTTTATTAAAAATCATTAAATAATCGTCTACATATCTGTTAAAAAACAAAGGAGCATTTTTATTTTCTGTTATATTTTTATCAAATTCATTCATATAAATATTACTTAAAATTGCACTAAGAGCTCCTCCCATTAACAATCCTTCTTTTTGCTTATAGAATTCTGTATTATATTCAAAAACTACATCCTTGCAACATAATTCCATTAAATCTACCAAAATATAAACAGGTATTTTTATTGTTTTATTTTTATCCTTAATATATTTCTCAATAGCTAAATTTATCGCTTTACCTACATTTAAATTAGTATACTAATTTAAATGTAGGTAAAGCGATAAATTTAGCTATAGAGAAATATATTAAGGATAAAATTTCTCTATAGCTAAATTTATCACTTTACCTACATTTAAATTAGTATACTAATTTAAATGTAGGTAAAGCAATAAATTTAGCTATAGAGAAATATATTAAGGATAAAAATAAAACAATAAAAATACCTGTTCATATTTTGGTAGATTTAATGGAATTATGTTGCAAGGATGTAGTTTTTGAATATAATACAGAATTCTATAAGCAAAAAGAAGGATTGTTAATGGGAGGAGCTCTTAGTGCAATTTTAAGTAATATTTATATGAATGAATTTGATAAAAATATAACAGAAAATAAAAATGCTCCTTTGTTTTTTAACAGATATGTAGACGATTATTTAATGATTTTTAATAAAAGCCAAAGACAAATAAGCTGGTTTATTAATGATATTAATAAAATAGAAGAGAATATAAAATTTACAGTTGAGAAGGAAGAGAATAATAAAATTGCATATCTGGATATAATGTTTCAAAAGAAATTGATAGATAAAAAATGGTGTATTGAGACAAGTGTTTATAAAAAGAATAATATTGGTAACAAAATAACAAATTGGTTTTCCAACATTGATAGGAAATATAAAATTAGTTGTATATATTCAAGAATATACAGAGCTGCAAGGAAAGAAGATTATAATATACAAAAAGATTTAATAATCAATGAATTAAAAATGAATGGTTTCCCTGTATATATAATTAAAAGAAGTATTGGAAAAATAGAGTATAAGATAAATAAAAATGAAAAGAGTGAAGGAAAAAAGAAAGGTGAAGATAGATATATAGGAATAAAAACAAATAATAATATCATAGTGAATAAATTTAACAAAATTATAAAGAAGATTAATAAAAGATACAAAAGAATAATTAATACAAAAATAGTTAATAAAAAAGAGAAAACCTATTAAATTTGATAGATAACAAATACATAGGATATAATAAAGATAATAAAGAAATAATTAATGGAGTATATGTGATAAAATGCAAACAATGTCTAGATAGTGGGATTGATAACAAATATGTGGGAGAAACAAAAAATTCTATAAAAACAAGACTAAAACAACATATGGCAGATAATAAATCACCAATATATATACATACAAAAGAAACAGGACACAAATTTACACAAAGTTCAATAAAAATGAAGTTATATACAAAAAGTATTAAAGAAAGGAAAATAAAAGAAGCTATATTAATAAGAAAGATAAAACCAGAATTTAATAGAGATTCTGGGATTAGGATGAGATTGGTATAGTTATTAAATAAGATATATAGAGGTAAATATGTAAAGAGATAATTGTTAATAAATAAGTTGGGGATGATAAAAAATGGTTAGGTTAAATAGGAGTATAAATTTGGGTATATTTATAGATATTAAATAATAAAAAATAATAATAAATAAATAAATTAATAAACTTAGCATAATATTTACATATAAAACAGTATAAAATTTTTTTATAAGAATTATATAAAAATAATGATAAAAGTTAAAATATATAAAATAAAAAAATATATATGTAAATAAAGTTGTAGGGTTTATATATATAAAAACATATAAAGAAGTATAATATAAATTTATGAGTATTATATAATAAAAGTTAAAGTGTAAAAAATAAAATAAAAAAAATATATAAATAAAGAGTTGTAGGGGATATATATTTAGTTTAAATAATATGTAATAGAGGGAGCTAGGGTATAAGATAATTTTTTGAAAAAAAAAACGATTTTTCATTATTTTATTTAGAAGATCAGAATAACCTTAGTAAGTGTAAAGATTATAAAGTTTATAGGTTTTAAATATTCAGCAATAATAAATATAAAATATTAATTTTAAAAGAAGAATGAGTAAGAAAATAATAAATATGATTTAAAATTAAAAGAATTTTAGTTACTAATCATAAAGTTTAAGTTTATGAAGAATACAGATAATTAGTAGATTGTTAATAATAATAAAATAGATAATATTTAGATTAATAGTTGTCCTTGAATGTATATATGTATAAAGTTAAGAATACACATGTATAATTTATATTTATTTTTTATTTATGTAGTACATTTTATTTTATATTAATTGTTTTATTTGGGTTTGATTATTTATTTCAGGTTTTTAATATATATATTTTATGTTGTTTTTAGTTTTTTTATTGTTTAAAAATTTTTTTATGGTGTTATTATATAGTTGTTTTTTTATTTTGTTCATTATATCATAGCTCTGAAGAAGACTGCAGGTCAGTCGAAACATAGGTGTATGTACAAATAAAGTTTGCTAAAAAGTGTTTGAAGTTTGGATAAATTGTATTTACTTTTTAACATCTTATGGAAAGATATAATCATAAACATGTGACCAAAGACATGTAAAAAACATGTATGATTCCTAAGAGCACATTTTGTGCTGAACCAGCACTTATTAGTTAGCCCAATCACAATCTCTTATAATAACTTTATCATTGTTCAATATATATAGACATTAACTACATTCTAATTGATGTGTCAAACTTACTGCCTTGACAACTTTGATACAAGTCACTCAATTGAAGTATATTAATAATTTTCATCAATCATTCATTAAACTAGAGATTATCTGAAATAAATAATATTTCTATAGTGAAAATTACATTATACAATTATAATTCATTAAATGAATAATCTCTATTCTAATGAATGACTAATAAAAGTTATTAATTCATTCCTGTTTTAATTTAACAGCCAAAAAATTTGTCTTATTTGAATAAATAGTACAATTTCAAAGATCTTGTAATTAACAATTGCCAATCTAAATCTTTGATAATAGTAAAGAGAATAGAATATTAATTAAAAAAATTATAACAACTGAATAAAAAGATCTTGAAATCTGTTTTACAATTTACATGGTAAAAAAAGGTTTTTCTCATCAAATCCAGATATATTTTATTAAGAATTTTTTATTATTATTTTTTCCAGAAATTCTGCATTTAAAATAGGACCAGAATCTTTCAAGAACATGCAAGATAAACATCAATATCTAGTGATGCAATTTTACAACAATAATCCATTCCCCATTTCTTTATTTCTAAGCAATTTTTGTGTGCATGAATAAAAAAATCTGTTTTATATAATAACTATTTAAAAGAACATTAACACAAACCCTAAATTAATTTTTTATAATTAATCCCTTTCAAAAAAATCCAATGCTTCTCAAAATTTCAATTATGGATTATTACAATCCTTTGCAAAATAATATAAGCAAGAGAATTTGTCCTTTTTATATATATATATAATATTATTTTTGAATGTCAAACATGCTCGCTGTTATTTTTATAACTGATGTCACTAAAATAAATAGATATTGACTAATATTAGGTCTTCATAGGTAAGCAAGAAATTTGCACCTAGTTTAAAATATGTGAATATTATCACCTATTATAATGGATTGTATAATTAGAATAAACTATAGCCACTAAATGGTAACAGTGTAAAATCTGTATCTTGTTGAGAAGACATTATCTGGCAAACCCTAGTTTAGAGATCTATTTTGCACTACTATCTAGTAATCAGTGTTTTGTTTTACTATTAGAATATGGGTTTTTAATGTCAATGCATATTAAAAGCAATGTAGAGGAATGATGTGTAACTTTATTTTGATGTGGACCAGTAATCCAATTAAATAACATTTCATTTTATAATATTTTTGCATTAAAAAATTTTCTCACCCTATTCTAAAATAAATATGTACTAATAAATTTTTCAAGTAAATTTATTGTAATTTCTTTAATTTTTTATTCTAAACATAATGCTTATTGAAAAAAATGTCATCTTTAAAGGTTAGAATTTTTTCACAAGATCTATTTTTACATATAAGGCTTTAACCTTAATATTATGCACCTTGAGTGCTTAATTTTACCATGAGAGGAATCTCTATAAATCTTAACACAAGATTACAACTTTATAAAGATAAGAATGACCATCTTATCTTCAACATATTTTCTAATTATATAGGCAAATCTAAAGCATTTTGATTTGAGAGTGTGAAGCTAATAAGTTCTTCACTGATTAAGTCCACTACCTTGTTTAGAAATCAACACTCACAGAATCTTTTGATTCACAGTGAGTTAATATTTAGGTTTTATAATTAAAAATATTTTGAATCAATTTAAAGTTGTAAACATTAATTCTTATTAAGTACATGGTCATCACATAATTACAGTTTAACCTTAATACTACGCACCTTGAGTGCTTAATTTTATCATGAGGGAGCTTTACAAATCTTAACACAAGATTATGACTTTATAAAAATAAGAGTGGCAATCTTATCTTCAACCTACTTTCTAATTATATATGCAAATCTAAAGCATTTTGATTTGAGAGTGTGTTCCCATCTTAATTAGTAATTAAAAAAATGAATTTTAAATATTTCACTTCCAGTCAGAATATCTACTTAGCAGCTCTATTTATTGATGCATTATTTATAAGTAAATAAATTGCATTCAAATAAGGCATGTTAACTTTGAATATAACTAACAATTTTAAAAACTGCAATCATGAAGATTTAATAATCTAAAATAATGGTTGATTCACAAATTGCTCTATCAGTGTAATGTTGGGTAAATAAATTGGAAAATTAAAAGTGATTAAAATTAAACATTTTAAAATTATAATCATATTTATATATTTACATTTTAACAGAGATTAAAAAATCTATTGGACAGTATTCCATACAGTTAGATAACAGCCAAAATGCCATATTACTATTACACAAAATATATGTCTGATAGTAAACTACTACTTTAAAAAATATATTTCAAATCAAAATTAACTCTTAAATATTATTTTTTCTACTTTTTATCACTAAATCATTTCCTCTTACTTACCAATAAGAATCCAAAACTCTTCTATTCATAATACATATATTTCAGATAGATAAAATACTCAGCATCCTGGTACTATCATTGTAAATGGTAATTTTAATATTAGTTCACACCTTTTTTAGATTATAAACTATAAATGTCCTTTCTATTATTGTATTATTATAATTGCTACTTTGCCAATCCTAATAGTACTTTTGACTAATTCATTTTTTTCCCGCCAATATACAGTAAAATTCATTGTTATCCTTTTCATTCTTGTTTGTAATAAATTGGCTGAAACTTTTCAAATATTGGCTAAAGAAAAGGTTTACTATATGTATTTTATTAATTGCATGTAGTTTAGTATGCTTTTGGCTTAGAAAACCAGATTCATAGTTTGTATGGATAGCAGGATATACTGCAGTGTTTAACTAATTATTTAAATTAGCTATTTAAATATTCCACTTGCTTGTTAGTTGGTTACCATTTGTCTTTTTCTTAAAGTTGTTGTTGTTAGCTATAAACTACACCTCTTTCACTCTTTTTTCTGTCATCTCAGTCCATGTAAACAATATTGACATTCATTGAGTTAAAATCATGGCCAAATGTTTGTTCACGCTCCCAAAAAACTGACATATTCTGAATTATTAGGTTGAGAGACTCTTGTGATGATGTTTACCCTCCATTTCTATATTATATTGCCTTGCAAGCAGCATTGCTGAATTTAATTTTATTCACAATCTGAGGTGTTTGGTCTGGGGGCAGTCTGTTTTTTGTGGTGTTTAATAATCTGTTACAATTAGGAGGGTCTTCTGAAACTTATATTGTATAATTTAAAACAGACCTTTTTTACTTTGTGTGTGAGTTTTGTAATATATGACATACTTATTGATGATTTGTTTTCCTATTGGGGTTGGATTGGTTGTTTTATTTTTTTATAATTGTTTGAGGTTTTTTAAATAGAATTTTAATGGTTTATGTAGTTATCTATATTTGCTATATATTTGCAAAATCTTAAGTTTACTTCTACAGAAGTCTAATTCTGGCAAGTTTATGTATCATAGGGATGAAGGGGGGGTAACTGTATATGTAATTTCAAATAGTTTTATGACCATTTTGAAATCTAACTGATTATTATTTCTTTGGATATATAAATCTAAAAATTTCAGGCCTCTGGAAATCTTTTCTGGTTTGATTGTCTATTTGAGGATGGTTTTTTGTTCTAGTAATTCACATAATTATGTGATTACTTCTTTGGAGGCACAAATTAATACATCATCCACATATTGTTTGCATATAATATTGGAGTCTTTTTCTATAAAGTTGGATATGTTTTCTTTGGCATTCAATAATGTTAGACTGCATATAATGCCACCTAGATAGACCCATAACCCTTGCTTTTTCATATTATAAAATTTATTATCAAACTTTACAGTGATATCTTCATCAATCCAATTATTTTATTTATTATACAATCTAATTTTTGAGAGTTATATTCTATTCTCAATAAATTTGTAAAATATCTACAGACTGCCTACATGAGACCAATCATATAATTTGGTAATATCTAGTGATACCAAAATCTGTACTGGGTTGATAAAGTGTACCAGTTCTCAGAAGGATTTTATTGTAAATTTTCTGCATCCTAAGTGAGCAGTTAACCTATCCTCTATAGTGTTTGTGGCATTATGTTAATATGTTCCATCAAAATCTCTCATTAAGTATAGATGATAATTTTCTTAATGTTTGAAAATATTCAAGGTAAAATTGCTGCTGATGGGTTCAGTTTTAAATATTAGATTCTATTTGTTGCAGTGTTTTCTTAATATTAGTGGAAGGACTATGTGTATATATATACTTATATCTTAAGACTAAGAGCCCAATAGCTATTAAGGCAATAATGGCATTTTTCTGCCCAGATTCAAGGAATAACAATACTTAGTAAGAAATTTAAATTCAAATTGAACTTTTCTGGAAGATTTGATATTTTTGTGTCGAATGGGAAGGTTTATACTGTAACTCGGTTTAGGTGAAGTCTTCCATTAAATGTTATGATCCTTTTACTCAGAAGTAGACTTAATTGCCTTTTATTTTATTTTCTTTAATTTTATACTGGTGTTTTCTCACTGAATAATAACCTTTATTGCATTGAAGACTATAATGGACAATCTTGTCTTAAGCAATATGATGTTTATGACCTAGCTACAGCATCCTGGATTAAGATTGCATCATTACAAATTGGTCACTCTCATGCAGAGATAAGTGTTATTAAGGCTATATTTATGTTGTTAGTGGAAGTGATCAATGAAATTCTTCAAAAACATTTTTATTTCATATGAACTTATATAGAAGGTGAACTGGAGTTGTGGAATATAAAGATAAGCTTATTTACTTGGTCATAATGATGGGAGTCATTCTCTTTGCTCAGTCACAATTTATGATCCTGAAACCCAAATATGAAATATGGGACCTAGTATGACAATCTGACAGGCTAATGTGGGAGTGGCAATTATAGGCGAAAAGCTGTTCAACTATAGATGTTTCACAGGGAAAGTTTTTCTCAATTTTATTGAATATTTAGATCCAAAAACAAATAAGTGGGCTACCTATATTAAAATGAACAACCTAGAACAATTTTGTACAGTAGTAGAGAAGAATGAAAACAGTGGAAAAAAAATCACTTTAATAATTCCTAAATATTCTTAAATAATAAACAGAAATATCTTTCATTACCTAAAAACTGTTATATTACATTGTCCGCTATAGACTTTTACAATTTAATCACTTTTCTTGATTTTAAAAAGTATGAAGTAAATTTTCACTACATTTGCTATGATCCTGCATTAAAACTGTCATCCATTTCTCACATTAGTTCATGCATAATCGAAATTTAACATACAGTTTCAGTAACTAAAATGAAATTGACATTCTAACTTAAAATTGAAAAGATTAATTTAATTAATAACTCTTTGGTAAGCCCAGAATGATTAAAAATCTTTGAATAGGTAAAAAGTGAAACAAAAATAAAGTGTAAAAATATATACAATATATATTGTTAAAAGACGGTTGCCTTGACAACCGTTGAGATTGTTATTGATATTGGGATTGTCTAAGTGTTGACTGATTTTAATAAATAAATATACTGTATTTAAAAAATAGATTAAAGCAACACAACAAAAAAGTTTTTTTTTTTTTAAATCAAATTATTATGTTTGAAAACTTTTATGTTGTATTAAGATTATACTTGAAGCATTGAAAGATATCTAAATAAGAAAAAAAAAGTTATATCTGAATAAAAACTTCCAGCAAAGATTTTGATAAAACTGGGTGGCATATGGGGGGTGATTTTTTAGTCAATTTTTATCCCCTGATATCTTCCATATTTAGCATAATTGCAACAACATAAAGAAATGATAAATAATCTTTACTATCAAAGTTGGATTTATACAATCAATTTAAAAAAAACTAAATAACTTGAAAATTATAAAGAAGAATGTGGTGTTTGTTTTTTGTGAATTCTTTCAAATAAAATATGCAAAAAAAACAGAACAGCTTCTAGAAGTTATAATAAATAAACTTAGCTTAAAAATATATTATTTATTTAAAAAAAAGCTCTAAGCAAAACAAAAATTCCAACTTTTTCCAAAAGTTATTAAACAGAAATGATATCAAATGAACTACAAATTACCATTAATGCCTTTAAAATTCGAAAAATCTTATAAATCTTATTATTATTGTTGTTATTATTTCTTTCTACTACAGTTATGTTGTTTTATTACGCTCTTACAATAACAAGTATTTTTACCAATATTATCAACCTGCTGAAGAATGAAAGTGTTTGTGAATTTAATCCAATTTATCAGATCCATAGTATTTCTTTTCCAATCAAAAAATATTATTGCCTTTATCTAATTGACTAGATTCAATTTAGGATTTCAATTATCCATCTGTTATCATTTATGTCAATCAAACTCATTTTAATCTCTTAACTTTAATTAATGGTGTTCAGCAATATCTACTTGTTTTACGGAGATAACTTTTGCGTTTGATATCTTTTTGTTAATCGCAACAATTAATTCTTTATATTTCATTTTCGTCCTTCTGTTTTATTACGTAGAACACATTTATTAAAAATATTTTTTTAATCACATATAATTATTTCTACTAAAAAAACCTCAAATTTAAACTAATTTGATCTATTACGTTTTCATCAATATCATTAATACTAAATGTTATTTCTCATTTTTTAAAATATAAACATAGGTCTATTAATTTAAATATTTTTTTAACAACCATTAAATAAAAACAGAAAGAAATTTAACGTATGAATTAGGCCATCCAAAACAGTATTTTATTAATATAGTAATAATTTTAAAAATAAAATATGCTTTCAATTTTATTTTATTTCTTCTGAAACGAATAATAATCTGAACTTAAGCCAAATCATAGACTTAAGGGATTATATGAATAAAAAAGATTTTGATTCGGCTGACTCATAGATATTTAAAATACAAAAAAATAACGTACTCGCTGATAATAACATTTTAAAAACCTAATTCCTGATATACTTTAGCCAATCGAAATTGTAAGCTTCAAATAATGCTTCTATTTTAAAATTTAACATTTTAAACGTAGTAATATTTAAGATTTAAAACCGAATAGAAAACTGCTATTAAAGAAAAACTATATATATATTTGTAAAATTTTTATTACAATTTTCAAACGTATATTAAATTTTTTATTTAAAAAACAAAGAACTGAGAAACAATTCGAAACCATAAACTCACGTGACATTAATATTTAACGTTGATTGAAAATAGGTTTATCATAACACATGCTTTTCCTATTTATGCAAATGCACAATACAATACTTAGACAATAGTATTATGAATACTTTGCACTCAGCATTACTATTCATGCCAAAAAATATGCATCTGGATGTATATACTGCATATATGTTTGAGAAGAAACTATATTTTTTTCAAAAATTGAAAACATAGGCGTATATAGTCATTTCTTTGTATAAGAAAATTGTTATACTTTTCCATTACTTCCAATTCCTTGATATAATTTATTCAAATTACACATTAATGAATCCATATCATTAAGATAAATAATAGTATAAACATAATTTTAAAATATATACTTGTATTTTTTTAATTAAAATGTAATATAAAATCCAAAAAGATTAAATATTTCAAGCTTCACTACAACTTTTAATAAACATTATATCTTTCAGGTTAAAGATCAATTACTAATACTGATCGATGTTTTTAATCGTCATTGGTCCCTGATGTTTAATTTTTCCATTTGTCTTTAGTCAGAAAATTTATCATGTATATTTCATAAGATAATCAATATCACCCAGTTCATAATGAGTTGTGTCATTTTTTTTAAATATTGTCCTAATCAATTGCAATAGAAGTCTTTTAATCAGCTTACATATAGTATAATTAATTTTTTTTAAAATAACATTATTTTATAGATATAAAGTAAAAGAAGTAAAACAACTCTAAATAAGGCAGTGCCATAATCCGACATAGAACAACGATTAAGGAATAAGCATTACTACCTTTGCTATTTTCTGAGTGACAAACTAAGAAGTAGCTAATATTAATTTTTTTCAATCAATATTGAATACTTAAATGAATTGGATATAAGCTTGTTACCTAAAACTGAAGCATAAGCAAACATGGGATCTTAAAAAAAAAGCCAAGTCTTACTGTATTTGCATTATAACCAGAAGTCATGTACATTAAACAATTCAAAACAAAGCAAAACTCTCCATATAGTAGTGATCATGTGAAGTCATGTACATGTTACATAAATGTGCTCCCAACAGGCCATGAAATTCTTATTGTAATAATATATATATATATATATGTATTTCTGTTATATACATAGTTTTTTATAGTTATAAAAATCATCTCTGATTTTTCTTTTTAACTTTATCATTAAATTAATTATAACAGGTAAAACTCTCCATACAGTAGTGCCACTCAGTGCCAACCAGAGTAATCAATAGATGCCAGAAGGTTTGTGCATAAAATCCCTATCTAGTGCCTACTCATCCAATATCCCCAGACTAGTTTCTGGCTTGTGGCCTTCGTCAGTGAGGAGCTTTGGATCTGAGAGGACTGCATCTAAATCTTAGGATCTAATGCAACCCTCCAACAGCCACCTTTTATCTTTACTTAACTACAAAACTATGAAAATAAAATTGAAAACAATATTTTCAATCTAAGCTCAATAGCTTATATATCAGATCCAAAGCTCCTCACTGACGAAGGCCACAAGCAAGAAACTAGTCTGGGGATATTGGATGAGTAGGCACTAGATAGGGATTTTATGCACAAGCCTTCTGGCATCCATTGATTACTCTGGTTGGCACTGAGTGGCACTACTATATGGAGAGTTTTGCCTGTTTTAATAACAGTAATATGCTAGCATAAGAAATAGTGATCATGTGATATTTAGTGGTTTAACACCAATCCTGCCTAATAAGATAGTGGTGGCTATGGTTGTTAAAAAGCCAGAGATACCAAAAGGTATGGTTCAGACCCATATGACTATATAAGCTATTGAGCTTAGATTGAAAATATTATTGTTTTCAATTTTATTCTCATAGTTTTGTAGTTAAGTAGAGATAAAAGGTGGCTGTTGGAGGGTTGCATCAGATCCTAAGATCTAGGTGCAGTGCTCTCAGATCCAAAGCTTCTCACTGATGAAAGCCACAAGCCAGAAACTAGTCTGGAGATGTTGGATAAGTAAGCACTAGGTAGGGATTTTATGCACAAGCCTTCTGGCATCCATTGATTACACTGATTGGAACTGAGTGGCACTACTGTATGGAGAGTTTTGCCTGTTTTAATAACAGTAATGTGCTAGCATAAGAAATAGTGATCATGTGATGTTTAGTAAATTAATCATAGATTATAATAAAAATATTACTTTTCAACATAATCTAATAGCAAATTAAAGCCCTAAAAGTTTTATCCTTTATTTCATTTTCATACTATATTGATTTATAGTTATTATTTATTATGATATTATTTATAATGCAGGAGATTTGAACACAAACTTTCAAGCTCCCTTCAGCCATCCATTCTATCTCATTCAACTGTTACATAACCATATCCATGTGTATCAATTGGATGAGATAAAATGAATAACTGAAGGGATCCTGAAAGTCTATGTTCCAATACCCCATATTACAGCTAAACTCCAGATATGTAAGATATACTTATATTTAAAATATATTATTTATTTAAATTTGAGCTAGTATAATGTGATTCTGTAATGATAACACATTAATCTGTCAATACCTATAAGCTGGAAGTCAAATGCAGATTATACATGGAAAATATTTTCAATTAAGAATTTTCAAAAAAAGTTAATATTTCTTTTATAATTCATATTATAAGTAATTCATGCATCCATCCAATATCATCCAATGTTGATTGATCAAATAAGTATCTAGTTATTTTTTTTCTAGCATGAAATACTTTGTGTTGCTTTATTTATTCTAAATTGACACCGTTTTTTAAAATTTTTTATTCCTGCTTATAAATATATAATTCAGGAATTTGTCAATGTTAAAAACTTCATCATTTTTTATTAATCATAATGATGTTTTCCACTATTATAGTTTTTTTTCCAGCCTACTACTGCCCCAAAATGAAAATAATAAATGATGACCTGAATATGATTAAGAGCATGGTACCTTCCTCCTTAGAAGTAATGGCTGCATCATTATCTACATTAACCTATGACCTGTTTTCTTGAGCTAAGAATAATTACATTTTGATTTATGGCTATATATGTGGATATATATATATATGGGTTACCTATAGACTGGCAATTAAAAAAAATGTTGATCAGACTAAGAATTTTCATCTGTTTTAGAATATTTTTTGAGTTTCACTTAAATTCAGATCTTGGTCATGGGAACATTGAATGTAAAAAATAATTACTATATCATAATTTGCTATTTTTTTAATCAAGAAAATAAAATATGAAGTCTGATAAAAGCATTATTTTACATACAAAAACATGATATACAAAGGTTAAGATATTCAATTGCTTATAAACAAGGAAAAACTCTTCATATAATAGTGCCATCCTGTGCCAACCAGAGTAATCAATAGATGCCAGAAGGCTTGTGCATAAAATCCCTATCTAATGCCTACTCATCCAATATCCCCAGACTAATTTCTGGCTTGTAGGCATTAGATAGGGATTTTATGCACAAGCCTTCTGGCATCCATTGATTATTCTGGTTGGCACAGGGTGGCACTACTATATGGAGAGTTTTGCCTTGTTTATAAACAATTATGTGCTAGTATAAGAGATGGTGATCATGTGATATTAAATTGCTGTTATTGTGAAGGCTTTTACTAAAAGTATGTGTGTATATATAAGTATACTGTACCATTAATAATGGTGGGTTTCCAACATTATTTTTAAAAGAATGTAGCCTTCACAACAAATTGAGATTGTTGATTGTTATTGATATTGAAACTAAGTATTGACAAATTTTAATGATTACTTATAAACCCATTTAGCCTGGAGCATTATTAAACTTATTATTTAAGTAATAAGTAATACTTTGAATGCAAATTGAAAATGATAATTACAGTTTGTAATGTTATAAGTGACTATTTATTAGTCTGCATTCAGAACAGGTTACATTTACCTGTTTAAGAATGTTTATTTAAAACATTTTTTTGCATCAAAAAGTTCAACCTCTGTGGTCAAGTTGCAATCTTTAGTGAATATATTGGTCATTAACAAAACTTTTTTTCATCAAAAAGTTCAACCTCTGTGGTCAAGTTGCAATCTTTAGTGAATATATTGGTCATTAACAAAGGTGGGATTCCACCTTTATTGTTCAAAGGAGATTGCCTTGGCAACAGGTTGAGATTTTTTGATCATTATTAATATTGGGATTGTTTCAGTGTTAAATGTTTTAATGATAATATATATGTATGTTAGAAATTTAATGAAAATTCTGTATGCACATTTATAAATAATTTTCAACCATGTAATAAAGCAAACTCATGTCCACTGTGTTCAATAACTCTTCCACCTCTTCTATAGTTTTTTATTGGTATTTAATAACATCTGTTCTATCCTAAATGGCAAATTATAGTGAACAATCCTAATGATATGACCCTCCACTATATTGCATGCCTCCAAAATGAAATAATTTTCTCCATTGCCAGTTTTAAATTTCTCCTGCATAATATAGTATCTTACAATCTCTTGGTGCTCTTCTCTCCAGAAATTATCCATCAAAGCCTCTTGATACTTTTGAAATGCTTGAGACTGGTTAACCAGTGAATCCCACCAGGATTGTCCATCCCCTTGGAGATGACTGCATGTTTTGCAAACTTGCTCTCATCTGACTTGGGGATTTAATTGAAAATATTTTTGCAATCTATTTAAAAATTCTATTGGGGTTTCATCAACTTGGTCTTTAAAGGTCCTTATTTTCAAAAACTGATTCATACTCAGGTTAACTTGAGGATATTTTTATCTGTCCCTCCCCAGCTGATGCAGGGCTGAGAGATTGAGTTACTTCTCTCCCATTTTATGTCTCATAACTAATCTTTATCTTTCCAATCTTTGATGTATTCATTACCATACCATTATACTTTTGACTTAAATTACTATCACTAATATTTTCTTGTTTTTCATTTACATTATGGTTATTGAGAACCTTTGTATTCCATTCATTCATTCAACTTTTTAACTCTTGATTATTTTCTGAAATTCTGTCATATTCTCATCATTTTTCTTTTCATATTTCCTCTCCTGAATTCCTCTCTTCTTCATTTCTCCTACTTGCTTTTCCTTGATTTATTTTATTATTTGCAATTTTGTTAATTGCTCTCCTTCCATGTCAGATTTAGCAACAAATATTTTCTGAATTTCTTGAATCCTCTCTTCGTCTTGACTTTTTAAACTTTGTGTCAAGACTTTGTTGAGCTTTTCCCATTTTTTCTTCATTTTTTGCTTTACTTTTTTGATACTTTGGAGTTTCTGACTAAAGTTTTGCTGCTTATCATCTAACATACCATTATTTTTTTGACATAAGTTCTTCAGATTTTCTTCATTTTGCTGCTGCTTATCTTCTATGTTCTGAAATCTTATATCAATGCTATACTATATTGTAATGGAAATACGAATGACGATGGCATTTTTCTTATTTTTATTTATTTATAATAATAAGTATTCTTGAACTCAAATCATCCACGCTCTGTTACTGCAAGCAAAGAGAACATATAGACATAAACAAATTTATATCCATACCTGATCGAACCTGTGACAATACGGATATTACCACAAGGTTATATTTCCCGATCAGCTGTCTCTCAACTGCTGTAATTATTAAAGAATTACAAAACTTGAATAATTTATAAATTAAATGGAATCAAGAATACTGCACCACTAGCCTCATGTGTTACTTAGTACTCAAAATGGAGTAATAATTATAACCCAAAATCCTCTGGATATATTAACTGTCTGGAATGGCGAAGAACGAGACAAAACAGATAAAATAATTAAGGAATATTTAATATAACAAATAACAACAAAAAAATCAATTGAAATGTTTACATACAATAAAAAAAATCATTGGATATAATGCTATGATTAAATATATGGTTTAAATCCTATAAATGATTATAATCTACGAAAATAAATTATTCATTTATAGTCATCATTTCAATTATTAGAAAGAGTTTAATTATTGTCTATATCATTAATATCTGGAATTTGCAATTGCTTTAAATCACAAGTATGTGCACATATGTTCTATATAGGTGTGATATGTAATTTACCTAGGTTTTTCTTTGTCTCCGATATGAGTTAAGGGCCTGCTGACCATTACATGGAATTCCTCCACTTCTTTAGCAGGGAACAGTCACTCTTAGGTTGGACTTGGTTTGTGGAATTTCTTCTTATTCATAGTGACTTCTCCATATTAGGACATCAAGGGCATGGCAGGTGGATCATCAGGCAGGTGCTACATTGGCAGTTGTTACATGGTGAAGGTGACCGTTTGAGCATGGTGGGTCTGAATCGGCCAGCGATTGTGATGGCCCTTAGCCACACATTCTTGAAGCTTTACTTATGTTGTAAATCATTTTCATGTTCATACAGTGTTCAGTCTTCTATATCGAGGTCCCTTTACTCAGTTTCTGGTTTTCCTTTTTTGCAAAAATTAAAAGATTTTCATATCTGCTTTCTACTCTATTCTAATATGTTTATTATCAGAATAGTGTCCTCACCGAAGTCTCTACATGAACTCCCTTGAATTAATTAATTAATGTCTTTTTTCAAATTTTTTCATTATCTTGATCTTTTTGTTTGTTGATTTTCTTTCACCCCTTTCACTTTACGATGCCTTCGACACCTTATACAAATTTACCTTTTTATAAAATTTCGTAGCAATATTTTACATTTATTTATTATTTCTTTTCTTTTTTAAATAAAATTATTTTCATTTGACATGCATTAAACATTGCTCTCTTTATACTTACTTTCACACATGCATTTCATTTTTCGTCATAATGTGTACTTTTTTAGAATAGATCTTTATCTTTCATCCCATTTTAAATTCTATTTCTAATCTTATTCAAACTCCTCAATTTTTACTTTTTCTATAAATCATTTTAATTTCCTATTTCGTTTATATTTCATTTCTCACTGTTGATTTTAAACCACATATATGATTTCAATACTTTCTAACTTTACTTCTTATATTTTTCAAAATATCAACTTTGGAGGGTAAAAGATAAGGATCTTGTTCCATTCCATTTTCCTCTCTTTTATTTCATTACGGTAATTAATTACGACATTTTCTCTCCTCATTGGCTTAATTCTAATATTTATTTGTTTTTTTTTTTTATTTCAAAAAGAAAACTACAATATTTAATATTGTCTAATATTAAATACATACATGTGAGATCGCAGTACATGCGATCATCACATTACACTGTTCCCTCCTTCAAAAATTTTTTCTTGAAAAAATTTAATGGATTGAGAGCTATGTACTTCTTAACTGAACTATTGTTATTATGACCCTCTCATATCCATCTACTCCTAAACTTGGTTAAGTGATGATGATAATAATCCTAGAGAGGTGACCAGGCCAGTACATTTCCCTTTTCTAATGATCGAATCAGCATTACCAAACCGTTTTAATCAAGCTATACAAACAATACATGAGATGAATTATGCCCCCTGATTGTATATACAGGTTCAAGTCCACAGGATATCTCTGTGACCAAAATAAACCTGTTCATACCCCATATTTCACAACTTATATCCCTCTAAGTGACAACTCTGATCACTATACCGAGGTAGTTTTGATGACTGGCATTTCATATCCAGCTCATCCATGATCTCAGAATATTTACTGACAACTCATTATATAAGGGGTTCTTTCCCTGTACCTTTGTTTTTATTTCACTGACTCACAATATTCATTGAATATCTAACTGGCCATTTCAATCCTGTGAGTCTTTATATGAGAAGATGGTCTCTGCCCCTGCCTTCTCTATCTAATAACATCTGGTTCACCGCAGAACTCACGCATGAATATATAACAGATGGCTTACTATATACAGCTAAGATCCCTATTAAAATATCTATCCCTGCTTACCTCCAGCCTCTCTCTATGATCTCATACACTACTACCTAACTGATGGTTTGTCTCAATTTGGGTAAAGTGTTCCTTGCAAACTGTTTGGCCATTTGCTGGCTCATTCTTCCCTTATGTTATCATTATTATTATATATTTTTTATTTATTCTCATAAGTCCATTTTCCATTAATCTTAATCCAGTCCATTTCCAAATATTGTACCAGTGAATCTGTTCGTTTCCTGTGATTGTAATTATGTTTTATCTGGAGGTAGTCTCATCCTGTTGAACTCATATCTGCTTCCTCTGGGACATGGATTTTGATCCCTACATTATCTATCCTCTGTCCATATGGATGCATCTCCACACTATACCATCCATCTTCCTGCACTCTTGGGATCCGCTTCTTAACATTCCCTCTGTTTTCTTCCCATCGACCTTTATTAGAAACCCAACCATTTTTAATTATAAGTGGTTCCTTTGGAGGCGGTCTATATTTATATCCCTCATCCTTCTGATCAGTCTTGGTCCTATTCAATGTGTTTAGCAAGTCAGTAATCTGATCCACTGTCTTCCTCTCCATACTAATCAGTATCTGTTCAATGTCTTTTGGGAAACCATGCCTAATCATCCGAATTATTTGCATCTTAGATAATGGATTAGATGTCATCATCCATAACTTGGCCACTTGATGGCGAAAGAATGTTGTAAATGATTCCCCTGGTCTCCATTTTTCCTGTGCTATCTGATGCAACATGTTTTCTTGGAGTTCCTCACTCCAATAACTGGTCACCAAAGCTTTATGCTATTCTGTGAATGTTGTGGGCTTATGGAACAGTGAGTTCCACTACACTTGTGATTCACCCTGCAAATGACTGCAGGTGACTGCTATATTGGCCTCCTCATTCATCCTGCTGAACTTGAAATATCTTTTGAGGCCTCCCAAGTGCTTCATAGGGCTTTCTCCTGGGTGTCCAACAAAGACTTGTATCTTCAAGAACTGATGGAATCTGATAGGATTATCTATGTGAATGCCATAGCCCCTGTCTATATATCCTCCAGTGGCTCTTGGTTTGATGCCTTCTACTTCTGTATTGGTGCTGTTACCGGCTGACCTTATCCTCTCTTCAAATTTAGACTTTAACCTTTCCACTACTCTCCCCACCTGACTTAAGTCCCACTGCATATTCGCCAGCATGCTATTATTTTTCTAATCTCATCACTTCAAATTTCTTCTCTATATCTAACTTCCTCATTTCCACTATATGCTGCCCTATGTCTTCTCTCAGATCTGAACAGGCTGACTCTATCTCTACACCCTCTACCCTATTTAGTTCATCACACTCATATGGTTCTATGCTTTTTGGTTCATGCAACTTAATTTCCCTTTCCTGTTCATTTCCTGTATTCTTTGCATCTGATTGCTTGGTGAAGTTACTCCTCATTTCTTCTATGGCTTCAGTAATTCTTTTGTTATTCTCCATTGATATCTTCACACACCATTCTTCCATCCTTCTTTCTTTCCTGTCCTGGCATTCTTTCATAAACTGCTGTTGTTCCATTCTCATTTGCATGAGCATATTCATTACACCACTCAAGTCTATTTTATCTTTCACTTCTTTTTGGGTAATATCCCCTGCTTTCCTCTCCTTATCTTCATTCACTTGATGGTCCATTTTAGTTTGGGACCTTGTATGCATAGATATAATTTTTACTTAACCCTTCTTGATATATATATATATATATATTCTCTACTGATTCTTTCCTTTCTATTTTGATTTGCTATTTGGTTCTTTATTATAGGATTATTAGCATTCAGAATGCTAGCCAATCCAAACACTCTTGCTCTGGTTCACCATTTTGTCTACCTGCCCTAGATTCATTTTGACTGCCTGCCCTACTTTGATGACTGCCCTCTATTCCATTACATATGTAACTCTTACTCATCCCACTTAAGTAACTGACGCGATTATATATTTTAACTATAATTCAAACAATCCGTGTTGCTGATTTACTTTAGTATTGAGTGTATTATTTATTAATAACTTTATTGTTACGGCTATTTAAAATTCATACACATACATATTTTTCAACTTACTAATATCCTACATTACACACTCTGTTTGTATTTTACTGATCACTTTATTGTTAAGGCTAATTTTTTTTAAAAAGAATCATACACATATATATTTTTCAACTTACTAAGATCCTACGTCACACTCTGTTTGTACTATATTGATTCGGCTATGAAATCATACATACATTTATTTTTTAACTTAACTTAAATACGTGATTATTTTAGAATCACACATATATATTTCCTTCAACTTACTAATATCCTATGTTACACACTGTTTGTATTTTACCGATCGCTTTATTATTACGACTATGAAATCATACATACATTTATTTATTTTTAACTTAACTGGAATACGCGACTATTTTAGGCTCACACATATATATTTCCTTTAATTTAACTTACATTCACGTATTATTTTATTATTTATAATTAAAACCTTTCCGAAACTTTATTTTATTCTACTGAACTTAAACACTTTATATCATTAACATCAATTATCTCTGGGTAATCTATCTTCTATCGCTACAATTATATTTGAATACTTCTTTTCTTACATTAAATGCATCACAACAAAACTTCAAAGCTTTCTTGATATTAAATTTCCCCCTTCTTTCTATCCTTTCTACACATTTGACATCAAAATACATATATAAAGTATTACAAGCGCAAAAAACAAATTTATCCCCCTTGTCTTCACTCCTCACCACTCTGATTTATTAAACTGATTATATATATATTAAATATTTACTTTATTTTACAAAATTTACTCAACACATGATTACCAGTTGCACAGCAATAAATCTCGGACTGGCCCCCAAAATGTAACGGAAACACGAATGACGATGGCGTTTCTTTTATTTTTATTTATATATAATAATAAGTATTCTTAAACTCAAATCATCCACCCTCCATTACCGCAAGCAAAAAGAACATATAGACATAAACAAATTTATATCCATACCTGATCGAACCTGTGACAATACGGATATTACCACAAGGTTATTTTTCCCGATCAGCTGTCTCTCGACTGCTGTAATTATTAAAGAATTACAGCACTTGGATAATTTATAAATTAAATGGGATCAAGAATATTGCACCACTAGCCTCATGTGTTACTTAGTACTCAAAATGGAGTAATAATTATAACCCAAACCCCTCCAGATATATTAACTGTCTGGAATGGCGAAGAACGAGACAAAACAGATAAAATAATTAAGGAATATTTAATATAATAAATAAACAACAACAAAAAAATCAATTGAAATATTTACATACAATAAAAAAAATCATTGGATATAATGCTACGATTAAATGTATGGTTTAAATCCTATAACTGATTATAATCTACGATAATAAATTATTCATTTATAGTCGTCGTTTCAATTATTAGAAAGAGTTTAATTATTGTCTATATCATTAATATCTGGAATTTGCAATTGCTTTAAATCACAAGTACATGCACATATGTTCTATATAGGTGCGATATGTAATTTACCTAGGTTTTTCTTCATCTCTGATATGAGTTAAGGTCCTGCTGACCGTCACGTGGAATTCCTCCACTTTATCAGGAAACGGTCACTCTTAGGTTGGACTTGGTTTGTGGATTTTCTTCTTATTCATAGTGACTTCTCCATACTAGGACATCAAGGGCATGGCTGGCAGATCATCAGGCAAATGCTACATTGGCAGTTGTTACATGGCGAAGGTGACCGTTCGAGCACAGTGGGTCTGAATCGACCAGCGATCATGATGGTCCTTAGCCACACATTCTTGAAGCTTCACTTATGTTCTAAATCATTTTCATCTTCATACAGTGTTCAGTCTTCTATGTTGAGGTCCCTTTACTCAGTTTCTGGTTTTCCTTTTTTGCAAAAATTAAAAAAATTTTCATATCTGCTTTCTACTCTATTCTAATATGCTTATTATCAGAGTAGTGTCCTCACCGAAGTCTCTACGTGAACTCCCTTAAATTAATTAATTAATGTATTTTTTCAAATTCTTTCATTATCTTGATCTTTTTCTTTGTTGCTTTTCTTTCACATCTTTCACTTTACGATGCCTTCAACAACTTATACAAATTTAACTTTTTATACAATTTCATAGCAATATTTTACATTTATTTATTATTTCTTTCCTTTTTTTAATAAAATTATTTTCATTTGACCTACATTAAACATTGCTCTCTTTATACATACTTTAACACACATGTATTTCATTTTCCATCAAAATGTGTACTTTTTTAGAATAGATCTTTATTACACTTTTTGGTAATACAAATTCATTTTGAAACACTGCATTTATATAATTGAAATTATGGAAGTTTATTGTGGAGTTAATATCTATTATATCTTTATTTTCAATCTGTTTTTTTCTTTCACAAATTAATTTTATAATTAGTGAGCAAAAACTTTTTCTTTAAAGATGAAACGCACAATTGTATAAACAAAATTTAACCCTGTATCCGCTGAGGGTTAGAATTAAAAATGGCCATTATTTATTACTGTGACATTGTATGCATATTTTTTATCCTTGTTGCTGTTTGTGCACTTTTATAATATGTATATAAAATCTTCTATGTAAGTTTTTAAATATATACATGTTTAATATAATATGTGGGATGGGATCTGGCTAAATTAAATACTCTGTCATGTTAATGTACTCCCTCCACACAAGATAAGAAATCCAATCATACTTCAGTGATTTTATATATGTAAGGCAAAATAAGTCAATTTATTATGTATTAAATAAATTCTTTAATTTTAATTAAGTAAAAAATACAAAGTATATATATATGTGTGTATGCAAAAAATGCTCCTAAAAACGTTTTTTTATATATAAAAAGAGAATATTACCATTAACTAATAATGAAAAAAAATGGATAAAGAATTTAAAAAAATAGTTATTATCATAGAAAAACATACAAGTGTGTGTCAAAAATAATGTATAAACATAAAGGTGTGTCAAAGAGTATATTATACATAGGGTTAAAATGGATAAAAACAGATGAAAATTTAATGTGCGTTCAGTTTCTTGATCTTTAAATAACTAGAAATCAATGTATGCTGGATTACTGTATTACCATTAAACCAATAGTGAAAAGAGATTATATTCCATATAAATCAAAAGTGCCAATGTCACACAAAATGGCAGGTTTGAAGTCCTTCTTGTTTAGAAATAATAGTCTTTGCAAATATTCATAAGATAAAGGCAAAAATATTGAAATATATTCGAATGAATTGTTAAATGTTGGCTACAATTATCATCATATATATAATGTTATAAGAGATTTTAATACAAAATATAAGAATAAAATTTTTAATAATATTGATTCTCCTGCTAATAAAAAAATATGGATATCAATACCATATATTTCGAATGATCAAGTAAATTTTATAAGGAAAATTTATAAAGGTATATGTGATATTGCATTTTACACACCACCTACATTAAACAAATTAATAAATAACTCCAAGGATAAAACCTCATTTATAAATAAAAATTGTGTCATTTATAAATGGATATGTAGATATGGCAGTGGATATATAGGTGAATCGAGATGTACATTGGAAAAAAGAACTAAAGAGCACTTGCTATTAGTAAAATGAGTTCAGAAATCGAAACAAAATTGTGTAGTAGATAATATTTCAGCATCTGTTTTTTATGACCATAATAAATCATGTATTTATGGTTTTGACTTCAATTTTAATAATGTAAAAATATTGCAAATTGAAAAAAATAACAATAAAAGAAAAAGAAAGAAAACTATGCTAATATACAAATATAAACATGACTTAATTAACAGGCAGGCAGCAAACATTAAGATCATGGAATTGTGGGAAGGTTAGCTTTTCAAAGTTTTAGTTGACAAAGATTACTAGGATAATTGAAAGCACTTCTAAGTAGATAAAATTTTTAATTATTTAATTACTGTATTTACAAATATTCAATTATATAATTACATATATTGCTTTGAAAAAATACAGACATAGAATAATAATATTATTAAATACATAGCATGTATATGTGGGGAATTAATGATAAGAAATCTGATTATACTGATGAATAGTATTGAATTTATTATCTAAATATGGTCCCAATAGTATTATTTTAGTTTTACTAGCAAAATATTAATAAGTGCATTTGGATTCACTATCTAATTATCAGTCTTTGAAATGTATAATAAATAAATAAATAAGTTACTGTATCTTGAAATATTAAAGAAAGATAATGGGTGGCATCTTCTAAATCTTTTAATTCCCCATATTATTTTAAGCCATAAAATTTTTTTTAAAAATCTAATACTAACTACTGCTATTCAAATACATCTGCATATGGAGGAAACTCTTTACTCAGTCCTCTTACTGGATTTCCTTTCATTGGATCCACCTAAAGAAAAGCCATGTATTTATAAAGCTGGTTATTTCATGTCTTCATTGGATCCACCTAAAGAAAAGCCATGTATTTATAAGGCTGGTTATTTCTTGTCTTCAAAAATAAAATCCAAAAGAACTCAAAGGAATATGCACTCACAACATATTATTTAATAATTTTAAACAATATAGCACTAATAACGTATATATTCACTATATAAAAAATAAGACGATTTTTTAAATGTCACTTTCCCACAAAAATATAAGATAAACACACATGAATATTCTAAAAGTTTAATGTTTATAGCAAGTAAAAATTTGTACAACAACAACAAAAATCATATTACTTTCATCCTATTTTGGGCAACTTGATTTTTTAACTTCAGACCTAAAGAAAAATCTTTTTTTTTAAAAAAAAAACAAAAAAAAAGTAAATAATTAAAAACATACAAATAAGTTTTTTTTAAAAAATAACACCCAATTTTTTTCTATATAACATAATAATTAGTTTTTATCTTCTTTTTAATTAATATACAATAATTGTGGCAAGAACAATGTGGTGTAATATCCCATTATCTGGAAAATACATGGGTATTAGTTTAGAATCTACATTCCATTATTTTGGTTTGTAAGGGAAATCTGAAAACCACTGCTAACAAAACCAAGTGCTAAATTAAGTCAGATAATACTTGTTGCATTGTTAGAAAGTGTTACAATTATTTAGACCATTCCAGTTTAAAAAATCACAATTTCCATCAAATATTAAAAAAATAAACATGTAAATTTTATAGAACTATGCTCAATCAAAAAATAATCAAATATCACTTAAAATCAAATTTCAAACATATTAGTAATTAGAAAATGACCAGCCACAATCAAATATAAAAACAATGTTTTATAATTATTGTTAGCAAATGGCCACAAAAATGTGACAAAAACAAAAAGAAATGAAAATATCAGACATATTATAATTCAAAAATTACCAAGGGAGAGGGGGAATACCAAAAATTGTGTGACAAAAAGATCAAATTACAACTGCAATCAAATATGAAAAGCAACATTTCCCACAAAAATATTAAAACAGTCACATGACCAAAACAAAAACAAATCTAAATATCAAACATATTAATAATTAGTAAATGATTAGTTAGTAGAATAGCAAAACTCATATGACCAAAAAATCAAATTACTGCTGCAATATTTTACAAGGATTATAAGTAAATGGCCACAAAAATGTAGTGTATTCATGTGATCAAAACAAAAAAAAATATTAAAAATCAAATATTAATCATAGAAATTAGGTGAGGATAGATTTATCATGTATCACTTCCATTTCTAAAACTAAATAACAATAGTAAGGTATTTTGTTTTTAAATATGGCAGCAACCATGTGCTCAAATTAATAAAAGAATACAAGCTGGAAAAAATGTGTTTAAGCTAAAATATTCTAATATAATTATCCCAAAAAACCCAATAACCATAAAATGTTCCAGTTTACATAATGGTAACTATGTGTTCATGTTAATGTAAAAATCGGAGCAAAATAAAAATTGCATAAACTAACACAAGAAAAAATGTGCTTAAGCCTTAAAATAAGCATAATAGGGTTGATTTTTGAATACCAAATGGAGCACTTTTAATCCGTATAAAAATGTTTAAATTTATTCTGGTATAATAAAGCATTTTGGCAAAAAAAAAGATTATATGTTAGGTTAACATAAAAATGGCAGTCAAAAAAATTGCATAAACTGTAGAAGTCCCTACCTTCACATTTTCAACCACACATGCTTTAGGCTAATTGGCTTAGTAAATATTACTTACTTAATCAATGTGCTTAAATAAATTTATAATTACAACTTTAAATTATCGTAATAGATTTCTAACTATAAGATCTTTCCATTGACTCATTGTAAATCAAAAGATTTCATGAGAAATAATGTATAATAGGAATTGTGGACTTAGTCAGTGAAGTATTGAATAGCTACATGCTTCAGATCTAACCGCTTCAGCTTCACCTATTTATATAGAAAGTAAGTTGAAGTAAAAAAGTTCCCCTCTTTTCTTCCAATGCGTAAGCTTGTTGTTAAGACCTGTAGAGGTCCCTACCATTGCATTTTCAACTGCACATGCTTTAGGCTTATTGCCTTAGTAAATATTTCTTACCGGAAAATAAATTATATTATAGGCATTATTCTCACATACAGTTATGAAAAAAATGGAGACGAAAAAAAAGCTTGCAGTGTTCACCTTTGACCTTGTGACACCATAATTATCTCAAAGCAGCAAGATTCACACTTGATTACATGATACAGTGATATTCTTACAGCTTTTAAGAATTAAACCCATCTATATTGCTAACTATATTTTTCTATTTATTAACATTGAAGTTATTTTTTCAATCAACAAAGGAATGTGGAAATACATATTAAAAAAACACAGATTTTATTAATATATAAAAATTACAATTTAAAAATAATAATGAAGGAAACAGACATTTAATATGTATTTCTGTGTTCATTTGTGATTGAAAAGTAACTTCAATGTTAATAGAGAGAAAAGTATATGGATAGCTCTATAAATTAGTTTAAATTTCAAAAGCATCTAAGAACATCACTGTAACATGTGATTAAGTATGAACCCTGCTGTTTTGAGCTAACTCTGATGTCACAAAGTAAATGTGAATATTGCTACCTTTTTTTTCCACCTCTATTTTTTCATAACCACATGTGAGAATGAAACACAATATAACTCACTTTCTGGTGAAAAAAATAATTATTTTTTTGTTATTAATTGTAAATTAAAATGCTTTAGTTTATGCAATTTTTCTTTTGAACACTGATTTTACATTAACCCAGCACATGTTCCTCATCCTGCTCCATATTTTAAAAATAATATGCTCTATTTTACTAGAATAAGTTTAAATTTTTTATATTGATTAAATACAGTCCATTTGCAGATATCAAACACTATTGTGTTCATTTTAAGGTTTAAACACATTTCTTCTTGTTTTAGTTTATGTAATATTTCTTTCGGCTGCCATTCTTATGTTTATTCCAGCACATTCTTACCACCATATTTTAAAAATAAAATGTATTAGTTTGCACACAATAAATTGTAATCTTTTGTGTGTATTGTTTTTTTTTTTTCATTAATTATAATATTAGATATATTTTTTCTTGTTAATTTATGCAATTTTTCTTTTGGCTGCCATTCTTATATTTACTCAAACACATGATTAAGCACAATGAATTTGGGAATTTTTTTATGTAGATTAATTGGGGTCATTTAGTTATCTATAATATTAGAATAGTTGCAAAATATTGGTTGTTTGTAATTGATTGTGGCAGTAATTCGATCCTTTGGTCACATGATCATTGCTAATCTCCTCTGTCATTTTCTAATTATTAATGTGTTTGATATTTTATTTCTTTTTTTTGTTGTTTTGGTTATATAATTATGCTAACATTTTTGATGCCATTTACTAATAATAGTTGTAAATTATTGTTTTTTCATAATCGATTGAGGTAGTAATTTGATTTTTTGATAATTTGATAATTTTGCTACTCTCCTGGTCATTTTTTTAATTATTATGTTTGGTATTTTGATTTTTTTGTTTTGATTATGTGATTAAGTAATATTTTTATGATTGTTTACTAATAGTAATTGCAAAATATTGTTTTTCAATATTTAATCCAGCAGTAATTTGATCTTTTGTTCATTTTATTTTTGTTATTTTTTGTCTCGTTTATTTTCTAATTATTAATTTACGTTTGATATTTTGATTTCTAAAGATATTGCTGAGCATACTTTTACAAAATTTGCATGTTTATTTTTTAATTTTTGATAAAATTTGTGATTTTTTAATTATACTATTTAAAATAATTGGAACAGTTATAGCAATGACAGTAGGTATTATCTGACTTCCTTTAACATTTGATTATGTCAGAAGTGGTTTAGAACCCCCCTCCCCCTAAAACCAATATGGCGTAAAGGACTTTCTATATAACTGGCAAGGTTCGAAATACAATGTTTTGAAAATTATGGAATTCTATCTTAACAATGGTTTTTAATAAATATAAATAAATTAATCATGAGGAAACAAATTTTTAATTAATTGTTTATATATTTTTAATTATTTAAATAGACAGAACTCTATAATTTACTAAAAGTTACAAATCATTCAAATCACTGACAATCCTATTAAACTATTGATAATAAATGTTGTTTTGAAGCCTATGGAGAGTGATGATCTCTTATATAATTATTTGGTCCAGGTGTTGTTAGCTAAGTAAATAATTTCTAAGGTCCATCTGATCTCTAACGCAAGATAATTCATTCCTCCATTTCTTTAGTTAGTTAATCACATTTCAATTAGAACAAGAATAATGCAAGTGTAACTATTTCAAAGAATTTCAAGTAAATTTATAACTTTCGGTTACTTCATTAGCCAATCAATTAGTATAAATAAAAGCTATGTTTACTTTCGAATACTACGTCAAGCATGTTTGAATTTCTAAAAATTTTTTTAGTAATTTTCCTAACGCAAATAAATATATCATATTTTTATAAGTAATATAGGGTATATGAGCACAGACTTTCACATCACCCACCTCTCTCCACTCTATCTAATAACACTAATATACCTAAACACATATATGCTGAAAAGATAAATAATCACCAATATCCGTATTTCATGCTAAACCAGCAATCATCAGTTGGTCCAGACTATCATCTTTACACACATATATAGTATAAGTGCTCAGATATATATTAGGATAGACTATCCTCATGGTTTAATGGACAGGCTTCAATCCACTCCTCACTCCAACTCTTCAACCGTCCATCCAATTGAAAATCTGATGATGGAATGCTCAAAGGCCACCCTGAGGCTGAGATTATTGTCACACCCATGTTGACCTAAGGTCAATCTGAACCCCACATGTACAGGACATAATCCATTTAATACATATGCAAGGAAGGGCAGACATTTCTATAATATAATAACTGAAACACAGGCTTGTTATATGGACGGTTGAAGAGTTGGAGTGAGGAGTGGATTGAAGCCTGTCCATTAAACCATGAGGATAGTCTATCTTAATATATATCTGAGCACTTATACTATATATGTGTGTAAAGATGATAGTCTGGACCAACTGATGATTGCTGGTTTAGCATGAAATACATATATTGGTGATTATTTATCTTTTCAGCATATATGTGTTTAAGGTATATCAGTGTTATTAGATAGAGTGGAGAGAGGTGGGTGGTGTTAAAGTCTGTGCTCATATACCCTATATTACATATATATAGCCACAGGTATATAACAAGCCTGTGTTTCAGTTATTACATATTTTTATAAATAAATCCTAATTAATAATTATTTAAAATTAAATAATCTATATATAGGAAAAAAAATTATGATTATAAATTATATTACCTTTCAAATAAATACGCACTTAATGCTTTGAAATTAACACAATTTTTCTTTTCCCCTGTTTACTTTTAGACAATGGTATTATTTCTTTTAAATAAACCATATCTGTTTTAAATAAAGTTAAACTTTTAAGACTAGGATAATAATGCACACACATCATTTTTGCTTTTATTTATATTCATTGTCGCAAAATTGTACACATATTTACCTCATTCATCGTACATGTAAAAATGTATTAAAATGTAATGTAACTAAGCCTCTTCGATTTTATTGTCAATGTGAAGTAAATGAAAATATTAATACTTTAATCTAAAATCAACATTGACTAAAGTCATTACAATAATATTAACTATATGCAAACAGATATGAAATACACACAGGCAAAACTCTCCATACAGTAGTGCCACTCAGTGCAAGCCAGAATAATCAATGGATGCAGGAATATTTGTTCATAAAATCCCTATCTAGTGTCTTCTCATCAAATATCCTCAGACTAGTTTCTAGCTTGTGGCTTTCATCAGTAAAGAGCCTTGGATCTGAGAGCACTGCACCTAGATCTTAGGATCTAATACAAGACTCCAGCAGCCACCTTTTATCTTTTTAGCTAATTATAAAGCTTTGAGTCCAAAATGAAAACACAATGATGTTTTCAAGCTAAGCTTATTAGCTTGTATAGTCATATAAATCTTTTCAGCATCCATACTTTTTGGTGTCTTTGGGTCTTTAATAACAACAGTCACAATAATCCTATTGGGCAAGATTGATATTAAACCATCAAACATCAAATGATCACTATTCTTTATGCTTACACAAATTGTTTATACACAGGCAAAACTCTCCATACACTAGTGCCACTCAGTGCAAGCCAGAATAATCAATGATAGATTGAGATTTTATGCACAAACATTTTTGCATCCATTGATTAGTCTGGTATACACTGAGTGGCACTACTGTATGGACGGTTTTGCCTGTGTGTATATAAGCTGTTTCTAAGTTAAGAATTTATATTTGTAATTATCTAAACAATTAATCTAAACAATTATTATTATTATTATTATTATTATTATTAATACATATGGTGAACATATATATATATATATATAAAGAGAGAGAGAGAGAGAGAGAGAGAGAGAGAGAGAGAGAGAGAGAGAGAGAGAGAGAGACAAACATTAAAATTGCTTTGCTACTATTTTCATAAATAAATAATAAAAAGGTTAAATGAATATTCAAGCATAGCTGACATATATTCTGTCTTGAAGGTAATTTCAGCAGTATTGATGAGATCTTCAACATTGAGAAATAGTTTGACTTATAGAAATAGCTATATTTGAGAATGATTATCCCTTGAAGAAAAGCCATGTAAAAGTTTAATTTTATATATTATACATTAAAATAAATGCTTGATATAAATAATTACATAAATAAGAGATTATTTGACGATTTTTATACCAGGTTCATTTAAATCTGGTGATACTCCATAAATAAATATTTAGTTATAATTGATTAATTTTCATAATATTCTAAATTTCCCTATTTACAAATGATACTTGAGTCCAGGATAAAGGATACCTGAAAGCGATCTGGTCTTGCACCAATTCTCCTATCAGTTTGTTTATTATAGTATCAAAATCTTATGCTGTTTTCTACTCTCCATTCATATCTTAGCAAATCTTTATAAATATGTAAATTTATTTCTCTCTAAAAACACTTTTTTTCAATTTATATTTCCAACCATTTAACTTATCAATAAAATAAACATTACTTATATATTAATAATTTGCATTAGTCATTCATTAGGCTAGTGATTATCCAATAATGAATAATATTTCTGTAGTGTAATTTTCTTTACACCACTCTCAAGCAAGATAGGGACTGGTTTCTATCCACTTTTAACATTTTCACGGAAGGATGTAATCTTTTTCACGTCTTTGGTCACATGTTTATGATTGCATCCCTCCCCAAGGTGTTAAAAATGGATAGAAACCAGTCCCTACCTTGTGCGAGAGTGATGTAGAGAAAATTACACTATAGAAATATTATTCATTATTACTTATATATATCACAAAGCTTGTTGGGGAATTGGCAATCCTCATTGTTTATAACTTACAAGCTTAAGAGAATAGGGTCATGTGATCTATGACTCTTATTTTGACTATTAAGCTGAAGTCTTCTTCTAGCTCTTCCATCTTTCCTAATAGTGCTTTGATAAAAGTAAACGCGCCCTAAGTTGGTTATAGATTAATATTTATTTACATAATTAGTACTGATATAGTAGATTTTATAAAGTTAAATTCTACTTCGTTTTATTATGTACAAAAGTATATTTAATATTATCAGTATCTTAATATATATAAAATAATTAAGTAAATTTGCATTTGTTGATATTATGACCATAAACATATGTCATAAATAACAATTTTGGAAGACTTATAATCATTCCTAACTTGGGTTCAAAAACAACCTCATAAAACTGGCTGAATGTATTTCACGTCGAGTTTATAGTAATTCGGATTAAATTGTTCATTATTTAAATTTACTAATACAAAAGTTGTAATTGGAATTCATTATGCAAATTATATAAAATAAACCACAATATTGCAAATAATGTAAAACATTTTGCTAACAAGCAACCTGCAGATTGGAGAAAATCGATATGTGCCGAACTGTATTTCTTAATATCATTTTGATACGGTATAGAGCTTTTAAATAATAAAGTAATTTTTGATTTACATATTCAAGTAGAATCATTGGAGATCATCATTTCGCTCTTCCAAATTTTTGTTTTGAATATTTAATTGCAGTCTCTCTGCAAGAGCTTAGCAATTAACAGGAGATTTGATTTCTCCTCTCAGTTGATCAATGACTCAATAGTTTCCATTCAATGCAGTGACCTGGGTTGACTGGCTAACTCTGTCTGAGTAAGATAGGTTTTAAAATGTTTCCATAGAAACTCTAGAAAGATTAAATATTGGCATCCCTGAATAAAATAAATATCCTGTAAAATATCGATTATTACTTTTTTTTAAAGTAATAAGACATATACTTTTTCAATTTCTAAATCGTTTATTTGAATAACACTGCATTTTTTGTAGAGGAGAAAAGAGAGAAGAGCAAAAGATGGAGAGGGAGGGAAAAGTAAAGCATTCTCATTTGAAAATATACTAAAATAACAGTTGATTAAGGGATACTGTAATTGATTTATAAAGATTTCATTAATTAAAATAGTAATTATATTTATATTAAACTAAGATTTTATAAACAAGATTATTTTTTATTAGTTTCGTTTATAATATATATATATATATAAACGACATACATATGCATTGTCGTGTAAGATGTGTAGGTATAATTACGTGCTTTTTATTGAGTACATCTTAAGTTTTTGTCAGAAAAGCAAAATTCAACAAAGAAAAATATGATCTAAAATAAAAATAAAAAAGCATACACTTTTGTGCAAATTATTTTTATATAGTTATTAGTTAATGAAAATTTATATTCTTCATCATCATCAGTAGTAATCATTCATAAAACAAAAAACAAATATATCATTTTAACTTTTTAAAAAAAGGGACAGACAAAGGATTAAATGTTAAAGATGAGTTTTTTTTCCATGTGTCAAAGCATCGGCCGGGAAGCGAACCCGCGAACCCGGAACAACTGCTTGTAAGGAAGCTGTGCTGACCACTCGGCCACCAACGCTTGACAAAAGATGAGTTTTACTAATGATATTCATATTAATCCATAAACACAAAAATGCCCACATATATCATATTCTGACTATAAAAATAAAAATAAAAACTTTTTCCCCTGATATTTGAGCACATTGACCAATTATGGCTCTTATTTTAAATTATATGATACCTATGTCTTTCTAAAGAAAATAATACTAACTACCATGCAAATGAGACTTGTATTAATAATATAAAATTGAGGGAGAAGGGACTAATATTTAAATTTTAATTGCATTGAGGAAATAATAATAAACAACCACTACCATTTCAATTTCAAATGAAAAAGAAAAGAAAAAACACAACTCTAAATATATGTTTTGGGATAACTAAATAAACCAATCTGTGAGCCACAAATATGCTCTCATATAGAACATATAGATCCATTTTTCTGTTTATTAAGATACTCTCTTTTAATTTCTTCATCTGAAAACCTTTCTTTCTGAAATACTTCAACACTAATTGTCTAATCATAACTCACCCCTGTATTCTTTTCTCCGCGATACCTTTCCAACAGAAACAACTGACTTTGCCTTTCTTTAGAATGTTTTTATGATAATCCTTATATTATAGACTGGATCTCTCTCCCATAAAAACGATGCTCAAATTTATCTTATCTTTCATTGGTTATTAGTTTTACATGCCCAACCAAATGGAGGTGTGATTTTACAATAGTACACCAATAGTGTCATATGCAGCGAACAAAAAAAGATATTGATTGTTTTATGATTTTGACATTATATTTTTAATATTTTATGGAGCCTACTTAAATGAAATTTTTCAAATTGTATCTATAGAATGTCCAAGTTTCACATCCATATAATAAATTAGATAAAATAATAGCTTTATATACAGCTTAGTTGCAGCAGTTATTTCACTAAGATAAAATACTCTATTATTTAACTTGTTAAAAGCAGCAGCAGCACATAGCAATCTGTGTTCAATCTTAACATACAAGGCCACTTCTCTAATTATAAAATTACTAATGTATTTAAACTGGTTTACATTCCCAAGTTGATAACCATCCAAGCTAAAAGTTGCTGAGAATTTTTCTTCAGTCACTAGTTGATAAAAAAATCAACATTTATTAATAAACCAAAGACTTCATATATTGCATTCAAAACATTAAAAATATTTTATATATAGGGTATATAAGCACAGACTTTCATATGACCCATCACTCTCCACTCTATCTCATAACACTGATACACTTCACATATATGTCGAAAAGATAAATAATCACCAATATATGTATTTCATGCTAAACCAGCATTCATCAGTTGGTCCAGATTAACATCTCTACACATATATGCAATAAGTGCTCAGATATATATTAAGATAGCCAATCTTCATACTTTAACGTACAGGTTTCAATCCACTCCACACTCCAAGTCTTCACCATCCAAAAATTGGTAAAAATAGCATAATTAATTAGTGTACTGTAAATCCAGAATCCAAGAAGAAGTTCTTGGTTTTGCTTTCAATGAATTCAAATTAAAAATTCCATCTTCAAATCTGTATTGTGTCATGATCCTTGTTTGATTAAGTATCTACAAACGATTCCAAAAACCACTATTATAAAAATTGAAAACAATGTTGGAGCAAGAACACATACTTGTTTAATATCAGTTTTTATTTTGAATGCTAATACATTGTACAGGCTTAAACCTGTATTAATATATGTAATATATGTGGGATTCGAACTCAGACTTTCACATGACCCACTACTCTCAGTGCCATCTCATTTTGCTGACCCACCTGATCACACACATGTTGAATGCTGCAGATTTTCCAGTCATTACTTTAATTTTTTTTTAAAAAATTGAAATTTATAACTAATTATAGTTTTTTTTAAAAAATGTGTAGATAATTCATTTGATAACTATATTTAGTAACTTATTTTGAGATTACGTAATTTATACTTACTATATATACAGGAGCAAGGTCATGAAATGATCCCAGAAACCAACAGTATCATGGTTCTGGAAATTCCCACTTTTTTATTTGCTTGTCCAGAACATTATCCTTTACTTATCTATACTAAATAGCTTATACATATAATAATAAAATAATTATAGTTCATTTCAAAATGAGAGAATTAGAAACTCATGAGTATTTATGGTACACTTTATTATACGCAATAATTTTATAATATACAGTAATTCTAATATATGAAAAATTACAATTCTATTTTCTGATAATAATTTCAGTATAAGAAAAAATATATAATGTGCAAAGAAAGAAATGAAAACATGAAATCAAAAAGGCATAGTTTATTGCATAAAATGAATATATAATGAACCAAATATCACAAATTAGCAAGAAATAAACACCCTTGATTACAATGCACATCGAAAGTTTACTTAATTTAATATATTTGTATTTTCTATATAGTATTCATATTGTTAATAATGACAGACTATCAAGATGTTATATGTGTGTGTGTTTATATCTGGAAATTTCATATCCTTTTTAAAAAGCTTTTATTTGCCATATTTTGCAACAAGTCATAGATTTACTATAATACACCATATACTCCTTAAATTACACTGTACAATGCAGTTAACATAAGATTTATTTTATTTCCTTCCTTACAGTTTCAACTGTCCAGCAGTCATCATCAGAGCTACAACATTTAAACATATACAATTAATGTAAAATTAATATCTATTCATTTATACATATATATATACACATACATATACAAATATACATATAAATATAAAAATAAAAACAAAAACAACATTCCAAATACTCCAACTATTTTCTTATGTTAACTGCATTGTACAGTGTAATTTAAGGAGTATATGGTGTATTATATTATATATGATTAAGCAATGCAAATAAGAAGTGGAATAAAATTTAATACTTCAAAGTCATAGATTTATAGAGTTGAATGAAGTTTTCGCTATTTAATTATTTAGCAGCAGTTTTTATAAGAATTGTAAAAATGTCATTCACACAAATAATTAAAAGTAAAAAGTTAGAAAATAGTGGATTATTAATGAAATGATAAAAAAAAAAGATAGAACATATGTTGAAATAAAGATATATCAAACATCTTTTTTAAAAAAACAGATAAAGTTAGTTAATTCTACCTGAAAAAGATTGTAAAGTTGGGGGGTTGGGACGGTATTAAAAAAAGATTTGATTTTAATATCAAATAAAAATAGTTTGAGTGAGAAGTGATCAAATTATTAAATCATTAGCAAATAAAAAAGTTATTAATAAAAAATATATTTATTTAAAGATAATAAAAAGTGTGATTGATATTGATAATATTAGATTGGACTTATTTAAGGAAGGTAAAATACTAGGGCGATGAAAATCAAAAATGCTACATTTATAATAAAAATAGAAAAGATCAGTAAATTGATAGCACTTTTATGGAATTATTAAAGGCTGGGAAAAGAAATTAATTTTTTAAATAAAATAATGCACCATTATTTTAAACCAATAATAATGACAACTTTTTTTAAGTTCTCGATCTGTAATTTCTATCATAATTTTATAAAAAATTTGCTTGAAGTAAAATCTCATTCTTGAAACATTCGAAAAGAAAAATTTAGGTAAATTGTGATAATAAATAAGAACAAGAAAATGATTTTATTTAGCATAATAAAAGGATGTTCCGAGATTGTTATTTTACTTAATACTTTTTTTTTTGGAACCAAATCATTAGCTCATCAATGGTAGTAAGAGAAGTAATAAAATGATCAGAACTTAGTAATGACAAATTAAAAAGAAATCTTTATAATAATTGGACCTTTAAAAAAAATTTTTTTAAAAAGTTTGGACTAATAAGTCATTATTATTAATATTCCATCGATGCTTTCAGTTTCGATGTAAAAATTATAACAATAATCATTTGATTTATTAGAGTTTCTTTCTACAATAATTTAATTTTACACTACATAAATATGTAATGTAACTAATAGTAAAATATGGTGTTTTATGTCAAATACTGTGTTTTCAGCAGAATTACATATGACATTGATGCAATCATAGATTGTTTTCTTAGATAATTAAATCGCAAATAATAATTAAGTGTGGAGGTAGCTTTATCAGATTATTCATAATAAGAAGTCAAAATAAAAATTGATTGATGATATTAAAATATGAAATGTTTCTAGACAAAGTAAATGGTGTATCAATACTTCTTATGACGAAAAAAAAGATTACTTATGTGATCATCAATTTTATGAACATTTTAAAGACAAAAAAGTGCAAATGAGTTATAAAAGTTATTTTATTAGTCTAGAATATATTTAACAGTCTAGTATTTACTGAACATGTGAAAGTTGTTTTAAAAAATTTTCAAATCATTAATAATTAGTACCTTTAATTGCTATTATTTCTTAAGAACATATTGATATACTTGCTATATATATAGATATCGCAATATATATATATATATATATATATATATGTGTGTGTGTGTGTGTGTAATATTTAAATACAAGTATAATTAATATACATGGAGTTTACATGTAATATAAGGGATTTGAACACAAGACCTACAAGATTCATTTAGCTATCCACTATCTCATACAACCAATATATATATAAAAGACATTTTGTGGGTTTGTCCATGCAAAAAGGCCAGATTGTATTAATAAGCGAGATGATAATGCAAACTTCCTCGTATTTGGAAACATTTTTTTAAAAAACATTCTTAATTTAACATTTTTGCTATTGGTGGAACTTTAATGTTTTTTTTTCAAATCTGTGATTGTAGTATCTCTACAACCATCTTAATACTTATCACCTAGTAGATGACTTGTGTGATCAAGTCGAAATTTCGGTATATCAATATTTAAAAATTTTTAACATGGATGAACCTGCAAAATCTGTCTTTTATTTATGCAACCCATGAAAATCTTCATATCAACATATATATATGATAAACAAAACAAGTTATAAATTTTGAAACTTGCTCTTAGCTTGCATTTTATGATCACTAGATGGAGCTTAACCAATAGCTCACTATTAAGCTTTGTTAACATAAACAAAGCTTGATAGTGAGCTATTGGTAAAGCTCCATCTAGTGATATATATATAGTTATTGCTATCATTATTTAGGGTTATAACTTATGAAAAATGTATTTTCAAAGTATAGAAAATCCTCACAATTTGACAATTACAGTATTAATAAATTGTCAAATAATAATGTCTAAAAAAATGTAATAGATCATAAAATTCTATTTCTGTCAAAAAAATTCAGAAATATGGGCACAAATAAGAAACGTGTAATCCACAGTCACTTTTTTATAAGAAAGAAATACTGTGGATTAATGGAATATTTAGAATGGATACTATTAAAATATATTCAGTTGTTACAGAAAATGTGCAAGAATCATAGTATATAAATTGACCCTGGCATGAGTCTAAAACATATCACTAGTTGAACTATTTATTTCAGCTGCTTAACTTTATAATAATTAAAATTATTTTATATATTAAAACTGAAATTATTAATGTAGAATAAAATACATTATATGTAATATTTTAGTAAACAAAGAGACTGTTATAGGAATAATTATAAGAAGCTATATAAATTTCAAATAAATATCAAATGTTAATTAAAATTTCTAAACTAAATAATAGTTTATTAACATATGCTAACTTTTATGGATTATTGGGGAAAAAACCTATTTTCAATATTAAATAAAATAGGAGTCAATGTATTTATGACTGGAACAAATATAAATAATAAAATAATTTATAATGTGGGGGAAAAAATCAGGTCATGTAGTGTAAGATATTTTTTATAAAAAATATAAAATACCAGAGTTCTACTTCATTGTTTTTATTTATTCAATATTAGTTTACATTAAAAAATATTTATCATTTTAAACAAAATAAAAACATTGTAGTATTTCATTTAACTTTAAATGATCTTTAATATTTTACTGAAATAAACACTGTTTACTAAGACAATTACTCAAGGCTTTAATAGTCTTAGTAAATATATACATTTTATGGAATTTGGAAGTTATGGATGACTATTTATTAGTCTGCTTTCAGAACAGATAATATTGGCATGAATAATGAGATTTGGTTAAACTTCTTAGCATCATTAATCTCACACTCCTTGGTCAAGTTGCAATCTTTAGTGTCTGTATAAACATATCAAACCATAAGTAAAAGTGATACCATCTTTAATATAATTGCCTTTATTTTTCTTTAATAATTATTATATTTGTACTTTATAGATTATCAAATCATTTCAGATATAAATTGCTATCCTAACATTACTGTTACATATAACTAATAAAATAATTATGATAAACTTTTAATTATCATTAAATATCTAATAAGTCTAAATCAATTAATTTATTACCATATAAAAATCTATACCTACACCAAATAATAAAATATTAAATTCACTACAAAGAAAATGGTATGTGATTGCACAGACTTGCCAATCTGTGGTTTAACTTCCAAACTGTTTTACATCAACTTTTAATGAATTATGTGGTATAAGTCAGTACTTGAATATCATATTATCACACTACTATTAAACAATAAATTAGCATTGTAAAATTTAATGACAACTAAGCAAGTTTATTTGTTTTAAATTAATTCAAAATTTATTAACAATAAAAATAAATTTTAATACATATATTCCTAATAAAATATAAATGTTTAATATATATATATATTATCTAATTATGTATTACACAATGTGTTTGTAATTGAAATTTCATTTTAATTAAATAGATGATTATACATTAAACTTCACTTATAAAATGCTTAATTTGTAATATATATCTCTATGTAACTCAAAATATGTTGTAATACATATATACTTTTCAAAATACAAAAGAGTCAATGACATTCCTAATCTTATAAAATAAAAAATAGCTAATTGAAATAAAACATAATAAATATAAGTCTATCTATTCATTCATATTATTTTAATAGAATTAAAAAAATACTTGCTATGATTTTATTTAGACTCTTAATATTTATAAGTTATATATCCAAAAATAATTTTTAATCAATGAATAAGAAGTTTATATTTTGAATTTAAAATTATAATTAAGATTTGGAATATAAATTTGAATTTAGAAAAATGTAACTCTCTTATATTCCATGCATATGAAATAAATCTTTACTTAAAGTAAAGAATAATATTATTTATAGCAAATAATATACAATTATATATCTAAAAATAATAATGATAATGATGATGATGATAATAATAATAATAATACATGTTAGTAAATAACCTGATTAATAATCCTCCAATATGACACTTCAAAGTAATACTACAGTTTCAATATCTATTTCTTGAATTATAATTTGACAATAGTCCATTACTCCAGAGAAGGTAGAAATATCATAAAAAGTTATTTGATATGAAACAATCCAAGTTATTCTTTCATTAACAGGTATTGAATTTATATGACTTTATAAGCATACAAGCACCAGTTTCCATCAATGATGGTGCAATGTAATTATCCTTTCATTTAGTAGGTAATTAATTTATATGATATTATAAGTAGACTAACACTAGTTTCCACCCATGATAATGCAATGCAAAATAAACCAATTTATATCCTATATTGAAATAATTCATCAATCTCACAAAACTATATTGGCAGATGAAAATAATCTTTATATACATTTTTATGTCATTAGGATTTATAACCTATTATTGAAATATAAACAATATCCATTTTTAGTAAAGAAAAATTCAGACTTTTCAGTCTTTTAATAAATTATTATTTCTTACAAATTCTTGATAAGTCAGTCCAGCTTTCTAGATGAATATTACTTTTCTTACCCCATCATCTTATATTGCTATTGTTCAAATATTTTTAAAATAAAAATAAACATTATATGAATGAACTTAGGTTGACTTTCATCAAAGGCAAGATGTAAGAGAGCATTCAATTCTATTTATAATATTTTTTGTTGATGTCAGAAAAACTATGGTAACTCTCTTTATCAATTCTTCTGTTAAATTTATCCAGCATTCCACAAATACAAACTTCTTACATAATAATAATAGCAAGATAAAAAAAAGTAAATATTTCATAATTATCATATAACACACATTTACATTTTTAAAAATACAAATAATATTTTTCATTCCAATGTAAACTAAACAATTTAGACTACATTCATACTATACTACATTGGAATCAGATATTCTATACATATTCTTCTGATAAAATATTACAGATATTATACAAATAAAATAACAGATATATTTAAGACATTAAATAATCACGTGTATTATTTGTAATCTACTATCTATGAAAGCAATAATAATAATAATAATAATAATAATAATAATAATAATAATAATAATAATAATAATAATAATAATAATAATAATAATAATAATAATAATAATAATAATAATAATAATAATAATAATAATAATAATAATAATAATAATAATAATAATAATAATAATAATAATAATAATAATAATAATAATAATAATAATAATAATAATAATAATAATAATAATAATAATAATAATAATAATAATAATAATAATAATAATAATAATAATAATAATAATAATAATAATACTCTTTTTACTTTTTGATTCTAAAGAATGTTATTAATTATAATTTTTTGCATTGACGACTATACGCCATACCGGAGAATTAATTACTACTCGTAACTATTATTGATTTTTTATATCGTTGTTCACTAATTATTTTAGGACACGCACATTTCTTAAAACGCTTGGGTAGGCATTGAATATAGCATATTTAAATATTTAAGGGAAAAATCCACTTGTATAGCTATTTAATTTGAAAAAAACTAGGAGACTTTTTTCTTACCTGCAACAATGTAAGTAAATAGCGAAAAACATAATAAGTTTTAAATTTTAAAAAATAGTTTAAAAAATCAAAACAAAACCTTACCTTGTTGAAAAATTACTTGCGTAAATAATAAAATGGTGACTGCCCAGTCGTCAGCTCAAGAAGCTGGGCCTTCACACCACACAAGAAAAACATATGCAACTATTGCAAAAACTTACCAAGATAACGTAAACCCGGGAAAAAAATCCCAGATTTAGAAAGACTACATCAGACGATCTTAAAGACTTGGATCTAGTAAACCAAAATGAAATTGAGCCCCCCCCACACACAATGGACAGATGATATGCTGGAACAGATTGGGGTCAGATTCAATAATACGATACCTAGAACCCTTTTTTCTACATTCAAAAGATTTTTTACTGAAAAATCAATAGTGTTGGCGGTAACAGACAATCACTGCACTCTCTACCGTTTCCCCAAGGAGCTACTTATTGAAGCACTAAACAAAAATAATTTACTGGAGACAGTACAATGCATAAGCGACCATCCAAATAGCAGATATGTAGCGGTTGAGTTTTGTGAAGCTACACAAAGGGATCAATTCAAAAATCATATTAAAACTCTAGGTAATTTTGAAATCGTACGTGTTGATGAAAACAGATACAAAAACATCACCGGAGTATTAAAAAATGCCTACTTCGGATATAGCTTTGACGATTTCCAAAGAATGATGAATCCATTCGGAAAGGTTACTTTTTTTCAGCAGATATACCTCAAAGAAACATCAGTACCCGTATTTACAAATAGTTTTGAATACAAAATCAAGCTAAACAAAGAAATAGACCCAGAAAACATTCCAACACACATAACAGACCAAGAGGCAACGCTATACTTATATATCCGAGGACTAAAGCCACGTTGTTTCGCCTGTGGCAAAAAAGGCCACATAGCAATGCAATGCAATGAAGAAGTAAATCTAGTGGAAGAGAATAACCACCCTCACAAAGATTAGAAGGGAAACCAAATAGAGCACACAAATCCACGGAGTAGGAAAACATAGATTTCCCACCACTTAAGTCAATAATATCAAAAATTAAAATTAATAAAAATAAAACGATAGACCATCCCCCAAGCAAGTCAATGGAAATAACAATTAACACAAACACGAATGAGGAAGAGGAAAACTTTGAACCCCAGGCAAAATCACTTAGTGATAAGTTAATAGAACATGAAAATAATTACATGCAAAAAGAAACAAAAGAACTGCCAAACGGAGATAACAATCAAGCTGAGGACAAAACAATAATCAAAACGACAACTGAAATAATGGATACCACCACACAATCCTTTCCAGCAGTTGAAAACACACCTCCGGAAAGTAAACGAAAACAAGCAGAACAAAAAAAAATAGAGAAAACAAATGAAAGCATGCAAAATGAAGTGAAGGAAATCCCAAAAGAAAATAAATATCAAACAGAACACACAATAATAAATAAAACCACAACAGAAATCATGGACAGCATTACAGAGTTTTTTCCAAATGTTGGAAGCACACCAACGGAAATTAAAAGAAAGCAGCCCAAAGTAAAAAAAACTAGAGAAAGCAAAAAAATTAAAGCAAACGAGCAAGAACTTACACAAGTAGACATGCCGGACCAATCATCAGATGAATCTATGGAAATAGAATCACACTTACTGGAAGAAATGACTTTGGAAAATGAAAACAAAGAGACTGCAATAGATAAACATGCAAATAGTAAGTCTGCCAGCAGCAAAAAAAAACCGCAATGAAAAAACGTTTAGCTCGCAGGTACGAGATAAAATTCCAGCACTCTAATCGGAAAAAAATATAAATAATATCCCCTACATACAAAAATATACAATTCAAATGAAGATAAATATTAGTGCAGTAAACGTCCGAGGTTTGAATTCAATTAAAAGAATGCAGCAAATTAAATATTGGATACAGACAACACAACCATCCATTTTAGGGCTATTGGAAACAAAAATTTATAGCGGATCCCACTTTGATCCAGCGCTACATATGAATAAAATAGGCTTTTGTGCATGCTCCAGAGATACAGCAACGCCTTCAAATGGCACAGGTATTTTTATCAACCAACAATGCCCATTCACTACTTTTAAAATAATTTTTATAGATGCAAATCTCCTTATAACAACATTCAATCATAGACAACTTTCAATCAATGTTATTTTTGTATGTATATCTCCGGGGCCAATAGTAATTAGCAGAATAATTGCTACAATAAATTCAATTCTAGCTACCAATCCCCATCCCACTATTCTTGCTGGAGATTTTAATATGACCTATAAAAAGTTTGTCACAAAATGGTTACACCAATTTACAATACCACTAATGAGCGGGGAAGGATTTCTTCCACCAGACTCAGAATCTTTTTATAATAACAGAGACGGTACTTTGATTGATCTGCTGTTTTATTCTCCCATGTTACACCACGCAATTGAAGTAAAACTTTCTCCCACCAATTTTTCTGATCATGCAGCACAAATAATGAAACTAAATTTAGACACACACTGCAATACTTTTAACAACATACAAAAAACAATAAGAATTCTACTTCCAAATAGTACTCCCGAGGCTCTCTTCTCAGAAATGTATATAATGTTAAACAAATTAAATCAAATTGAACTGGACCCGATTTCCAAATATATAGCATATATAAATACACTCTCGTTTAACATAAATCACATTACACAAAAATCCACCACCCCCCTTCAAAATTAATCACATTAGCAGAGGAAATAAATAAAAGGATAATACAGGCAAAACCAGTCAAGAATAACCAAGCAAATATAATAAAGCTAACAAAGTTATACAATCAAACCGTTGATAAACTGAAACAATATCTAGCAATAAAGAAAAAGAAAATTTGTCTCACACAACAACATACATGGACCCGCGGATATATTCGTTGGGCTTTAGGTTATCCATGCACAAACAAAGTACCCATGGCGCTAGAATGGGAAAATAGAGTGACAGCTGGTTATAATATGCTAGACCCTATATATAACTACTTCAAAAAAAAACTAACTAAAAATAATTATTTCAAAACACTTGCAGATTATTTTGGCAAGCCAGAAACGAAAACACCTTTTGAAATAAAAGATTTTGCAATAGTTTTAAACTCAGTCCCAAGCACATGTCATCCAGGGCCACCAGGGATCCCACAATTTGTACTGTCACATCTCAGCCAATTCACAAATAAATATTTATGTCAACTTGCAAATCAACTATCACAGAAACTATACAATATACAAGGGCTATATCCAATATCAATGGTCCCATTTATGAAAAAACAAGAACCAATTTCCACACTAGCCAATCTCTGACCAATCTCAATGGAGCCATTGGGAATAAAAATACTGGAAAAGGTCATAAAGGATAAAATTGAACAATACATAGTACCAATAATATCACAGTATCAATACGCAAAAAAGGGGTCATCCACAGGGCAGGCAGCACTAATATATAAAATGCTAATCAATTCAGTTATTAAAAAGAAAAAATATGCACCAATGGTAGTCCAGCTGGATTTTGAAAGTGCTTTTGACTCTGTCCCAATAGAAACACCATTGAGTCAGCTAAAAGAAACACAGATACCTAAAACAATATTATATACAATAAGCAATTTGCTTCTAAATAGAGAAATACACATCACGCTCAATGGTAGATCCACATCATCATTCAATCCCAGCCAATCAATCCCACAAGGTTCTCCACTAAGCACACTGCTATTTACCTTTTATTTAAATCCACTGCTAGAGCAAATAAATAAAAAAATTCAAGGAATTCAAATACCAAATACTAATACATACATTCCCTGCATAGCTTATATGGATGATGTCACAGTGTTTCTAAACTCAAAAAAGCAAATACATATACTACAGGAAATAATAGAAGAATACACAAAAAATTTCAAATTAAAAATTAACATCAATAAATCAGTAGCATGGTCAATATACACAGGCAAAACAGACACACAAATTTATCAAGGTAAGCCCAGTAATTTCCTGGGTTTTCCTTTCCACTTGGGAATGAGCCAGATGAGAAGGAATATACAAAATAAACTCAAGTTCGAAGCAGAAAGGATCTTAACATCACTCTCCAGATCATATCTCTCACTCTATGCAAAAGTGTCACTATTTAATCAACTTATAATGACCAAAATAACTTACTACCTGCCAATAATTACTTTTACAAAACAATTTACAAAGTCAATTAACTCACTCTGTAATAAACTATTATGGAACAGAAAAATACTAGCAATTTCCTTAAAGCAACTTAACCAACCAACAAAATGGAATGGCCTTGAACTGCATGCTATATATACTTTCTACACACAAAAAACAGTAAATCTACTGATTACAATATTCAGACATTTTCCAAACATAGAACCAAAAGAGGAAATCACACCAATGGACCGACCCCCACCCACAGACAATTATATAAATACACTATTGATAAGTATTAAAAACATTAAAGATAAAATAGCACTGAAGAATCCAATTAAATATACTTATTGGCAAATTCATAATTTTCTAACTCAAAGCCAAGAAAACAACAATAGGATAATAGTACTAGGAATAAATAATAGTCAATTACTCAAAAAGTACAAAACATGGTATTTAGAACCTAAATTGTTTGACTTCATCCTCAAATTGAATTTAAATGCACTACCTACAGCACATTTCATTCGGTTCAGAAGATTTTACCTAAATGTTGATCCAATGTGTGCTTTATGTCACCGGGAAGAAGAAACACAAGAACATTTAATATATCACTGTAAAGGCTTAGAAAAAGTCAGACAAATGATGGTGAATAATTACAGGAAAAGGGAAACCACAATAGAAAAAATGCTAAAGGCTTTCAATGAAAATAAAATACCTATAATATGTGCAGCAACTTTCAGTATATATGCCTTATGGTGTACTAGATGTGCTTTCACTTTAGGAAACAATCCAAGAAGACATCCCAACACATATCACAACAAACTAGGAAAACTTAAGGAAAGGGACAATCTTCTAGCACCACCGGACATTTATGCTGCCACATGGTCTCTATTTAAAATAAAAGCAGCCTTATAATGGATAGACCAAATACAACCTCTGAAAAATGGAAAACTGAAATGAACTCATAATAAGAACTGAAAAATCTAAAAGGTGTGAACTGCAAAAGACTCTAATGGTTAAAAAAAACAAAAGTATATTTTCTGTGTTTCAAGATGTATCCTAGAATATGATGTTTTATACAATGTATTACTTGATAAGAATGTAACCTTTTTTTTTGCCTAATAAAGTTTGCTTTGAAATATAATAATAATAATAATAATAATAATAATAATAATAATAATAATAATAATAATAATAATAATAATAATAATAATAATAATAATAATAATAATAATAATAATAATAATAATAATAATAATAATAATAATAATAATAATAATAATAATAATAATAATAATAATAATAATAATAATAATAATAATAATAATAATAATAATAATAATAATAATAATAATAATAATAATAATAAAAAATAAAAAAAATAATATTTTTTATCAAAACTGTAAACTTTATTACTCACATGTGCATTTTAAAAATGAATAAAGTTAATTCATAGATTTTATATTACAATTAATAATAATGATTTTGTTTCAATATTATTGTTGTCATAGTAATATTCCAATGCTTCCAGGATAATATATTCACTATTAAAATCAATTTAAAAATATATATTTTTTTACAATTGACATTTTATTACATATTTGAAAATTTATTTCAACTTTCAATTGGCACACTATATAAAAAAGTTAATGTAATAATTTAAAAATAATAACTTAAACTTAGGAATAAATTTTAAAAACTTTTAAGATTGTATTTAAATATGCCATTCCAATTAAAAATTGTACTTATTTTTTATAATATCAATCATCATCATCATCATTATCAACCATTATCAATCCACTGCAGGATGAAGGTCTCTCCAAATTTAATCCATCTTCTCCGATCTTTAGCTTCTCTTCTCCACATCACCCCTACACATTTTCTTATTTCATCCATCCATCTTACATGTGGTCTCCTTCTGGGTCTTTTACAATCTCTTGGAATCCAGTTTAAAATTTCAATTGTCCATCTATTATCATCTCTTCTAGCAATATGTCCAGCCCAACTCCACTTCAATCTTTTAATTTTTTCAATGAGGTCAGTAACACCTGTTTGTTCTCTTACCCATACATTGCGTTTTCGATCTCTTCTTGTTACTCCCAACATACATCTCTCCATACTTCTTTGAGTGGTCTGAAGTCTCTGTATTGCTCTTCTATTAAGTGTCCAAGTCTCAGATCCATAAGTAAGAACTGGTAAAACACATTTGTTAAAAACCTTTCTTTTCAAACACATAGGCATATTTCCTTTTAATATCAAGTTATTTCTACCAAAAGCACTCCAACCAAGTTTAATTCTATGATTAATTTCCTCTATTATGTTTCCATCTGTATTAATAATCTGACCAAGGTATTTGTAACTCTTAACTTCTTCTAATTCATCATAATCAATCTTTATTTTCATATTTTGAGCAAATCGATTAAACATTACTTTAGTCTTTTTAACATTTATCTTTAGTCCTACTTTCCTACTTTCATCTGATAACTCCTGCAACATTTCCTGCAGCTCGGAAGCATTATTTGCAAAAACAACTACATCATCTGCGAAATCTAAATGACTTAAATAATCTCCATTTACTTTCACTCCTTTAGTTTCCCATTTTAATCCACAAAATACTTCTTGCAGCACTGCTGTAAAAAGTTTTGGAGATATGGAGTCACCTTGTCTTACACCTTTCTCAATGTTGACTTTCCCAGTATCATTATGTAATCTAATTGTTGCTGTTGCATTTTTATAAATATTCTTTAAAATATGACAATATCCTGGATCTATACCTTGATGATCCAATGCTTTAATCACTGAAGAAATGTTTATAGAATCAAATGCCTTTTCATAATCTACAAATCCAAAACATAATGACAACTCTTATTCATTTGTCCTTTCTATAACTTCTCTCAATACTTGAATATGATCTACTGTACTAAAACCACTTTTAAATCCAGCTTGTTCTCTTGGTTGGTGAAAATCCAATGTTCTCTGTAGACAAGTTGTAATTATCTTGGTAAAAATTTTATATAAAACTGATAAAAGGCTGATAGGTCTGTAATCTCTAATATCTTCTCTATCACCTTTTTTAAATATTAATATTATTACTGCATTCTTCCAATCATCTGGTACATCTTTATCATTTAGACATTTGGTATATAACTTTGCTAATATTTTTTCTGTTTCTTCACATGCTTCTTTTAATATATCAATTATAATTCCATCATTACCTGGAGCCTTTCCTTTTTTCATACATTTAATTGCATTTCTCACTTCTTCATTTAAAATTCTGGGCAATTCGGAAGATGTAATAGATATAGGAGGTACTTGTTCTTTATTACTATATAATTCTTGATAAAAATCTTCTACCAATTTCATAATGTCATCCCTCTTTTTAGTAATAATTCCATCTTTTTTCCTTATTGCAGATATAAATTTCCTACCAATACCAAAATGTTGTTTTACATTTTTAAGACTTTTATTTTCTTCTACAGCTTTTCTTGCTAGTTCACAGTTATACTTTCTTATATCATTTTCAACTCTTTTCCGCACCATTTTACAAAATTCGAGATATTCAATTCTTTTTAATGCATCATTCTTGCATATCTTCATATTCCTTCTTTTCTTCATAAGTTCTCTAGTCTCACTAGAAATTTTATTAGTCAATTGCTGCTTTTTTCTACCAGCTATCTTTGTTGCAGTTTTTAAAAGTGTATCAGTTATTTTCATATTAATTTCATTCAAATCTGAATCATGTTCAAAATCTACTAATACTTGAAACCGATTTGTAAGTTCTAATTTAAATTCATTAGAATGTTTCTGAAGATTAGGAATATCAACTGTAAATATAGTTTTTCTTAATAATTTTTGTCTCTCTAGTTTTACATTAACATGTATCTTACCCCTTACTAATCGATGATCACTTCGTGTGTTAAATTTATTAAGAACATTACAATCTTGAAATATGTATTTCCTGTTAGTCAAAATATAATCCAATTCTGCTGTACCTTCATTTGGATGCTTCCATTTCCATTTCCTTCTAACATTTTTCTCAAAAAAAGAATTCATAATATAAAGTTTTTCCTTCTCTGCAAACTCCACAAGTCTATGTCCTCTCTCATTTCTATTACCATAACCAAAATTACCTACAACACTTTCATCTTTCATTTGTTTACCAATTCTAGCATTAAAATCTCCCATAACAATTTTAAAATGTTGTTTACTCTGATCAAAAGCCTTTTGTACATCCATATAAAAATCTTCTACTACTTCATCACTGTGAGAACTTGTTGGAGCATAAACCTGAATTATCTGCATTTGATATCTGCTATTAAGTTGTATAACTAATCTTGCCACTCTGTCTGATACACCATCAATCTCCACAATATTGTTCTTCTACTTTTTATTTATAATGAATCCTACTCCACTTGTATTTCCAATATTTGTGCCTTTATAATAGGGCATATGTCCACTTTTTAAATCAATTGTCTCTTCACCTTTTCTTCTAACTTCACAAAGTCCAATAATATCTCATTTAATATAAGAGAGTTCTTCTTCTAATTCTTGCAATCTTCCTTCACTTGAAAGTGATCTGCAGTTGTAAGTACCTAAATAAAAAGTCATCATCAAATGGCAGCCTGGGTCCGCCTCCAGGATATTCTTAGCACCCTCCGCCTTCGGCCAGCAACCGCTGCCTTGGTTGGTGACTTTACAGCCTCCTGGGATTAAGGGCCATGCTTTATTTTTGTCTGTCATAATTGTATAATTGGGAAAAATCTTTATCATTTACACAAACATTCATTCTGCCTTATCAGGCACTGAGAAGAAAGACCATGGTGTTTCTTGATCTTAAACTCAGAGGTAAAAAGCCAATAAACTCACCACGCTGGCTAATGCATGTTGGTGAGCAGCCCATCCATGTTCGTATACTATATGAATAAACATATAGTAATAACAGCTGCAACGACAAGAACGTATGGAGTGGACATTAGGAATTTGCCCTGCTCGGTTCCTTTAAGGCCTCCAAGAGGAATCAAAAGGTCTCCTTTCAGTTAATAGCAAACTCCTTTCTGCAGCCATAATATCAATATTATGATATATTTATAAATAATTATTATTATACTAGATCTTTTTTTTTTCTTATCATATTTACATGTTATTTAAAACAAAATAATTACTATTTTATATTTTTTTCTATTACTTTCCCTATTTGATTTTTAAACACTTAAAAATTTGGAATTTTTATTATACTTGAATTTGTAATTAATAATATATAAATTCAAAAATAATTTTTATTGCTTATTTTATATATTTTTTAATAATATTTCACATATTAAATATATATATAATTTTTAGTTTGTATATTTATATATTATTATTTATGTATTATTTGTTGGTGATAGCTCAAGAGTTGATTGTTATCATCTACATTTATATACCTATTAAAGCCTTAAGTAATTGGCTTTACTGTCTTAATAAATATATGCTTTATGTGGAATTTGGAAGTTATAAATAACTATTTATTTCTCTACGTTCAGAATCTGAAAGTTATAATTGACAATTTATTAGTCTGCTTTCAGAACAGGTTATATTTACCTGATTAAGGAAGTTTTAAATTTCTTTGCATTATTAATCTGACACTTCATAGTCAAGTTGCCTTGACTACAGGTTGACATTGTTGATAGCTTAAGAATTGATTGTTATTATTTTGTTATATATAAATGCATATTTTTCTTGCTTTTTTATACATATATTTATAAACATACATTACATATCTTATTAATTATTTAACCATTAGCTTTATTTCTCTTATTTATAGAGTTTTTATTTTTGCTTTATTTTTAGTAAAACATTTAATTTTTATATCAATTCTATTAAATATATATGACCTGTGTTTGTTGAACATACATGTATTAATAAATTTGTGTTAATTTTTTATTAATTTAATCTTATATTATTTGAGTTTCTTCATTTTCTTGTTTATCTATTTATTACACATTTTATTCATATTTTTTTATATTTTATTTCATAAATTTTATCTTCATTTAAATATTTATTATTTACTATACTTATATTTTTTGCAACTTGAATGCTTAATTTTTTTACATTATTTGCATTTGTTTTATTAATTATTCTGGTTTTTTATCATTGTCTATTTATCTGTATAATTAATATTTTTATTATTATCATTTTTATTTTTTTTATTTTTATTTTATTGTTTTCAATTTCTTCCTTTATAAAAATTATTAAAATAAATACTCAGAGATTTTGCTTTTAAAATATTATGTTAAGACAAACTCAATTAGCCATTTCACTGTCATTATTCTCAGTTTTCCCAAAAATTGGCCAATGTCTTGGTGATTTGAAAATTTTAAGTTTTAGTTTTAATTATGGCTGCTAGATGTCAGTATTTGTAAGTTAACAGTTTAAATAAAAGCATCTGTTTATTGAAAGCAGAAAGAGGACAAATAATGAAGTTATGGAAGAATAAATATAAATAAAGTGATTATACAGAAAGTGGATTATTGATTCTTATGCTGGGTTTAGGAAAAAATAGGGGGATTTAGATATAAAGGCCATGGAGTTGACAAAGATTATGTTGTGGAAATGGGATGGGGTGGGATAAAGAAGAATATGGGAAAACATAGGGTAGGGAATGGAAAGGAAAAGTAAAGTGGCTAACAGGTTTCTCTGGGCATAGTGGCTGAGATATTTCTGACTTTGTATAAGGGGAAGTCACATTGTTTCACATCATATTAAAAACTAAATAACTTTTTTAAGGAGAGCAAAATTACTACTGTGTTTTTGCAGTAGCATTCTCTGAATAGACCATGCATAAATTTGCATATAATTTTTTTTATTTTTCTTATTATTTTTTTTTGTAAAATTATTAAATATTGTTAATTAGTAAATATTTGATGTTTACATTTAAGTTTTATTTCAATGTAAAATAGCTTTTTAACAGAAATTACTCAATTAAAATTTTCAATTTGTCAAATGCAATTACATTTGATGAAAATTAATGTTTTTTATTTTTTAATAATTGAAAGTGGACTTTTAGTATTTTGAAGAATATTTTCATTATTTTAATGTATTTTATTAAAATTAGTAATTATAAAATTATATGCTTTAACTCAAATTATTACAATTATAAATATATAATAACTGTATTGAGAAAAGCTTTCTTACAATTTGTTTTATTTTATATGCTTAACCAACTTTCGACTCATATGAGTCCAGATTTAGCTTAAATTGTAAATTAGAAGTGGGTGTATATATGTCATCATAAAATTTAAATGTGAGCTTTAATTTGGGGGAATGGGTCATTTTTTTTGAGAGGGGCACACATTATTTTTTTCAATTGATGAAATTTTTGTCACTTGATATATGCTATGCCTCTTTAATATTTCACTTAAAGTTATTGCATTCAGTGCACACTGTGGCAACAGATGTTGAGGTCTCAGGCTAACCTATCTATGTGTATAACTTAACACACAGGTTAGAACTAATACAGATACATACTCAATATTTTTCAAACATTATTCTGCAAGTGGTCATCTTTTCAACCATCATTTGTTGACCTAGTGTGTACTGAACACAATGACTTTAGATGAAAAATTAAAGAAGCAAATTCCATCAATAAAAAATTATCATGCATGCCTCTCTTAAAATGATGGCCTACTTCCTCTAATTAAAGCTCATATTTAAATTTTATGTAAATGATCAATAACAACATATATACACCCATTCCTAATTTACAATTTATGCTATTTATGACTCATAGGAGTCAAAAGTTGTTTAAGCACATAAAATAAAACAAATTGTAAGAAAGCTTTTTCAATATGGTTATGTATATTTATAATTAAAATTAGTAATAGTCAAGCATTGGTGGTCGAGAGGTCAGCGCGACTGCCTTACAAGCAGTTGCCCGGGTTGTGGATTCGCTTCCCGGCCGATGCTATGACACATGGGGGAAAAAAAATAGTAATAAAAATATAGATTTCACTTTTAAAAATCTGTTTGTTTTTTTCATTAAAAATACATTTTTTTTGACTGAAAGCTAAATGAAAATCATTTCTTTTTTTTATTTTTGTTTATTACTTTTTTATTTATTTGCAAAATTTATATTTTATTCTACAGATTACTTTCATTTTTTTTTTAAACTTATGAACAAATTTTTCAAAAACATGAAAATATAATGAAGAATAATTATTTAATTTAAAAAATAAATCAGAAAGAAAAACAATGGCTATCCCTATCCCTCCTCCATGATGAAAAAAAGATTGTCATATGGTTACTATTTGTTAATACCTGCATAAACATAATTTTATTCTTTTATTACTGTCTAAATATATTTTTATATAAATTGCTCATCCACACATAAAAAGTGCTTGACTTTTGATTGCTTAGTACTTTGAATATTATCTTTACTTAGCTTGTAATATATCATAAATGGGATAGATCACAACTCTAAATACACACATACAGATATATATATATTTATATATATATATATAATAAACAAAGCAAAACTCTCCATACAGTATTGCCACCCTGTGCCAACCAGAGTAATCAATGAATGCCAGAAGGCTTGTGCATAAAATCCCTATCTAATGCCTACTCATCCAATAAAATAAAATAAAATAAAAGTAATGCAGAAAAAAAAAGATTCTCTTAATTGATATTTCATACTCCTCTGAATATCTTATAAATAAAATGCGTAGTTGAGAAGAAATTGTTCACTTTCTCTTTTCAATAAATATTAGGTGGTGAGAGTGTTATAAACAAATAATTTATAGTTCTGCTACAGATAAGATAAAGGAGAATATAAGTGCATAAGTAAATAATGTTATAAAGCAAGGATCCAATGATTCAGACATGATTTGGAATGAAAATAAAATATATTTGGTAATTCTGCTTAAAAATTGAATCAAAGTTGAATTCTGTCAAAAAAGAAAACACGCGTGCGCATGGACTAATTAAAGATAATTATAAAAATTAATGCTTGTAATTTAGGTTAATTGCAGGATTAAATTGGAAAAAAGGACAAAGCAATGGATTTGTGGTAAATCACTAGAAAAATAATAACAAAAAAGAAAACAAGCTAAGGCTTATGAGAAGAGTTGTCCTTTGAGAAAATACTACATAAAAAGGAAGAAGAAGAGGAGAAAACGTCTACGGAAAGTCAAAGTTCATTATACCAGTATTGTATAGTTTGGAAAGATTTCAGTTCTAGCTTCAGAAGAATTATATATTGTCTAAAAAGACAACTATGTATTACTTTTCTGTAATGAATAAAACACAGCTAGAGTCTGTGGTGAAATTCTGGGTAGTAAAAACAGTCAAAACCTGAGGAATGTTGCTCATCAACTTTAAAAGACACTTATAAAAAATCCAGAGATAATGAAGATATGAAATATAGCTTATTTTCTCATAACTGATTTTCATTATCTAGTGCTGTAAAATCTACATAATTAAGCAACAGATTACTTAAACTAAGAAGAATCCAACCTGATACAAACAACAGAGATTGACTTCATATAATATCTCAGACATAAGTTATCAACCTGTCTATAAACTTAATGTAACTATTAAAGAAGTTATGGTAAGTCTTTTTATATATGCATATAGATAAAAGACCTACATAATTTATACATATTAAAAAATTATCTTTTCTGTGTGTATTTTCATTTTACCAGATATTACATTGACTCAGAAAAAAAAAAATTAATAACTCTTGAATTACATTTCATAAGTATATTTTATTATATACATTTTTTGGATATAAACATTGTTTAATTTTTTTTTATTGAAGAACACTATCAGTGCACTGTAAGTTGATATATATTTTGTGTAAATATGTATGTATATTTAATTCTGATATTTATATTTATTTTTTAATATTATTTCCTTATTATGTTTATTTGCTTGTTACTTTATTCATGAAGTAGTAATGTCTTTGGATAATTTCCACACACCAATTGAGAATATTTAAAATAAATTATGTTGTTATTTATTAGTTAGTTGTTTGGATCATACCCTTCTTAATAATTTCTCTTCCATAATGTGTGTATAGCAATCCTTCATAGATCATGAGAATTCATGTTCTAAATTGAATTCAAGCAAGATTGTTATTGAGAGAATTGCGGTGCTGATACTGGAAGGTAATCTATCCATGGATGATTTTTTCTTAGAAGAAAATGATTCCCCAAATTAGGGTTAATAGAGTTCAAACCCTGTATATTCAAATACACACTTATAAATGATTATAAAATGAGGCAATCTGAGATGTGATTTAATGTATGATGATCAGGAGTTATAATCAGAATAACTTATATAAGCAGTTATATAAGGGACAGAAGGTTTGATCATTATCATCAATATCCATTCTAATTAAATATTTGAGGCATTAGAGTAGATCCTATCATTAACATTCTTACATTAAGCTCCAGTACAAAATATATGAGAAAATTATCCAGTGCTTAACGCTAAACTGAAATAAATATACAAATATTAAATCACTCCACATGGCTAAGAAATTCAGCCCTATCCTCCATGAAAAAATATATAAATATATTAGAATCCGTATTTCAAAATAGTCAGTCTCAAAATGATACTTTAATATACTTATATATTTATTTCGCAGAGAGCGGTGCTAAATTTCTTAGCCATGTGGGGCTATTTAATATATATATATACGCATACACATGACAACAACAATAATTATAAAGTTTTTTAATTATTTCAAAATTTGTAATTAAATATCAGTAGTGTAGTAATCAATAAAATTGTTAATATTTTTTAAATTAGAATTTTTTTTATAAAATCAGTTTTATTGCTAAAATAAGTTGTTATATTAATCTGGGTGTATACATTTTTTTAATATCAATGTATTTTTGTAATATTTGACGTCAGAAAATAATATAGATACATATTATATTAGTTATTTGTAATTAAAAATGACTTTGTAGCTATGTATTTGAAATGTTTTAAGCTTAAATTTTTTTTTTAGTTTATTTCAATAAAAATATTTTTTTTAAATATTATGTTTTGTGCTATATTTATTAGTTCTTTATATAAAACCTATATATTTTTTCTATTTCTATTGCTTTGCTATATTTAAGATCTCATTTTTGTTTAAATAATAACTGCATTTATTAACTTGTATATTTTTCTCTTTAATAACAATCGTTCCTTAATCAAAAAAAATATTTTATTTATTAATATACTTTCATATGTACTATTTTTTTATTGTTTCACTTTGCTGCATATGCTGTATTGAATATTTATACATTTGGGTGAAGATGCAATTTTGCAATAAATTCAGTTTGCATGATATTAAAGACAAAATAATTTGATATAAATAATACATACAACATGTATACTACCAAAAGCTTGTTCAACACTTTAAAATGAAAATGTTAAATACATCAACATAGTATGTTGAGCATGCTTTCGACTAGCTGGCAGTCATACTCATAGCTATAATTATCCAAAAAGATTGCAAGATTTTATCCTCAAAAACCTCTTAGATAATGTAAATAGGAGATTGAGTGCAGTAGTGTCATTCAATTTGATTCTCTGATATTTTTTGTTTCACTCAATTTAGGTCGATCTAAAAACATATTTTACTTTTGTATTCACCATTCTATTGCATTGGTGGCCTAGTGGTTAGCATAGCTCTGGCTCGGGTTCGCTTCCTGGTCAATGCATTTGACACATGAAAAAAAAAAGTGAATTTTTAAACTTAAATGGTATTACATCTGCACTCATTTTTACTTATTTATGCAATATGATAAACAAAATATCAAATAAAGAAACACGTTGGTAAGAAGAAAATTTGAAGAAGAAGAATGAATATAATAAAAGACAATTTTTCACCCAATCAATTGGTAAATAACAATCGGATTGGATATTACTCAAACTACATTTAACTAAGGAGAAATCACATTTTAGCTAAAATTAAAGAAGAATTATGGCTGCAATATAAGTTAAAGTTTACCATATTGTAAAATATTTTAAAAGAATAAATAATGTCTTCACATAAAAAAATTGTAAATACATATGATTTAAACATTTTTTTTTAAAAGTCATTAGTAGCTAACTTTGATAGACTAATTTTATTTTAAAACTCATAAATTTGAAATCTGCTATTTTCTGATTATTTTTATATTAGTAGATATTACATGTAAAAATTTAAACAAATACTACAATTTATTAATGAAAGAGTTAAATTCGGAGTCATTCAAAATAAGTTTATCTGAATCTATGGATATATGTAATGCATACTGGTTTTCAACTGTGCACATTAAAAAAAGAAAAAAAAATTATGCATTAAAACTTCATTTTGAAATAAATGGAAGCAGAAATATTTATAACAGCAGATTTAAATGTCAGAACATTATTACATCAGTCTAGACAAAAACAAAACTACTTAATTAAAAACTATAATATCCATAGAAAGTTACTTATTGGTAAGTTATTTAAATGTAATTTCACAATTGTATGGAATCAAAATCAAACAGAATACTAATTCTACACTGAAAGTTCTTTTTCAAACCAAATAATAACACAATAAATATGGTGACAGTTTTAATAGCAGAACAAATTGTGTTAAAACTAATTTAATTTGACAAAAAATGTGTACAATGAACATCATGTATGTAGTATACTTCTTTATAAAAAAGTTTAACTTATTCTTAGGTATTGCTATATAAAAATCAAAGCTCCTCCCTTATCATGTAAATAAATAACATCATCATCATCATTATTTTCAACCATCATAAAAGCATGTCAGCAGGATCTCTCCATGTTTAATCCATCTTCTCTGATCTTTAACCAGTCTTCTGTGCATCATTCCTATACACTTCCTTATTTTATCCATACTTCTCACATGTGGTATCTTTCTAGGTCTTTTACAATCTCTTGTAATTTAGATTAATATTTTACCTGCCCATCTATTATAATCTTTTCTAGTAATATATCCAATCCCACTCCCCTTCAGTCTCTTAATTCTTTCAGTGATGTTAGTAATACCTCTTTGTTCTCTCCCTACTGTATTTTGTATTTCGACTATTTTGTTATTCTTAATATGTATCTCTCCATACTTTTTTTCTTCTCAAAAGTAACCTTTATTAGTCAAAAGATTACAAAAAATTATTGAATACACATACCCGTGGAGGATTACAAAGTGTTCAATGTTACAAGGCAAAACAATTATTAACCAGGTTTACAAAGTATGTACGCTTGATAACAAATATATCCATAAAAGGGTTGTATAGTTTTGCTTAATGTTGCTCTGTATTTAAATCTTAGATCCATAAGTAATAATTGGTAAAACGCATTAATTAAAAATATCCTTTTCAAACACATAAGCATATTGCCGTTTAATATTAAGTGATTTCTACCAAAAGCACTCCAAACAATTTTAATTCTATGATTAATTTCATCCATTCTGTTTCCATCTGTAGTAACAACAATCTGGCCCAAGTATTTTTAGCTGTTAACTTCTTCTAACTCATCATTATCCATCTTTATTTTCATCTTTAAAAAAATCCATTGAACATTAATTTACTTTTTTTAACCTTTAGTCCTACTTTTTTATTTTCACCTGATAACTCTTGCAAAATTTTCTAAAGCTCTAAAGCATCATTTTTTAAAACAATTACATGTAAAATATAGATGACTTAAATAATCTCCATTTACTTTTATTCCCTTGACTTCCCATTATAATCTGCAAAATACTTCTTGCAGCACTCTTGTAAAAAGTTTTGGAGATACAGAGTCACCCTGTTGTACACTCTTCTCAATGTTAATTTTTCTAGTATAATTATGTAATCTAATTGTTGCTGTTGCCTTTTTACTAACATTCTTCAGAATATGGCAATATCCTGGATTTATTCTTTGATGATACAATACTTTAATCACTGAAAAAATGCTTATAGAATCAAATGCCTTTTTATAATATACAAATCCAAAGAACAATGACAACTCATATTCATTGGTTCTTTCTATAACTTCTCTCAATACCTGGTTTTGATACACTGTACTAAAACCACTTTAAAATCCAGCTTACTCTTTTGGTCAGACCAAAGCTCTGTGTAAATAAGTTTTAATTATCTTGATAAAAATTTGGTATTGAACTGATAAATGACTGATATATATATATATATATATATATATATATATATATATATATATATATATATATATATATATATATATATATATATATATATATATATATATATATATATATATATATTATCTTGTTTATCATCTTTTTTCAATATTAATACTAATATTGTATTCTTTCAATCATCTGAACGACTTTATTATTTAGTTATTTGGTATATACCTTTGCCAAAATTTTTCCTATTCCTTCACCTGCTTCTTTTAAAATATTGATTGTAATACCATTATTATTAAACAATTCAAAACAAAGCAAAACTCTCCATATAGTAGTGCCTTCTTGTGCTAACAAGAGCAATCAATGGATGCCAGAAGACTTGTGCATAAAATCCCTATCTAGTGCCTACTCATCCAATATCCCCAGACTAGTTTCTGGCTTGTGGCCTTCATCAGTGAGGAGCCTTGGATCTGAGAGCACTGCACCTAGATCTTAGGATCTAATGCAACCCTCCAGCACCCACCTTTTAACTCTATTTAACTACAAAACTATGAGAATGAAATTGAAAACACAATTAATATATTCAATCCAAGCTCAATAGCTTATATAGTCATATGGGTCTGAACTCAATTCAGCACCCATACATTTTAGTGTCTTTGGCTCTTTAACAACCATAGCCACCACTATCCTATTAGGCAGGATTGGTGTTAAACCACTAAACATCACATGATCACTATCTCATAGTAGCACATAATTGTTATTAAACAATTCAAAACAAAGCAAAACTCTCCATATAGTAGTACCATCTTGTGCTAATAAGAGCAATCAATGATCATGTGATGTTTAGTGGTTTAATACCATTATTACATGGTACATTTTCCTTTTTCATAAATGTGATTGCATGTATTCAGAAAATATAGTAGTTAGTTATTTTTCTTTGGTCTTTATTGCTAAATAATTCATGATAGAACATTTCATGATGTTCTCTCTCTTTTTAGTAATAGTTCCATCTTTTTTATTATAGTTTTCGACCAATACCAAGATATTGTTTTAAACTCTTATTTTTATTATCTTCTTCTATAACTTTCCCTGCTAGTTCACAATTATACTTTCTTATATTGTTATCAACTTTTTTGCACTATTTTACAAAATTCTAGATATTCAATCTTTAATACATTGTTTTTATATATTTTCATATTTCTTTTTCTTTATAGATTCTATGGTCTCAGTAGAAATTTTAGTGATCAATTACTGCTTTTTTGTACTAGCTGTCTTTGTTGTAATTTTTAAAAGTATATCACTTATCTTCCTATTAATGTCGTTTAAATCTGAATCGTGTTCAAAATCGGTTAATATTGGAGAACAATTTGCAAGTTTTAATTTAAATTCATTGGAATATTTCTAAATATTAGAAATATCAATGGTAAATATTGTTTTTCTTAATAATTTTTGTCTCTAGTTTTGCATTAACCTGTATCTTATATCTCACTAATTAATAATCACTTCCTGTGTTAATTTATTAAAAACATTACAATTCTGAAATACATATTTTCTGTTAATCAAAATATTGTCCAATTCTGCCGTACCTTCATTTGAATGGTTCCATGTCCATTTTCATTTAGCACTCTTTCCAAAAATAAAATTCATAATATAATTTTTTTATTTTTCTGCAAACTCCACAAGTATGTGTTCTTTCTCATTTTTAACACCATAACCAAATTTACTTACACCACACTGTTTACCAATTCTAGCATTAAAGTCTTCATAATTTAAAATGTTATTTGGTCAATTCTCTACTACTTTATTGCTATGAGAACTTATTGGGCATAAACCTAAATTATCTGTATTTGGTGTCTGCTATTGAGGTGAATAATTAATCTTGCTACTTTGTCCAATATACACCATCAATCTCCACAATGTTGTTCTTCAATTTTTATTTATAATGAATCCTACTACACTTATACTTCAAAGGTTTGTGCCTTTGTAGTACAGTGCATGTCCATTTTTTTAAATCAATTGTCTTTTCACCTTTTCTTCTTCTAACTTCACAAAGTCCAATAATGTCTTATTTAATGTGCAACAGTTCTTCCAATTTTTGCAGTCTTCCTTCACTTGAAAATGACATGCAGTTGTAATTACCAAAAGAAAAAGTCATCATCAATGGCAGCATGGGTCCTCAATCAGAAGATACTTAGCATCTTCCATGTTCAATGCAAATTACTGCTTTGGCTGGAGACTTACAGCCCCCTGGTAATAAGGGTCATGATGTATTTTTGTCTGTTATGATTGTAAATATCTATTTTAAAAAAAGTCATTTACACACATTCATTCTGCTTTAAAAAAAAAAAAAACTCAAAAAATATTTCAGTTCAGAGCTATCAGGCAACAGAAAATAAAACCCATAGTGTTTCTTGTTTTTAAAGTCAAGGGTAAAATTCCAATAAACTCCTAACATTAGCTAATGGGTGTTGGTGAGAAGCTCATCCATATTCATGTACTATAAGAATAATAAACATAGTAATAACAGCTATAATTGTAAAAATGTATGGAATGAATATTAGGAATTTGCCCTGCTCAATATCTTTAAGGCCTCCATGAGGAATCAAAGGGTCTCCTTTCAGGTAACAACAAAGGCCTTTTTGCAGTCAAATAAATGTAATGTGAACATAATATAATCTTTTTAAGATTAACAATATTTTAAAATTTTGTTTGAAAAAAAAAAGTATTAAAAATGTGAACTATTTTATGATTATATAAATAACAGTAAAAAATTTTTGAAAAATTCAAAATGGAAAATAAAATAAATAATACTAACTTAAAGAAAGTATAAAAATAAAATATAATAATGTATTATATAGTAAAGACAAACTAGCATTAACAAATAAGTAAAATAATTAAATAAAATATAATTACAAATACATAAGTAGAGTAATTAAACTATGCTCAAATAATAAAATGGTAAAAAAATTGAGATAATAAAAAAAACAGTTGTTAATTATCTTATTGACATAATAAATAAGTTTACAAATATTAATAAAATAAATTGAATAGAATTAATAATGATAATAATAAAAAATGAACCAAAACAATTTATATAAATTTAATGGTCGATAAAAATAATTATAATACAATAAAAGATAATAAAATAAATAGACATAAAAATATTTCTTGATTTTAAAATAAATTCAGCATACAAAAAAAAAATATGGGCAAATTTATTATAATAATGAAATAAAAAAAAAGATTAAATAATATATACAAAATTATATATCTTGATAGCAAATGTATTAACATGAAAAAAAATATATTGGGACAATCAAAAATAAATTAAAAATAAAAATTCAACAACAGATTTTATGATAAAAATTCAGTAATATGTTTAAATTTTAAATATCAAAAAAGTATAAATATAAAATTAAAATGATTGAAAATGGAAAATATGTACTAAAGTAGATCTAAAGCAAAAATTTATATTGATAAACTAAAAATTTATTTTAATAGAAATAATTTTTAATTATAAAAACTATATCATGTTGAATAAAAATTAATTATATATTGTTTTTAATTTAAAAATAGGAATTTTAACAAAATACAATAATTATAGAAAATTCCAATGAAATTCCTTTGTAACATTTAAAATACATATAAAAATTTTTTTCAAATACTAAAATTAACTTATAAAATATGTTTGCAAAAAAGAAAAATCAGTGTTTTGTGAAATAGTGTATTAAGAAATAGATTTTTATTATATACATTTTAAAAAAATGTTCTGTTTTTAAAAATTTAAGATTTAATATATATATATTGTATGAAAATTTATTCGTATTATATATTTTGGTATTTTTTATATGTTTATATGTTCCGCTTTTAGTTTTAATTTTTAACACAATTATTGTTAAAATATTTATCTTGAAAAAATATGTGTTAAATAATCAAAACAACTATGTAAAGAGTAATAATATATAACACATTTTATTCATATTCAATTTTTTTATTTGATTTAGTTCAGAAATAAAACATACTTAGGAAAATAAAAATGAGTTATTAATTTTTTATATTTTAATCCTCTAATAGTATATGTTTTTTTTTTTCAGTTTATGTTGAAAAGAAGGACTATTTATTTTAAAAAAATTATATATATATATATCATTAAAAGCCAGTCAACACTTAGACAATTCCAATATCAACTACAATCAACAATTTCAAACTGTTGTCAAGGCAACTTCCTTTTAACAATAAAAGTGGAATCCTACCTTTATTAATGATCTATATACATATTTAGAATTTTAAAAAGTAACTTTTTAGTCTGTATTCCTAAATCTTTTATCATATATTTTAATATATATCTTTAAAAATAATAAATATTTTTAAATGTTATAAATAATTAAAAAAATATTAAAAAGTTTTATAACATTAGCAAAAAATATATATTTATGAAATAATTATAATAAAAGCAATGCTATAAAATTACTTATTCTCATCTCAAGTAATATATAATGTATTAATACATAGAATACACACACAAATATATTATAGCAATAAATTTTCAATGGTAAACATGTTTAAAACAGGAACCAGAGATATACAAGAATATTGTAAATATGTAACATAAATTTTTGATTCTAAATAAATATTTATATTAATTGAAAGTTGAATGGTTAATAAAAATTTTTAAAAAAGATTCAATTCAAATATATATAATAATATTAGCCAAATGATGATGATGATAATTTATAACAAATCCTCCCAAAAGTATTTGATTTGTTTTTTAGTTTTAATAAAATAAAAATGAAACTATCAAGGGCCAAAACTTCTAACTAGAAAGTTTACTTTAGGAAATCTCATTAATGACCAATCCTCATCTTTACAAATTATTACCTCTTATCCCCTGCACATCCACCAGTGGATTGCATGATTTCTCAGGGTTGCAGATATTACAAGAATATTGGATATTAAAAGCATAATGTTTGAACAGAAATACATAAGCAAATGCAAAACTAAATAGATTAATAAAAATAACAATTTATTGACAATAAATATATAAAACTGTTGCATATATATTTGCAACTATTAATACATATACAAAATAGTAAATATAATAACAATAAAAGATATTTTAAATTGAAGTTTAAGGCCTTATAATATCTATAGATGATAAGACATTAACAAGTAAAATATTTAAACAGTTCCAAACCATGGTTTTCTATGGATATCTTTCTTTTAATATATTTATGGATATCTTCATTAATTCCTCGAAAGATAGTAGTTCTTTTCCTTGGGCAATGGTGATGTTAGAGAGAAAACACAACAGTATTGGTGATATTACTTAGGGTATAGTATCATTAGGTCTTGAATAATCCTTATGATACTGTTGATTTCTTTCTTTACATCATTAATAATGCAGACACTGGCAGTTTGGGAAAACTTCAACTTTAGTTGCTGGATCTGACTGCATTTTCTGGATATTTTGGCTGATGTGGTTTTTTGTTGCCTAGCCACATATAGCAGATATTCTTCTTCTAGATAAAATCAACATACTGGATGTTCTAATTGGAGTATTGACAAATACTTTAAAAACAGTCAGCAAAATATGGTAAACCAAGTTACAGTGAAAAACAATTTTAACCAGCAGTTTTTCTCTTCTGCATTAGATCACTGCAATAGTAATACTTTAGTTGAGTCTTCAAATAAACTAAAGTATAATGTACTGGACTGGAATGGAATGCATTAGTTGCTTGTTTTATACCTATTTATCCCTATTGATGTTGTTTAAAAACATGTTTTCCAAACAATAAATTCATCACCATCTAGTTGCTAGATTTCACCTGTTTCCTTATGACATGCTTTTTTGGATTTTTTTACATTTCTTTCTCAACATGTTGTGATAAAAATATTATATTCTGATTTAATACATAAACAAATGAAAAAAAATGTTTTACTTCTCTTTTTCTTTCTTTATTTGTATTTGTATAATGGGAAAGGAAGAGAATGAAATGGAAGAATGGATGAATTGATGTTATGACTACTCTCTGGACCTGTCTTTTGGACAGAATACTGTTGGTTGACTGAGCATAGGAAGAAGAAAAAATTGTTGTGACATTTAAATTTTAAATATCTTTTAAAATATTATTATTTCCAAAATTGTAATATAATTTTTGGAATTCCCATGAAATTTTCTATAAAAATATGAGACATTTTATTTAAAACTCCATAAAAAAAATCAAATGCAAAAGGTATAAAATGCTTCAGATTTGGATAAATTACACGCAATTCAAACTTCTTGTACACATCAAAATAAGTTTTCTTTCTTCCTTTATAATGTATTTTATTTTAAGTGTCATAGCATCGGCCAGGACGCAAACCCGCAACCTGGGCAACTGCCCGCAAGTGCAAGGCAGTCGCGTTGACCTCTCGACCACCGATGCAAGACTACAATGTATTTTATCATTATATTTCTCACATATTACAAAAGTAAATGTTTAATAATATAACAAAATGTATAAACTAACCTTTCTTTTAAATTTTAAGGCAGTTCATATATTTATTACTCAATTGTGGCTATAAGTTTTTGGGTTTTTTTTACATTTTTTTTCATACAGCTTTCTAATATAATTAATTCAAGCTGCTATCAGAATTGTTTAGTTACGTATTAAATATTATATTTATGTAATTAAAAAATATCTATTTAGCTCTTTTGATAATATAGTAGCCAAGATAGTAATGGTATCCATTGTTACTATTAAGTTATTGTTTTGCTACCTAAGATCATATTGTCTATCATATAAGTGTTTTTTGTCTTAATGCAGTTCCATATATTGGAAAAAAGCTATAACTAAAATATAATAGTTTATGTAAATCTATTTGTGATCCTCAATTATAATGACAATGTAAGATTATTTGAGGCACCTTGGGATTTATTCCAGTGAATACATCTGTTGTCTTTCAGGTACTTCCTAATAAAGTCTTAATAACTAGTGGAAAGAAAAGGAAAAAAAACAATGACATTTTGAATTATAAAAATTTATTCATAAACTGTGTGAATAATATCTTTTAATTCACAAATAGATATAATGACCAAAAGCAAAACAAGTATATCATATTATACAAAAAGTGTACTTTTCAAAATGAGAATATATAATGGATTCAAAGTCAGATTTAGTGCATTAAAGTCTGTCCATCCCTCACATATGTATGTAAATGGATTATTCTCCAATACATGAAGAGTCAGAATGACTAAAAATCAACATGGGTAGGATGACAACCTAGGCACTTATATGGGATTTGAACATTCCATCATCAGATTTTCAAAGAAATGGATGGTTGAAGAGTTGTGGTTTGGAGTAGTTTGAAGCCTGTCCATTAAAGCATGAAGTTTGGCTACCTTAATATAAAGCTGAATAGTGATTGTATATAAGTGTGGAGATAGTAATCTGGATCAAATGATGATTTCTGGTTTAGCATGAAATACGTATATTGGTGATTATTTATCTTTTCAATAGGTGTATGATCAGGTGGATCAGCAATATGAGATTGCATGGAGAGTTGAAGATCATGTAAAAGCCTGAGTTTGAATCCCTTATAGATGACATTATATATGTGCGGGTATATGTAAGCCTGTACACTGTATTAAATTACAAAATGAGAATAGAAAAAATGTAGTGCCAGTTTTGATATTTAAGAACAGTTATGTCACTAACTTATGTAGTAAAAACATATTCTCATAATATATCTTCTCTTTTAAAGATAAGATGAATTATTAAAAATTATATCACTTTATTGATATTAATTTAAACTCTGTGCAAAAGATAAAAGTAAAAAGTTTGCAACTGTCAATTAAAAATTTATCTTTAAAATATCAAACACAAAACATAATCATGTTAATCTACAGTATTTGAAATAGCATTCAAAGAAAATATAATTTTTATTATTAATTTGCTGCCACTTATAAAATGTCTTTTTAATATTATTATTATTATTATTATTAAGTAAATACAAGTATGTAATGAATTTTATTGTTTTTTTTTAATTAATTAATTTTATACTAATTGTTCACTTAATAATATTTAAATTAAATTTTCTTTGATTAATATTATTTTAAATATCATATATATATAAATATTTATATGTATTTTGTCTATTTTTATCTAGCACTTTTATGTAAATAGCAATTTATAAAACAATATATATTACTAAAAATCAGTCATATGTCACATGACCTATATAGCTTGTATTAATTTCTGTGATATACTAATGCAAAATTTATTTCTAATAAAGTAAATATTTATGTAATGAATTTAAATTTATTTATTTTTATTTCATTAACTTTTTAAAATAGTATTTAATATTAAATTACATTTAAACTATTCCAATATATTCAATTATAAACCCATAATAATTTACCAAATCTGAAAAGTGTCAAAAATCAAGGATTTAGGAATGATCATATGTAATATGTAATCTATATATATTTAAAATAAAATTCATTACTCTTTTCCTTGATTATCTTTAAAAAAATGTCAAAACAATACACTACTTCTATGCATAATTGATAAACTATCAATTGCTGAACATCTCTATGAATGATATTATGTAATACATTGATATTTTTATTTGTAATGATCAAATATTTTACGGTAATATCTCTACACTAAAACTCCTATATATTTATTTATTTCTATACTTAGCACTTTCAAAGGAACGGTGCCTTCATTTTTAAAGCTATTTGATAGCATATACATTTATGGAGAAAAATAACATTTAGCAAGGATTTCTTTTAAATAGAAAAACAATGAAAATTATGTATATTGCAGAAAATTAGACTTGAATGCTGAAAAAAACATAGACTACAATATTCCGTTGCATTTAACAAGTTGAACAATAAAATATTTCATCATGACTAATACTAACTTTATCAATTAAATTACATATAGTATACTTACTGAGATTTGGAAAAAAATTCAATTGGTGGTATAATGTCAATTGTAAAAACGTTTTTCGGTTTGATTTTATTAGTGAATATATTAACCTGGAGAGCATTGAAATGTGTTGCTATGACAACATATAATACTGAGAAAAAGAAATGTGTATTATTTATTGTAGTACACCTGGGTCTTGTTTTACGCGATAGATAGGTTCCTCAGAAAACACGCGCAAATGAAATCACACAAAAATAGACGTAACTTACATTGAAAAAGGGGAGATGTTGTCTGTGATTTTTCAAAATTCGCATAAAAACAAAGCACCAATGTAAAATTACTTTAAAATTCACGCAAAAAAAAAAAAATAAGGAAATAAAATATGACTAATAAAAAATTTCAAATTTGAAAAAAAATGATACAAGACAAACTTTTTTTAACTATAATATTTAATTTTATTCAAAATAATATATTTTTATGCATAATTTACAGTACAGTAATTTACATTTTTTTTATATACTTTTTAATTATTATTGCTATTTGCTGAAAAACACGTTTGTTTGCAAACTGGTAAAAAATCAGATTCTCACAAGAGGAAATACAACTAGCACCAAGTTCACTCATGTTGTGTTAATGGTTTTCTGTTGACAATGTAATTAGTAATTAATCTTTGAGACGATGTTTTATTAATTGTTTATGAACTTAGACTTAAGATAATAAAAAGACATTTATTCACCACTGCTGGGAAAAATTTAATTAAAACTAACAACTAAAAATTAAATTCTTTGTCTTTAATTTTTAATTTTCAATTCCGTTTAAAAATCAAATTTCGTTATACATCACATTAATTTCAAATCGCTGTAAGTAATTTTTAAATTGTTAATTACAATTAAAAATCAGATTTTAATTTTTAATTGTCAAATTTAATTGTGCCCACTGCTATTACTCACCTTTTAAAAATAAACTTGCGGACACTAAATGATTACGTTCTTTTTTAAAAAGCAAAAACAGAATGTGATTTAAAATGCAAAATTAACATGCACAATGTTTGAACAAATTTACATTATAATCTTGTAAAATTTAATGTGTGTATACATAAAATGTGGAAATCATGATTTTAATTTCATTATTGCATAAAATCTTACTATTATAAAGCACTGAAAATATTGAAATTACTAAGATGAAAGTCGAATTCCAATAATGGGCTATTACTTTCAATATAACGTAAGTGCGTAAAACTTATTATCTAAAGTAATAGCGCATTATCGGAGTTCAATTTCTGGTGAAACATGAACTGCATACTTCAAAATCGTGTTAAATAAGTCTGCATAAAAAGAGACCCAGGTGTATATGCAAATTATGATGGACTTCATTCATTTTAAAAATGAATGTGTAAATAATAGTTTATAGTTTTGACAAAGTTATTATTTTTTCTTTATTATGTGTATTTTCATTATTGCATTCACAATAATAGGTTACAAATAATGCATCTAAATATTTAATGTCTTCACTATGTTTGGCATTTTATTTGAATAATATTATGTTAAAAACTATGTGTAAAAGCATGTTTCCATTGTAGTATATAATTTAAAGTGTTTAGTTTATCTTAAAGTGAAAAAATACAATTTGTATTTTGAGACACAAGTGTTGTACATTATATTATAAAATATTTATGTTTATTTGTTATTATTTCTTGTATAGTAAGATTTTTGTTTATGTGATACTAAATGAAATTGACCAAAGAGTTAATGTGGAGCATTGTTATAGATTTTCTGATGTCAATTAAAAAAATGTATGAATAGGACTAAACAATTTAAACTCAAGCTGTTTTATGTCTTGGCTTCAATAGAAGCAAGCCTAAATTCCTCCACATAATTTTTTTAAAATTTATTTTTAAAAGTATATGATTATTAAATGGATAGAATGATGGGGTGAAAGCAATAGTGTCCATCCATTGAAACAGTATATTCCTGCCCTCATATCTGTTTCACCTATTTTTCCCCACAGTCACATCTATGCCAGGTTTAAACACTCTCCAGTACATGTATATATGCATCCACACAGTTATATAGGTATGATCATACATACATGCATGGATAAATGATCGTAATATTAATGTTTGTATATATATTGCAGCATTTATATTTTTTTTAATAAGTAATATTTTGTATAAAATCTATTTTATTTAAAGTATGTATAGTTTAAATCTTCACTAAATAATATTTTAAGTTTTATTTAGAGGAAATTGTCAGTGACGTGAGAAATTGACAGACTTGTGTTATGAAAGTCTAGAGTAATTCTCAGGGTTATACAAATGGTTTCTGAGTTATAATCATTTTTTCTCAAATTTGAAACCAGTAAAAGTCTGGGCAATTAAAAAGATCAAAAATAAAGAAACAGGCTATAAGCTATAAAATTTAAAGGAGGGAGGTGAATGCTTAGTGAAGCATATAGCCAGCTGGTTTTAATCTGAGAAATATAAATAGGGCATATTTTTTTAGTTAGTTAGTTTTTCCTGTCAATTGTTGTGAAGTCAAGATCACAAGATGGCTGAGTAGAACAAAATATTTGCTGTCTCTCTGAGCGGAGATGGTGCTCTCCATTCCTTCAGCATACCTATGAACAAATTTTCCAGCAGCCTGCATGAGAGGGAGATATGAAGAAATTGAAAACCTACCTGAAAGGAAATGCCACTGAAAATTTGCTACTGTTTGATATACTTTTGTTCCAGCCACTACTGCCTCAAGCCTACTGAGAAGACAATGGTAATATTTTTTAAAGACTGCAGCCATATAAATTTAATCTATAAACTCTAATCTAAACTAGCTTATACACTATAAAGAACGTTCTATATAAATTCTCAAAATTCTTTAATTTAACTTATTTGTAAAGGAAACTGTGTAACTTGTCTAAATTTATATATATTGTAAAAATCATTTCTGGTCAACTGCTTTCTTAAAATCTATAACTTATTTTAAAGTAACTAAAAAAAAGAAACAATTTTAATTTAACCTTGTAAACTGCCTGAAATCTTTTATAAATTAAAAGACTATACTTTTTGTAATCGTTAAATGTTTGAAATCTATTATCTTAAATTCCTACAAACTGTGGTCTTGCCTAACTTTAATGTTTTTATTATTTTGTTTACATTCATTCTGTTTATGTTTAATATATATGATAATATGCTAATCTTTTGAAACATTGAAACTAAGTAATTAATTTATAAAGGTGATAATTGTAATCTCCACCTTAAACATTTTAAAAGCACTGTTTAGTCTATTGAATCACTGTTTCGAAATTATAATATTGATAATCAACGATCACTAACCGCACATTGTTATCGTGATTTTATATATATTATACATTGTAATATTTTGCAAGGTTTGCTTAGTCAGTTTAATATATTATGACTTTTGATATCTATTAGTTAGAAGGGGGTATACTGGCTATAGATAATAAAGTATATTTTCTAATGTTAATATGAAATCTCATCAAATATACCTTCCCTCCTTAATTATGAATATATATATATATATATATATATATATGTAGATTCAGGATTTTAGTTAGATTATTATATAGTTCAAGTCCCTTTTATTAACATAATTATAATGCTAGTTTAAGAACTGGATTGAGTTAGTTTGACAGATAGAAGCTATCTGTTTTAGGCATACTTAATTAATTATACACATACCTATTGCTCTGTTGGGTGTGCATTGCATGTGTTTACATTTTGCTGCACCTTTTAAATGGGTACACAGTGACAGGCTGCCCCATTATTTAGTTTGGATTATGGCTATCTTTATTAGACCTGAAGCATGCAGACCCAAAGTTTCTCTAAAGCCAATCCAAGTTCCTGAACTTTTGTGTTTGTATATAAATAGCAGCAAACTGTCGGTCTCAGAGCAAACCAAGAATTTGATGCTGAAGCTCCTGAATAATCACTCACTCACACTGCAAACTTACTCTTTAATATTTTATAAAGTACCATAGCATATATATGTGAATCTAAAGGTGACCAGTTCTGCTCCTTCTATTTATTAATTATTCAGCTTTAGACTGAGGTTTGAATCTGGGTTATGAAGTTGAATCTGCATGATATTGAGCTTATTTAATTGCTCACTTTATTAATATATATTACAGCCATATTAGAGCTGTTTAGCAAACCAAAACCTTAGTATGGGCATGTTAAATGATTAGGCATGATTTATGAACCATACACATATGTATTTTAATATATTAAAATGAGACAACTATAACGATAACAGTCTCATTTATTATAAAATGCCTGCCTGTATTGGATACACTTATTGAAAATTATACAACCCATGCCAATATGGTATTTTATTTTATATCTTTGTTATTGTTTTAATAAACATTTTAAAATATAATCTGTTGCATATCTTTCTTGCTCAGGGTCTAGTTCAAACCAATCCACAGTATGTTATTCAATTTCGCAGTCCAATACCCCAATTTCTTAATGATTTTATATGCTATGTCTATATATCTCTGTAGTTAAGATTAATAATATGTCAAGTACTATATACCACCCTTTTAGCTAAGTCAGTAGTGACCTTAAGTCTCATGTTTCTCACTGTTCTATGTTGGCTCACAGTTAAATGAAGAGTGACTGTAATCTCAGAGATGTCACTCATAAGGTGTTAAATTTGGAGTACTAGCAAATGAGTTGAAGTTTGACCTGATTAGAGATTTCAACCACCTCACTCTGGTGAGCTTTGGTGTATTTTGATTGTGCTCTGGATTTTGTTGAGTGAGTGTACAAATCTGACCATTACAACATTAACTGGGTAGATTTATCGAGGATTTGTGAAGAATGACAATTTATTGAAATAATGAAAGTTAATTCATAGCATTTAAATAACCATCAGAATAATTATTGTCTGTTAAAAATGGATATTAGTTATTTTTCAATGATGAGATCTAAATGCTAACAATAGAAAATATACATAATAATTATGTTTACATGCCAATACAATTTTATGAGAACGATGAATTATTTACACACAAGATATAAATTGGCTTAATTTCAATTGCATTGTCATGTTTTATTAATCAAATACTTGTTAAATGAAAGAATATTTACATTGCAACATCATGGATATAAATCAGTATTTGTTCACCCATAGTGTCACATAAACCAAATACCTGCTACACAAAAAGATATCTTGGATATCTTAAAAAAATATCATAACTAACAAAATGAACTTTGAATCAAATAACTTTCCATGATATTTCTATTTCTCTTGCATAACAAAATATTGCCATATTATAGTTCAAGAAATAGATCTTAGAACTATGGTACTATTTTGGAAATGTCATATTTGCAAACAATTAATCAGGTTGTTTGCTAATTTATATATTATTATTATTATTACTATTAATATTGTTATTTATATATATAGGCTAAAAATGGTAGTATAATTTAAGATAAACAGGGATTTATTATAAACATATAAAATATAAGAGAGTTATGTTTTCTAAATTCAAATGTATATTGTATAGCTTCATAATTATAATTTAAAAATATTTATCTATTTATTTGTTGACTATAAATTAATTTCAAGTGTTTATTTTTGTTTTGTTTTTTTAAAACAATGTAAACAAATAAATAGATTTATTTATAGTATATTTTTAATTTTAATTAACTATTTTCTATATACAAAAATTAACAATTACCTTAACTCTCATATATTTTGAAAAGTTTATATGTATTATAATACATTTATGTTACATAAATATACATTTTAATCTTAGTACAATGAAGTTCAATGTAAAATCATCTATTTAATTTAAAAGAATTAATGTCAATTGAAAACCTATTTCATAATATATAATCAGATCATATGTATATATTTTAAATGTTCATAGTGTCTGCCTTATATATTTACATTTAAATTTAATTTTTGTCCATTTGTTAATAAATGTTGAATTAATTTAAAACAAGTACACTTGTTTGGTTGTCTTTTATTCTACATTGCAAATTTATTGGTTAATGTTACTTGGATAGAATACTATTCATAAATTGATTATACTACATAATTCATTAGAAGCAGATACAAAAAAGGTCCAAAGTCCAAACACAGGATGGATAAGAGAGTGTTATTACATATTTTCTTTGTATTGAATTTAATGTTTATTATCTGATCAGGTATAAATTTTTATACAGTATAAATTAACTGATGTGACATGCTTAAGTGTTTAATAAATAATTAGAAGCATATTATAATTATATTACTAGCTATAAGTAACAATTATATTAAGATAGAAATTATATCTGAAATGATTCAATGACTAATAAAGGTTCAAGTATAATAATTATTGAAGATGGGTAAAATAATTGCAATTAGATATTTGCATATTTTATTTTAAACTATTATTGATAAAGGTGTATAATATGTTAAGTCAGTATTCATTCATAAAGATCATAATCTTATTTGATTATAGATAGTTGATAATAATAATAAATTTTATTCTATTACAAATTACAGTGATTTTTTTTAAATTATATTTAGAGATCATTGATGTAGACCATAAACTCAGTTTAGATATCAAAATAAACATCAATAATCTTTCATATGTTTTGATGATTATAGTTTAAAGTTTTAACAGCTTGGCATTATTAAACTTAAGAGTAACTGGATATGATTTGTCCATAGCATTTGAATAAACATCAGGTAGGAATCTATCATTTATTTTATATATTGATGGGATATTATAGATTTTAATGTTATCCAATAAGATGATTTGATTTTATAGTATTACAAATTAATGAAAGTTGAAATATATGTAAGGTTAATTGATTTTATACTATTATTAAGAATTTAATCTTATTATAATTAATTTAATTAATAAGAGTATATTAATATTATTGTAATAGCATGGCTGAGTTAACATTACTTTAATTTTATTTAGTTGTAATTGGAAATAAATTATTGAGTTATGTATATTTAATTAGATGTCATTGCTATTTTAGATTTGTATCCATCGATGAATCATTTCATTTAAGTATAAATATAAATAATGTTTAACTTCTAGTATAAGTTTGTATTATTATAAAGAGCATTTGGATTCAAATTGATATTATGATTTATTTGTCTAATTCTTTATTATTTTTATTCTATTATAACTGGTTTATATAATAGGCATAGATTGTTGTTTATATGACAGTAATATTTGATTTTACTGTTTTATTTTTAATCTATGGCAATAATGCTTATATTTTAGGATAGCTTGAAATAATGATTTTCTTGTTTCTTAATCATTCTAAATCTTATTTTAATTTATGAGGTTACAACAAATATTATCGGTTTATTGTATTAAGTGCTAGATTGTTATTCATTGATTGATATTCATTTTAGTTTAGCTTATTATTTTCATTCTGTTATAAATAACAAAGGCATCATTAAATTACGATTGTTCCTCCTTGGTTCACATTTGTATTCTGTTACAAATGATGACTAAGGATACAGTATGTCCTATATTTTTATTTTGTTGTATTTTCATTTGGATTATATTAAAGTTATCATTCGCATTGTCATCATTTTTATTCAGTTACAAATGGCGCTGAAATTCATTGGGCATTATTAAACCAACACTACTTTTTCATGGGCCTCATTTTCATTCTATCACAATATATATAATTATTTTCATGGTAAATTTATTGTACTTATATAAGATAATATTATATACCACTATGTTCTAAAGGTCAATATAAAATTTATTTAATAATGTTCCAATTAATATTATCATCTTGCTGAAAATGTTTTATTTTAGAATGTTCCAATTAGTATGATAAACTTATTTATGTCTATTACATTGAATCTTTTATTGTAAATGTTCATCTTTTATGACTTAAGTTCATGATGGAAATGAATAGTAAAAGATTGCCTAAACAAAGTTGAATATGGGTTTCATAGAAAAGGCAAGCTTCTGTTTACAAAAATTATATCAAAATCATATTAAAAAGATGCAATATTAGTTACTTTTATTTCCAGAATATGGCCAAGGTTAGAAATATAATGGTGGCCAACAATTAGGGAGTGTTGAAGTTTATCATTAAAAAAAATTGCTATAAAAGAAATTTAATGATGACAAATAAATAGAATTTAGAACTAGGATGTTTTTGTATGTGAGCATATTTGTGTTTCATAAATTAGTTTGTATAATTATGAAAAAGCTCACCTTTATATTATTTTAGTGTGTGGGGGGGTATAATCGGCAAGTGACTACTGATGAATAAAAAATAAATATGTATACATCATTTAAATTAAACTATATATCATTTTTTTAAATAAATTTAAAAAAAAAAGTAAACTAAACAAATAAATTTTATAATACATTCAAAAAAATTATGTAATAAGAGTACCAAACTCTTCATACAGTAGTGCCACCAAGTGCAATCCTTCATAATCAATGGATGCAATAATGTTTGTGCATAAAATCCACATCAAGTGCATACTCATCCAACATCCCCAGGCTAGTTTCTAACTTGTGGCTTTCATCAGAGAGGATTTGAGAGCACTGCACCCTGATCTAGGTTCAGTGTTCTCAAATCCTCACTGATGAAAGACACAAGCTAGAAACTAGTCTGGGGGTGTTGGATGAGTAGGCACTAGACAGGGATTTTATGCACAAATCTTACTGCATTGCATCCATTGATTATGAAGGCTTGTACTTGGTGGCACTACTGTCTGGAGAGTTATGTGATGTTTTGATGGTTTTAAAAAATATATGTCTATACAATAAAAATAAAACTGTTAATTTTAATAAAAATTTTAATTAATTTCTAGAACGTTATATTATTTGTATATATCTGTAAGTTTCTTTATTCATCAGACTTTTTAACTGCTTTTGAATTCATAAGGACACAAACATTTCATCATTTTATAGCGATTAAACCGTTTACAGCATAGGGCATTTTGTATGGTCCAAAATCTGCCAGCGTTAAAAAAAAAAAGCCTCGAATTTGAGATTTTAAATAATTCTCACTGTTGAGGTAAGAAATCTCTAATGCTTTAATATCTAACGGTGATTCAGTTAATATGATGAATTTTCATGATTAAATAAAGCTAGAACAAGATTGAAAATAGCATGCTGTAATGTTCAAACTTGTCCTATTTTTGTTCTATAATTTATTGACAACTTATATCATTGGTTACTGATGGTTTATTAATAAATTATCTTCTTTTTTATTTATTTTGTGTGTGCATGTATGAAATTGTAATACAGTAAAAATTAAGAAAAATTATAAAACCGTTCTTAAATTTAAGAATCAATCTTCTCTTTATGAGTTAATAAATTAAACAGAAATACAATAAAATGTATAAATGTTTTTATTTTATTTTTTAAATAAGGATGACTTATTGAAATTTGATTTTATAACTCTTTTTATTGTTAATTATTAGCTTTCAGATCTGGTTCAATCGCTCGTTAATCTTCGGTAAACTATTTCCGTTTCTAAGATAATAATAATTCATTCTATTCTATTCATAAATTTAAGATGAATTAAAATCATAAATTTTGTAGCATTTTTATATAATATTATAAATTATGGAAATTTAATTATTACAACCATTTAATAAGTATAGAATGTAATCATGTTATTTTCATTCACGAGTGGACATTAGTTTTGATTTTTTGCACCATAAGATTTCAGAGCATGCGTATTAGCGGCATGATGCTGATTGTCACTAGGGAGAAGTTCAAATAACCCGATTCTTCGAAATTCTAATCTGTTGATTGTATTTTACAGTCGATGATTTTGAAAGTGTATAGCATTTTTGCCTTTATGAATGCGTAATTCGCTATTGGCGAGGGTTAATACACTTGTTTATGGAGGTCTATCTTGCAAGCAAAAAGCATGAACATCAGGAACTTACACAAGACGGATAATGAAATTTGATGCATTAGAAGAACGATCAGAAAGCGGCTTTGCTTCTTGGCAAGCGGTGCGGAAGGGCGCTCGAGAAGGAAAGTGCGATTGCAATTTCAGCGTAACAAAAACTTAAAGAGAGAAAGAAGTGCATTCAAGACCACGCTGATAGTAACTATAAGAATTAATGCTGTGAATTTACGGAGTCATTTAATAACGTTAATGTTGAAATGGCATCAAAATATTGGCATGTTTTTAAAACTTTGCTCCTTTTAAAATAATAAAACTCTTTATATATCATCAACATCAATTTATTTACAGTACCCTCTGACATTTTTGTCATTACGTGCGATCAAAAAATAAAAATATGCATAAAATAATACAAAAATTATTTCATTCTATGTTTATTTTTAGTAAAAAAAAGAATTAAAATGATTTCATAATGAAATATTAATTAAAAGTGTCACGAATGTAAATCTTTAAAATTATCTACATATGTTAATTATATTTATTATTTTATACATAAATATATTAAATCCTTTGTTTAAAAATTAGATTTGGCAAACAAAAAAGAATAGATTATTCTCTCTTATCGACATTATACCATAATACATATCTAACACTAAATATGTATATATTGTTATTAGATATCGCTTACCATCAGGATTATAAAATAAAAGCAAAAAAATAAGACTGAAGAGAAATGTTAAAATAACCGAAGTAGTATTTCATATTTTTTCCCCTAAGGAGAAAAAAAAACATTATCGATAATAATGAACCAGAAGAAATGAACAGCTACAAACATCATATCAGATTATTAATAGCGTTGAAAATCTAATGGCTAAAATTAATAAAATTAAAATTCTATGATTAAAAACTCAATACTAACATAAAACAGATCTATGTCTTTGTAAAAAACAATTTTAGTAAATGGATGTGCTTTATCAGTTTTTAAACATAAATCCAGCATATGAATCTGAGACTTGGACTGTTACACAAAAACAATACAAAGATTTAATACCTTGCAACAAGTTATAGAGAGATATGTGTTAGGCATAACAAGGAAAGATCAAAAATAAATGATGAGAGAACAAACAGGTATTAGTGACATTGGAGAAAGAATTAAAAAGGTTATAATAATTGAACATGTTATTGGAAAAGATGATAAGAGATAGACAGATAAAAGCTTAACCTAGATCCCATGATTACAAAAAGCCTAAAAAGATATTACATATGAGATGAATGGATAAAATATGAAAGTTTGTAGGAATTATATAAAAAAAGAAAGTGATGTATTGAAAAAACTGGATTAAACTTGGAAAGATATTCAGTGGTAATGTTTTAAAATGATGATGGTAATAAATCATCAAAGAGGACATTATCTTATGGATATGTGTAAATATTAATTTTTTTTTATAAAATTTATATGATTTGAAATGATGTTGTATTAACACTACTATGGTTAACAAAATGTTTTATATTTTACATAATAAATAATTTCTGTTAGTCATTTATTAGACTAGAGATTATCCAATAATGAATAATATTTCTGTAGTATAATTTTTATTACACCACTCTCACATAAGATAGACACTGGTTTCTATCCACTTTTAACACTTTGTGGAGGAATGTAATTATAAGTTTATGACCAAGGACATGTGAAAGAATTGTATGATCCCCAAGATGTGCACATTTCATGCTAAAACAGTACTCATCAGTTGTTCCAGACCACAATTTCTTAGTATAGTGAAAATTATACTACAGAAATATTATTCATTGCTCATATACCCTATATATTCATTATTATATAATCTATAGTCTAATGAATGACTAATAAACATTTTTAATATACTTTTATTAAGTGATTTGTAAAGTTGTCAAAGCACCACATGTGACACATCAATTAAACTGTAATAATTTGATATATATATATAAAATACATATTTTGCGGGTTCATCCGTGTTAAAAACTTTTAATATCAATATACTGACGTTTCGACTCGGTCACACAAGCCATCCAAGGTAGAAAGACGGTTGTAGAGGCACTACAATCACTGGTTTGAATAAAACATTAAAAATCCCACCAATAGCAAAAATGTTAAATTTAAGAATGTTTTTTAAAGAAATCTTTCCAAATAGGAGGAAGTTTGCACGTATCATCTCGCTTATTGATACAATCTGGCCTTTTAAGTATCTCAATGGCTTCTCTGATTTTGCATTGGTAGAGATTATCTTTAAAAAACATTCTTAAATTTAACATTTTTGCTATTGGTGGGATTTTTAATGTTTTATTCAAACCAGTGATTGTAGCGCCTCTACAACCGTCTTTCTACCTTTTTATAACTCTGTGATCTGTGTGACCGTCAAACCTATTGATATTAAAGTTTTTACATACATAAATATATATATTTATATATATTTAACCCGTGCAAATATTCGTTTTAACATATATATATATATAAGAAACAATGATAAAAATATGTAAAAGAGATTTTGGTCTGGGCCAACAGATGAGTGCTGGTTCAGAATGAAGTGTGCATTTTAGGGATCATAGATCATTTTTACAAAACTTTGGTCATATTTTATAATTTCATCTTCCCACAAAATGTTAAAAATGGATAGAAACCAGTTCCTCTATTGTGTGAGAGTGATGTAGTAAAATTTCCACTATAGAAATATTAAATATCATCAAAAATGAAAAGAAGTTTAATCCATTATGCTGCTTATATATATATTCTAATATTTTCACGGATAAAAGATATCATATTATTATTACTATTTGCAGGATATTCCGTGTAGTGAAAAAGCTAAATGCTCACATTTCAGTACAATAACAAGTACCTTCCTCAGAGCATCCTCTTTCTCAAATCATAAGAATGCGCATGAGATTTAAAAACGTTTTTATTGTTTTCTTTCTCCTCATATTTAAATTCTATTGGTTGAGAAGTTTTAAAATTTATTTTCTCTTCCAATAGCTTCTTCCAAATGTTGTTAATCTTCTTTAATTCACACCTTTCATTTATGCTCATGGGCCTTTTAAAAGTCTCTATAGCTTCTCTTAGAAATCTTTGGTCATATTGTTCAACTTTTGCTAAAATATTTGTTTTTTCAAAATTGATATCATGATTTGTTAATTTTATATGAGAATAAATAGCTGATGAATTGGATTTTTCTCTGACTACCAGAATGTATTCTTCCTTTCTAATATTTATTCTAGAATTAGTCTGAACTATATATATGTATGTGAACAGACCCTACATGGAATTTCATATACACCATGACACTCCAAAGCAATTTTATCTTTAGGAAGTGGAAATATTTCACTAACTTTTTATAAGTAGTGTAAACTGTGTGAATATTATTATTCTTTAAAATGTTACCAATTTTATCAGTTACTCCTTTTATATATGGCAAAATTGTCTTAATTTTTGATGTATCAAAATCTTTTTTCTTTTGATATGTATAAGCCCTATTAATAATGTTGTAATTAAAACCATTATGAAGAAGCATTTTATTAGTAGCAGAAAGGTCCTGGAGAAAATGACAATCATCAGAGAGTCTCTTTGTTCTATCCAATAATGTCTTTGCCACTGAAAATAGTTGTACAGGATGGTGATGAGAAGAAAAATGCAGATACCTTCCAGTGTGTGTTGGTTTTTTATATATACCATGGGATAAAGAACCATCTTTCCTTCTTTCAATCAAAACATCTAAAAAAGGTAATTGATTATTATTTTCTATTTCCATAGTAAATTTAATATTGTTGTGAAAAGAGTTTAAAAAATTGAAAAAGTCATCAAGAGCATGTTTACCATGAGGCCAAATAACAAAGGTATCATCAACATACCTCAGCCATATAGATGGTTTTTTAACTGCTGAAGTCAAAATTTTATTTTCCAAATCCTCCATAAAAATAGAAGGTAATGCTGGAGAAATTTGTGAACCCATAGCTAGACCTGATGTTTGTTTATACATCTGTCCATCAAAAACAAAAAAAATGTATTAGATAAGAAGTGTTCAATCAAAACCATAGCAAAATTAGGCAACTGAAAATTTTTTAAAACTTGAATAGCTTCATTTACTTTTCACCCAATAGAATTTAAATATGAGGAGAAAGAAAACAATAAAAACGTTTTTAAATCTCATGTGCATTCTTATGATTTGAGAAAGAGGACGCTCTGAGGAAGGTACTTGATATTGTACTGAAACATCAGCATTTAGCTTTTTCACTAAATGGAATATCCCACAAATAGTAATAATAATATGACACATATATATATGACAATAGATGGCGTTCTACCAAAAACCCCGTCAAGCATAGTTTTTTGTTTACATAAACGTCAGAGCAAGCATTCACTATCTCTAACTTCAATTTCCACCTTCAGATCATGATTTCAAGCTATTTGCTATCATCAGTGAAGGACAAGAATAAGAAAATAAATCTAAACACAAACTCTGAGCGTTTATGAAACAGTTTCTATTCAGCTTGCAAGCGTGAATCTCAGAGTTTGTGTTTAGATCTATTTTCTTATTCCTGTCCTTCACTGATGATAGCAAATAGCTTGAAATCATGATCTGAAGGTGAAAAATAAAGTTAGAGATAGTGAATGCTTGCTCTGATGTTTATGTAAACAAAAAACTACACTTGACAGTGTTTTTGGTAGAATGCCATCTATTGTCATAAATACAAGCGTTAGCAAGTTTTAACTTGTGTTTTTTTGTTTTTCATATATATATAAGTCAATGATATAATATAAAATATCTTTATATAACAGCAATAATATGTATAATAATAATAATCATACACATAAAAGTTCTTTTCAGCAAATATTAACTTTTGCCCATTTCATTGTGCTTCAAATAATTTACAGTTATGATCTACTTTACATTCATAGCAACATCTATCTGTTTTAACCTATTAAAATGATACAATATTTTTAAAACATAAAAAACCTATGTAAATATATATTATATAACCTCCCATTCACGTATCATTAACCAATTATTAGTCAAATTAATGGATGTTTTATATATGTTCATAAAATTATTTTTATTATAGTTAATGTAATTGGTTTCATATATCTTCCTTCTATTAGAATTTTTAATATATTTTTGACTATCTATTTTATGTCCATAATTTAAATAATGAATATATAATGCAAATCTGTCATCTCTTCTATTAATAGCATTATTATGTTCTTTTGCTCTTTCATCTAATTGTTTCCCTATATGTTCACAATAAACCATACAACAATTTCCACAAGTAATTTTATGTACAATTCTCTTTTTATATTTTATATCATCTCTTATTTTATAATTACCTATTAATTTGTCAAGATTTTTACCATTAGACCATCCTATATTAATGCTTTTATCTATATATTTTTTAATTTTTTAATAATGTTTGATAAATTTTAGGGAAGTATGAAAATTTTATCCATTTTTTATTACTTTTAGATCTGCTATTATTATTATTATTATTATTATTATTATTATTATTATTATTATTATTATTATTATTATTATTATTATTATTATTATTATTATTATTATTATTATTATTATTATTATTATTATTATTATTATTATTATTATTATTATTATTATTATTATTATTATTATTATTATTATTATTATTATTATTATTATTATTATTATTATTATTATTATTATTATTATTATTATTATTATTATTATTATTATTATTATTATTATTATTATTATTATTATTATTATTATTATTATTATTATTATTATTATTATTATTATTATTATTATTATTATTATTATTATTATTATTATTATTATTATTATTATTATACAATACAATTATTATTAATATTAATTTTTAAATTAATATATTATGATATAGTAAATATATTGAAAGCATGCTAGGCAGCAATAAAGCTGAATTTTAAAAAAATATCTTTTCTATATGTTCATTAATAGCTATGTATTATGTTAGATCAGAAAAAAAGTAATAATTGAATTACATATTTTAAGATATTCCAATATTTTTATTGCTTATGTAATATCATATAACAATATTTTATGAATTAAAAATTTTATATAATTAATACAAATTTTTAAATAAAAATGGATGTAATTTTATTATAATATAAATTTAAGCTTGTGGTTAAGACCTGTAGAGGTCCCTACCATCACATTTTCAAGCGCACATTCTTGGGGTTTATTGCCTTAGTAAATATAATATAAATAATAATAATTTTAAGACAAATGTAAAATATAAAAAAAAATCTTAAAATAATGTAATTTACACTGCAGGTAAAAAAAAAATATAGATTTAAACGAAATGTACTCTCTTTTCTCAATCTATAGGTTAATGGATAATAGTTCTTCAACCATATCTTTCATATCAAATTTATTATAAATTTAAACTTACATAATTAGAATATTGTTTATGAAATTAATGTATCTTCATACTTAAAATAGTTGAGAATTAATTCTGTATTTGTATTATTATTTTCTTTCAAACACTCTTATAAGAAATCTGAAGCAGGATAGTTTCCATCTTCTCTGTAAAGCTCTTAGGTAAAACATGAATTCAGCAATTTTAGTAAATCATCACCTGTGATATTGAAGACAACATCAAATTTTTAACATTCTTGTTTTTACCAAGCATTAACATTAATCTGAGGTCTTAATTCATTATCTAATATTTTCCAGATATCTATATACTAATCATTAACTGAATGGTATGCTGATTTGACTATGTTACTTGCCTAGAAAATAAATCCAAGCCTTTGTGATTTAAAAAAATATGTTTCATGCAGTTGAACTCAAACATCTAAATTATGGACAAGGCTATTACATTAAATCTTAAAGCAACCAATTAAAAAATATTACAAATATTATGAGATAGAGTGAATATCTAAAGGGAGCTTGAAGTCTGTACTCAAATTTCTTGTAATTATATCTAAACTCCAAATATATAAATTTTACTTCTATTAAAGTATTAAATATTATATTTAATATTGTATTAATAAATGGTAACTATTAATAAAAGTAAAAAAAAACTAATATGTTTTCTCATACTGTCGAAAAAAAAATTCTATTCAGAGAGCACTCCAGTAAATATATGGTTGTGTTATAATGCTGTCAAATATAGCAGGTATATTTAAAACTTTTAATTTAAATTTAGCTTTATTAAAATGATTTCATGATCTGCCAATCTCCTAATATAGTACAGATAATATTATAATCAGCAATGTTTAGAAGAAAAAAAACATATTTACATTGAATCTGTAAAAAAAAAATTGTTAAAGCAACAGTTTAAAAAAATTACAATTATTACATTTAATAGTATGTAATTTTTATTATAAAGAATTTAATGTGAAGGATTAATAATGTCAAATTGAACATCAAAATGACTGCTTTTCAAAATGTCTGGTATCTATATATTAGTAAATTATAAATTTATGTATTGCTTTAAAAATAATTAACATGCATTAAAATCCATTACCTACTTACATTTACCTGAAATTTTGCATTAGTAAGAGGTAAAAATTTATAATAACAATTTATAGCCTTTTTAAAGCTTTTTTGAAAAACTGGTATATCATAAAATGACCACTTGGAAATAAATTAGTCCAGAAATTAAAAGATTTGTTTTCTATATTTCTTATATAATTGAAAAAAATTAAAACAAGTAAACTACCATAGTTCAATATTGAGCATAGTTTGATATAAAGGAAAGATTAACAATATTACAAATTAATTACAGATTTGCACTTACAAATATGATTTTATCTAATGATATAAATATGACATGTCTGGTCAAAAGCAGTGTTAAGCTGTAGTTAATTTGTAATATTGCTAATCTTTCCTTTGTAACAAACTATGCTCTCTATTAAATTATAAAATAATAAGGAAAGAAGTAAAGTTTATAGAGAAAAACTATCAGAACTTTTTTGCAATTCAATATTTTTTATAAAGAGTAAATATATTTGGAGAATATGTTTTTACATCATATTAGTCACTTAATTTTGCAAGAAGATGAAAAATGTCACAATTTTTTTACTAAATTAACATACAATTACAAAAGTTTTTATTTGGGCTATTAAAATTGTGAATACATTCATATTTATACACTAATAAACTGAAATTAATCATTAAAAAGACTTTTTTAAACTATAGTCTAAATCATGTTATATTAAATGGCTGGCATAATATTGTGAAGACATTAAAACTAAATAAATTTTGACTTTTTTGAAAATTAATTTGATTTGGAAATATAATTGTTTTTTTTTTTTTTGCTTTAAAAACTATTGTTTAGAAATTTAAAATTTTTACATAATTTAGCCATTATTTTAATTTTTTAAAAAAAATATGTTAAAGATATTGAACTCTATGTTGTTGTTTTTTAATTTTAACTAATATAAGAATTTAGCAATCTGGCATAAAAAGCTGTAACTGTATATTTTATTTATTACTGAAAATACACTATTAGTATAGGATAAATCATTCTTTTGTTTTTGGAGACCACTGTATAGAAGATTGTTGATTTTCACGTAGCTTAAGGATATGTTTAATTTCTTTAAAAATATATATTACAGATTTTAACTTCTGTTCATGTGCTTTTTCTCTCTTTATAGACTTACCTGATATAATAATTTAGCAATCTGACATTGCAAGCCATTCACTAGCTTATATAATTTAATAACTTCATTTGTTTGTTATTGAAGATAAAGTTTAATTTTAGAATCATTACTTTTTGTTTCTGAATTATGTAGACATTCAGAAAATTTGTATAACTTAAGAATTAGTTTAATTTCTTTATAATACTCAAAATAAAACTGATATCCTAATTTTCTTTTGTTTTTCTTTTTTTGATGTCATTTAAAGAACTAGAGATTTGAGTTTAGAATTTGCAACTGTATTTTATCTTGCATTTGTTATAGAAAATAAATTTTTAATGTGTAGATTTGTTATTTCATCAAAACATCATGTGATCATCATTTCATATGCTTACATATGCTGAAACTCTCCATACAGTACTACCACCAAGTGCAAGTCTTCATAATTAATGGATGCCAGAAGGTTTGTACCTAAAATCCCTATCTATTATCTACTCATCCAATATCCCCAAACTAGTTCCTAGCTGCTCCTTACTGATGAAAGTCACAAGCTAGAAACTAATCTGGGAATATTAGATGAGTAAGCATTAGATAATGATTTTATGTACAAAGCTTTTGGCATCCATTGATTATGAAGGCTTGCACTTGGTGGCACTACTATATGGAGATTTGTTATTTCCTAATTTCTGGATTGAGCAGACAAATAAAAAAAATAATTGATGATGATTATCATTATTATTATTATTAATTTGCTTTCATGTTTATTTAAACAATGATGATTTGACATTAGAAATTACTGTATGTACTTTTTAGTTTATTTTTTAATTAAATTGATGGAAATAAAGTTTAAATATAAAAGTGAAAGTTTTTGTTTATTTGAAGGATGTATAGATGAGAAGTCACTTCTTACTCAGAAAAACAAACATTTGCAAATTTGAATATATATATGTTGATATGAAGATTTTTATGGGTTATAGGTATAAATGATAGTTCTAGGGCAGTATGTAATTTTCTTATACTCAATGTTTTTTTTATATATGTAATTAGAGACATTTGAACTCAGGATGGAGTGGAGGATGAATATACTGACAAATCCTGATTGAAATTTTTCAATTACAAACATTAATTATATACTTTGCGCATTCATCCGTGTATGACTTTTATAATTAAAATACCCACATTTCTGCTTGCTTACACAAGTATCATCTGGGTGATAAATAGAATGTTTTAAAGATGGTAGTAGAGGTGCTGTTATCATTGATTTATAATAATATTAAATTACTTAAATTCTGAATCGAAGTATAGTACACATTTCCTACCACTTTTAAAATAATGAATAAACAAACTACTTTGTTAGACAGACAAACAAACGTATGCAAACTTGAATTAGTTTAAAATAAATAGCAGGATTTTTTAATTATTACTTTAAAAATAAGAAAAACGTAGATTTCCCAATTAAACAAGTAATGTCTAAATGCGATAAAACGCATTTAAATATTTGTCGCAGTCAAGCGTTATTAGCCGAGAGGTCATCGCAGCCGCCTTGCAAGCAAGTAGTTGGTAGCAGACGGTTGTGGGTTCGCCTCTCGACCGATGCTATGACATATGAATATATATATATATATATATTTGTCGCATACATTTTCTGTCGTGCTCACACAACTCACTTTGTTATGATTATGAGAAGATAAACCTTCTCGAAAGCACTCAACCAATTAATATTACAATTTGTACTTAGCTTCTCCGTTGCCTGCGTTTTAGTGCATTTAGACATATTACTCTTTATTAAATTATTTGTTGAGAAAGTAACATGTAAACATTTAATTAAGGCGAACACATTTTACTTGTAAGGTTAATTTCATTATTATATAAATATCTGTATAAACCACATTTTAATTCTGCTATGGAATTAAAATGTAGCATTCTCATATTTGCTAATGCCAGGCAGGTAAGTAAATTGAATTGCAAATTTAGCTGATTTTACATTTTTTAGTCATTTGTCGAGCAGAGTAATGTGTGTATTTAGGTATTTCAGTTACTAATATCTACGTATTTATTTAATTTATTTTGTGTTCAATCATATTTGTTATATTTGTGATTTTGAGCCTGCTTTACAATATCAAATTTTTATTAAAATTCTCTGTGAAATATAATGTTAAGTTTATTAAAAACCAAATTCAGGTTAGAGCCTTACATTTATATATATATATATATATATATATATATATATATATATATATATATATATATATATATATATATATATTGTAACCCCTCACCACCGATCACCATCACTAACAAATACCCGGGGGCACCAATTCTATGGATCATAGAATAAACTATTAATCTAACTTTATCCTAAATTTACTTATGAGGCTCTTAATTAAAGTTTCACCTTAAACTAACTCAGTTGAGGGATACAATGTACATTAGATGTGGGAGAAAATATTATAATGAATAGGAAATAAACATCTATTACATTCTATGCTAAACAAAATTAGATTGGTAAAATTCTACCAGCTAAAATTAACTAATTATAATCTATATTTCACCTCCTCCCATCATTCACATGCATTGAACAACCTCTACCATATTAGAAAATTAAACTAATAACTAAAATATAATATTTTAGAAACTATAATGTATAATTTAGTTGGATCTGAACTTAAACTAAACCTATCATTACTAAATTTTTAATTACACACTAATCTAATCTAATTAACTGAATTTATTATCTAATCTGAATTAAAAAAAAATTGAAGATCTCAGGGAATCTGTTTTAAGGCATGGCTTAATCTAAAATCTCTATCTCTCAATAACTATTATTTAATATTATGAAAATAATAATATAAACTAAGCAATACCCTAACTAAATAATGGCAGTTAGATAATGAAAGAAATCGGGTACATTTTGATTTCAATTCATCATCTAAACAATTACTAAATAATAAAACCTTTTAGACAATCTGTAGATAATTGGCATCTCATACAGTGTTTGGATCAAGGAAATCAATATCATCATATCTGGATGTTTATCATAATTAAATGAAAATACAATTATATCACATTAAATAAAATAAATGTGTGAGCATGTGTGGAAATATGAAACAACGAATGAATTTATAAAAGAATTCTAAATACAAATTTTGAGTAATAAAATATTTATTAACAAAACAAGAAAAATAGCTAAGAAAACATTTAATCTATTTCTCCTTGGTATCAGTACAAATTTTGGATGTATTTAGCATCACTGGTTACAATTTTCATAAGAATAATAACATAATATTATCTCTTAAATTTCAAAATTAACACATTTTATCTATCAAAACATCTTGATAGATTTGTGAAACATTTTATATTGGTAACATTAAATAATGAACCAAAAATTAAATTCATATATTTTACTGTAAAGAAAATGGTTTTTTAGTTATCAGCTATTTCTGATAAACCTATAGAACTGAAGAAATATAAGCATATACTTCTAGTAATCAACTACAAAATTTATCTGGTGTTCAACATTTTGTTTTATAACACTCAGTTATCAATTAACTTAATAAATCTATGACAAACAACATGGATTAAATATTATAATTACACTATAAAATAAATTCGAATTGTGCATTTTACTTCAAATGCACATTAACTATAACTAAAGTAAAAGGGGTTTGAAACCTAAGAATAATATCAAACTAGGTTTTGCAAAAGAAATAAATAGCTCCATTAACTAAATATATTCTTACCAAATTATATCTTGCAAAATAAAATAAATAATCCCAGTAATTAAATATATTTTTATAAAACTATATCTTGCAAAATGAAATAACTAATTCCATTAATTAAATGTATTTTGCCTTTGCAACCTTGAAGTAAAGTATACTATTAAATAACTATATTTTTATTTTGCCAAAATAGAAATAAACAATTCTATTCATTAACTATGTTTCATCTTTGCTTGCTTACTTAATCAAATGATGATTGAATGATAAAAATTGATGATATGAAATCTAAATGATCACTACAAAATATTTGAAAATGATAATTAAAGTTATACATTACCGGTGGATTTTTCTATATCTTTCAAAATAACACTTTATGCATGAGTCTGTATTATGCTGTTTGTCAAAGAATAAATAATTAATTCTAATCAATCTAATCATTTTGCTTATGAAGTTATAATATGATCATAATACGGATGAAGGCAATGGTCAACCAAGCTTTAATTACTAACTTTATTACAGCTGTTTTGTAAGAAAATCTATTCTGCTTTTATTCTTCTTTTTATCAATAAATTGTCTGGCACTTGGCTATAGTATAAGCTGGAAAAAACATTCAATAACACGTGGGGATAAAAGATTTCTACAATTCAAATCAGATAAATATCAACATAACAACTCCCAAGTCTACTTCTGAGACTAACTAAACTGGTGGGAATAAATCTCTTCACCAAATGATCAGGGAGACAATATACTTAACTTCATATACTTTAATTCATAATACCAAATATCAAAACTGGAGGATTCCATCTACTCCTATCAAAAACACTTTAATACACAGAAAAGAAGGGATTACTTGATCCCATACATACTATAAAACATGGCTAACATTACTACATATAGCCACAAAAAACTTTTCCATTCAAGCATAATAAAGAACAATAATTCACTTAAATAAATCACTAATCCTTCCACAACAATTGACCATCCTCTTCCTCCGAAACCGATTGACTTTAAATATCATTTGTACTTGCAATTAACATATGAGTATAGCTAAGTTTAATAATGGACACACATATACAAACACAATAATATACAGGCAATTCAAATCCCAGTAGCAAAGAACTACTGCTAAAATATTACTTACTAATTATAAAAGCAATAAAGAATATTTCATATCTGATAATATACTATTTAGGACTTGGTATCATACTAATAACGGTTGGAAAACAAGACAATAATTTCTATTGGCAAATAAGACAAAATAATCTCTTTTATAGTGCATTTATATTAGCACACATCTAAAGCAAAAAATTTGGCTTACACAAATAATAAAAATTTATATTATTGAAAATAATTATTTTTTTAATCTATTGGAAATGCATAGATATAATATAAGGACCCATCTAATGTGCTTCTTTTAAAGAAGAGCTATCACCCCTATTAACATTGCATGGACGCATCTGTCTCTTACCACGCACATATATTATAATCTAATACATGGCAAAACTATATTAAACTTAATTAAAAAAAATTACCTTGTACAATATTTTTCTTAATATTGTACATTTGTGAGACATTCTAGAAGAATAATAATACATATAATAATAAAAATAATAAAACAACCCTTAACTATCACTATCTGTCTAAATTCTATTAAATAATAAATAAATAAAGTTCTCTTTTCTTTCTTCTTTTTTGATTATAAAAACAAAAAGTTTATTAATAGTTTATGAATGATGTTTCTTGGGCATCTCTTTAATAATAATAATTATTTGCACACAAATATAAATATTGATGAATATATAACACAAACACGTTCCTGCAGGAAAACAAAACAATATTATTTTAATTCCTAAGAGCAAATTCAATGTTCTCAGCTATCAGCTAATGAATTGCTGTTGACATTATATATGAGGAATTTTATTAATAAAGCAATATATTTTTATGACGCAAATAAAATAGTAGTTCTTACCTCATTCCTAGGATATTCAAACATTTTATTTTATATTTTTAAGGCCATTCAAAGTATATGTAATTTTTTAGCTAATAATATTTGTCTAGATGAGTTTATTAGCAATATTTTTAGACAGAAAAGTTTCACAACAGGTGAGGAATGCATTTAATAAAGCAGAGTCATATAATTTATCCATTTTATAAATTCGTTTCCTATTAGTTTTGGAAAACAGGTAAATATTAATAGTACACTCAATTGCACATTTAGACTTGTATTTTTAAATAGGTAAAAATATAAATAATTACAAAAATGTTCTAATAATAATGACGACAAAATTAAATGATTCATACGCCTCCTTTTAAATCTTCCTTCATAACTAGCATAAAAATTTTTAGAAAGAGTTCTGAAAATGCTTAATAACTGTTCGCTAATTACACACACTGCAATTATTCCATTAAAAATATAATTAAAACTTGAGAAAAATAATTTTGACAAATAAACATACATTCTTCTTTCATCTTTCCCATTCAATTTAAAGTTTAAATTAGGCAAATTTATAATACTATTATACATTCCCATTTTTACTTTTAATAGTGGCAATTTAAACTTAAATAATATAGTATAGGCACTTACATGTATCTTAGACAACGGTTGGAGAATTTAAATAGTCAGCCAAGGATAGAACCAATGTATCTTTTAGTGTGGTTTAAGTACACATATCTTTGAAACAATAATATATTTTACTTTCAGCTTCAACTTTGGAAGAATAAAATTATACTATTAAAAAAATGAAACAGTATTGGAAGATCTTTTAGCAGTTTGTAGTTGTAGTTGTAATCCGCACTGGAGTTAAAGGACTTGAGTTGAGTTGAGTCAGAAGTTGAAGTGTAGGACTAAAGTTGGAGCCCTTTTTTATAGATTTTTAAAATATTACCTCACACTTTTTTTCCTCCAATAGTTCAAGATATCTGAAAGTTCAAAGATCAGCAGACAGATACTAATTGCTCCTCCCATTACAATCACTTAATTTATGCAAGAAACTGTCTTGAAAAAAAATTATTCTGTATTTTAAATAAATAAAAAAAAATTATATTGAATTGAACTAAGAATTAAATATTCTGTACTTTAAAAACAACAAAATAAAAAAAAAACTAATAACAATTGCTTTAATAAATAAGATATTTTCTAGTATAATTATTGTTTAATAATTCATTAATCCAATGCTCAATTAATTCACTTAAAATGTAATTAAGCTGAGTTTTAACACTACTATATATGAAATTAAATATTTGGATATGAGATGTGATATTTAATGATTTAAAGAAGCATATGAATGAAGAATGAAATTGAATAATGATATTGACATACGTGAATATGTGCAAACAATACACTATAGACACTAAATGGATATGACTAAATGGCTATTTTAATGATGATGAGTGAAACATATTCCACTGTTTATAGTATAAATTAAAATATGTAAAGCAAATGAACTAGAGAATCATTCAAACTCCTAATATTTATTTAAGAACAAATAAAACAACTTAGCATCAACTTGAACTGAACTGACTATGTTTATAACAAGCCACCCCCTATCCTATCATTAATTATACCCTAAAGTAAGCTACTAAACATCTAATAAATTTTAAATTGCACCTAGAAGTACTTCCAATCATAGTTTTAAATCATAAATAATTTTTTTTTTTTTTAAATTTCGTGTTATTTCATTTTTTTTTTAAGAATATAATATCAAATGTTACTAAATATTAAATAATAAATATCAAATAATATTTCTGGTGCCAAACCAGAAGGTCACAATATATATATATATATATATATATATATATATATATATATATTGTGATATATATATATAATTAAAATATACCCTATATATATATATATATATATATAGGGTAATTTTAATTATATATATATATGTAAAATCTTGCTTTAAATGTTGTGTTAGGGAATCAGGGAGTATGAATAATGGGTAATGATTAAAAAAGTACCAAATTGAAACCATTCCACAAGAAAATTATTAATGTTACTTTTATATAAGCAATAAAACTGTCTTTTAAAAAAAGAAAAAGCTAGACTTTATCATATAATTCTCTCTCTACCTATATATAAATCTAGTATTTCAAACTATATGGTATTTAAATTGTGACTTAAATGAAAGTGGAAAAAAAATGAATTCACTAATCTCAATGGCAGGTACAATAATTCCCTAACAAATGTCAGTTTGGCAGGTTAACATCAATTACTTTTTTATAAATAATATGCTGGTACAATATATATCATCATCATTTTCAATAATTATCAATCCATTTCAGAATGAAGGTCTCTCCAAGTTCAATACATCTTCACTGATCTCTAGCCTCTCTTCTCCATATAACACTAGCACACTTTTTTATTTCATCCATCCATCTCACATGTGGCTTCTTTTTAGTTCTTTTACAAGCTCTTAAAATCCAGTTTAAGGTTTTAACTGACCATCTATTATAATCTCTTTGAGCAATATGTCCCATCCAACTTTACTTCAGTCATTTAACTCTTTCAATAATGTTCGTAACACCTGTTTGTTCTTTTATTCCTGTATTTTATTTTCAATCTCTTTTTATTACTCCTAACATATATGTCTCCATATTTTGTTGAGTAATCTGAAGTCTCTGTATTGCCTTCTGTTAAGTGTCCAAGTATCAGATTCATAAAAAAAATTGGTAACATTTATTAAAAACCTTCCTTTTCAGCACATAGGCATTTTCCTTTTAATATTAAGTTATTTCTATCAAAGCCACTCCAAACAAGTTTAATTCTATAATTAATTTGAGTTATTATATTTCCATCTCAGTAATAATTTGATCAAGGTATTGGTAGTTAACTTCTATTTCTCATTATCAACCTTTAGTTCATTCTTTTGAGAAAATCCATTCAACATTACTTTAGTTTTTTAATATTTATTTTTAATTCTACTTTCTTACTTTCATCTGATAATTCTCACAATATTTCCTAAAGCTCTAAAGCATTATTTGCAAAAACAACTACATCATCTTCCAAATCTAAATGATGTAAAAAAATCCCCATTTGTGTTTATTCTCTTAGCTTCCCATTTCAACTCACAAAATACTTCTTGCAAAATTGCTGTAAAGGTTTTGGAAATGTGGAATCCCTCCTATTATACACTCTTCTTAATAATTAATCTTTTTAGTATCATTATGTAATCTAATTGTCATGATTTAATTTTTATAAATATTTTTCAGAATATGATAATATCCTGGGTCTATACCCTAGTGATCCAATGCTTTAATCAATAAAGATAAATTCAAATGCCTTTCTGTAGTCTATATATATATATATATATGATCAATAGATGGCGTCTTTACCAAAACCGCCGAAACAAGTGTAAAATATTTTTACATAAACGCAAAAGGAGTCAGAATTAACTACCTCTTTCATTTTGCTCACTTCCAGATCAGCTGATTTCAAGCTGGTTTGCTTTCGTCAGTGGAAGGATAGAGCTATAGAAACTAGGTCTAAAGACTGACTCTCAAGCGTTTACGCAAAACGTTTATATCAGTTTGCAAGCGTGAATTTTTCAGACCGGTAAAGTCTTCAAACTCAGCCTAGCAAGCTAGATATCTATATGGGTCTGATCTCAGTTCAGTTCACCACATAGTCAAATCTCTGCAATATATTCATTGCAAGAAAACTTTAAAGGTACATTTATGAAAAATAAAAACAAGTTAGTCACGCAACCTGCTATCACTTGTTATTTATGATCAATAGATGGCGTCTTTACTAAAACCCAAAGTGTAAAATATTTTTACATAAACGCAAAGGAGTCAGAATTAACTACTCTTTCATTTTGCTCACCTCCAGATGATTCAAGCTGGTTGCTGCCAGTGGAAGGATAGAGCTATAGAAACTAGGTCTAAAGACTGACTCTCACGCTTTATGCAAAACGCTTATATCAGTTTGAGCGTGAATTTTTCAAACCGAAGTCTCAAACTCAGCCTACAAGCTAGATATCTATAGGGTCTGATTCGTTCAGTTCACCACATGTCAGTCTCTGCAATATATCATTCAAGAAAACTTTAAAGGTACATTTATGAAAAATAAAAACAAGTTAGTCACGTAACCTGCTATCACTTGTTATTTATGATCAATAGATGGCGTCTTTACCAAAACCGCCGAAACAAGTGATAGCAGGTTACGTGACTAACTTGTTTTTATTTTTCATAAATGTACCTTTAAAGTTTTCTTGCAATGATATATATTGCAGAGACTTTGACTATGTGGTGAAACTGAACTGAGATCAGACCCATATAGATATATAGCTTGCTAGGCTGAGTTTGAAGACTTTACCGGTCTGAAAAATTCACGCTTGCAAACTGATATAAACGTTTTGCATAAACGCTTGAGAGTCAGTCTTTAGACCTAGTTTCTATAGCTCTATCCTTCCACTGACGAAAGCAAACCAGCTTGAAATCAGCTGATCTGGAGGTGAGCAAAATGAAAGAGGTAGTTAATTCTGACTCCTTTTGCATTTATGTAAAAATATTTTAAACTTGTTTTGGCGGTTTTGGTAAAGACGCCATCTATTGATCATAAATAACAAGTGATAGCAGGTTACGTGACTAACTTGTTTTTATTTTTCATAAATGTACCTTTAAAGTTTTCTTGCAATGATATATATTGCAGAGACTTTGACTATGTGGTGAAACTGAACTGAGATCAGACCCATATAGATATCTAGCTTGCTAGGCTGAGTTTGAAGACTTTACCGGTCTAAAAAATTTACGCTTGCAAACTGATATAAACATTTTGCATAAACGCTTGAGAGTCAGTCTTTAGACCTAGTTTCTATAGCTCTATCCTTCCACTGACGAAAGCAAACCAGCTTGAAATCAGCTGATCTGGAGGTGAGCAAAATGAAAGAGGTAGTTAATTCTGACTCCTTTTGCGTTTATGTAAAAATATTTTACACTTGTTTCGGCGGTTTTGGTAAAGACGCCATCTATTGATCATAAATAACAAGTGATAGCAGGTTACGTGACTAACTTGTTTTTATTTTTCATAAATGTACCTTTAAAGTTTTCTTGCAATGATATATATTGCAGAGACTTTGACTATGTGGTGAAACTGAACTGAGATCAGACCCATATAGATATCTAGCTTGCTAGGCTGAGTTTGAAGACTTTACCGGTCTGAAAAATTCACGCTTGCAAACTGATATAAACGTTTTGCATAAACACTTGAGAGTCAGTCTTTAGACCTAGTTTCTATAGCTCTATCCTTCCACTGACGAAAGCAAACCAGCTTGAAATCAGCTGATCTGGAGGTGAGCAAAATGAAAGAGGTAGTTAATTCTGACTCCTTTTGCGTTTATGTAAAAATATTTTACACTTGTTTTGGCGGTTTTGGTAAAGACGCCATCTATTGATCATAAATAACAAGTGATAGCAGGTTACGTGACTAACTTGTTTTTATTTTTCATAAATGTACCTTTAAAGTTTTCTTGCAATGATATATATTGCAGAGACTTTGACTATGTGGTGAAACTGAACTGAGATCAGACCCATATAGATATCTAGCTTGCTAGGCTGAGTTTGAAGACTTTACCGGTCTGAAAAATTCACGCTTGCAAACTGATATAAACGTTTTGCATAAACGCTTGAGAGTCAGTCTTTAGACCTAGTTTCTATAGCTCTATCCTTCCACTGACGAAAGCAAACCAGCTTGAAATCAGCTGATCTGGAGGTGAGAAAAATGAAAGAGGTAGTTAATTCTGACTCCTTTTGCGTTTATGTAAAAATATTTTACACTTGTTTCGGCGGTTTTGGTAAAGACGCCATCTATTGATCATAAATAACAAGTGATAGCAGGTTACGTGACTAACTTGTTTTTATTTTTCATAAATGTACCTTTAAAGTTTTCTTGCAATGATATATATTGCAGAGACTTTGACTATGTGGTGAAACTGAACTGAGATCAGACCCATATAGATATCTAGCTTGCTAGGCTGAGTTTGAAGACTTTACCGGTCTGAAAAATTCACGCTTGCAAACTGATATAAACGTTTTGCATAAACGCTTGAGAGTCAGTCTTTAGACCTAGTTTCTATAGCTCTATCCTTCCACTGACGAAAGCAAACCAGCTTGAAAACAGCTGATCTGGAGGTGAGCAAAATGAAAGAGGTAGTTAATTCTGACTCCTTTTGCGTTTATGTAAAAATATTTTACACTTGTTTCGGCGGTTTTGGTAAAGACGCCATCTATTGATCATAAATAACAAGTGATAGCAGGTTACGTGACTAACTTGTTTTTATTTTTCATAAATGTACCTTTAAAGTTTTCTTGCAATGATATATATTGCAGAGACTTTGACTATGTGGTGAAACTGAACTGAGATCAGACCCATATAGATATCTAGCTTGCTAGGCTGAGTTTGAAGACTTTACCGGTCTGAAAAATTCACACTTGCAAACTGATATAAACGTTTTGCATAAACGCTTGAGAGTCAGTCTTTAGATCTAGTTTCTATAGCTCTATCCTTCCACTGACGAAAGCAAACCAGCTTGAAATCAGCTGATCTGGAGGTGAGCAAAATGAAAGAGGTAGTTAATTCTGACTCCTTTTGCGTTTATGTAAAAATATTTTACACTTGTTTCGGCGGTTTTGGTAAAGACGCCATCTATTGATCATAAATAACAAGTGATAGCAGGTTACGTGACTAACTTGTTTTTATTTTTCATAAATGTACCTTTAAAGTTTTCTTGCAATGATATATATTGCAGAGACTTTGACTATGTGGTGAAACTGAACTGAGATCATACCCATATAGATATCTAGCTTGCTAGGCTGAGTTTGAAGACTTTACCGGTCTGAAAAATTCACGCTTGCAAACTGATATAAACGTTTTGCATAAACACTTGAGAGTCAGTCTTTAGACCTAGTTTCTATAGCTCTATCCTTCCACTGACGAAAGCAAACCAGCTTGAAATCAGCTGATCTGGAGGTGAGCAAAATGAAAGAGGTAGTTAATTCTGACTCCTTTTGCGTTTATGTAAAAATATTTTACACTTGTTTCGGCGGTTTTGGTAAAGACGCCATCTATTGATCATAAATAACAAGTGATAGCAGGTTACGTGACTAACTTGTTTTTATTTTTCATAAATGTACCTTTAAAGTTTTCTTGCAATGATATATATTGCAGAGACTTTGACTATGTGGTGAAACTGAACTGAGATCAGACCCATATAGATATCTAGCTTGCTAGGCTGAGTTTGAAGACTTTACCGGTCTGAAAAATTCACGCTTGCAAACTGATATAAACGTTTTGCATAAACGCTTGAGAGTCAGTCTTTAGACCTAGTTTCTATAGCTCTATCCTTCCACTGACGAAAGCAAACCAGCTTGAAATCAGCTGATCTGGAGGTGAGCAAAATGAAAGAGGTAGTTAATTCTGACTCCTTTTGCGTTTATGTAAAAATATTTTACACTTGTTTCGGCGGTTTTGGTAAAGACGCCATCTATTGATCATAAATAACAAGTGATAGCAGGTTACGTGACTAACTTGTTTTTATTTTTCATAAATGTACCTTTAAAGTTTTCTTGCAATGATATATATTGCAGAGACTTTGACTATGTGGTGAAACTGAACTGAGATCAGACCCATATAGATATCTAGCTTGCTAGGCTGAGTTTGAAGACTTTACCGGTCTGAAAAATTCACGCTTGCAAACTGATATAAACGTTTTGCATAAACGCTTGAGAGTCAGTCTTTAGACCTAGTTTCTATAGCTCTATCCTTCCACTGACGAAAGCAAACCAGCTTGAAATCAGCTGATCTGGAGGTGAGCAAAATGAAAGAGGTAGTTAATTCTGACTCCTTTTGCGTTTATGTAAAAATATTTTACACTTGTTTCGGCGGTTTTGGTAAAGACGCCATCTATTGATCATAAATAACAAGTGATAGCAGGTTACGTGACTAACTTGTTTTTATTTTTCATATATATGTATATAAAGCATAAAGCTAAACTAGCTAATGAAATAACTAAAATTTACCCTAAATTCAAATTAAACTAGGCTAGCTAAAAAAAATTCTATAACACAACCAATAGTTTCCCTGCCAAAACAGTCTCAAGTGCAAATGACTAAAACATATCAACAACCATACATTAGTACATTTTCCACTATTCTCAATTACATCCCACATATCTTAAATATTAAAAGAACATTTAAACAAGTTAATTGTTTCAATATATTTTTAAGAATAAAGATTTATTAATTTCTCTTTTTATTTTATTTCTTTCTAAAAACAACCTTAGCCTAATCAAATCTAATAATATAGCATGTATTGCTTTCATTTATATATATATTGAAGCAGTAAATCTTAGCTTAAGATTGTGCTTCATGTTTCTACCTACTAACCCGTATTCAAACCCCTATATCCCATCCCGCTCCTTTTTGTTGTATATATATTTCATGTATATATTTGAGATACGCGCCTAAATTATAAAATTTAATGTTTCAATAACATGTTTTAAAATTATTATTAATTCTTTTTATTAATTATTAGTTCTTTTTATTAAAGTATTATAGATGCGGCTCAAATATATACATAGGAACAAAACTTACTAACAAAATATTGATGTTTTTAAATATTTATTATATGTCATTTTTAGCTTTTTCTTTTAAATTGCTTGTTTTTCTATTAAACTATATATTTTTTATAAAATCCAATATGGAAGATGCAAGTGTTATTAATTGTATAAAAATAATTAGGGGTTGGAAGCACTATATTGTTTTAATCTAGGGAAGGTATTTTTTTTATTAAAGTTTTACTTAAAATAAATGGGATTAAGTAGATTAAAGATTTACTTGTGTTAAAAACATGTTGTCAAATCTATTTCTAATCTGGAAATAGATTTGAATTTATTTTTGGACGTTATCTTACAATTGCATCTTCAAAAACAACTGATAAAAGAAAAAGTATAAAATGACTGAATTTTGAATCATAAGGGGATTAACTACTATTGAAGGAGATTAGCCATTATTGAGAGGAGATTGGCTACTATTGGGAGATTAGATACTTTTAGAGAGAGGTATTATAAACATATTTCGTTTTGCTTGAAACTTACAAATGATGTAGCAATAAATCCACCACTCTTCTCGACCCTATGGGTCAGGGTCATCATCTGCCGCTACCGTAATATCCTGCTGCCATGAAATGAAGAAAGGTCTAAAAAGAACTTTAAAATGCTAATAGAAGTTTCCTGCCACAGAAGTACTTGCATTTCAATCGCCGTGCACGTGCCATACTTTAAAATGGATTCTTAAAATTGCAAGGTAAATTTCCAAGCCGCCCACCTAATAGTCAATTTAGTCTAAATAATCTATCAAGATCTCTTCTCATATATTCTTTAACTTTGTTTTTATATATATCTGTAAATATAATTTTGCTCTCATATAATTTCTTTATATCTAATCCTATCTCATATGCTCTTTTCTTAACTTTAGTGCGGTCATTTATTTATATGTATTTATTATTCGATTTATGTATCTGCTTGCTTATTATTAAAATGTCAATCTCACAACCTGGCGAGCTTAATTTCTAAAAATCTTTTCTGTCATTTTTTTTCTTTTCTAAACCTTCATACAAAGGTTATTAACGTCCCCTTAAAATATACATATATAATGCATTGTAAAGTAATACGTTCGCAGATTGTTTTATAAATCAACATTTTAGGTTCGTTTTTAATATAAAATTTGATTTGTTTAAACTCTGAAAATCCAGAACTCAAGCTAATTAACGCTCTGAAACATTGATTTTATAATTATTTATTAAATTCTAAAAAGGTGACTTAATTGTTTTATATACATATAACTGCTAATTATTTTTTTTTATATATACTCTCAAAATATATGCTATGTATTCCAGTTATTGTAAAATCCACGAAGGTGGAATTGAATTGTTTTAAATAGTGGGAAAGGGAAGGGGGTGAATCTTAATGTCTCTTTTGCTTAATCAAATCTTAACGTATATTTTATTAATTTGAAATCTAAATCTTAATGTTTCTTTTGCTATATAAAAATCTTCAAGTATATTTTAAGTAAATGAAATCTAAATATTCTCTCTCTATATATATATATAACTGCATAGCGTATTATTTGTCTAAATTATGGTATTCAAACTGGGCTCGTTTATTTTAAAAGCAGTAAATCTTATTCAATGTCGTAAGAGACATTCATTCGTACTGCGTTCCTGGCATTTAGCATATATTCGTATATATATACTACATGCTTCCAGTCTTCTAATCTGGGGGTTACGACAAGATCGAACCCATAGATTTGTCGTATCTCGTTCCATAGATAGTTGAGCTATCTGGGACCACATTTATTCCGTATATAATGCCTCTGGCGGTGATCCCGTAAGTTTGACACACGCTATGCATATACACTTCGTAGATAAAAGGCCTCTCGCGTCGGTTATACCAGCAAAAGTCTGGGCCACGCCATGCCTATCCACTTTTCTCTAGGCACTACCCAAGAAGGGAGTGTGAGATTTCGTTTTTCATCCAGAAGCACGACCTTTTTCCTCTTAATTATTTTAGGCTATTATGTCAGCACCGCAAACTTATTATTATTATTTCTTTTGCTTCATGGCCCAGTTTTGATGCTCTAATATTAAAATTAAGCTTTGTTTAAAATATATATAAATTCCAACTACTTCTATTTTATTAATTAAATTTATTGCAGTCTTATACAGTCCCACCATCGTAATTTATATATCTATTTAAGAGTATCTATGTGCCTTGGGAAAAATAAAGCGTTCGTCTTACTATTGTTAAAATAAATTTTCATTAAATAATTTTGTCATAGTTTCAAATATAATCTTTTAACTGTATTTTGTTTATTTTCACGACCTCAATGGCGTGAAAATAATTTATATCATATGTATATGAATCCCAGAACGCTCCCTTAAATAATGTTAGTCACCATGTTTCAGAACCGTAATCAAAGCGTTAATGGCAGTATTATCATAATTCTTTTCTAATATTCGATTGGCATTTTAATATTAGACCCACCAAAGATGTGTATTTATTTGTAATATATTATTTAGCTAAGAAAGAGCATATGAGAACTAATAGCGTGAATGACACTATGTAACCGCTTGCTCATTCACGCACACACTAATGTCTATAATTTATTTATAAATGCATAATAATTTGTCAGTATATTAAAATATATTTTATTGTCTAACTTATTTGAGTAGTTCGAATTCCTTCTTTTTCTCCACTTCCAAATGTACAGCCTAGTTGATATATATGTTAGTTGAGTCATAGTCAAATGATGTCTCATTGTCTTCTCCGTTCTCCTAGTCGGCCGGATTAAAATTAATTCTCATGTGCCATCACTATTATGTTATCCATTAGGTGTTTGATCTGGGGCTTAGAGAGTGGGTTCGAATTCAGGCTGGTCCTTGACCTAAATCTTGGGCTTGTCTGGGTTTGAAGTACATTTTGTGAGCTCCAGCTCATGTTAGATGGATAAACATATTTCGACCGGCACAATATATATATATAAAGCACAATTAAGATATTTATTTTTAATCCTACTTTTATGAACTTTTATTTTTTCATTTAATCAATACTATTCTGACCTATGTCTAACTTTTTATCAAAACAAGAAGTGATATGCATTATTCCAAAAATAGCATTCCTACTCAAAATGTCCTTTGTGTTATTTAGTAAATTATTCATACTAATACTGAAACGATAACTTTCCAAGCCCCTATCGTTTCACCATCAAACCTAATGACACTCTCATCTGTGCTAAGTTCGAACCTATTTAAATGTTAATAAATTTAAAATTAGTTCATGTCTGTCTAAACAGCATTATATATTTACGTGCGAACCAACGCTATAATTAGATAGGATTAGTAAAATTATAGCGTACTAAAGTTATTTAATATTTCTAAAAATGTTTATTATATTATTTAAGTTAAGAGTAAATTATTAATTTTGTTGTTTAATATTGTAATTTCGAATGTGGATATATAATCTGTGCTATATAGAAGAAAGACATGATTTAAAATATGTAAACGCCATTATCTAAAAATAATATTGAATATGTTTAAAAATTGTTAAAAGATTTCTTGTTTTAAATATATTTCAGGGAAAAGTTTCTCGAAAATATATTTAAAAGCTATATCAAAATATGTTTGTAAATTATTTTTAATAAATATGTTAAAAATGTTTTCGTTTTAAAAAAATGTTAAAAGGTTGTTTTTAAATAGAAAGAGTTTCTATTATATGTAAGATTAAAAATAAAAGCTGGTCAAGTAATTAAAAGATTTTTGGTTGTAAACAAGTGTCATTAACGACCACACCTGGAATTCGTAAAAAGTAAAACTAGTTCAAAATTTACTAATTAAAATCTCCTTAGATAAGAGTAAGTTATTTTAAAATCTAAACTGGACAATTGTTTGCAACGAAAAATCTTAATTATAATAATAGCTTATGGAATGTTTCTAACATAAGTTATCTAAGATCTGGATTATAAATTGAAAAATATTTAATTAAATTCCTGTGTTTAGTGAGTCTTGAGGCGGGAGATTCCGATAAGAAAAACATATAAATACTCTGTAGTTTTTAACAAGGGATAGACAGCCATATTGTTAGTGAGAATTGCAGCCAGTCTTCACAATTGTTAATGTTTAACATGTCCGGCTAAAAGTGGGCATCTTGTTGCTGTTACTCCATGGGAGAATGGGGTTTCTCTCGTCGAAATGCCTAAACCACCATCATGCCGATAGAAGAGACGAGCCTAACATAATGGGAAAGATGATGCCATCAGCCGCCCGGTAAAACTCATCAAAACTACAGCCAAGAACTTGCAGTCCAGATAAAATACCGGTACCATTTTATTTTTCAAACCGCAGAGCTCTGTGTAATTCTTTGTGTAAATATATCTATATAAGTTAGCTAACTTTCTTTTTAAAATAATGATAAAGCTAAAATGTAATCAAAACTTAAAATCCATTTAATATTTTAAATATGTCACTTGCTATCAAAATTTAATGTGTTAAAGTTTAAATAATCTGACTTATTTATATTTTCCTTTCATTTAAAGTACATTATAAGTGTCTAATTTAAAGTTATATCACTGCGGTTGTGTCTATATTTCTTTGCTTATTTTAAATGCTTATTATATTTTATATGCCAAAATTTCGAAACAGTGAGCACTTAATTTCATGTATGTTTTAAGAAGATATTATTTGAAAATCTTAGCGTAATTTATTTATAGCATCAACTTTCTACGCTGTTTCGAAATCCTATTTTTTTTTATTATTTAAATGATTTAATATGTGAAATGTGGCTCTTTTATAATCAACCATTTAAAAAAACTTAACTTGATAAGTTTATTTAGAATTAAATTTAGCCTTGATCATATAAGTATATTTGACATTTAAATTCTTAAGTCCATAGAAATATACTTTTCCTCCTTAAATATTTATTATCTATAAGTAACTTAATAGATCGAACATGTCAAAGTACAGATGTAATAATATTCCCTTTAGTAGCATAGACATTTATTATCAGGCTACGCAAGAGTTGGTCCCAATTTGATAGAGCTAATATGCTATTAACTCGTATTTCATAGTATGAAATATACCATTCTTTGCTTGGCGGATGTGATCTTATTTTATAAAAATATTCTCGTTTTGCTGCTATACGTAATATACGTATCTCAAGATGGAGCCACGGCATTGCCAGCACATCTTTTCTTATAGGGTAGAGCAGTAGTGAAGCCTGAGCCAATGCCAGGTTAGCACGTAAGTCCCCCGCCATTCCTGAACACAATGTTTCTTTTCACGCAGCATTGCGATCGGTTACAGGGTACCTGCGTTTGTCGCAAGAACCCTGAAGTTATTTCATCCATCCGCAGAGTGACTTTTCCTATTATTGTTTACCTGTGCCATAGCGCATTGGTAAAATCTTATGCAGCCAACTCTCCCACCTTTATATAACGCTTTCAGCATTCTGAAATTCTCTCTCGAAAGCCATGTTCGATCGATCGTTACTTGAGCTGGTTTATGCGCTCGTTATTAAATTATATTGGGTATTTTAGTAAATAAATTCATGATCAAAGTTCGATATAATTATGTATCTGACAGCCATCGATGTAATAGGATTTGGCTTATCGAGATTTATAGGCATAACATAGTGATTAATTATGTATTAATTGAAAAGTAACTCATAAGATGGGCACATGTTAAACCCATTTATGAAAATTAAATGAAATTATTTATATAAAGCTATTTTGAACAGTATATAAAAAGAGAATGTGTCTCGTATTTATCAAATGCTTGCGTACATTCTACGCTGAATGCTATTGTAAACAAGTGATATATAGCTATGCCAATTGTAAATAAATATATAATTAATTTAATGTATTTCGTTCTCTGTCTCGTTATTGATCTAATTCAATCCAATTCTAATTATTATTTATAGCCTATATATGTGAAAACTATGCATTAAGTTAAATTAAAATTAGTGATATTTTAGTCAATTAAGAACCTCTCTTTTAATTATCAGAGTCTTATTGCTTCTCCGTGACCTATCTCGGCCGTGTGGAAAGAGGTATACTACGTGTAATTTCAAGGTGGTCATTCGTAGGGTCTTGAGTCTTGGAATCCTGGCTTACGAGTTGAAGTGTGGTCGGACTCGGGATGTCACAGCCCTAGTCTGGTCAGCTTCGGTCTCTTTTGCTTGGATTCTGAGTTCTGTTATGCGAATGTACAAACTTGACTGTTACAATACTCCTCTTCTAAGAATTTTCAGATTACCAAACATATTAATATTCTTGCTTAAAATTTTATAAGAAGAGAATTTCAAAAGTAAAGAAATAAAATATGTTTGTTTACTCATGTCTTCATTACAATTATTAACAGAACTATAACTGCTATTAAATAAAATACACAAATTTATCAGAGTAGCAGACACTAAATAATCTTCATAAAATTGATCTTTTTAAAACACACTTACTAGAATTATTTAATCTCTGATTTCTATAACAATAATTTTTATGCAATTATTTTATGGAATACAGATTGATAGTTATCAGGTTTAATTATAGATCTTAAAGTATTACCTTTGTCATATTTATAATGCCCATATTCTAAGCAAATACTCTTTAAATTTCTTATTACCAATAAAACAAAATTTTAATTTAATAAAATCTAATTCCCCTCCTAAAATATATTTTATAAAAGGGCTATCAAAACAATTAAATTTCATTAACAATTCTTCTAATTTTCAATTTTCTACTACAAACAAACACCATTAATATATGTAACAAATAATTTTAAATATATACAACCATAATTAATAATTTTTTAAATAACTAATATAAATTGAATAAATAAAAGAGAAATAATATGAGACTTAATTATTTAGTATATCATCATTAAGTTAAAACTATTATAGAAATCAGAAATTAAATAGTTTTAATAAGTATGCTTTGGTTTCAATAAATTCAATTTTAGGATCATTATTTGAGTGTATTAAACCACTAAACATTACACGATCACCATTCTTTATTAGAGAAGCTATTTACACAGAGACAGAACTGTTCATACAGTAGTACTACTAAGATCTAGGTGCAGTGCTCTCAGATCCAATGCTCCTCACTGATGAAAGCTACAAGCTAGAAATTCATCTGGGATTGTGGATGAGTAGGCACTAGATAAGAATTTTATGCACAAACCTTCTTGCATCCATTGATTACTCTGGCTTGCACTAAGTGGCTCTACTATATGGAGAGTTTTGCTTCTATGCATTATTTAAGTCTTACTTACCTTGATAAATCTGTTAAAAATATTTTATTTAATAGTAATTATAGTTCTGTTAATAATTGTCATCTTTGACTTTTAAATTCTGTTCTTATAAAATTTTAAATAAGAATATTAACTTGTGTGATAATAAGATAATTGCTTAAAAAGGGGGTATTACTTTGAATATTTATTAAATAATACAAATCAGATTTGTGATAAGAATACTGTTACTGGACAAATATACATCATCCTTTGCTTTTTGTAAAAAGTTTTATACAGATCAGAATAGTTTAAGCTTAAATGAAAAAATAAAAATGAGGTTAAAAATAAATATTTTAATTCTGCTTTATATAACTATAAAATAGATAAAAACCATATTAATAGATTTGATGAAGCTAAGATTGACTTCTATGAAAGAATTGAAATAAAAAGAATTAAAGAATCTTTAGTATTAAAAATTTATGATATTAAAACAATTTGTTTAAGAGTTCTTTTAATATTAAAGGTATGTGGAATATAATTGGAAAATATAGTTAATATATATTTATTGATGTATTTTTTGTGTTTTGCATTTATAAAGTTTGCTTTGGCAAGAAAATCAATGGGTGTGTTATAGAATATTTTAGGGTATTCTTTTTAAATACTTTTATATTAATTTGCCTTATTTATGTTTGTGTTGAAATGCCCATACTCTTTACATTTTAACAATGAAAAACATCTGTTCTCCTTTATAACTTGAACTTCCTCTTTTACCATTCCCAGGAAAAACCTTATACAACTAAGCTAATGGAAATATTATATTTGTAGAATAAATTTTTTTAATATTGATTTATTTAATAAAAGTAAAGATTCTTTATTAAAATTTGAATTATTATTTTGAAATAATTAATATTTCATAAATATTTTGTAAAAACAAAAATAAATGTGTAAAAAAGTTAGAGAATTAATTATATGGCTTTTTTATTTCCAAAAAAAAAAAAATAAACCATGAAAATCATTGATAGCACATGCTCTCTTGTGAAGAAAACAAGAAACATAATAAAAAAGATGATTAGAGAAGACTGATGAAAAAAAATATTTTTTTAAAATTAAAATTATATGATTTATTTATAACTAAAAAGTAAAAATATAGAATATTAAAAAAATATTTGTTTAAAAAAAGGTTTTTTGTAAGCAGCTGAAAAGTTCAGGCTTTCAAATTGATAGTAACATGTTTTATAAGTGCTGACTTTTGAGTTGGTGTTTTAGATCTATTTTCTAGAATCCCAGCCCTCCACTGAGGTCAGCCATAAGCTCGAAACCAATTGGTCTGGAGATAGGGACTTTCCGATAGAGATTTTGAATTATTTTTCTTTTAGCATGTATAAAATAAAGGTTGATTAGAGCTATTGGTAAGTTCCATCTAGTGATCATTTAAAAGCAAGTTTAAAAGCAAGTTACAAAATTTATGACTTGTTTTATTAATTATTATAAGTGTACCTTTGAAGGTTTTTGCAATGCTATATTGCAGAGGCTATTACTATATGGTGAAACTGAGCTGCCTTTTGAGTTGATATTTTAGATCTAGTTTCTAGAGTCCTAGCACTCCACTGAGGTGAACCACACACTCAGAAACAATTGGTCTGGAAATAGGGACTTTCCAATAGAGATTTTGAATTCTTTCTCTTTTGGCACACATAAAATAAAGCTTGATTAAAGCTATTGGTAAGCTCCATCTAGTGATCATTTAAATGCAAGCTTAAAAGCAACTTATGAAATTTATGACTTGGGTTTTATTAATTATTATAAGTGTACCTTTGAAGGCTTTTGCAATGCTATATTGCAGAGGCTATTACTATATTGTGAAACAGATGAATTCAGACACATATAGCTGTCTGGTTTGTAATGCCGGATTTGAAGACATTTACGTATCTGAAAAGTTCTGACTTTCAAATTGATAATGTGTTTTATAAGTACTGACTTTTGAGTTGGGCATTTTAAATCTAGTTTCTAGAATCCCAGTGCTTTACTGAGGTGAGCCATAAGCTGGTCTGGAGATAGGGACTTTCTAATAGAGATTTTGAATTCTTTTTATTTCGGCACTAATAAAATAAAGCTTGATTAGAGCTATTAGTAAGCTCCATCTAGTGATCATATATATATATTGTAACAAAATTAAATGAAGGATCAAAAGAAATTACCATACCTGAGTTGTCTGTAATATATATTAAATAATCATAAATTCAAAAATATTGTTAAAAAATTATGAATCCAAAATATTCAGTATACTATTATATTCAGCTTAACTTAATGAAGAGAATCAACTGGATCAAGTATATTACTTAATCAAGAAATGATTCAAATATAATTTATTTTCAAAAAGCTTCCAATATCAATATCTAGTTCAATAAACGAAAAATGCATTGTAGATTTTATATCAAAAGAAAAGAATTATTTAACATGAGTAGTGGCTATTAAACCAAAGATCAGACTGAATTATCTATCATATTATGGGTCATTGGATGAAATGAAACATATTTCTATCATTAGATTTCTCAAGATATCCCACTATCAATAATTATAAGCAAATTATTAATAACAAGTATTATAACTCAGGTATACAGACAGTAGATCTTATCCACTTTCATTTCTTGGTTTGATGTTAAGTGCATGTTTAAACAAATACTAAGTGAATATGGTCTAGCAGGGCGCCACTAGATTATTTGAATCTAGACACAGTTATATCTAATAACCTTTCACATGTACCAGGTTTGAATCCCCTTTTTTGGTACTTTATTTCTAATAAAAATGAGAGATTTTGCTTTTTGAGCCATATCACTATACGCACTAATATTTAGGCAAAAGTAAAACATCTTTAAACCAAAGTGGAGTATATTAGACATAAATCATTTCTTAGATCTTAGCATAACAAATGTGTTTCAATATTTTTATAAGTTTACTAGCTCAGATTATATATAACTAATTTAGGATGGCAATTCACTCATCCTTGCATGAAATAGATGATGGGATGTGGTTATAATAATACTAAGAAATCACTAAATATTATAAAATCAATATTTATTTATGGCCTTTAAACAGTTAAACAGCTCATTAATTAAAACATTGATGACGATGATGATGATGATAATAATAACGATAATCACAAGGGTTTCAACTACAGCTCTAGGACTAAGCCTAAACATAAAACTAATTTTTATAAAGAAATTCATAATTATTGCTTAATTATAGCATATTTACTTATATCTTAAATAACTAATATTCAACCATTGATGATGAATAATCACACTTAACACAGACTACACTTAATGAAATATATATGCCTTGTTTAATAAAACAAACTAATATTTATTACTGCATTTCTAACATATACATAAAAATTTCTAGATAAACATGAAAATTGACATGAATAATAATAATGATAATAATTGATTATATAACAATCCTCTTCAAGTTCTTCCCCCTTTCCCTTCAAATGTATATTGTATTAAGTTGGATGTCACATTGACCATGATTTTCACTCCATGAGAAAAGTGTTTCAAGAGAAAAAAAAAATTATCCGCTCATTAGCACACATACTTTATAAATCTAACATGTAAGTAGACTGTTAAAAAAAAATGTTAATAGAATTGAAAGAGCAAGTTTTAGAAACAAGTTTTAAATTATTTTCTCCCCCTCTCTTCTACCTCTGAAATGCTATACTTAACTTGAAACAAAATAATCTAATATTCTAATACTACTTGTTACTTCACATTCACTCGCAATTATACACATATAAAAATATTATTATGTATGTGCGTGTTTTATCCCCTAATAACAAAATATTATTTAAAACCAAAATAATAATAATATATTAGTTAAAACTAAAATCATAATACCATAAAAAAAATTGTTTTACATATTAATATTTCATAACTGGAAAATTAATAAACAAATAATTTTGATACATTCAAGATAATTTATGAAGCTCAAAGTTATTATTAGTAAGACATTCTTGTTTTTAATCGATCTGAATAGTCTTTAATAGTTCTTTAAATAAAATATACCACTTTATTGCCAAAATGTTTATTAAGACTCTGATATCATAAAGAAAATAGATATAAAAAGTCATATTACCAATCTTTTGTTTGTGGCGAATTTCCAAGGGTTCAAACTTGTCTTGTATAATGTCTATATTTCTGCAGCTACCATTTCTGTTTTACGTGGGAACAATCTCTTTCTTGAGGTGTATAACTATTTGATGATGATGACTCTATTGAGGTTATTTACTTTAGTGAACAATTTGGAAATCATTATATTAATTTTTCTTCTCTTCCTGTCAAGCATGATTCTTTTAGTGGATGAAATACAGCAGTTGTTTTCACATTTATAAATTTTCTTGAGTTTAAAATCAGTTGTTGGAACAATTAATTGGACTTGATGATTAATATTTATCGGTAGATTAATTCATCTTTTATCGAATGCAGGTGAATGCTTTCTTCCTTCTATTAAAAACATCTTATTTCTCTGGTCAGTTGAAAGGTGTAGAATATTATTTTAGACACAACATCTTTTCTTTCCTATATGATGTGCAGCTTCCCCAGATGGTCCGGCAACGATGGGACATACATATATTTTTTCTAGCCAGCCATTTCTTATATTTTCAACATTCAATTTAATAGTCTAATAATCTGAATCATAATCACAATAACAATAATTCCAGACAGCTTTTTATATCCAATTTTTAGCTAACTTAACCAATCAGAGATAGCATCACTTGCTATTTTTGGACAAATTCGTTTTAATTAGATCTCTAATTTATTTTCAACTAAATTATTTTTCAACTGAAAAGTTTAATCCTTTTTCCAGACACTTTTGTTATAAAAAAAAATAGACTTAATCCCTTTTTCCTTTTTACACCTAGGTAACATTTCAAATTTTTGAGCTTCCTTCTTTAGATCTTAAGATAAGACAATTTCAAAATTAGATTAAGCTCCCAAAGTGACAAACAATCATTTACAAAAACAAAATTGCTACAAAAATAGATATCTGATTCAACAGATTTCCTCTTTTAACATAAAATTGTACAAAAAAAATAATTTGACAGATTTAATCCTTCCTTTTCTTTCAATATTTAATAAATGTAAATTTCTGTATGTAATGTACACACATACTTCCTTATTTCAAATCATTCATAAACTAACATTGAATAATATAATTGCTAGCTTAGTAATTATAACCCTATTATTTAATTAAATCTGTAACTTTTAAATCCCAATTACAATTATAGAAAGAAAAATAGAAGCATAGAATAAGATATTAGAATTGATCAAGCATAAGTTAGTTTTAAAGAAAGTTAAAATGTTGAATATTTGAAATATAAAACAATTAAATAGTTTACACATACACTGCCTATACGTATGCATTATAACTTTGCTTTTTAACAGAAAATTTAAATATTAAATGTGTGTGCTGCTCTTTTTGAGATTTATTAACACACAAACAACTAAAGCATATAATTGTTGTCCCACTCTCTCTCTGTTTAAAGCTTTTAGAACTGGACTTTGTAGGGTTTAAACTTGGATGCCCTACAACTTCCTTTATGGTTATATAAAAATGTGATGATGATTTTGGTTTACCTTTTCTACATGCACATTACTATAAATTTAGCTAGTGACTAAATTGTAATGGCACTATATATATATATATATATATATATATATATTATAGTTTCTAATTTAGTTATATATATATATATATATATATAACTAAATTAGAATAATTAATAAACATTTATATAGTTATAGAAAATTGATTATTATGAATAAATGCTAACGTAAAAAATTTCAATGGTATGGAAAGCTGAGGAGTTGGATGGTGGAATAGATTGAATCATGTCCATTAAAGTTTGAAGATTTGTATCTTAATGTAAATTGAGCATTGATTATATATAATGTGTGGGAGATGATGTTCTGGAACAACTGATGAATTCTGGTTCAGCATGAAAACATATATTGGAGATCATTTATCTTTTTCACATGTGTGTGGTCATATGTATCAGTCATATAAAATAAATTGGATAGCTGAAGGGAGCTTGAAAGTCTGGGTTCAAATGCCCTTTAACAATAGTGTGAGGAAGTTGAAAAGATCTCATGCTTTTTCTTCATTATCTTTACTGCTGATGACAGTCCTTTACTATGGGTATCCAATATTTTCTTCTCCATATTTTTCTATCCATAACATCTCACACAGATTATTCCTTTACATATTGTTTATTGGGTCTTCATTTCTGGTATTCTTATTATTCATTCTAATATGAGCAAACTACATTAATCTTTTGTTTTCAATAATGGTTATTACATTTTTTATATATTTTTCCTGATCTCTTGATTTGTTTTCTTTAGTCTTCATCTACTTGCTGATCTCTCATAATCTATTTCTGCTATCAAAATTTTTCTGTTTCTTCTCATTGTTATTATCTATATCTTCACTTCATAAATAATACTCACTAAAGAGGGTACTATGTAGATACTTTCATTTTCATTCAATATATTACTTTTCTATAGAAACTGAGCTGAAAATTCCTGTTGCCTATCTTATTTTATGAATTCTTGTACAGACCTTTTATTTTGATAATGCATGGTTTTTAATAATTACTCTGAATTATTTAAAACTATCCTCTTTTAAAAATTTTTCTCCCATCAATAATCAATATATCATTTTCTCTATTGCTAAACACTCCATTTTCCCAAAATTAATATTTAATTCACATTTGATATAAACATTCATAGGATTACTCTTATTATAGTCAACATTCTCCACATTCTGTGCTACAACTTCTTGGATATCTGAAGATAATAAATTGAATAAACAACTTCTATTACAATTTTTTTATGCTCATTATTATACTTTTCTATCCATTGCTTCAAAAATGTATAAATATAGATTTTGCACAGAGTTGGGGTCATACAACTCTAAAGTGCATAAATGTTTTAATGATTGTTATATCACTATTATATATATATATATATATATATATATATATATATATATATATATTGTTTTCTGTATTTTAAGTGTACAACACTTTTCAACACACACATGTATATCTAATATCATGCATACATAAATTAAAACAACATTTTTAAAAAAATGTAGTTATTAGTAACAAGACAACCACTAACATATATAAGTACAATGCATGTGATCACCCATTCACATTTACACAAAAAATAAATATAGAATTTTATTAAATCATATCTTTATTTGCATTTATTGTTTGGATCATTTTCATCATCTAATATGAATATTGAATGATAACTTTATTTAAATATTCCAAATACATTCAACTGTTAGTAATAGCACATAGGTTAGTATATGCACAATGTTTCGAGAGATATTATTCTCCCCTCTTCTTCAGATGTTGCTGGCCTGACCAGTGACAGTACTAGCATGGGAATCAAACCCGGAATCTTAGATTCTTGAGTATTGAATTTCAAAGTAATGCTCTCACCAACTGAGCCATTCTTCCATTGGTTAGAGTGCTACCTTAAAATTCAATCACCTGAAGAAGAGGGGAGAATAAAACCTTTTGAAACATTCGGCATATACTAACCTGTTTGATGTGCTATTATTAACAGTTGAATGTATTTGGAATATTTAAATAAAGTTAAATTTTTCAAAAGACATTCAGTACTTATATTAGATGATGGAAATAGTCCAACAATAAATACAACTAAAACACCATCATCACAAACTTTCAGGAAAACAATATATTTATTTGTTTAAAAAATAAAATGAGCAGTGAAATATCAGACTACAATCTTTTCAAGCAATTAATGTAGCAGAAGTTCAGGACCCCTTTTCATTACAATTAGACACACTCTGGATATTTTTCAATATTTTTCTACAATTAAAACATAATAGCAGCCCTTTTATCAACAAACATGATCCTTTCATTTGTCTTAATATTTTAAATTGATAATGGCTTTGAAATCTGTATCATCATCCTTATTTGCAATACCCCCATTCAGATTATTAGTAATCTTTTCATACAAACTTTTACTCTATTGCTTCAGTAACAAATCTTACAAAATTTCTTAAATTTCATGATGCTTCTGATTTTATGAATAGAAAATATTTTAATACATAAAATATTGTACCATATCAAACATTTTTGGGGGAAAAGAAGAATAAAATGTGTTTTCAATATAACCCATAGAAACATTATTAATAAATATACTCAATATGTGGCTTTAGATAATAATAAAAAATGGATAATGCCATATTATATACTTTTTTGTTTACTTATGTTTTTTTAAATAGATATAATTTAAAAGTGTATATTGACAGATCACATGTTGTGACTTCACTATAACTTTATTCCGTATTAAATTTTTCTGACAACTCCTGACTTATGTTCCTTCCCATTAATTTTATTTATTTATACATAATTACATTAATTAATGAATCCCCAGTTCCTACCATTTAAACAATGCAGACAATGTAGCAATTCTATTTTAAAGACCAAGTAAATAATTAAACCATTAATTATGAAAAAAAGATGGAAAAAAATACACCAGAAATACATTGAGTAGAAGAAAGGTAGTTGGAATGGAAAGCAAGAAATAATTAATTGAATATTTATTAAGCAGTTGGAATTTTATTCTTAGTATTCAATAAATGTAATAAAATTCAATAAAAGTTAAAGCCTTTTATAGTGTTCACATTTCATGATCTATTAGATATATGTTTAAAATGTAAATTATTAACTACGAAAAAGGTCATGGACGTTATTGTGCCTTCATATAAAACTATTATATATATAAAAGACATATTTTGCGGGTTCATCCCTGTTAAAAATTTAAATATTTATATACCAAGGTTTTGACTTGATCACACAAGTCATCTACTGGGTGATAAAAGGTAGAAAGACGGTTGTAGAGGCGCTACAATCACTGTTTTGAAAAAAAAAAAACGTTAAAGTTCCACCAATAGCAAAAATGTTAAATTAAGAATATTTTTTTAAAAAAATCTTTCCAAATAGGAGAAGGTTTGCATGTATCATCTCGCTTATTGATACAATTTGGCCTTTTAAGTATCTCAATGGCTTCTCTGATTTTGCACTGCTAAAGATGATCACATCTGGATATGATTCTAGTACTAGAAAAAAACAATTTTATGACCTGAATCTATAGTATGGAGTGAGAGTGCTGATGATGATGAGTGTTGTTTAACTGCATCCGCATGTTCATTTCTACTAACACTGATGCGACGATTACTCATACTTATGTAAGAAGCTTTACAATTTTCACATGAGATTTATATATATATATATATATTTGAGTTTTATTAAATTTACAACTTATATCTAAGATTAAATGAAATACATATATACATTTTTTAACTTAATAAAGAATGATTAATAATCATTTGAAAATTTATTGAAAGCTGAGTTTTGTGAAGTTGTTCTCATTTATTATGTATAATATATTTATTATATATACTTTATATATATATAATCATTAATAAATATATATATAACGTTCCCAAACGTCGAAAGTATACTTGGTACACTAAATATTGTTAAAATATTATATCTAAACTCTGTATGAGTATTATTTTACATTAATGTATATAAACTCACACCATGATTAAGAGTGATTGATTTTTTCTATAAGAAAACAAGCATTTTTAACTTTTTCCTCTCTCTCTATATATATATGTGTGTGTGTGAATTTTATTGTAATTGTGAATGCACATATATATTTGAAATAGCTGCAGAACCTTCATTATTTTTATATACCTGGATAAACTTCTCTCTAGAGCTTTGTTTGGTGACAAAATCATCTTCCATGCGACAAATAAGAAGGCCGCGCATTACTCCCGCTAGTATTTCTATCAAAAGCTAAATGGCTTTGATTCTGATTAACTGCGACTATAAATTTCATTTGTAGAAAGAAATCTAATTTTAATAACAAATCGTTGAAAATTGAAGATGATGCTTTCCATTTGGTAATGTTTTTGTGGCTGCAACGAAAACTCTCGGGAAAAACTAAAGAGTAGACTATCTTTTTAAATCATATGAAATAAAAGTAATGGAAATTGACTACAGTAATCAACTCCAATTACTAAAATATTTTCTATTCAAATATAACCACATTATTACCAATATTTGTTTATTATAAATGAACATAAAATACAATAACCTTTGCAACACTAAAGACTTAGATTTTTTCCACATTAACGATTGATCAAAAATATACTATTCGTCAACAACGTAAAATATAATTGTAAAATAGTTTTAGTAAAAATATTACTAATCTTTAAATAAAAAATATATAAATGTTTGAATATATATATAATTTTGTGCATGAGTAAACAAAATTATAACATTGAAAGAAAAAAATTAATATTAGAGTAAATAAACAATAAACGGTACATTTGATCTTTAACAATAAAGTTAAGCTCAGATCTCGGCTCAAAAAGATTGTAGTTATTATATCTAACACCGTGATCTCTAGTTACATACAAAGTTAGACGAAATCGATTGGAAAAAAAAAAAACCTAATTAGAAATAAAATAAACACACCAATCATTAAAAAAAACAAGAAAGCAGTCTACTCTTTAAATGAAGATATGCATTCCCTATATACGTAAACGTAATTAAATAAACTACTATCCCCTTGGGATATGAATAAATAAAACCTGCTAATAAAGGTATCAAGAGAGATCAGCGACAGCTGCTTTACAAGCAGTTGTCCCGGGTTAGCGGGTTCGCTTCCCGGCTGATCCATTTTTCTTTAAACTTCAACATAGTGGAAATTCAGAGTAAACTTAATATACCAGAAAGATGAAAACATTAATAAATTTTAACTAATAATCAATTATAGAAAGATGGAAAAATAATCTCCCTTTTTAATAATCTTTATTTTTTTAATAATCAACACTAGTTAATACATATAATAAATTAAACATTAAAAGCATAAAGCTAAACTAATCAATAAAATAATAAAAAATTACCCCAAATTCATAACTAAACCAGACTAGCTAAAGAAATAAATTCTAAAACACAACCAATGGTTTCACTGCTACAAGCAGACTTCTCAAGTAAATAGTATTGATAGTGCTAAAGTTCTCTTTTTTGAAAGAGTTGAAATTGAAAGAAGAGTTAAATAATCTTTATTATTAAAAATTTGATTCCAAAGCAATTAACTTATGTAAAAGTTTTTTTAATGTTAAGGGTGTGTGAGATGTAAGTGACAATTGTGTGTAATATATAGTATTAATTTGTTATGTTTTAGTCCTTGATACTTGAGAGCTCTGCTTGTAGCAGTGAAACCATTGGTTGTGTTTTAGAATTTATTTCTTTGGCCAATCTAGTTTAGTTGTGAATTTGAGATCATTTTTGATTACATAATTAATTAGTATTATTAGAAATAATTTGTGCAATGAAATGAGTGCCCATTTTATCAGTACTTGTTTTCCAACTTTAGACTGAAAATGTTAAGAAAAATAAAACATTTATTTCTAGTTGGATAGTTTCATTATTTCATCAACAATAAACAAACATTTTTAAAATGTAATTTAGACATTTTAATGCATATGTTGGTGAAACAATAAATCAGATAGTATGTAATTGATGACATTTTGCACAGTTCACAGATTAAAAATTTATAACACTTTGTTTAAGTAGAAAAAGTTTATAAAAAAAATAAAAATTAAATACAATCATACTCAAAACAATTCCGTTTTATAAATAATGATAGAAGTCAGAACACAAAAAGGCAATATTATGTGAGCCTTAAAGAAGCAAATTGTAATGTATATTGAAGACTATTACTCTTTCATTCTAAATTAAGAGCACATCAAAAGATAAATTCATTTTAAACATAATGATAATGAATTTAATATTCAATCTTTAAAATAATTAATACTTGATCCAATTTTAACATATATTACCCATTGCAATTGTCAATATTGATTTTCAATCTTATATTACTGGAATTCATTCTGTTAAGAAGTTTATTGTGCTAAAAATAAGTCTGCTGTTGATGAGATTAAAAAATAATCATAACTTCTTCTCTAATAATAATTGCATTATTGTAAAAGTGATTAAAACAAAACATATTGCATTTTCTGCCTAAATAATATAAGAAATATGTAGTTTTATAAATAATATAAAATTTTAAAAGTACATCACTGATTGACAAAAGATCTAAAAATGAGCAGAAGAATAAACCTGGTCAAGCATTGGTGGCCAAGTGGTCAGCACAGCTGCCTTATAAGCAGTTTTCCCAGGTTCACGGGTTCACTTCCCGGCCGATGCTTTGACACATGAAAAAAAAAGAATAAAACTGAAAAATAAATAATAATTTGTGATTATTTGAGGTGACAGGAGCTGAAAAGAATATTGTAGTAGACATTCTTTTATATGATATAGATTTTATTTTAAATTGCTTCCTAAAACTTTATCTTTCTTATTGCATTGCCAAATCCATATAATATTAATATATTAGTTCTTTATTGCTGTGGCAATTGAAAATGTCAATAGTGGGTTGTAAAAAAGCATTGTATAATGTAATAAAGAACTAAGATGATATTAATATTGTTGCAAATATTATTAAATTTATAATACAAAAATTCAAATATATTTATCCTATTGCTCATTTACATTCCAGAAGAACCATATATAGTGTGGAGCAATTGGTACATCATCCAACTTAGAATAGGGATGTCCTAGGATCAGTGCTTGAAGGTCTGGCACTTAAGCTTTTTATGAACTCTCAAGAAATAAAACCATATGTCTTTTTTTGATTCCAGAAGAGTTGTCCATATTGAGAAAATTAACAAAAATCTTTTTAATCTTAAAAATAGACTAAGTCCTGAATAGAAAATTGGGAGGATAGTTCAAAATCTTTGAAATTATATATTTGGATCCAGTTTATTCTTAATCTTTCTAATCAAGTAGAAAATTATTTAGTTGTATCCTGTAGGAGAATGGCATATTTTTTCAGTTACAAATTGGTGACCAATGATTGGGCTATGTTTTATTCAGATTATATTGGTCGTTTTCCCAGCATCTTCTCATTTTTATCATGTTACTATATATATAAAATAATCCCAGTGCATAATGCTATACTGAAATAAATATACAAATATTAAGCATTAAATCACCCCACATGGTTAAGAAATCCAATACTGCCCTCTGTGAACTAATATATAAAATACATTAGAATTCGTATTTCAAAATAGCCAGGTCAAAATGATACCTCTTTGACCTGTCTGCTATATGATGCTATATATTGAAATACGAACAAACTCAAACAAAGAACTTGAAATTTTAGCAAACAACGATCTTAACTTTTGCTAATATATAAAGACAAACTAAACTTTAGTAATTTTAATCTTTAAATCACCTAACACAAATGTATATATATATGTGTATGCAACACATGGTATCTATAACAATGTTTCAAAAAAAAAAAAAAGAAGCTAAATTTACATTCAATTGTAATTATAACAAAGTATTGCTGTGTATTTAATCAAATAATACAACCCAACTAGATAAATCTTGAAATTTCATTAGTAAATAAAAGCCAATTACAAAAAACAAAAAAAAAAACCCAATAATAATTGTTATATGATGGGGAAAAATATTTTTGCTATTGTTTGAAATTCTCTTTACAATTAATGTCTTATGATGAACTTTGTAGAAAAGAAATGATGCCCATTAAAACTTATACTAATTTCTAAAATATTTTATAAAATTATATGTTATGTGGATGAAAGAATTAAAATTTTGATAGAATGGAAAAGCTACAAAATGGTCTAAAATTTAGAGAGTTCTATATCTTGAAGTAAATCAAAAACAACTGAAAATTATGACATAAAAAATAAACAAATATTTAAGTTTGTATAGTTTACAGGGATAAATATTATTTGATAAGTCTTTAATGCCTTCATGCAGAGTAGCAAATTCATGTCTTAATTTTGAAGTCAATTGAATTATTAAACTACTGAAAATAAGATTAATAAAGACAATTCAATTGAAGGCTATTTTTTACTAATTAATAACTTTTTATGGTGGTAATATGCAAATATTTAAGATTTTTAAAGAATTTTTTATAATAAGTAATTTTCTATTCTTATAAACTAAATTCTCAATTTTTTTATTATTATAAACATAGGCATTCTTTAATTAATTTAATGAACTCATATATTATTAATGTGGTCAAATTCTCTTAACTAATTTTAGATATAGTATTTACTTCAGTAATGTTTATATTATTAAATGTATAGGATAAAAATTTCTTTTGCAAAATCCTAGAATACTTTTGTTATAGAATACAATATTCATATCTCATATATAAAGAAACTGGATTTCTGAAATTTTAATATATAGTTTCATTTATAATAGTGTGATAGTAAAATATACTTTAAATTTAGGTCATGAATATGATACTGAATACTTACATTTTTATATCTTTTGCCTATGAAAACTTTCCTTTAATATATATATATATACACACCTAGGTCTCATTTTATGTGGTAGATATGTTCCTCAGAAAACACGCACAAAAGAAATCACACAAAAATAAACATAACTTACCTTGAAAAATGGGGGATAGGTGCTGTAATTTTCAGAAATCTGCATAAAAGCATAGCAACAAGGAAAAATTACTTTAAAATTCACATTAAAAAAATAATGAAATAAAGTATAACTAATAAAAAAATTTAAATATTTGAAAAAAATTAATACAAGACAATTTTTTTCCTTTTTTTTATTAACTACAGTATTTAATTTTTCATTTTTTCATACATATTTTAATCATTACCACTAGTTGACAATTTGTGTTCATTTGTGAACTAGTAAGACATCAGATTCATGATCTGATGTACAACTAGCACCACTTTCAGTCTTGTGCTGTTTCTATATTAAAAAAATGAGATCACAATCAAAACAAAAGATTATCATTAGAAAGATAATTTTCAGTTTATTAAATCAATAAAATCTTCATTATTATTTATTTTAAAAATCTAAAAAAAATTTTGTTTCTGTTATATCTAACAAAATATGTTTTAAAAGTTTAAAATTTTTGAATTTATTGCAATATTTTTATATGTACATGTAAATCTATTATTATTATTTACTCATTAGTATAAGTAGGTTATTTACATAAAAGCTAAGATTCTAAATACAGCTTCAGACCATATTGATGATAGCTGCTAATATAACATTATATTTTTTGGGGAAAAAAGTATTTCAAGTCAAAATAAGTTATTAAAAATTTAAATTTCTTGATATCTAATAAATATAGTGAAATATGAAGGATATTAAGAAGAAACATGAATCACATAACTTCAAAATCACATTAAAATAATCCACATAAAATGAGACCCAGATGTATATATATATATTACAAATAAAATGTCTGTTAATTAAAAAACTATTGTAATAACAATAAAAGTAATAAATATAATGGTAATTAACTATTATATACAGTATTTCAATCTGCAGAAGTACTTTTGGTTAATTCTTTAACTCTCCTCAATTGATATTGTTTTTTTTAATTTAATGGCAGTTGAAGAGGGTTAAGGAATTAACCGAAAGTATCTGCAAATCAAAGATGGTATATAATAGTTAATTACCATTATATTTGTTACTTTTATATATATATATATATTAAAGTGATATTTTATGAATAAAAGACATGAACATATACTATGATTTTGTTACTGTTTATATTTACTTGCTTTAATATTACAAGTATACTAATATTTCGACTAAATTCCACCAGAAATCTTTTGAATAGTAGAAGATACGTTTTTATAACATTCCTAAATAACATTGACTATTTAAAAATGTCTAGTGAAATATAGTCAAAATGTTAGTATGATGATAATATTAACAAAAACAAATATAAATCTATTTTAACTCTGAAGAAAGAAATCAACTTCCAGTCATGTGCTGTTTGTAAATGTATATTAAAAATCTCCATTCATTTACCTGCTGTAATAGTTTAAAGAATAAGCTAATTCACTTATGATTAGAGCATTTTCTTATATAAACCAATGACTACTGATCATGCTTATCTCATGACTTGAATCTATTATATGCCTGATGTTCAAATTGACAATTATATTGCATGAATTTAGATATCATTACTAATTACTTGTGATTAAACATATATTAATTAATATGCTTTAAGCATAAATCAATTTACTTATGCTTTTAAACAATTACTGGCAGATGAGTGCATGAAGGTATTAATATACATTTATAAACAGTGTATGACTGGAGGTTGATTTTCTTCTTTGTGATTACAATTATGTCAGTGCTTAATAAAAAAAGATTTATATTGAGTCTGGGGTGAGAGTATTTTTCCAGTTTTAACATCACTGTTTAATTCTGCACTGCACTTGTAAAATTTATTGCTTATTACATAATTCAACATCTAATATTGTCACAAGGTAAATTATAAACTTTCACAAGTGCTAATACAATTAAACAAGGCAAAACTCTCCATACAGTTGTGCCACCCCTTGCCAACCAGAGTAATCAATGGATGCCAGAAGGCTTGTGCATAAAATCCCTATCTAGTACCTACTTATCCAATATCCCCAGACTAGTTTCTAGATTGCAGCCTTCGTCAGTGAGGAGCCTTGGATCTGAGAGCACTGCACTTAGATCTTAGGATCTAATGCAACCCTCCAGCAGCCACCTTTTATCTCTACTTAACTACAAAACTATGAGAATGAAATTGAAATTACAATTATATTTTCAATCTAAGCTCAATAACTTAAATAGTCATATGGGTCTGCTGGAGAGTTGCATTAGATCCTAAGATCTAAGTGCAGTGCTCTCAGATCCAAGGCTCCTCACTGACGAAGGCCAGAAGCTAGAAACTAGTCTGGGAATATTGGATGAGTAGACACTAGATAGGGATTTTATGCACAAGCCTTCTGGCATTCATTGATTACTCTGATTGGCACAGAGTGGCACTACTGTATGGAGAGTTTTGCCTTGTTTAATAACAATTATGTGCTAGTATAAGAGATGGTGATCATGTGATACTAATACAATTATTAAAAAATAGATATAAAGTGAATGATTTATATACTCTCACTACTGGAAACTTAAGATTGGTTCATATAAGTGCATTTGAAGTTGAAAATAAAATGATTATTTTTATTTTCCCAAAGTCTCTATCTTGTGTCTGGGTCAATAATATCCTTTCAGTTTTAACATCACTGCTTAATGGTGCTAGTCAAGAGGAATGATTGTTTTCTACATAATTATAAATCTATTTTATAAATAAAAAAGTGGAAAGAGATTATGTGGAAGTAATTCAAAGAGTTTCGGCAATTTATTATTGAATGTTTTAAAGTAAAAAGTTACTATGATTTATATACTTAGTTATTATATATATTGTTTGTAGTTTATATGTATGTGTCTGTAAATATTTGTATTTTCATTAGAATTTTCCATTATTTTTTAGACAAATTAGAATGTGACGTAACCAGACAAAATTGGCATGCTTTGCAGTCTGATTTCATACTATCTAGTAATAACATGGTTTGACCCATTACAAGACTTTCAAATAAAGATTTATTTATAACAATTAGAAGATTTTCATGGCCTTAAAAGATTATATTTTCAATTTTTATCCACATAAAGTATTAACATATGACTTACAACTTTTATAAAATCACGTATATTGGTGATTACTTATCTTTTCAACATGTGTGTGATCAGGTGGGTCAGCAATATGAGATGGCACTGAAAGTGGTGGGTCGTGTGAAAGTCTGAGTTCGAACCCCGCATATATCACATATATAAATGGATGTTTAAGCCTGTACAATGTATTAAAATCATGGATAATAAACTAAAAGTGGTTCTACTTTTCATCAAAAGGTGGATCGGAAAACTTATTACTAGATGGCACGATTTCAGTTTGAAGTTACAATTTTTAATTGTAATTTATTTGATAATGTCATAATTAAAATTCATTTGAAAAAAAAAATTAAAATAATCCCAATAAATTAATCATATCAACATCTTAATACCCATGAAAATATTTTAATTAATATTTATATAACATTAAACATGATAGTGTTTAGTGTTATATACATATTCACATTATGATTTATTTTTACATGGATGTGTGTTTAAAGATAGGATACGGTCAAGCGTTGTTAGCCGAGAGGTCAGCGCAGCTGCCTTGCAAGCAAGCAGTTGGTTGCAGACGGTTGTTGCGGGTTCGCCTCCCGGCCGATGCTATGACATATGAAAAAAAAAGAAAAAAAAGATAGAGATACAGAAACTTAAAGAACTAAAAGAAATAAAAGTATTTTTACCTATTGAAACATTAATATTTTATACATTAAGCATTCAACCACTTTTATGTCTGAGTAAAAAGCTAGATAACAGTCATAATACAATAGATCTGTTTATGTTTACATGAAAATAATTGTGTGGCACTACATATATATATAATTATTATTTATTTGGCTACTAATTTTTATTTAATTTGGCCATCCAAAAAGCATACTACTTTCAAGTCAAGCAAAGTTTCAAGGATCAGTTTTTAACAGAACTAATAATTTTTAAAAATTGTAATAAGAATTTCTAATGCAGAAATAAACAAACTATTAAAACATAAAATTATTCGAATAATTTTAAATATGGTGTGAGAGGAACATAGGCATGTGGAATTTGTGGACAAAGAAAAAACTATATGCTGTGAATTCATTTTCGGACAAAATTTAAAAAAAAAATGAATAAGGATATTTATCCAAGTAAAAAAAGTTGAAGTAGTTCTTGACTAATAAAAAATTCTGTGCAATAATTAAAATATAATGAAGACTGTAATGTGTTTATTATATTCAACAGAGAAATAATAAACAACTAATATGATATAAGATATGTGTTGTTGAAAAATTAAATAGACAAAGTTATTGAGAAAAATAATTGTTTGGATATCAATAAATGACGTCTTTATTCTTAAATTTATAAATAACCCCTTGAATTTACACTAGAACTTATGAATCATTCTAAAACAATGGCATAAATCAATAAGAGGATAATAAATACTTCATTAAAAATGAATAATTAGATAAAAAGCAAAAAATAATAATCCACCAGTTAATTTCTCTCTGAGACAATGCAATATACATAGAAACAAAGTAATGATAAATAATTTCAAATGGCACATTTTGAAAAAAATACATATATGTAGTTTTGAGAAATAACATGGGACAAATAATAAAATAGATATCAGGAAATTTAATTGTGAAATGGAAAGATAAGCTGGGGAAAAAATTACAAAAATCACAATAATATGGAATTAAACCACTAAATACCACATGATCATTATTTCTATGCTAGCACATATCTGTTATTAAAACAAGCAAAACTCCCCATACAGTAGTGCCACTCAGTGCCAACCAGAGTAATCAATGGATGCCAGAAGGCTTGTGCATAAAATCCCCTCTAGTGCCTACCATCCAATATCTCCAGACTAGTTTCTGGCTTGTGCACAGATCTAGGTGCAGTACTCTCAGATCCACAGCACCTCACTGATGAAAGCCACAAGCCAGAAACTAGTCTGGGGATATTGGATGAGTAGGCACCAGAGGTCATTTTATACACAAGCCTTCTGGAATCTATTGATTACTCTGGTTGGCACTGGGTGGCACTACTGTATGGAGAGTTTTGCCTGTTTTAATAACAGATATGTGCTAGCATAAGAAATAGTGATCATGTGGTGTTTAGTGGTTAACACCAATCCAGCCTAATAGAATAGTGGTGGTTATGGTTGTTAAAGAGCCAAAGACACCATAATGTATGGGTACTGAACTGGGTTCAAACCCATATGACTGTATAAGCTATTGAGCTTAGATTGAAAAGATTATTGTGTTTTCAATTTTATTCTCATAGTTTTGTAGTTAAGTAGAGATAAAAGCTGGCTGCTGGAGGGTTGCATTAGATCCTAAGATCTAGGTGCAGTGCTCTCAGATCCAAAGCTCCCACTGACAAAGGCCACAAGCCAGAAACTAGTCTGGGAATATTGGATGAGTAGGCACTAGAAGGGATCTCATGCACAAGCCTTCTGGTATTTATTGATTACTCTGGTTGGCACTGATTGGCCATACTGTATGGAGAGTTTTGCCGGTTTTAATATGGAATTTGTTATTAAATCATCAAACATCACATAACAATCATTTTTTATGCTTACACAAGCTGTTTTTCACAAAAACAAAACTCTCCATACAGTAGTATGACTCAGTGCAAGCTGAGTTATCAATGGATGCAGGAAGGTTTGTGCATAAAATCCCTATTTAGTGCCTACTTGTGCAATATCTCCAGACTAGTTTTTAGATGCCCTCAGATCCAAGGCTCTTCTCTGATGAAAGCTAAAAGCTAGAAACTAGTCTGGGGATATTGGGTGAGCAGTCACTAGATAGGAATTTTAAGCACAAACCTTCCTGCATCTCTTGATTACCCTGGCTTGCACTGAGTGGAACTACTGTATGGAGAGTTTTGCCTCTGTGAAAATATAAAATTGTGTCGGTAATAGAAGCAAAGTTATTTAAAAATTGAAATAATCAAAGCACTTCATGATGTTATGTCTAAAGTTAATAGTAAACCTACTACTAAAATCAGAAATAATACTATGAAATATTTGGATTATTTTTGAAAAAACTGTATAATAATAGAAAATATGCAAACAAAATAGCTTAATATAATTATGACATTCTCATTTGAAATGGCCAATGTTTTAACCTAAAAGTGATATGTGTTAAAAGTAGAGAAGCATCAAGAAATGATTAAAAAAAACAGGTAAAAAATGATCAAATTGTTGAAAAATTAATTTACCAATTTTTGAATTGAGAAACATATCCTAGATCATTAGAAAATACAGTAATGATAATGATATTTAAAATAAAAATAATATTAGAAATTACAGATCTATCAGTTTTATTGAAGATATTTTCTGAGATCTATAAAAATTATTTATCAAAAAGTTTGATCTTAAAAAAAATATTTGATTTAAAAGTGATTATATCATGATAAATCATTTCCAGATATTAAGAAAATTTTCAGAATGAACCTTTGATTACAAATTGCCATTTTGTATTTGCTTTACAAGTGTAACGGTATATAATATGCCGTCACATTAATGTAAAATTAAAATAAAAACTAAAAGCTAAAATTAAAAGAGTTGTAAAATGTATATATATTTGCACAGATAAACACTTTAAAAGTATTATTTTCTTTTTAAAATAAACAGAAAAAAAGTATTTGAAAGTACTTTTTTATAAAAAAAAAAAGTACAAGATCTAAAGATAAAATATTTTTGTTAAAAGATTTCTATGTAATCTCAGTAAATGGAAATGATTATTTTATAAATTAAACGAAAAGCAAACTAGCCTTTGGGGCTTTTATATAAAAAAGTCAGATGAAAGATATAGATAAGAGAACAAAAAAAGTGAGATGTCCAATAGAAGCAGCAATGGATGCTCAGACCCTAATGAAAATGATTGATTGTTCCTTGAATCCAGACGATGTGTATAAAAAGAAAAAATATTGAAATTAAAGACAGTTTCCAGCTTGAGTTTTTTTGAGAGGCATGATAAGATGCACTTGACACCCTCTCTCACTTATTTAAAAATGAAATGACTGTGGAATTATGAATGGTACTGTTGCAGACCCCAAATCATATGGGTACTGCAATTAAATAGTACCAGGATTGAACCAGCTAAAGCAGCCTTCGGATTGAGAATTATGGTATGAACAACAGACCGGTCTTCCATGAAAGTCTTCACAGAAATTGGCAGCAGGAACCGGGAGCTCTTCTACTGTAAGATATAAACGGAAAAATTTTACTAAAAGTAATTAAGAACTTTCAAGATTTGACAAGCTAAACCTAATTTTTTTTAATGAACTTTAATCTGACTTATCAAATCAATTATTAATGTTTAATTTTTATATACTTAAGTTTGCTAAAAATCATTTCCATTTATTTATTTTTTGTTTCTTTAAGTTTTATTATGATTTTTGTTTTTTGTTAAACTAAATTTAATAAATGCTAAATTTAAGTCGGGCATGAATCGCTGCATAGATACATAAAGTTATGTTAGTTTAGGGGAGGGTAAATCTTGGGTTATTTGTTTCATGGTTAAATTGGGTCAATGGATTGGATATATCCATGTAATTAGTAAATGTAGTATAAGGTCCGCTACATGCAGGATCACCTTATATGCTGCACTCGAGTGAAATAAGCCTTTCTTATTGACCAACAGAGACAGACGGTATTCCCTGCTCCTTGGATCATCCCTGTTTAGCCTATGGAATGGAATAGTAAGATGGAAAGCACAGTCCCTTCCTATGGAGTTTTTTTTATTGCTCTTCTCATCAGACAGATGTAGTATTCCTGTACTGGATGAGAGTCAATGGCTTCTATAACCATGCTGTTCAGATGTACATTCCTGACAGTGTGGTATTTATGCTGTCGTATTCATACTGCATTGAATACATCGATGTATCAGATGGATTGACATTGGTTTGATTGCAAACTTTTAGTCTAAGGTTAAATAAGAGATGGAATATTTTCTTTTAAAATGCAATCTATGTAGTTTATTCATACTCAACGCTCTTAAAAATATTATTAAACAAATCTGTGTGGATTGTTCAAACTAAAAATTTAAATTTAAAAATTAATATTTAAATATAAACATAATAAATTTTATTCCTCAATTTTATTTATATGTGCATTAATAAATGTTGTGTGTTAATTACTGGCAGTGGCTTGTTTATTTTTTTATTATTAAATATTAATATACTTCTTTTAAGTAAGTTTTATATTAAATCTCTGCATTTCTATGAGCTAGTGGCATGGGCTGACAGTCGCAATGAAATATACATGTAAAAAAAATGTGAATCTTTAACTTATGTATCTGCCTACTTTATAAATTTTCTAGGTTCAAATGGCCTAGTGGCACCCTGTATGGCAGATACGGTAAGACTCTACTTTTGCCGACCGTTATACAAGTCAATAAAATACATTTGAATCTTAGAGCACTCTGCAGTGATTAAAATTTGGGCATCACAATATAGACGCAGAATATTAACAATCTAAAAAAAATACTTATCAAAATTTAATAGCAGGGATTTTAACTATCTAATGATATTAAAAATATTAACAGAGACGAGATTATGCAGAATGATCTCATATCTTCAAAATCTTTTACACAAGCTATACTTAATACATTTTGTGGACTAAATTGGGTATCAATAAAAATCCTCCCCAAAGTAAACCTTAAAATAAATTATAAAAAGTTTAAAAATAAGTTTCAATGACTTTTAAAAAGAAAAGAAGAACTAAATATTGATAATAATGATTTAAAAAATGTCAACAACTGTGGAAAACCTATCAGATTACTAATATAAATAAAAACACAAAGATTAAAACTGAATACAGAATTGAACTCGTATGAGGTACTTTTGATAAAAATAATAAAATAAATATAGCCACGTGACTAAAAAAAATGTTTCTGATAAATATGATCAACTAGTAATTAATTATCGATCTGAAACTTAGTCATTTCAGTAGAAAAACAGTAGGAAATGAAAAACACACAGGGAAAGACGTTGTGATTCATAGGAAAAGATAAAAAGTTGAGTTATGGAGTGATACAGTGGCATTATTGCAACATGGAAAAAATTAAAAGACCGACAGAACGCTGGATTAAATGTTTTGTTATAAGAAATTAGAAAATTAAAAAAACTGAAGTCTTAAACTAATTACAAAACATTATAAAAGAACTTAGGAAAAGGTCACAAGTGAGACAAATAGATGAAATAAGAAAGTTTACTCAGTATTTCAGAGAAAAAAATATAAATCAGATGAAATTATTAAATTCTGACAAATAAATTCATTCTCTATTTCATTATTAGTAATTAAAAATTTTAAATAAACTGTGTGTGCACATATGTATAGCAGTATATCTTTTTAGTTGATTTCATATTAACATTTACAAAACGCTAATTTAAATCAATAAACCTCATTAAAACACTATAGTAATTATTATAAGATATCTCAAAATTTGATGAGTTCAGGAAGTAATGATAGCAGAATTGAAATCAACATTAAATGAAACGTTCATTAGAATGTCGGTCACAACAAATTTATTGATCGATTTTCCAAGTGAAAGTTCTTAAACACCAATAAAATACTTTGTTTCCGATGTAATTCAGAAATAAAATTGAATTGTCCATTGCAATGAAAAAAACTGAAAAGACTTATTATTACCAGAAGACGAAACACGACGTTTCTCTAACGATAGCTCTTTTAAAGATTTTCCATTTGGAGGTGGCTGCAATATAAACAATAGATAGTTTTAATGTAGTCAGGCTTGAAATTAATGATAAATTGATATTGCTTTAAATAATAAAAGCAGTTCATTAGTAATATTATTAATCTAATCACGTAAAAATTACTTTACTGAAGAAACTTTATATATATCCACAATTTAAAAAGCAAGATAAAATCTATATTTTTGGAAGATGGATTGCAAAATAACATTTTTATAAATAGAACATAAATGATAAATGGAGAAAAAGTGTAAAAATTAAATGAATACTTGTAATTGCTTTTCAAAATATATATATAAAACATTCAGCTAATTCGCAAATAATAGTAATACCTCACTGTTTAAGAAAATAAAACTGTCAATAAGTAAATTATACAAAAATATTTTATTTATCTTTAATATATATATATATATGTTTCAATTTTATTAGTAAGTGGTTTTTTTTAAAGAAATATTTGTATGTGGGGTTTTTTCCCCCACGTTTCAAACAACTATCAAAATTTACTCTCATTTTCTTGAAGTTTTTATATGTTCTGTCGTGTACACACTTATAGTTGTTTATAGATTTAAAATAATGTTGTTGTTTTTTAATTCACAATTATTCTTATTTTTAATATTATGCTCTTCTAAGTTTCCTTCAGTTTATATTTTTCTTACTAATAATGTTTTTATATTGTCAGCTTAAATTACTTTTTTTAGAAACATTTTACAAAAATTTCAATGCCTTTCTCTCTTTTCATAGGAGAGCACTTTTTCTTTTTCTCTCTTTTCCTTTTTTGCGCTCTGTCCATCTTTTTATATTTCTTTTCTTTACCTCTCTTCTCTATTTCCTTTCCTTGTGTTTTCTTTTTTACTATCTCTTTTATTTCAATTCTCTTGCCTTTTTTTCTTTACTTTATAATTACTCCAATTATAATATTATGTAAAACAATATTTTTAATTAAAAGCTTTGCTTTCTTGACATTTTACTCATAAATCTTCTTTTTCATAATACATTTTTTCTTTATTTTTCATCATTTTATTCTCAGTAGTTTTTATTTCTGGTTGCCTCTTTATTGTGATGTAAATCACATTATTCTCAATATAACATCCAACATTTCACTATTCTGATGAATATTATCTTTTCCATCATTAGATTTCAGTAAATGAATAATGGAGAGGTCTTAAAATGCTGTTTTATATCATTTACAATTTTTGTATTTTTATCTATATTTTTTTAATTAAATTATTTAAATATCTTGCTTTCATTTCACTAAAGAAATTGTTTAGTTAGATTTAATTTTTTTCTCTTTAAGTACTTTCTTATCAATTCTGATGTTATTTTTTTCTATTTTTATAAATACTAACATATATATATATATACAATTACATTTTGATACTCTGTCATTGCAACTATTAATGTAAAAAATACTTAAACAGAGTTTAAATATTAAAAATTTAGTAAGATTTATGGTACCAAGTATACTTTTATGCTTTCCCATCATATTTCCACTTACTCTGCTGAGAACATTAATTTTTTGCTTATTTGAATTCTATTTAATTATTGGTTTATTACATATTCATTTTGTGTAATGAATGACACCTCTTTTATTTTATATTTGTGATTACTTATTTCTTTTCACATAATTTTAACAACACTCAGATCACAAGTATGGCCAAATTTTCTTTCATGATTCTAAAAGATTGATGACACACATTCATTAATGTTCAGAAAACCTAAGTAAAGTCCAAAGCTGTTAATTTATTGTCTTTCATAATCATGAAAGAGAACATGGCCATAGTTGTGATCTGAGTGTTGTTAAAATGATGCATGAAGAAAGAAATGGTCACAAATATAAAATAAAAGAAGCATGGTTCATTACACAAAATGAATACATTATGAACCAAAAATCAAATAGCATTCAAATTAGCAAAAAATTAATGCTCTCAGAAAGATAACCATGAAGATGACATAAAAATGTTGAAAGTACACTTGGTGCAATAAATCTTACTAAATTTTAATATTTAAATTATGTTTTAGTATTTTTTACATTAATATATATATATTGTCTTATTAATTTTTCCTATTATGCTCATCAAAGTTATCCTCTAACTTTAAAATTGAGATACCAGAATAAATTATGTTAAGAGATAGTAAGTATCATCAAATGATAACAGATAATAATCAAATGTTATTGTTTAGGCATTACATAGGTACTTAACATATTTTGTTTAGTTTGTCTCAACATCTTTTACTATTCATCTCAGCTTACATTATTTTTGATCAATTATGTTCTATTCTTAATTCTTATTTTTCATAAATTCAAACTTTTTACTTTAATCAATTTTTTCTATAAATAATAGTTAGACATTCAAAAAATGTCAACATATGTCTTCTTCTAATTACGTTTTTTAGGTTTTCTTAATTCTTGCTTATAAGGTATTTATTGGGGATTTCTTTTTCATGTTTGCTTTAATAAAAAGAAATTTTTTGTACTGCTCTATTATATATATATATATATTTATTTGGTCATTATCTTCTTAGATGTTTTCTTTTCTACTAGTGTATTTTTGACCTTTTTTAATGTTTTTGTGAATCTTTGTCTTTTAAAGTTGTTCTAGCTTTCTATATTGATTTCTGATTAGCATCACTTTAGTAATATTAATTGATCTCAGTAAGCATTTACAAATCTAATTATGTAAAAATTAATTATGTAAAAATTAATTTACTAAAAACATTTTATATTTACTTCTTCAATTTATTAAGATTTTTTCATCATTCATTACTTTCTTCTATTGTTATATTTTTATCTGATTATTTTATTCTTGCAAAATTATTTAATTTCATCCACTTAAAAATTTTAACAGCTATAGCTGACATTCTATTATCAATAGTTTGTTTTTCTTTTTAATATTACTTTTAACATTCTCTATTACCATTTTAGTTTAAAGTTTAGTCAATTCAGTATTATTATTTTTCTTTTTGTACAGTTTATTCAATGACAGATACATGTATGACTGAACAATTATCATTATAGGATTTGTTTGCTTTTATATTACGTTTTACTTCTTAAACCTTATGAAAGTTTAATTTGTTCTTTCCAATGTTACAATTAATATTAAATTCTGACAGGGGTCCTATTTTTCTGAGTCTAATAATAATAGTCATTAAATGCTGTTTTCTACCAACTACTTTGATATTATAACTATCATAATTATTAATAATGAAACAGTAAGATTCGCATTCGAATCTTAAGTTTCACCTTTTTCTATTGTCTCTCACCCACCACCCTATCCTACCCAAATTTAAACTTTTTGGTATCGAATGGTATGTGTAGCAATATTAAAAATGTATAAATATCTGTAAAATTCACCATAAACACACACACGTTTCGATAACATATTGAATGCAATAAATAAAAATAATTGATATAATTTAGATTTCTCTTTTAGTTATATAATTTTATATAACTTTAACTATTTATTTTGCATTATAAAATTTGTTAGTTTGTTGCTATTTCAAATTTCATATTTTAATAATAATTTTGGAAATTCGATTGTAATTTAAATAAAAGTAAAAATAATTGTATATTCTCTTTTGTACTTGAAATTTTGCAAGTAATAGTCGGTGAGAGATAATAGATTAATTAAAAAGTAAAATTCCCTAAAAGCTTTAATTACGAAAATGTAAAAAGATAAAAAATAACCCTAAACAATAGAAATGCAGCTTTCTGAATTAATTAAACTTATAAAAATGCATTGATTCTCCCCGGGGCAAATGAGTGGAGCTAAAAATAAAATAGAATAAAAGTGAAAAAGATAAGATAAAGAAAAGAGGACATTTTGGATATCTAAGAACTTTTTAGTTAGAATTTGGCTGTGTTCTTGTTCAGTTGAGAGAATCCAAATCTTAAATTAATTTACCCACTACAGTATGTTTGAGTGGAAAGTGCCCAGACTATTCTCCCCTGGAAATGGTCGATCATATGCCCCAACCTCCACATGTGCCCTTCACCAAATAAACCAAGAGGATCTGCTGCCCAAATAATTGGAAAGCTGCTGCTGCTACTGAAATGAATAAATAACCAGAGTGCTGGAAAGAACTAATACTATTTGAACTCATGAACAATCTGCTACTGACCATGAAATCTGAAAGCTTCTTATAAAACAGGAACCTGTACCCAAGACCATTTAGAGTACTCAATATTAGTCAAGCTATAGCTCACTCTCTATATAAATTGTATAATTATTAATTAAATTATTAATCTATTATGTAAAATTTCTTTAATAATCTAGCTTACCTAACTCTGTCTTTTCTTGGGTATGTATTTCTAATTTTACATTTTTTTTATTATCAAATGATAGCATGCCTATAGGATTTCCGACCGGACCTCGCCAAATTTAAATATAAATCTTAATCAAAACAGTTGCCATCTTGTACAGTGACCTATTAATATATTTCTTTTATATACTCATGTTGGCTGGTCAGCTCAGAAATCTCCATAATTCTCTAAATACAAATACATGATTGCCTGAAACAGTGGATGCGTGTCCTGCAAATCATATAATTAATATTTACTTCTATAAATTATTTTGTTATTTTCATATAAATCGACACGCATTCAGTGCTTCATTTATTGTAAATGCAGGGGTCTACTACTTAGCCAGTGGCTGACATATTAGTTCTTAATAACCACCCAACTTACCTATTGCTTTTATATTTGTCTTTAATTTTAAGTAATAAATCCATTAAGTGCATTTCTTGAGAGCCAAATACGTTGTTTATTAAATGTTGATGATGTAGTGCCGAGTTATAAATACATATTAAATCTTAACAGAATACTCTGTGAATTATACACGTGTTACAGTTTAGAGATGTGAGAACCCATTATGAGCCTTGGATATTCTGGATCCTACAGGATTTACTTAATCCCAGTTGTCCTACACAAGTGGACATAATAAATATTCCCATAGGGCTTGACGCCCATCACGCAGTCAGGGAGTAAGTGTGGCATGAACCCCTTGTACATGATTATGCTTATGTGATATCTTACCTTTGGGCCTATGGCAAATGCCAGCCCATTGTTTTAAACTCATCCATGGCTTTGCAGTTTTAATGTACTGCCACACTCTCATCGCATTTCTAGACGTACCACATGTTTCTTATTATTAATATTATTATTCAATATATGACTCCATCTCTGCATTAGTGACATAAATTCACTCTCAAATAAATGTCTGTCCATAATCATTTATAAATATCTTATTTAATTAAATAAAATATATGTCCACATCTGCTATTATCAATCCTAGTTTAGACTCATGCATTGCAAAGATATTAAATCCCCGAAGGCATGTTCTTTAAATACTCGCTGAAGAATTCAGGTAGCTAGATTATGTCAGCCAAATAACAGTATTTCTTTGAAAATATAACAATATCGGAATAAATACCGCTACTGAGATTTTAATATCACCAAATGTTATTAGTTAAATGATTTAATATAAAATATTCTAAATAAATAATTTCAAACCATATGTCTGTCGTCACATATTTATTTATTCAACACACCTTCAGTATAATATCTCTTCAGTTATTTAAAATATAAATGTCTAATATTAATATTATATATAGCTAACTCGAAAATAAAGTCTATGAGTCTCTCACATCTCCATGCTCCCCGTGCCTAAGGAAATGTTTACTAATGTAGCATCAGATGCATTGTTTCATAGTGTATATTGTGGAACCGATAAACCATGTTTGAACTCAGTACTGCTGGTATGATGTGATGTGATGGTGCTGCTTTTCAGTGTGGTGGTCGAATTCTGCACTATGTTAACGAAGCACACGAATCTGACCGTTACAGTATGTCATATTTCTTTTCTTAAAGCACTCTTCATAGAATGATTAAAAATATGTTCACTTGAATCTGTACATATATCTACATGATAGTTATTTTAAAAAGATTAATAAAGTACTCACTTTAGTTTAGTATTAATTGCAAGTCTAATTAGATGGCTTGCATAATCCTATAATATTAATAGCTATGTCAGTGCTGGAAGAGCTTTTCTAACTGAACAATTTTTAGGATATAGGATTTTAGATGAAATTAAATAGAAGATTAATAACTATGAACATTGTTAATGATGGACTGAGGCAGGAAAAAAATCATATGATCATGGCTTAACAGTAACATTTAATACAGCATTTTTAATAATCGTAGTTCTACAACACAAATTGTATCAGAATCCATTGGATAAATTGTTAAGCATGTTATACCATGAATCAAATTTCAAATACTGTGTACATTTATTAAAATTACAGGATGCCATCTTAGTTTAGTTGATAACTCATAACTACTGAATATTTTTAATACCTGTATGAAAAGAATGTGCACGTGCACATCTTTATGTCAGACCCATTTATTTTTCTTGGCTAAGGTCAATAATATAAAATTTGTGTATTCCATCAAATTTTAGTTTTGTTTATATAATCTGAATTAGAAGTTTGTCATATTATATGTCACTAAATTTTATTTCTATTTCTGCATTCTTAACTCTAACCTATTGGTAAGTATTTATATTTAAAACTATTAATATTACTTTAAATATCTAGAATATTCTTTTTGCTTAATTAGTCTCATCTATCTTGTTCTACTTCTTCAATTTTTATAATGTTTTTTTTAGCATAAGCTTATAATATTTGCATATGCTAATCCTGTAAATAACTTAGACTTCAACTAACTCTACGAAGACCATTTCAATATATATATACATTAAACAGTTCCAAGTTCTAATTGATTATTATATGTAAATTACATCACAACAACCAAAGCTTAAATAAACAAATAGACTATCACACATCTAGTATCAAGGCAACTTCGATAGATAATGTACCCATTTGGTATCTATTGGATTTGCCTTGATTATAAATTGCTGATATTCTATTTTTATTCGTTTATTTAAACTTTGACTTTTGTGATGTTACACACACACACACACACACACACACATATATATATATAGTCATTCCATAATAATGGGTGTGCACATATTTGTCATGTATGTTTAAAAAGAATAAAATAAACAGAGTACAACAAGAAAGAAAAAAGAAGAATAAGATAAAAAATTTAGTTTTAATTGTAAATATTTATTTTGTTATGAAACTTAGAGTAGAAGAGATTTAGACATTTATTATAATTATTCAAAATAAGTCAATATTTTTGCAAATAAAAGATTAACATTAAAGTGGTGGTTATATACATGTGTGCGCAGACCATCAGTAGTGTGTGATAAAACAGCATGAAAACATTGTAAAATGTTTATATTATATTTACCAAAGTCACACTTTTCTTTATTTTGCCATAATATCCTATAAATACAATTTATTCAAATCACTTCGAACACTTAAAGTCGAAACGTAGGTGTATATAAAAGTACAAATAAAGAGTTTTGCTAAAAAGTGTTCGAAGTGGTTTGAATAAATTGTAATATTATATTTAATTCAAAATAAATATTTTAAATTCTAATGGAATATATTTAATTGTGAAAATCTTTATCTTCATTTATTATCAACTCAAATTGTGATTCAAATGGATGAAAAAATTTTAAACAATCTGAAAAGTAAAATTTTTATTTTTATTTGTTTTCTTTGTGAACAAGATATTATAATTCTTTAAAAGAAATTTTGATAAGAACACCTTAATCCATAAGTATTGCTGGCATGGTAATAAAATATAGTTGTGTGCTAATATAAAATCACAGGGCAATGTGAAGGAGTTAGATAAAGTAAGATCATAGTGTAGTGAAATTTTGCTATTATAATTTAGTAATATACGTATAAATTATATGCATCTTCATGACTTTATTCGACTATTAGATATCACATTATATGCATCTTCATGACTTTATTCGACTATTAGATATCACATTATATGCATCTTCATGACTTTATTCGACTATTAGATATCACATTATATGCATCTTCATGACTTTATTCGACTATTAGATATCACATTATATGCATCTTCATGACTTTATTCGACTATTAGATATCACATTATATGCATCTTCATGACTTTATTCGACTATTAGATATCACATTATATGCATCTTCATGACTTTATTCGACTATTAGATATCACATTATATGCATCTTCATGACTTTATTCGACTATTAGATATCACATTATATGCATCTTCATGACTTTATTCGACTATTAGATATCACATTATATGCATCTTCATGACTTTATTCGACTATTAGATATCACATTATATGCATCTTCATGACTTTATTCGACTATTAGATATCACATTATATGCATCTTCATGACTTTATTCGACTATTAGATATCACATTATATGCATCTTCATGACTTTATTCGACTATTAGATATCACATTATATGCATCTTCATGGCTTTATTCGACTATTAGATATCACATTATATGCATCTTCATGGCTTTATTCGACTATTAGATATCACATTATATGCATCTTCATGGCTTTATTCGACTATTAGATATCACATTATATGCATCTTCATGACTTTATTCGACTATTAGATATCACATTATATGCATCTTCATGACTTTATTCGACTATTAGATATCACATTATATGCATCTTCATGACTTTATTCGACTATTAGATATCACATTATATGCATCTTCATGACTTTATTCGACTATTAGATATCACATTATATGCATCTTCATGACTTTATTCGACTATTAGATATCACATTATATGCATCTTCATGACTTTATTCGACTATTAGATATCACATTATATGCATCTTCATGACTTTATTCGACTATTAGATATCACATTATATGCATCTTCATGACTTTATTCGACTATTAGATATCACATTATATGCATCTTCATGACTTTATTCGACTATTAGATATCACATTATATGCATCTTCATGACTTTATTCGACTATTAGATATCACATTATATGCATCTTCATGACTTTATTCGACTATTAGATATCACATTATATGCATCTTCATGACTTTATTTGACTATTAGATATCACATTATATGCATCTTCATGACTTTATTTGACTATTAGATATCACTAAGGTTTCTTACAAAGGCTTGGAAATTTATATGATGTGAACTGAACCTAAAAATAAACCTAAAAACTGAAAGCTGAATCAAATTTGAATATTTTGAATCTGAATCGCAAATTAAATAGTATTTCTGATAAATATTCCACCATGTAAAACCCAAATTAAGCTAACTACATGAAAATATTTTAATTACCATTTTAAAGTTAATTTCCACTCACCTAAATTAAATTTGAATAATATAAAAATAAATTTAAAAATTTCAGAGTCATTTCCAGAATGGTCACATCAAAATTGACAAGAGCAAAGAACATTTGAAAATGTGCATAGTATTGGACAAACTATTGTCTTTATTCAAACAAATAATGAAAAGTGTGTTTTAAACATTTTTCTTTAATGAAATGAGTTTTTAGTTAGATAAGTGATTTATTCTTTTTTATATTAATGAAATTATGTTTATTAATGGTGTAAGGTTATATTATGTTATAATTATATTTAAAATGGTAAAAATTCATATTGTTTAATATTAATAATTAAGATATTAAGAGAGAAAATTGAGTGATAATTTATGATTTTTACACATTAAAAGTTATAAATGAAAAAAAAGAGTGACAATCCAAAGGTTTGTATTTGAGTTCCACTGTGAATCAGAGATTTTACTTATCAATAGAACATAGCAACTATCGACAAAGAGTAGTGGTCGTCATGTGATGTTATTAGTTGAATAGACATCATCTGAAATAATTTAATAAAATAAATTAAATCAGAAATTTTATATTATGAATTAAAATAAAAATGTAAACTTTATTTGAAATAATAAACATGTTATATGTGTGTGTCCATACAATGTAAGTAATTATTAATTTGTTTAAATAACAATGTGACAAACAATAATTTAATTATACTTTCATCAAGAATAATTTATTTTAAGTACTTTTTTCATAAATTGTGATTAATTTTGGTCGACATTTTTTATTTAATTGATTTTTTATGCCTGACTTCATGCATTGCTTTATTACTTGATATTTGAATATAGAAATTGTAGTATTCTCGACATGTGTGCTTTTCAGAGATCTTAAATGTCGATAATTAATAAATTGTTAGAAGTGTTTGTGATAGTACTTTTTAAATCATGGTATTTTAATATTTGGTCAAAGAAAAATTCCTTTAGATATGTATTATTTAGTATTGTAACTGGCTTAAGAGCTTTCATCTCTGTTTAATAAAGATAATGTTCTTACAATTGTACAAAAAGCATAACTTCAAAAACAGCTTTCTTAGTAATAAAAGTAAGGGATATTATATATATTTAGAATAATGATTTGTATTAGAATTCATAAAATAAGATATTGAATCCTGAAAATTAGTTTGCTATAAGATCTTTATTTATTATGCAAGTGAATGGGGAAAAAGTTACAATTAGTATGATTTGACAGATTATGTGAGATTGAATTTTTTGTTAATCTTTAGTTCCATATTTTATATGTTTCTATATTATATCATATTCATTGTCTTTTGGTATTTCTTTACTTAAAAATTATGTTCCTGCCATTACATCCATTCAATATTCATTGCTAGACACCCATAATATAAATGTTTAATGTCTGTCCTGCATAAACATTTCTAATGTAATAATTAATGTACCATAGAATCTCACAATATATTTTTTATAAAGTAAAAGCTATGAAAACCAATATTAAATTGAGGGGGATAACCATTCATGAGTTGATGTAGTGATGAAAGTTTCTGGAAAAAATGTATATAAAACATATATATTATATACTGTGAATCACATATAAATTGAGGTATTTAGTTGTAAATTCAGACATAAAAAGTTATGTTATTATTATTATTAATTCAATTTTTGAGTATTTTTTAGTATCAAGAAGTAAATATTAAAGTAATAGCAATTGAAAAGAAATCTGCCAACAACTAATTTAAAGTAGTATATACTAAAATAGTCTATACAATGGTAAATTAAACCAAATATTATGAGTTTATAAATAATAAAGTAATGTTGTTGGTGCAAAGCAAATGCATATAATTAAATATAAAATGTACATTTTATTATATTGATTGAATTGTGTTATTTAAAAATTCCGCATTTTTATCCAAGTGCAAATATAATAATCAAATAGTATATCATACACTGAATTTGAATTATACTACTTGACATCACTAAGAAACTTGATAGTTCTTAAGGTAATTATTTAAAAGCCAGAATAATAAAACATGATTAATAATAACGTGAAAGGTTGAAACCTTTGACCGATGTGCCTTAAAAATGCTTATGTGACAGCCAATCAGATGTAATAATGATTGCACATGGAACTCTCAATACAAAAACACAAGCCAGAAATATGAGAAAAAGATGGAACTCACCTTCTTTACTTAAATTTATATATAAATAAGCCAGACTTAAGCATTCTGAACTAAGAGCATGAAGCTTAAAACACCACATTTAATTCATTAAATATTATATATAAATAAATTATGTGAAATCTTTTGATTTATTATAAAGAAATTTTCAAATCTAATGAAATGATAGTAATAAATGTAAATATATTAAATTTATTAAATGCAAGCAGATGATATAATAATAACATGAAAGGCTGAAATCTTTGACCGATGCATCTTAAAAATGCTTATGTGACAGACAATCAGATGTAATAATGACTGCATGTTTATATATAAATTTAAGTAGAGAAGAAGATGGGTTCCATTTTTTTCTTGTATTTTTAAATTGAGAGTTCCACGTGCAGTCATTATTACATCTGATTGGCTGTCACATAAGCATTTTTAAGGTGCATCGGTGAAAGGTTTCAGCCTTTCATGTTATTATTATATCATCTGCTGGCACTTAATAAATTTAATATATTTACATTTATTACTATTATTTCATTAGATTTGAAAATTGCTTCATAATAAATCAAAAGATTTCACATTGTTTATTTATATATAATATTTAGTGAATTAATTGTGAAGGTGTTTTATCCTTCACGCTCTTAGTTCAGAATGCTTGAGTCTGACTTATTTATGTATAAATTTAAGTAGAGAAGAAGGTGGCTTCCATCTTTTTCTCATATTTCTGGCTTGTGGTTTTTGAATTGAGAGTTCCACATGCAGTCATTATTATATCTGATTGGCTGTCACATAAGCATTTTTAAGGCGCATCGGTCAAAGGTTTCAGTCTTTCACATTATTATTATATCATCTGCTTGCACTTAATAAATTTAATATATAAAACATGATTAAGTAAAAAGAATAATATGAATCCAAAAATTAAGATTCATATATGCATTTTATTTTAGACAGCCAAAAAAAAAAATTTATTCTGGTAAACAGATAATAAATTATCTAAATAAGAGTCAGGTATTCAGAATTCATGATATATAGTGATGCTTGAAAACCCAAATCCATAAAAGTTTCCCATACAATATATTAAGCCATAAATTGATAATAACTAGCTTATTTCCAAATATAATTCACATTATAACAGCCAAAACTTAATAAGGCAAATCATCAAAAAATTGCAACCGATTTCCTTGGCATGTTTTGACTGAACCATATTTAGTCAGAGGGTTTATTTAAATTTCCAATGTCTCAATGGTGTTATTTTTAGATGTAAACTGATATTAATTTAAAGAATTGGTTTTACTTTTAATATACCTATATTTTTAAATATTAGCATAACTATATTATTACTTACAAACATCAAACTTTTACACTTTAAGTCTTTTATCTTTTTTAATGTTTTTCTATCCTTCTCTTTGCAGAAATTTGAATTAATAGTTCAATATTTTATTTTGGTATTAAAATTTTATTCAATATTTTGAATCAATAAATTGTATTTGATTTAAACATATAAATTTACAAATGAAAAACATCCTTAAAAATTATATTTAAAACTTTCAAATATAAAACAAGTAAAATAAAGTGAAATTGATAATGAAAAGAATTATTTTTTTTCTTGCTGGTTAATTATAGTAATGCTATGAATTTCATTTTTTAAATGTGAATGAATTATTATAAAGTCATCTTAAAATTATCAAATTTGCTTCTAAAATTTAAATTTACATTTATATTTAAAAATTATCAGAAGAGTTCAGTATTACAGTATTTGACAGAGTGAATTGATTGCAATTTTCTTTTTATTGTTATTCAAATTTCTTAACTTGTATTTTTAAAAATGAACTATATTTTTAAAAATTTTTTAAATATAACCAGGAACATATTTTTTTTAATAGTTACTATAAAAATATTTTGTAAATATAAATATTTAAATAAATTACAGAACTAAATAATGTTTTTGTTCATTGCTAATAACAACCAAAGAAGAGTTTATAAGTTTTTTATATGCCCAAAATCAGTAACCTTCTAGTCCTCTCCTGGCTTATCTGGAGCTTTTTCTCTGAGCATTCTTCTGTAGATTAACAACATTTTCTAATTTTTTAAACTAATAAATCATTATTCATTTCAGTTCCAATTTTTTCTATTAAATAAAGATAAAAACAGAAAAATGGTGCTAAAATTAGCCAGAAGAGGGAATAAAAGTTGAATCACACTACAAAGCTCTGATTATCATTATCATAAAATTAAATATAAAATTATTGACTTTCTCAACTTATGATTTAATTTTAAAGATTAAAATTATCTTATAAGCACAACTAAGTAAGCATAAACTTACATTATTTTGTTTCCGTGTGTGCACTATTAAGCCCAACATATTTTAATTGCATTTAAATCAATTCTTTATTTTTATAAACAAATGAATGAGACGGATCAAATAAAATATATTATGAGACTGTTTTTTTTTTTTTAACATCACTGGCTATTTTTTTGCAAAAATAAAAGTGAATTAGTTTAAGTTATCATTGAAATATATTTGGTTTGACAGAGAAGATAAGTGAAAACCAACTTAATTTTGGAAATTCATTTAATTATGAGTAAAAAATATATTTAATTTTTGAAATTAATTAAAATGTAATAAGTTAAGAAAGATAACTTTTGCATATTTAAAACTAATCAATTGATATTTGCATATAATAATATAGTTAGGTTAATGTCTAAAATCTAGGCGTATTAAAAGTAAAACCTGTAATTACCACAAATAAAGTATAACTCTTACATTGTACATATATACAGCTATCAGTTGACAAGAAAACAATGAGTGACCAAAAACAAACAGTCATAAAATTTGTCAAATATTAATTAAAATATATTGAACTTTTACCGATAGATGTAAATATAAAGAGGTGAAAGATAGACATTACCATAAATATTGGAAATTCAAATGGAGTGGGATTAATTTTAAATAAAAGATAAATATAAACAATATGGAAAAAAATATATGAGGCATATAGCTATTTTAGTTAATCCAATTTAACCCTTTCCAAAGATTAATGAATCTCCTTAACTGATATTGCTACTGTTCGTATTATCTATCCCAAAGCCATTTGTTATAGGGTTTGAGTAGTATATATATCAAGATTTGCATTTAATTTCCTGATGGATTGTTTAACTTTTTATTCTTGTCCCTAGATATCAAACGGTATCAAAACAAAAGAGCTCTAAATGGCAGAGATCATGTTGCACAGAATGATAATACTTGTTCACATATTTGCCAAGGAGTAAGATTGTTTATCAAAGTATTTTTTTGTTTCATGGTTATTTTTATTATTTTAAAAGATATTTTTAAAAATAAATATGAAATATACTTTAGTTCTGTAATTATGTTTAGATTTTTAAAAATATATATATTACTAAACATCACATGATCATCTTTTCTTATGCTTGCTCATAACTGTTATTAAAACAAGAAAAACTCTCCATCCAGTAGTGCCACTCAGTGCAAGCCAGAATAATCAAAGGATGCCAGAAGGCTTGTGCATAAAATCTCTATCTAGTGCCTACTCATCCAATATTCCCAGACTAGTTTCTAGCTTGTGGCTTTCATCAGTGAGGAACCTTGGATCTAAGAGCAGTTTGATATATTAGACGAGTAGGCACTGATAGGGATTTTATGCCCAAGCCTTCTGGCATCCATTGCTTACTCTGGCTTGCATTGGGTGGCACTACTGTACAGAGAGTATTGCCTGTTTTAAAATATATACTTAAGTGGTGGCAACAAAAAGTTTATATTACTTTTGCTAACATAGGAAGATGTTTTTAAAAAATTATTAGATACATTTTTTGTTTTAAATACTTTTAACTTAGAAACACTGTTGTTGTTTTTTAAAATTTATTTGGGTTAAATCTTATAACTGATTTTTAACATATTTTTATTAACCAAATTTTTTATGAGTGTTAGATATCATGGACAATGGAATCATTTGGGTTTTGTCCAGCTGATTTTCTAGCCTAGCAGTGTGTGTGTGTGTGTGGGGGGGGTGAATTTTAAACTGCATTGATAAAATTTACTAAGCTTTCAGTGATGCACAATAAATAGATGGTAGAATATTTTTTAAAAGTACTTTTATTAAATTTTATGACTACTTCACTAAAAAGTATTTACAGTTTAATTAAAAGAGAAATAAAAAAGAATAAATAATGAAATCTTAATTTTTTTTTTGATTAACTAAATCTTGTTTTTGAAAAAAATTCTGCATTCATAAACACAAAATTCTTGTAAACAATTTTTAATGCTGTGAATTTTATTTTAAGTAGTGACAATACAGTGAAATTGTTTAGATTCTTCAGTTTTTAATTTGAATATGAATAATTATAAAAAGTCATTGATAAATATTCCAATACAAAAAATAAAAAATAATATATATTAAAAAAATACTTTTATTTAATTTAAGGAGTAATGTCCTAAAATCCTAAAAAAAAGTTTTTTCTTCAACAATAATTTTGGTTGTTAAATCTAATTGAAATAAAAGTGTGAGATGCCCATGAATTTGCAAAAAAAAATGTATATCATAATTTTTCCTTTTCGTTAATTTTTGGGAAAATTCTGAAGAGAAAAAGAATATGGAAACTTCTGATTGGTGAATATATTTTATAAGAATAGTCACTGATTGGTGACAAATAAAATATGTAGAAGGAATGAGTAGAAATAAAAAAAGATATTAAAAAATAAAATTCTACTTTAGAGTTTAGGTGAAACATCATTTAACATGAAACAATTAAAGCAAAGAACATGTGACCTTGGTCTAAATGATTCTTTTCTTATATATATATTACAAATATTAAAAAGGGTCTTTTTGATTCTTTTCTTATATATATATTACAAATATTAAAAAGGGTCTTTTTGATATTTGTTTAGAGGCACAAAAACTCTACCTATGCCACTGTTTAATATAGAAACTTAGGTGAGAGCAGACAGTAGAACAGATTATGAATTACTTAAGAATAAATTTTTAATAAATCAGAAAAAATGCTACACTATTTTAGTGATCTAAATATATTTGTTGATTTTAGGGATGTCATGAGAAATCTAATGCAACTAATAATCAATGAAATAAACTGTAATTGAAAATTAAAAAAAGAATTAATAACAAATTCATAAAAAAATAGAATGAGATGAAAAAAACCCAGGAAAATTAAAATGGATATAAAGTAATCACAAAAAAAAGGGATAAAAGATTTTTTTAAAGATATCTAAATATTTTTTTCCAAATATTAAAAAGAAAACTAAAAAAAAACAATATTATAACAAAATTTTTAAAGATATTGAAAATCAAAACAATCTTGGAAATTTAGAGCAATTTTTCAGAAGATATGGGAAAGTTTTAAATGATGGTCCTAACAATTAATAGTTTGCTAAACTACCATTAGAAAATTGTTTTCAGAAAATGTTGATAAACTAAAGACATCTTAACTAATTAATATATGATAATAGAAAATGCCAGAAAATATTAAAACAAATTTATACACCTTTGATAGAGTGGAATTAAAACCTGATATTTAATTGATCATATAAAACTATTTATTGTTTTTTTTTTTAAAAAAAATGGAGGTACTTATGAATTTTCAAGTAAGCCAAGATGGCAGCTCATGTTTTTGATAAATGTACAGCTTCAAGGACCTATAATCTACCAAAGATGTGTTTGTTGTTAAATTAAAACAAAATTAATAAATTGATTAATAAATTTAAAAAAAGGAAATAAATTCTGATAAATTCCATTAAGAAGATTTATTTTAATTTTTTTTAACTTAATCATGGGAAGGGATGAGATACTCTTAACATTGTCATACTTTGATTCATTTCAGTGTGTTTCTTTTTATCATCAGGTTTTTTTATAAATTATCATAATAATAAAAATTTGGGATGTCATGTCACAAAATGTAATGCAGTGAAATATTTCCAAAGGTATGCAATCTTACCCTCCTGAAGTATGCGCGTTAGTGGTTACAATATAATTGTATACTGCCAACATGAATAAAATGTAATATTGTATTTATATTTTTTTATCATTTTCTGTTAATAAGTCAATCTAACAAAAGAAGAAAATAAACTGTAAATATTGTAAATAATTTTTCAGCAATGATTTTTTTAAAAAATAGCAGTATTAAAAAATAAAATTTAAATATGGAATATGATGTTTCCTAGCAAGCATTTTTTGTAAACATTTTTGGGAACCCCTGAAACTATAAATTTATCAACAATATGGCCTACCATTTTGGTTTGCTTGAAAACTCATAAGTACCTAAATGGGTCATCAGAACATTTTGGTATTTACTGTATAAGAGACTAGAAATTACAATTAAAGTATCTATACTGAAAAAACTTGGTTCATATTAGCAAGGGCTATATATTGTCACTCTATCTACTCAATTTCTTTACCACTTATAAATTAAATTGTGTAAATCTGATTAAACATAGATTTATAAGAGTTCAGAATTGATTAAAAAATAATAACAACCTTAGATAAACTATTAATACCATGCTTTTAAATAAAAATCAAGAATGTCTCAAGACACACTTTAGAAAAGTTAAAGAATAAAGTGAAACTATGAGATTATGACTAAATATAAAATAAAAATGTTGGTGATCATCATATAATTTCAAAATTGATATTGAAGGTATAGAAGAGATTGACAATTTTTATCCTTTTGGACTATTTATCAACAAAAAATCCAATATACATCATAGATTTAATATTATTTACAGTGCAAAAACTAGAACATTTTTTAAGATATAGGTATATATTTTTAAAAGAAAAGATAAGAATTGTTAAAGCTATAAGATTCTATAAGAGCAGACACTGAAAAGAAAGTAGGAAACGTTGATTCTTGTGAAGACATTTGAATTTTCCATCTATAAAAAAAAAATATACAGATGATTATTTGATCAAGTTGAATGTGAATTCTCTTTTGAAGTATGGATGAGTCATTATTCTATTTTGATTAAATCATGAAATGAATAAATTCATTAGAAAAATGTATAATGCTTAGAAAGATTGATAGCAAAAGAAGAAAAGGATAACTAGCAATTAGATTTGTGGATTCCATCATCACGATTACGCTTTCGATCAGCCAGAAAAATTAGAAGATGATGGATATTCTGGAGAAATTCTATTCATAAGAGTATCAAATTAATGTCTATATGATTGCAACAAATAGTATATATATATATATAACAACAAATGCTAAGAGTCAGATGATATCATAAGTCTTTTGGATAGTTTATTTACGTTATATAACTCAATGGAAACTTCAGTTATTTCCTGCTCGGTTATATATATATAATGAATAAAAGTCATTTACAAATTAATACCGCATCAATCGGTTTATTATTAGTCTTACGGGAATTAGATATTATTAAAACATTAAAGTTAGTTAGATGGCTTTTATGGATAATACACTAATTGTTAACTTTATATTTTTCATGCAAAATATCTATTGCGCATTTCAGTTGTCATTATATTTAAATTTCTGAAGGTAACCCAGTTTAATTTGGTTTATTATATTTTTTATCTTCATTATAAATATATCATTAGGTAACTTAAAATTACACATTTCTATAGTTAATGCATTCCATTCACTATTATTCCATCTAGTAAATCGGCTAAATTTCGCTATTCGATGGCGAGAAAAATAAAATACATTGACTTGATATTTAAATTAATTCGAATTTCATTTTGATATATTCTTTATATATATATAAGCGAAAAAGAGAGCGAGAAAAGTTAGAAAGTATTCTAAAGTAAAAACACACACATATATATACATTTGAAGTTTGTTGGCTTTATTTATTAGCATTTGTTTTCCTTGTATTGCAGCTTCTACATATGTTCCATTAGTTCCATTAACAACTTATACAGACTTTTTACTGGCAAGAAACCAAGATTTCTTCTTTACATGTGTAAATGATGACGTTACAAAATTGATTTCTAATCAGAGTTTGCTTTCAATCTGAAAAGTACAAAGAACGCATTGTTATCAGTATCTGCACTTTGAGAATATCGGTTTATATTTTTCTTTTTTTTCCACTAACAATTTTTTTTTATCTGAAGCTTAAAAAGCTTCAAATAAAAGATTTTCACTTCAAAACAGAAAAATCTCACAAGTATTCTATCATTGTGATGTTTCAAACACATTTGAAAAGCGAACAATGTTCTTTACTATTGTTTGAATTGGCTAAGAAATCGAGACTGTTTTTAATAATCTACTTTACCAATGAATTTGTCAGCCTGAATGTCGATTAACAATTACGTTGCTATCGTTAGTGAACAGGATGTGAATTTTTGCAACAATGTTCTTTTGATGTTATCATTTAAATTACCTAGTAAATATATACTTTGACCGAAGGTTTTAAGCCGTGAATTAGATTTGATTTTTCACCTCTGTTATTTTTAAATATGACAATAACTTTCCAAATAAATAGAAACTCGTTACCGTATTCATGTTTTATAACAAATTCTTTTCAATTATTTCCAGGCAATCATTTAGATCTGTATAAAAATTACCTTATTAAAAAAAAAAAAAGGCTTTATATTATATTTTAGAGAAAACTTTTAAGCTAAAAGAAATAATATTAATTATTTTGAAAATACAAATAAAAAATAAATTTATTTTAGTTTAAAGTTCAGCGAGTAACAAAATTTTACTAAAATACTAGTGGGGAAAAAAGAAGTGTGGGGAAGGAGGTAGCATTTAACTAATGATACATTAAATTTTTTTTAATAATATATACATCGTATACTTATATAAACATGAGCTAATATGACGATAATTACTTAGAAATAAAATTTGACGAAAATTGACAATTTACATCATGATTTACTATGCAGCTGCCTATGGCGTATATATCAACGATGAATGCAGTAATAATGAACTTGTTTTTAAAATATAATCCAAAATATTAATAATTTTTATTAGCCATTCACTAGACTAGAAAAATTATCCACTAATGAATAATATTTCTGTAATATAATTTTCACTATACCTCTATCATATGGAAGTTAGGAAATGATTGATATCGGCTTTTGACACCTTGTGAAGGGGAGTAATCATAAACATGATCAAAACCGTCAAAAAAAAAAGATTCCCAAGATGCACATTTCATGCTGAACCAGCCCTCATTAATTGGTCCAGATCACAATTTCTTATACATATCTTTATCATTATTCAGGATATATATATAGTTAGATAGATAGCCAATTGCTATAGATTAATTATTAAGTGTCAAACTTACTGCACTCACAACTTTGACAAAAACCACTTGATCGAAGTATATTAATACTTCCTACTAATCATTCTTTAAACTAGAGATTATCCACAAATGAATATTATTTCTGTAGCGTAATTTTCACTACACCACTCTTAAACAAGGTAGGGGCTGGTTTCTATCCACTTTTAAAACATTGTGGAGGGATGTAATCATAAACATATGACCAAAGATATGAAAAAAAACTTATGATCCCCAAGATGTGCTGAACCAGCACTTATTAGTTGGCCAAAACGACAACCTCTTAGAAATATATATATATATATCAATGCTCAGTATATATATATATTGTAACGATCCGGAGAAAGGACTTAACGTAAACTGCACTACGGGGCGCCATCTAGGCATTTGAACCTAGAAAAATTTATAAAGTAGGCAGATACATAAGAAAAAAAATTTTTTTTTTATTTTGATTCTGGTCGTTAGCCCATGTCACTAGCTCAGGCAGTAGCAGAGATTTAATAATATCATATCTTATCTAATTAGATTTCAACATTAAAAAATAAATAAAATAAGCCACTGCCAGTAATTAACATACAAACATTTATTTATGCACATATATATAAGATTTAAAATTATTTTAGTATTAGTTTACATTTTAACATTTAACATTATTTTTAACTTTGATTTTGATTTTAATTTACCTTTAATTACTATTATATTCTAATTTTACATTTTAATTAAGTTCGCACAGATGGGATTATAAAAGCTTGTTTTAATATGTTGCTATAGATCGGTTACATAGATTACACGGTTAAAAACATTTCACAGTAAACATAAACGATCAAAATATAAAATCATTGATACTGGCAATTGCAGAGGGAAATTTATAAGTAACCCAGTAGTATTCACCATAAGATACTTGCATTGTCACCAATGACTTGAAAGACCTCCGAATAAATACATTTTAGATACTCACCGTAAGGTATCATTATTTATCGAATGTCTATATATTTTGATCAAATATGAAAACGCAAATATAGTTAACCGATAAACAATCCATGCAAGCGTCTATAAACAACTTAAATTTAATGCATTTTTATTTAGGGTCGAGCATCAATAGACCACATAAATTTGCTTTTGAAAATAAACATTCTATCCCTATTTAACCTTAGGCTAAAATTCGTAGTCAAACTGGCATCAATTCATCTGATATATCGATGTATTCAATGTAATAAAATACGGCAGCACAAAAGGTTAAGAGAAGAAATTGCCTTTTATGAGATAGGAATATTACATCTATCTGCAAAAAAGAGCAATAAAACAAAAAAACTCCATAGAAAGGAACTGCGGTATCCGACTTATCATTCCTTCCATAGGCAAACGGAAGTGTGCGGCATATGAAGCGATTCTGCCCGTAGCGAATCAATATTACATCTACTAATCACACCAATATATCCAATCCATTGACCCAATTTAACCACGAAACAAATAACCCAAGATTACCCTCCCCTAATATAACTTTACAAATCTATACAGCCATTCACGCCCGACTTAAGTTTAACATTTATATAATTAATTTAACGGAAAACAACAATCATAATAAAACTTAAAGAACAAAAAATAAATAAATGGAAATGATTTTACAAAATAAATAAGAAAAAAAATACATCAAATAACATTATTAATGAAGAATTTAGTTTGGTCAGATAGGATTCTATTGCATTATTTACTAAAAAGTTTTAAAATTTAGAGTTCTTATTGTTTCAAGTGAATATATAAGTTCTTACAATTTTTAAAACGTCCAACTTTATCCGTTGCTTGCCATGAACGTAAATTCCCACGCCGTCCTAAAATTGGTATCCATTTAGCCATTGTTTTATTTATTCATTCAGAGGTTTTTTAATTTAGTTGGTCCTCAATGTAGGAAACGATAGTTCATTTCTCCCTTCTTTAACAGCTGAAAGAATTGACCGTGCATCTGTCAATTCCTCCAACTCCGGACTACTACATATAGTCACATCGTAATAATCAATTTCCAGTCACTGATTAATAATTTCCAAATTTTCCTTTTATATTAATGTGAAGGATTGAATTTACATTACGTCACCGATGCGATGGTCCTTTCGCTGCGGTCCGATTCCATAGGGATTTCTTCTTATTTGCTAACAGTTTCTATTGTTTTCTTATCTGACCGGTGTTTTTACATTTAAATGCCGAAGGCTGGTTTACATTTAACTAATTAACAATCATTTCCATTTCTGATTAATTAACCTGTTTTCCAAATCAAAAATATATTTAAAGATAAATTTAAAGATATAATTTCATCTCCAAATCTTTTTAAAATTTAGTTTTAAAATACTTTTTCTTTAATAAAGTTTTATTTTAATAATTTTTCATTATCTGTGCGATTTAATTAATATATAAGAGTTTAAGATGATATTTAATTTCAATTTTTAATTCTTAAAGAAAATTTTTAAATGCGAACTTTTTAATTTACTTTCATGTTTAATAAATTTAAAAAAAAAAATAATGTAACGAACGTCTATGCTCGTTACAATATATATATAATTAATACAGTTTAATTGATGTGTCAAATATTCTGCCCTCACAACTTGGCACAAATCACTTAATAAAAATATATTAATAAATTTTATTAGTCATTACATCCCTCCACAAGGTGTTAAAAATGGATAGAAACCAGTCCCTACCTTGCATGAGAGTGGTCAATGAAAATTACACTACAGAAATATTATAACTTAATTACTAATTGGAAACTCATCACAGATTGAGGTCATCCCATGATCACTATACATTGCTTTATAAACAAAATTTTATAGCCATTAATTTATGCAAATGTAGGCAAACACAAGCAACGTACCATTAAATTAAGGGCTGTTAAAACCTCTATGCACTAGCAGTATTAATACAATGCCCCCCTCATATTAATTCTCATAATTTAACAAACAAAAAATAAATCCATTATTATTGGTTTCCAAGTTCATATATGGATCACAGATTAAAAGGATTATAACTACAAAGATGAATATTAACTCAGTCAAGACCTAAATGCAGCTTCATTGGAATCAGTTTATATTTAAATTTGCAAGATTTAGAGAGCAAACTAAAATAGATTGATTTTTTATTTGTAATGTGAAAATTTGATACATAATGTAGTGGCATTAATACTGGCAGTTTTTAAATGATGGTTTTTAAATATTTTCAGTTCTGTAAAATTTTATCATTATATGTTTGATATCCAGTGGTGTGTTTGCAAAGTTATTAAAATGAGTTGAAATGAAATCTGCTATGTACATTTAAATATAAGCTAATTCAAATGAAATTGCAATAATCTCCTCACTGATGTGATATTCACCCTTGTTGTTCTAATTTATGATGAAAGTGGATTCATTTTTAATCTGTAACGTGGTAAAATTTGTTAATAGGAGTATTTTATTACTAGGGGATGTTGCATTCATAATGACAGTGTTTAAAACTATTTTACTCCAATAACTATTTATTCATATATATATTCTCATACCTATAAAAATAGCTTAATGAGTTTAAATCCATATAAGAACTTGGATTTAAAGTAAAAAACCCTTTTACTCTAACAAAAAACTAAAAAAAAAGATCTATTATAGATTTATTGAAAAAATTGTTTTGGCTTCAAGGGTTGTAAATTAATAGTAATTGATAATTTCTTGGTAACATTAAAGGTTCTTTCTATTTACATGAATATTATCTCCTCATTTATATTCTTTATTATAATAACCATCCTTGGAAATATTTAATTCAACATATACAACTCTCTGGAGAAGTTAAAAATATTATTTGCAAAATGGCAAGAAAGATGCCTTTCTCTCATACTCTCACACCTATAAAAATAGTTTTATGAGTTTAAATCCATATAAGAACTTGGATTTAAAGTAAAAGAGAATCCTGTTCTCTTCAACAAAAAACTCAAACAAAAGAGCTATTATAGATTTAGTTAAAAAACTGTTTTGGTCTCAGGGATTGTCAATTAGTAATAATTGACAATTTCTTGGTAGCATCAAAGGTTGAAAGTTATTTCTGTTTACATGAATATTATCTTCTCATTTCTATTCTTTATTATATATGTGAGTGTGTGAGTATGCATTTAATCATCAAATTTTCAATGATATGAACGGCTGAAAAATTGGAAGGTGAAGAAGATTAAAGGCTGTCCATTAAAGTTTGAAGATTTCCTATCTTAGTATAAATGACACACTGGTTATATATATGTGGGAGATAATGATCAGAACCAACTGATAAGTGCTAGTTCAGCATGAAATAGATATATTGGAAATCATTTATCTTTTTCACATTATGTGGCCATGTGTATTGGTTATACAAAGATATAGTGGCTAGCTGTAGGGAGTTTGAATGTCTGAGTTCAAATATTTTTAAATTACATTAAGTTCAATATAGAAATTATACTTGTATTTAAATATTATATATATGTAAACTTTTATGCTAATGCTAAAGTCAAGCTGTCAATGAGTTAAACATGTGTCCAATACTAGAATAATCTTCATATATAAAGATGAATTATCAATAACTGATTAGCTATATTCGACCAAGAAAATATCTTGCTGTTTTTAACTATGTACAGTTTCTGTTATAAATATTATTTCTATATCTTTTTGTGCATTTTTTTATTATTTCTCTATTTTTATTTGTATTCTGTTTTGCACTTGGATTAATAAAGGATTTGGTCATTGTAAGTATCTTATATCACTGGTTATCTCTTTTCACAAACTGGGGTAATAGAATGAATATCTGGGGAATATCATTTTTTATCTACATGTACAATAATAATGAATAATATATATTTTTCCATTTCTATGCACAAACTTATGAATATAAATATACAATTTTTTGGCATTGAAAAAACAATAAGAACCGATGTGGTGAAAATTGATTATTATAGCACACAAAGTACAACAATATAAAAAATGAATTATTTTCAAAATAAATTTAAAACAGAAGTTACAGTTGATAAATGATTGCAAGTTTCTACATAGAATATAGAAAAATGGATTAAAATGGCATTGCCACCTCCTTCTATGTAAAAGATAGCTATAATATTCTTAATGATGATGTTGGAAAAGACTTTCAATGTTTTTTTTTTTTTAATACAAGCATGAGAAATATTGAACATATAATGAAATTTAGGATGAAAATTTTTTAAGAACTAAATTTAAAAATTGTCAATATTTTATAAAGAGCTGCTTTAAAAAAATCCATTTCCAGAAAAAATAAATTAAATAAAAATAAATAGCTAAACATCACATGATTACCATCTCTTATACTAGCACATAATTGTTATTACACAAGGCAAAACTCTCCATACAGTAGTGCCACCCTGTGCCAACCAGAGTAATCAATGGATGCCAGAAGGCTTGTGCACTAGATAGGGATTTTAGGCACAAGGCTTCTGGCATCCATTGATTACTCTGGTTGGCACAGGGTGGTACTACTGTATGGAGAGTTTTGCCTTGAAAAATAAATAGATAATTACACTTTTTTTAAAAAAAGATAAATCATGGAGAAGATGATGATCAATTTTCAGTAAGCTCTAACATGACAGCTTCTATTCATATAATTCCTAATAATATCAATAGAATGTTAATAATTTTGTGTAATGAATTATTATTTAACAATAGATATGCTCCAGCAATATATTTAGAAAGTTCAGAGAATGAATGCTTTTATTTTTTTGTTGTAGTGTTATTGTAATGATAGTAATAAAAAAACATTTTTTGAGCATTTTATAGTATGTATTAGTAACAGAATGTTCTGAGTCCAAGTTTCATGTTATTAGAAATAATGGTATAGGCTTTATACATTTAAATGATTTGTTGTTACTGAATTTTTAAATTACAAATACTGTGTTTAGTTAGATTTGTTATAAAAAAGTTAGGATATTTGCTTATATAAAGGTGTCTTATAATTTATATGATCGCCTGGAATCAGAATGTAAAAGAAATTCAGTGTTTTATAAAAACTTGTAACTGCATATTGTTTGATGAAGATGACCATTTTTAAAAACATTAGATTCTATTGCAAGCATAATGCAAACATTTATTTTGTGATTATTTGGAATGCAACTGTTATTTATGATAAATTTTAATAGCTTTTAAGCAAAAAAATTATTAATTTAGCCTTTCAGGATTGTTGTGTTATGAAGATGTGATATTGTCTAAAAGAGTTTACTGTGGGCACAAGTAACTCTGTTCTTTAATTGAGTTTTAAAAAATCTGACTGACTTTCTTATATATTCTTGTATTTATTTGAATTATAACAGCTACATCCAGTGTATAATACCACAAGAAATTTTCATCATATGTCTTAATTTTATAAAAAAAATTAATTGAACAAGTATTCACTTCATTATCTTTCCAGATATGTCTATATTTTGTGACAATTGAATTAGTTTACATTTAGCTTTTATAGTATACATTTTATGACTCTTTTTATAGGTTTAGCAATATTTTACACTGCTTATAGTTTATACATAAATAATCTTTCTCCGTGTTTTGCATTCTATTGCTATTATTTCTACTTTTTAGATAAATATATTTTATTTAGAAAGTAATAAACTTTCCTCAGTAGTACCATATGTAATATTAAATCTGACTCACTAGTTTAATTTATTGATTATTATAAAATACTTAATATTGGATTTCAAAAATCTTACACTTCACTTTTCAGCAAAAAAACTTTTATTATTGATTACAGTTTTGACTGTACCATGCAGTCTTCATCAGATCTACAAAATTTGAACACACATAAAAATATAATCATTAAAATACATTATTTTATATAAAATTATTAAATTCCTATCAAACTTTAAAATTTAAAAAAAAAAAAATTTCCTAACCTTTTCAATTCATATAATATCTTTAACATATTTACCATCCTATTTTATATTCTTTTAAAATCTTTTCTATCCTCTTTCTTTATAATATATATATATATATGTATATATATATGTAATAAATAAAGTTTGATATCTGTATTCGTTTCACAATATATGTAATATACAAATCAATATATATATCAAAATACAGTACAATTTATATAAATTATATTCTTTTAGAAGTACTTTCGACTATACACTTTGTAGTCTTTATCAACTATATAACGTTGAATAATCAAAACGAGACAACCCTTAACAATACCCATAGTTCAATTCAGATTTCCCACAATTCTGTTATCTTAACATTTGATGACTGGCGATTCATTAACATTTGACGATTTCTTGAAATCAACATAGCCTCTTTTATTTTACGTTTATTATTATTATAATTATTATTATTATGTACATTTGAGAAGAGAATAAAAGAACATATGCTTTTATATAATAGAATTCAAAAAGAGAATCAATATGGAACAGATGTAAATAAACCTTCATCATCTGTTATATTTGATCATAATAAATCTTGTCAATATGGATTTAAATTTGATTATAAAAATATGAAAATTATTCAAATTGAACGTTGTCATAATAAACGTAAAATAAAAGAGGCTATGTTGATTTCAAGAAATCGTCAAATGTTAATGAATCGCCAGTCATCAAATGTTAAGATAACAGAATTGTGGGAAATCTGAATTGAACTATGGGTATTAAGGGTTGTCTCGTTTTGATTATTCAACGTTATATAGTTGATAAAGACTACAAAGTGTATAGTCGAAAGTACTTCTAAAAGAATATAATTTATATAAATTGTACTGTATTTTGATATATATATTGATTTGTATATTACACACACACACACATACATATATATATATATATATAACTTTAATACATATAATATTTACATTATGAAGTAATTTTAATTACACTACTTCAAAAAGTTTAATCACTATCAATATAATCTTTCTTTATTTTTTATTATAACTAAATACTTATTTCCATTCATTTTATTTTTTTAATTATTCCATATAAAATTTTCTTACCTTATTCTATTCTTTTTTATTCTATTTTTTATATGGAATAATTAAGAAGGTAAAATGAATGGAAATAAGTATTTAGTTAGAATAAAAGATAAAGAAAGATTATATTTATAGTGATTAAAAAAATTTTTTTTTTGGAATAGTGTAATTAAAATTACTTTATAATGTAAATATTATATGTATTAAAGTTATAGGTATAGGTATATGTTATAAAGAAAGAGGATAAAAAAGAATTTAAAAGAATATAAAATAGGATGGTAAATATGTTAATGATATTATATGAATTGAAAAGTTAGGAAATATTTTTAAAAAAATTTAAAAGTATTTTAATGGTTGAATTTTTATGTGTGTTCAAATTTTGTAGATCTGATGAAGACTGCATGGTACAGTCGAAACTGTAATCAATAATAAAAGTTTTTTTGCTGAAATTTCTCTATCCTCCATCTTCTAGTAAGATGAAGGATATAGAAAGTAGAAAGAAAAAGATCTGATGAAGACCGCATGGTACAGTCGAAACTATAATCAATAATAAAAGTTTTTTTGCTGAAAAGTGAAATGTGTACGATTTTTGAAATTCAATATTATATATGAAGACAGCAAAAACAGAGGAAGAAAAGAATTTAGAAGGACTATATGATATAAAATACTTCTTGTAGATAATGCTTACAATAATGAAGATCATATTTATTTCATTATAATAACTATTTGTAAAAAAGCAATCATTTCCAGTTAGATGCTATTTTAAATAAATTTTTTAATTTTACTTTTATATTTTTTTAAAAATATTATAATAATTATTGGAAATAATTATTATAATAAAAAAAATCAACTTTGAAATCATAATTCTAACATGAAATATACTTTTTAGGAGAGGTATTTGATACCACTTGTAGTGTTTACATTATAAGAAATGGTTGTGGCTATTGAGGTTTTAAAAAACATATAAAATTTTCTGATCAGTAATTGACAAGAAGATTTAAGAATCATTACTAGGATTAAATAACAGATCTTTTAATTAAAATATTGAAAACATTGTATAGATAAACATAGAAATGATATAATAATAAATCAATGTGCAACACTCACAGAAATGATAATTCAAATAGATATAACAAATATCATCATCTCTCAAATACTAAGGTAACAAGATATTAAATATCTGTAATTAATAATAAATTTACCAATATGATTTTTTGATATTTTATACACAGAAGAATTGCATGTTTTGATGTGATCCCCAGGAAAGTTTTAAAATATATTAGTAGTGACAAGTTAATTTCTGGATTATGGAAATTTGTAATAAACATATGAATCATAAAGTTGATATAAGATAGAAAATGATGCAATAATGACTTGCAATATAAATTATATCCACATTAACCAACGTACTTTCAATAATTTTATTGGATGAGCAGTTACTAAAATCCTGGTCAAGAAAAATTGTACATGTATTTTATTGCCAGGAAATTGAGAAATGGTGTTTTCTATATTACTTTATTCAATTTTGTCAAGGCAATTGACTCAATCAAAAAATTATCAAAAATATTTGAAAACAGTTGCTTATTATCTATTTTTGAGGATTTGAAATAACAGCTGATATTAAATAAAATTGCATACTAGTTACAAATTTGTTGTTACTGTTATCATTTTTATTATTTAAACAGAAGGGATTTACACTCTATGTACAAGTTCTCTAATGTGATAATAGATCAACAATATCTTGTTGAGTACTGAGGACACTCTTAAACCAAAGCACAAGATAGAGACTTTTGAAAAAATAAGAGCAGCTGTCTTATCTTTTCAAAAATCTCTATCTTGTGTGTCGGTTTGAAAATATATTCAGTACTCAACAAGATATTGTTTAGCTATTATAACAACATTAGAGTGCTTGTACATAAAGTGTAAATCCTTTCATTTTAAGTTTCATATAATCTCTGCATTAGTAAATAAAATTGACAATTTCTTCTTCATCATTTTTTTCTTGTTTTTTTCTTCTTACTACTACTACTACTACTACTACTACTACTACTACTACTACTACTACTACTACTACTACTACTACTACTACTACTGCTGCTGCTGCTACTGCTGCTGCTGCTACTACTACTACTACCACCACCACCACCACTACTACTACTACCTACTACTACTACTACCACTACCACTTCTACTACTACTACTACCACCCCCACCCCCACCACTAGCACCACTACCACTACTACTACTACTGCTGCTGCTACTACTACTACTACTACTTCTACTACTGCTGCTGCTGCTGCTGCTGCTACTGCTACTACTGCTGCTAGCTAGCTGCTGCTGCTGCTGCTACTACTACTACCACCACCACCACCGACTACTACTACCTACTACTACTACTACCACTACCACTTCTACTACTACTACTACCACTACCACCCCCACCCCCACCACTAGCACCACAACCACCACAACCACTACTACTACAACTGCTGCTGCTACTACTACTACTACTACTACTACTACTACTACTACTACTACTACTACTACTACTACTACTACTACTACTACTACTACTACTACTACTACTACTACTACTACTACTACTACTACTACTACTACTACTACTGTGGTTGTTGTTTTTATAATAATCATGTTTTGTTAATGATTATGTTTTGCAAATATAAATTTCAGTATTTTATCCATTCATCGAAAAAAAATTATTACAAACTTTTTGCTTAGATGGTTATCATCACAAAAATGAAAAATAATTTGATTTTTTAGGTGTTTTAAAAAAGTTCTATCGAGCATTAAAGCATGCAATTATTTTAATATGCTGCTGCTACTTTTAATAAATTAAAATATTGGAGAAAACCCCTATTCTTTAAGATGTAAATATGTCAATTTACATTATTTGTAATTTTATATTGAAATGTTGTTTTGGAAATTTTATTATTTGCAAGTGACTCATGGATGCCTTATTGACATAATATAAAAAGCTATGAAACTGTTTTATTTAACGATACTCTCTGTAGTGTCTTGAAAATTTGATAGATTGATCATAAGACTAATCAGTATATTTTTTAATTGTTTGTAACATAAAGATTATTTGAACTAAATTCTAAACCTGAGGATATTGTGTAATATTGATTGCATTCATTGAGAGAATATAATCCTAAGATAAACTTTACTGAGCTCATCAATTGGGCAAAGAATTTATATTTATCAGAAAAAATATTTTAATGTAAAAAAGTTAAAATACAGCTTTATAACATATTACACGAAGACTAAAAACAATATTGTAATATTATTGGACATATTTATTTGTAAGTATATTATTTAAAGAGACTCCATTTATGTTAAATAATGAACAGGTCACTTAATATACTATCAATAAATATAAGAGGAATAAATAGTCAAGATAAATAGTCAAGATAAAGCAGAGAAAATATTAGATTATATAACAACTCAAAAATTTGAAATGATAATTTTATCAGAAACAAAGATAAGTGATAATACTCCTATGTGGATTATAAAAAAAACTATCAAAAATTAATATATTTCTGTTCAAACCCAATGTTAGATCATCACAGGGAGTAGCAGTACTAATAAATATGCACTCGAGAATAAGAAAAATACAAATAATAAATTTGCAAACAAATCACATAGTTCTGTCATTTGTTATTTATAATAAGCTACATTACTTGATTGCGGTATATTCTATAGCAAGGGGTAATGACATTTCAAAGATTATTCATAGCGTACAGAACAAACTGATGCAAAAGCCAGGTATTGTTATAATGGGTAGTGATTTTAATTGTTCATACCAAAACATTCCTAAAGCCTTAGAACACAAGTTGAGGGATGTGTCCCTATATCCACTACAAATGAAATATGAAAATAATGCTTACACATTTTTCAGCAGTAGATACACTTCGCTAATTGATTTATTCTTTGTTTAAGCAAGTAAGCTTAATGATTCTATTATTAACACATCACTTATTGCATTTTCCGATCACCTATAAGTACAACTGCAATATAATAATTATGTAAGAAACAAAAAATATATATTCATACACAGTAAAAAGGAATATTAAAAGACAAATCATATTTTCAGTTGATCAATTATCAAACATAATTGGTTCAAACTATTACACAAGACTTATAAAATTACCTCCATGCATTGCATGATATAAAATAAATAAATACACATCAGACATATGCTATCAGAGTGAGAATAGTAAATTATCTCAGAACCAAATAAAAAATAGAATCCATGAAATTCATAAGACATTACAGAATATTTCTGGCATAAGTCCTAATCATGAATTGATCAATAAACTGCAAATGAAATACAATAATATATACAATCTGATACAACAAGAAACTTACACATTAAGACTATGGAAATTGATCTCTGGAATGAATCACATATCAAAACCAGTGATTAACTATAGCAAAATTTATATACCACATACAAAGGGCATTGCTTCCGTTGAGACAGGGGAGAATGCTGTGGCATCTGGAGATGACACTGATGAATACATGGTCAAAAGGTTAAAGGTGAAGTTTGGCTGTTGAGTAGCAGGCATTGATAAATATGAGAGAGTGGCTATAGAAAATACAAAGGAATATATAATGGTTCAAGAAATAATGGATGAAATTAATAGGTTGAAGTTGCAAATGACAATGGCAAATGACTCTATACCAGCCTCAGTCTACAAACAGATCAATTATGTATTGGCAGGTGCAAGGTCAAAATGTTTCAATCAGATGTGTAATGAAAGGATTGAATGGCCTTCCATAAACCACAATAATTTTTAGCATAAAAAAAGACAAATCAAAACAAACCCCAACTTTTGAAGACCTAAGAAACATATCTATAGAAGATATTGATTCAAAAATCTTGGCACAAATACTATTTAAAAAATTGAATAACTTGGTAAAAGATAAAATATCAGCAGCACATCATGCTATTAGGAATAAAAAAGCCATAAATGCATCTATAAGAATACAAGAAGCAATAAACTATGCAAAGAAACTTAAGCTAATGCAATACTTTGCAATACAAATTGATTTTAAGTCAGCATTTGAACTAGTTAACTGGTCATATCTCATAAAAGTCCTGAGCAATCTGATTCAAGAAGACAAATATCTAGAGAATGCTATAGTAAATTACATAAGAAATAGTAGAATGTCCTATAAAAACTATATGCACAGATCTGAATTCTTCATAGCAGAGAAAGGTATTCTTCAAGGATCACCATTAGCAGCCCTATTATTCACAATTTACATAGATTCCATGATTAAAGAAATAGAGACATTAGTTAATGGAATCTATATACCACATTTGGGTGTCACAATAGGAGTCACCACCTTTATTGATGACATTGTAATAATAGTAGAAAATAATTATAATATTAATGTAGTGATGAATGTCCAAAAAATGTTTTAAAAAATTACAGGTTCAGTAGTTCAACCTAACAAATCAGCAGCATGGCAATTGGCAACAGGTAAAAGGATACCATCCAAATTTATAGCTCAGCCAAAGTCATTTCTTGGAATGCCGATATATATGTCAAAGACACATCATGTATGAATAGTCACTTAAATCAACTAATTATAAAAAAATCGAAGAGAGGATTAATAACTTCACATCGTTCAAGCTGTATGCAGTGATGAGAACCCAATTTTTCAATGCAATTGCAACAGGGGTCCTTAGTTATTACAGTCCATGGGTCAAACTATATAACAAAACAATTAGTAGAAATAACCAGGTGGCCAAAAAATTCATCTGGGGAAAGAAATCTAGATTACTATCAATGGCAATATTACACTTACCCATTAATGAGAGAAGGGTTAACTTAATTGATCCAAAGATATATGTAGGTTTCTTTATTACTGCAAGAACATATTTAAATGTTATTAAGGATCAATATTTCAGTCTGCTAACAGGGGATATAAAATATATAGTGAAATAGGACTGGAGAGAAGATCTTATTTGGAAGATATGTTTATTGCATATAAGGACATACAAGATAACCTAAATATGCCAAATTTGGAAAGCATTAGATATAAAGACATAAGAAGGGGAGTAAAACCTCATGAAAATTCATGGATAAATTGATCAATAAGGGGTCCTAATTAAATTCCATTCAATTTATACACCACAGATGTAAATGAAATTCAGATTCAAGTTGATCAATGGAATTTTACTGACCACAACATACATTAGTAAAAGATTGGGAATGAGCTTAGAGGAAACTTGTTCATTTTTTAAAAATAAATATGAAACATTTCAACACATACTAGAGGAATGTAGTGCTTTTGGGAAGCTAAGATACAGAGTTTTCCACACCCCAATGATAAATCTTAAAATACTACTGAAGAAAAATATAATAAAATTCAAACCTCATAATGCAATGGTGATAATACATGCATTGAAAACTATATGGACAATCCAGTGTTCTTTAATCTTTGATAATAAAAAGTTTAATTGGTTAAAGAAACATGACAATGATTGAGACAACTATTTTGCCAGATGTTTGAAATACTGGCCAAAGAGGATTATGGAAATAGTATGGGGAGGGACTGCTATGACTGTTTTTTAATTGTGGGAGTAAAAGTACACACACAGAGAGAAATAAGACAGTAAAAGTATGTCGAGTGGTAAATAAAGGATCTTTCAAGAGAGAAGAAATGTTCCATGTTTTAAACTAGGAATACAATTTGTAAGGCCTAACTCTAGGATTTAACAAGAAACGATATTAACATTTCAACAATGAGAGTCTTATAGATTTGCATTGTGGTTATTTGAGGACAGGATTCGTAAATTTGGTGTAAAGAATAAAGTGAATCAAAACTAGTTTGTAGATATTTCATATACATATTTAAATGTTTGTTTAATAAAGTTTATTACTTAAAATAAAAAAAATATTTGCAAAGTCATAGGAAAACTAACCTTCAATGTTACTTTTTTTTGTGAAGTTAGATGTCCACATTTTTTTATGAATCTATTTGTTTTGCTACATATTTTTATATATTAAGGTACATAAGTGTAGCTAGTTTTATTAGTAATGTAGTTTTTATCATCACATCTAATTATAAACTTATTCACAGAGCAACTAAAGTGGAATATGTTACTATAGCAGTTGCTCCATTAATACATTTATACTCTGAATGATATATTTAATAAACTTGATTTGGAGTATATTAATAATCACAAATGAGTACACTCATTTTAATAAAAAAAATCAAAGAGAAAAAATAAAAAAATGGAATCGAAAGGTAGCTTATAGTAGTTAATCTACAAATCACTACATCTACATATATCAAAGATTGTTCTAAATGATACTTTGATATATTATGGTTCTGTGTTTTTCTTCTGCAGCCTGCAATTTTTTTAAAGTACTTAACATTTTATCCAATTATTTGTCTCTATTTTAATCTATCTTAATCATATATTGTACAATTTTAGAATGCCTTACAGATAATTTTTACAATATAAATTGCATATATCTTTTACTAAAACTATGCTTAAATTTCCATAAAATATTTTTTAGAAAGTTTGTTATTATTTATTCACTTCATGTGACCATTTTCAATAAATGTGAATCAATAATAAATTTTTAATCATATCCACAAGACAACGCCAATTAATTTTATGAAGAGTGTTTTGTATTTTCAAAATATTAAAAAAATTTTAATGTAATTTTTTTTATTAGGGCATCTATAACTTGTTTCTATGCAATAAATTTGGCTGATAACAGTGAAAAATGTCATTATAAATTTTAATTAATTCTCTTAAACATCTGTTGTCCAACAATTTTAAAATTTTCAGTAATTCAATTGGAATTTCACCAAATTCTTGTTTTTTTTTCTGATATCATATCAGTTATAATTTTAATCATTTAAACTTCATTTATTTTAAAGCCATTTTATCTTTATTTATAATGATTTGATGCTTTTTCTATCTTTTTATTATATCTAACCTCTACCCTTAACTTATTTTTTGCTCTTTACATGGCATTAAATATTTTACTAAACAATCACATCCAACTACATTACCAGGATAAATTTGCAAGCAGATTTTAAAGAAACATTTTAAAAATAAACTTGCTAAATATGTTTACCTTTCACATATCAATACTAATCTATTCTGTTTGATAAAAGGAGACATTTCTTTCATCTGATCTTTAGCTATATATATATATTGTAAATAAACCAAACATTGATAACCAAAAGAGCTGACACTCTATAAATAATGTTTACTCTTGATCAAACATGTAACATTTATGTTTATAAATATTTCACTAAACAATCATGTCCGAATATGTTAGTAGACACATTCACAAGAATATTCAAAAAAACATTTATTAATTAATCTTGAAAATATGTTTATCCTTTTGCATATTAATGCCAATCTATTGTACGTGATAAAAGGATATATCTTCTTTCATCTGACCTTCAATCATTGATATACAAAAAAACAAACTTAGATGCTTGATTTATTTACAATATATAGATTGCTGGTTTAGCATGAAATACATATATTGGTGATTATTTATATTTTCAACATGTGTGTGATCAGGTGGGTCAGCAATATGAGATGGCAATGAGAGTAGTGAGTCGTGTGAAAGTCTGAGTTCGAATCCCGCCTATATTACATATATAAATTCAGGTTTAAACCTGTACATTACCCTGTCTATTACATATATAGACGCAGGTATATATAAGCCTGTGTATTTCAGCTATTAATATATAAGATCAAAGATCAGACGAAAGAGGATATCTCCTTTTAGCAGACAGAATAGAATGGACGTCGAAATGATAAACATATTTACAAGTTTATTAAAAAATTGATTCTTCAGAATCTGCTTTGCGAATTTGTCCTTGTAACTTATTTGGACATAGTAATTTTGTGAAATGTATAAACATTACATGTTTAATCAGCAGTAAAACTTATTTATATGTGATTAAGATTATTAGTATTCACATGTCTCTATACTTCTGCAATTTACGTTTCCAACCTAAAATATTTATTTCTGTTTTGTAATTTATTATCTCACAACGTTCATTTTCTTGTTTAGGATTTATTAAAAGCTTCTATTTATGATTTTTTTTTTTTATTATTTTCTTATACTTATGCAGAATTTATATATTTCCTTTTTTTTTCTCTCTACCATTTTATTAATAATCTCATTATTAATTGACGTTTTTTTTACTCTTTATTTTTTTTTTTAAATCTTTCTCTTTCTTTTAATGGATTCTCACTATTAATTATATTTACTCTTATTTTTCTGTCCAAAAAATTCAACAATTTTAATTATTTTCCTGCGCCACTTTTTTTTATAATTATTAATCATCTACTTAACTATATAGAAGTTTTTTTGTTAACAATTTTAAGAGTACACAGACAACAAGAAAGTATGGCTGTAACTACTTGCTGCTAACTTTTAACTTATGTAATGCATATTTTTAACCATTTAAAAATATTATATATATGTTTTTTCTATGTTAATAGAGAATTTAAGAATATCTTTAAGTTTCGTATTACAAAGTAGAAAGTCTTTAAGACTTTATTTACAGGAATATAAAACAATATGAAGTTGGGTGATTTAAAATATATAACCAGATCTAATTAAAAAAAACAACTGTATTTTATTTTACCTTTCTTTTTTTAATATATAGGGTAGATGAGCACAGACTTTCACACGACCCACCACTCTCCGCTCTATCTCATAACTCTGATACACTTGAACACATATATGTCGAAAAGTTAAATAATCACCAATATACATATTTCATGCTAAAGCAGCAATCATCAGTTGGTCCAGATTACCATCTCTACACATATATGCTATAAGTGCTCAGATATATATTAAGATAGCCAATCCTCATACTTTAATAGACAGGCTTCAATCTACTCCACACTCCAATTCTTCAACCGTCCATCCAATTAAAAATCTGATGATGGAATGCTGAAAGGCCACCCTTAGGCCAAGATACTTGTCACACCATGTTGACCTAAGATCAATCTGATCCCTCATGTACAGGATAATCCATTTAATACATATAAACTTTTAATAAACTTTTAATTTTTTCTGTTCTGAATTACGTAATACAGATTGTTATTTTTATGTGTTGTTTTTTGAAGTATTTCTATGTATATCTTCAAACAGAATTTATTAGTATATTTGTTTTTTTTTTAAAATATATTTTAACCATACTTATATTACATTTATCACATCTATTTTAACAATTTGCTGAAATAAGAATTAAATAAGATAAAGATTTTTAAAGCAATTTAATATTATTTTTATGATAATGATTAAAACCAAATGCAATCACATTTGTGTTTCTTACTTCTCTATCATAACTTTTCAAAAGTCAGATTTAAAATGTACTGTAAAATATTATTTTAATTAAAGAATATCTAATATATATTAATTAATATTTAAGGAATAAAAAATGTATTTACTTGATTATAATAATCATTAGAGATCACTCGATTACACGTGTGCTGTATATTTAAACACTTGATGAATACTTTCTTTTCCAAACCCAAGATAAAGTCTTTTGAAAAGATAAAATGAATCCACTCTATCTTTTTAACCTAAACATATATGTATAAGCAAATCTTAAGCATTTCGAAATGAGAGTTATTTAATACCTCCATGCTCTCATTTTCAAATGCTTAAGATTTGCCTATACATATTCATTTAGGTCAAAAGGATAGAGTGGATTCATCCTATCTTTTCAAAACACTTTATCTTGTGTTTAGAAAGGAAAGTATTCATTAAGTGTTTAAATATATAGTGTGTGTGTGTAGTAATGTCATCCCTAATTATTATTACAGTTTAAAATATAGCACTAGATTAACTCATTACTAGATTATACCAAATTGTATACAAAAAAAAGTTTTACTTGAGTATTGTATTATAGTAGTTGTTTTAATAATGTTAAAATTTTGTTTTCTACTGTGCATGATAATTTTTTACTAATATTAGTCTTGCCATCTGTTGATTAAAACTATAACTACAGTTTAAAAGTATCAATTATGGAAACTACAACAAAGGCAGGAAAAAAACCTAAAGAGAAGAACCTTCCCAAAACATAAATCATGAAATTAATATCAAAACATACATGAAATATTATAAAATATTAGGCAGAAGAATAAATTCACAGTTAAAGGTACTTCAACAAGATAATAATTTTAAATTAATCCTAGAAAAATTGAGAAATGTATGTTTTATATATTTTTAGTGATTATTATATTAACAGAAGGGGCAGAAATAGCATATCCATCAATCATAACTTCAACTTAGATATTGAATCTGGACCAAATTTTTTTTGAAGAAGTGTAGAGATTTTTCTCACATAAGTGGTTTATTGGCAACATAACCATCCAAAATTGTAACTCAACATCTAACTATTTTAGCTCATAAGGGAGATACAAATGGGAAATTCCTTAAACATTCATTATCCAACAATTGTAAAGCCTGATGAGAATTTTCTTCTCCTTTGAAAAGCCTAATAAGCATTTCCTTCTGTTTTGAAAATTCCTCATGAGAATATTCTTCTCCTTTGAAAATGTGATGAGAATATCCTTTTTTTTAAAGTGCCAGATGATAATTTCATTCTCATTTGAAAATGCTGAGGAGACTTTTCTTTGCCTTTGAAAATCCTGATGAAAATGTTCTTCTCCTTTGAAGAGCTTGAGGAAGATTTCTTCCTTTTTTAAAAGGCCTTATGAAATTTTCCTTTTCTTTTGAAAAGCTTGAGGAAGATTTCTTTCTCCTTTGAAAATCCTGATGAGAATTTCCTTGTTCTTTGAAAAACCTGATGAGAATTTCCTTCTTTTTTGGAAATGTGATGAGAATTTCCTTCTCCTTTAAATGCCTGATGAGAAATTTGGTTGTTTTACAATAGCGTGTTGAAACCACCGGAGGGTGGGCTCGGTTTGTAAACAAAGATAAATATAATGTTGCCGGGGCCGGATTTCTTTTCTTTTTTTTTTTGTTGGCTTTGGTTTTTTATTTTTTTTTGTTTATCACATTTATAAAAGTAATATCAAATCAAATTTTTTGTTTAAACACGACCAAAACGAAAAAAAAAAATAAACAAATGCATAAACAAAAAATTACAAATAAATGAATTTACAAAAAAAAAATACTTCATTTTTTTTGCTTTTGATTCTTTTTTTCATTATTTATATTTTCAAAGGGGACAGGGTTTTTTTTTACCGTCTACGTATTTTTTTGTTGTTTTTTTTTTTGGTTGTTGTTGTTTATCACATTTAAAATAAAAGCATGGCAGCTATCAAATCTATTTTGGCTACCCCAAACAAAAAAAAAAAAACAAAACCAAAAAAAAAAAAAAAAAACGGATCGATTAAAACCAATGATTTTTAAAAAGTAGTTAACCGATTTTTTGTTTGTTTTGATTTAATTCTCATTAAACCCTTTTCTATTTTTGGTTCGGTATTGTATGACAAACAAAAAATCAGCTGATTCAACTACTTCTTTTTTTTTTTCGGTTTGTTTTGTTTTTATTTTGATAAATAAATCTATTGTCCATTTAACGGTAACATTTACAAGCCAAAGTTCAACTTTGGGAGGGGGGAAGGGTGTTTGCAATTGCTAACAGAACGGAACGCCAACAACTCGAAGATTGACCAAGTTTTGACGGTAATTCCCCCTCAAAAAACATCAATCTATATGGCAATTAAAAGCAACTTTTTGGGCTCTTCAGGCAAAAAAAAATAAAATAAAATAAAAAAACACAGCAGGCATGCAGCTTCAAGGTGTTTTGTTTGATAAACTACTGCCAGTTCCAGCAGTCAGAGAAGAATCCTTGTTCTTTCTTTGACATTCGGCAAAACAAGTTGTCCTATTTTTTCAGCTATTCGATTAATCAGCTTGCAGTTGTTGTCGCATGAAATGTGACTTAGAGCATGATTTGATGGGAAGCGTGCTTTTAACTACACTTGGCCCATTATTTCAGCAGGAAATGGGGGCTAGGGAAGCATGAGACTCTGCTGATAATTGTTAGTAGACCTTCCTAAAACATGCGAGATAGAGGGGGAGGTGGTCTTAATGAATATTAAAATAGTTTCGACAATCGTAATTCCAGCCACCCTTAGACAATGCTGTAAACAAAAGTGAAATATGATCGTTAGTCCGAAATGCTTAGCCCAAATCTGAGCTGTAAGCTGACACGATAGCTTCTGCGGCAAGATTGGCTAAATATTCACGTTTCTGTGCATTAGCATAGAAATAAACACAGTCAGCCGGTACCCTCCCCCATATCAACGGACTATTTCTAGGCTTATGCGTTAGAAATAGAATGTTTGATAGTGGCAGAGGCCACCTAAATGGCATATTTCTGTGTGCTATCATAGAGATAATGCCCTCCAGCAGTTTCAACATGCTATTTTAAAACAACCGAGAATTCTCTTCTCTTTTGCAAAGTCTGGTGAGAATTTCATTCTTTGAAAAGCCCTGAGAATTTCCTTTTCCTTTGAAAAGCATGATGAGAATTTCCTTCTCAAAGAGGTGATGAATGGTTATTAAAGTATTTTTTTTATCTTTTATATTAAATAAACATAGGTAAATAAATATTATTGTAGTTTTACTTCACATAAGCAATCAGTTTTTAAAATTTAGATTTTACTTTAGCAGCATCAAATCCATATTGGTAACAAGAATTGGACTAACATTATTGCATTAAATTCTCAAGCATTTTGAAAAAAGTATTATCTGCTTAAATTTTATTAATTTAAAAATTACATAGAAAAAATTATTCTACATTTTTTTTTATTTCCAATTTATTTATTTTTATCTTAATTATACAGCTTAAATTTTTCTGAAAGATTAATTAATAGTTTCTTCTCTTAATCATTATAACAGGCAAAACTCACTATACATATTGCCACACACAACAAGCTAGAGTAATCAATGGATGCCAGAAGGCTTATGCATAAAATCCCCATCTAGTGTCTACTCATCCAATAACCCCAGACTAGTTTCTGGCTTGTGGCCTTCGTCAGTGAGGAGTCTTGGATCTGAGAGCACTGCACTTAGATCTTAGGATTTTATGTACAAGCCTTCTGGCATCCATTGATTACTCTAGCTTGCTGTGTGTGGCAATATGTATAGTGAGTTTTGCCTGTTTTAACAACAGTTATACATAAGCATAAGAAGTGGTGGTCATGTGATGTTTATTGGCTTAATCATTATAAAGAAAAATCATTCTTAGTGGTGAAGTATTGAATTTTTACAATATTTAACTTCACTATCTCTATTCCCAGAATAAATAAAGGAAAATAGTTTTTTTTTCATATGTAATAGCATCGTCCAGGAGGTGAACCCGCAACAACCACCTGCAACCAACTGCTTGCTTGCAAGGCAGTTGCGCTGACCTCTCAGCTAACAATGTCAATCATATAACACAGCAATTTATTAGAACATTAAGTGGAATAAATATTCTACAATGTATTTATCAAAATTTGAAGCTTTATTCCCATTATTCTCAATGATTTCAATAATATATATTAGAAAATTTTGTTAGCTGAGAGGTCATCACAGTTGCCTTGCAAGCAAGTAGTCGGTTGCAGACGGTTGTGGGTTCGCATCCCAGCCGATGCTATGACATATGAAAAAATATATATATAATAATTGATATGTTAATACAGACATTAAAATTTAATAAATGGAACTACATAAAAGTATATTCATATAAAGTTAATAAAAAGCACTTAAATTTAATAAGGAACTACATAAGTGTATATACAAAAAATATTAAAGTAACAAAAGATGGGGGGGGGGGCTTGAGGGACAATGGTATTTAAAAAAGTATTTATATATTTTTTTAAAATAGTAATAGAAATAATTACTATTGTTATTATTACTATTGCTCACATAATATGAATGTGGATTAGGTTTCATTAAGGTTTATTAAGAAAATTTGATATTAATATACAACATATTTAAACTGAAAAATAAAATTATAAACCTAATAAAAACATTTTAGAAGATATTAAATTTTAAATATAATTAGAATTTTCAATTAGTGTTTATAATATCGCTCAAAAATACCATAAATATAAATAAAACTTCAGGTAAAAAAATACAAATTTAATACCTTTAATATCTTAACAATGTTATGTGAGGCATTATGTAGAGTTTTTAATTAATTAATTAAATGATATTGGAAAAACGAAGACTAAAAAATGTTTTAACTCTGAATAAGTAAATTACATATAATTGTTAATAAAGTTGTTTGCTTAATTATATATTATCAAGTTATTAGAAAATTTATGACTTAATATATGTATCAGGTTAGTAAAGAAAAATAATCAGAAATTGAGAAAATCTCATTGCATGCCTAAAGCTGTTAGTAATATTATCTTTCTATTATAATCAGATTACTTAATTAGATTTTAAAATTGCTAATTTGTAAAGATATTATAATAATATAAGTGAATTTATAAAACACAAATAACAACAAAATATATAAAGACTTAAAACTTTATACAAAATTATGCAAGGTAAATGGGTCATAGTTAATATGAGACAAAAAACTACAATCTAAACTTTTTTAAAAATACAATTTAATGAAAATAACAATATTGAGAGGCTGAGGTATGTTATTAATTGCAAATTAATTATTATTTTTATTATCATTATCATTACTACTACTACTACTACTACTACTACTACTACTACTACTACTACTACTACTACTACTACTACTACTACTACTACTACTACTACTACTACTACTACTACTACTACTACTACTACTACTACTACTACTACTACTACTACTACTACTGTTATTATTATTATTATTATTATTATTATTATTATTATTATTATTATTATTATTATTATTATTATTATTATTATTATTATTATTATTATTATTATTATTATTATTATGTCTTAAATTTTATTGACTTATAAAAGGTTACATGTTTTACATATGTACAAATGATTGCATAGGTTACAGTGGCATATTATTTTTTTAGAAATAGGGTAGTTCATATTTATTTTGTATAATTTTCTCTTGGTGCTTTATATATAAATTGTGTTGAGCCATTATTTTTTTAGAAATATTTTAAACATAATCGACTGTTATCTGTCTTTAAACATAATCGATTGTTATCTGTAGAGATTGTTTCCATAGGCTATTAGTAGATTCATTAAAAAATGTGTGTGCAAAGATAATATATGTGAGAGTTTTCTAATATATATCGTTCAACTCTTGAGAAGTATTGCGAAGATAGTTTATGTTCTTTCAATATGATTTGAAAGTTTTGTTCAGCTGATAGGTTGACCTGGATATCTTTTTTTAATGTTAAAGTCATTGTGTTCATAAACACATCCATTGTATGTACTATGCCAATAGCATCTAATAGCGAAAAACACTTCTGTTACTTTTCATAAAATTTCCACTTTGTCAATTGGTTTCATGGATGCGAGCTTGAATTAGTTTTTTATAGGTTGGAAGTCTGCTTTAAGAGATCAGGTAGCAGCGTAAATATCAGAATGTGCAATTATGATGTCCTGTTTCCTTAGTGTTTTAGTTTGTTAATGAATGAGGAGGCATGCACTGGGTGTTATGTCCAAGAGTGAATGTGCAAAGGAGTGCACTAGTATGAAAAGAGTACAAATGTGTTTGCATTGTGAAATATGGGTTATGGTTTTGTCATAGTATTGAATAATGTTCTGTAATAAGGTATTTGATTGTCTGTAATTGCTGGTTATGATCTCATAAATCTTGTTTAGTGGTAAAAAATAAACCATATGTTGCTGTATTTTCTTGACCATAAGGCATAGACTATAAAATGGATCAATATTTTTATAATACTGATGGTACTGAAGAAAATGTGAGGTGGGCAAAGTACTAAGGTTCATCTGTAGCAAGAAATAATTTTGACAAGTGACCATCTTCTGAAGTATTGTAGAAATTGTGAATTGTTGAGTGTGGGGTGTAAACTATAGTGTAGACTTGCCAGTGAAAATATTTAGTATTATCATGAATATTTATTAAAAAGGGTATACTCTGAGACCTTAGATAAGAGATTTCACAAAATCAAATGTGTGTGTGGGGGGGTATCAGTGGGTGTTACAGCAAGCAAACACAAGCATAGGAAATTATCATAGTGTGGAAGCTATACTATGGACTGTTTTTTTGAAATGGTTAGATATTCATAGTGGATAGTTCAAGCCTATTTTGTGTAGGTAGTTGGCTAAGACATTTAATAGATATGGAAAGTTTTCCTACCCCATGGCATTTGGTGAATAGGCTTTGGAAAGGAAAGTGCTAATTTGTAAGACATTTTTAAGCTTATTTTGAGTGGTTTATCTCATACTATGTATTCCAAGATAAAATGGGAATCCAAGGAATCCAATTGATTTTTCTTGAAAACTTTTGTAGCAGGCTTGCTGTTGTATAAATTCCAGGCAGCTATTTCCTTTAAATCAAACTTAAGTTGATATATTTAAGTATATTCTTGTAAAAATTTTGGATTATGGGGAGTTGTTTTGATGAAGCAAGGAAGACAGAAATGTCATCCATGTATTCAATATATGGGATATGATTTGAATAGTTGTTATTTTTTGTAGCAATTGTTTTAACAGTGGATTAATGTAAAATATAAATAGAATTCAATGTAACAGTGACCCTTGGGAAATTGATTCTGTGGGGATGAAAACAGAAGGATATTTACCACACAATGCAATGTAAATTTCTCAATTCAGCAATAAATTGGTAATTAGATATAGGAGTATTGGTGGGACAGTGATGCTCACAGGCATGTCTAGTAAGGTTTTAGTTTGGACTGAATCGAAGGCAGCCTAAATGTCAATTTGAGTAGCTATTGGTGTATATTTTTGTGCTCTTGAACAGTACTCAAGATTGCTTTGAACATTTGTGCAGTTATGATTTGCAAATGATTCCCTTTTAGGAAACTGCATGGTTGAAATTAGTGGGAGCATATACGGCTAAAATTGATACTTGACAACTTTCTCCAGGATTTTAATGCCTAATGGGCTCATGGAGATAAATTGCAGGTTAGAGAGCATGGATGTGGGTGTTGGATTTTTGATAAAAAGGTACCATAGCAATTGTATAGAGGCCTTTGTCTTGAAGTATTTTTGTGACAGTTGGTTGGCAATGTCACAGATATATTTAAATTGCCTGAGATGTTTAAAAACAAATGTTGAAATCTTCTGTGTTTCAGTATGGCATGGGTATTGCATCTCAGAGATGAAATATTTTCTGTTTTAGGTGTGAATCCATAAGGTGCAAATGTTCGAATCTTCTGTGTTTCAGAAATAACATTGGTGATGCATCTCAGGTGATCCAATGTATTCTGTTTTTATGTAAATCCATAAAGTATTAAGTTTTTGCTGAAAATTCTGGCAAATGGGATAAATCATATTATGTCTAAAGTAATTCACCCCTTCAACCTGAATAGCCATGCAATTTATTCATTCTAATCTTGAACACTTTTTAGTAAAAACTTTTTATTGTGCATATATGCATATAATAACATTTTGACTATCCTGCAGTCTTCCTCAGAACCACATTTACTTTTATAATTTTTTAAAAGTAAAATTTAAAGCAAATGTGGCTCTGAAAAAGACTGCAGGACAGTTGAAACATAAGATTGTGTATGAATATATGTACAATGAAAAGTTTTTGCTAAAAAGTGTTCAAGGTAGAGTGAATAAATTATATTATTGTTATTATTTCTTTTATTAATATCTATCTATCTATCTGTCTGCCTGTCTGTCAATCTATCTATCTATCTATCTATATATCCATCTATCCATCCATCCACCCACCCACCTATCTATCCATCCATCTATCTATCTATCTATCTATCTATCTATCTATCTATCTATCTATCTATCTATCTATCTATCTATCTATCTATCTATCTATCTATCTATCTATCTATCTATCTATCTATCTATCTATCTATCTATCTATCTATCTATCTATCTATCTATCTATCTATCTCTTTATCTACCTATCTACCTACCCACCACTTACCTACCTACTATCTATCTACCTACCCATTTACCTGCCTATTCATCCATCCATCTATCCATCCTGATCCATCCATCTATCCACCCATCTATCTATCCATCCATCTATTTATCCATCCATCTTTTTATCCACCCATCTCTCTATCTATCTATCTATTCATCCATCTACCTACCTACCTATCTATCTATCTACCCATATACCTATCTACCTACCCACTTACCTACCTACCTATCTACCTACTACATCCATTCATCCATCCATCCTCCACCCATCTGTCCATCCATCTGTCTGGACAGGGGGTCTGTCTGTCCATCCATACAGCCATCCATCCATCCATCTCTCCCTCCCTCCCCCTCCCCTATCTCCCCCTCTCCCTCTATCTATCTATCTATCTATCTATCTATCTCTCTATCTCTGTCTGTCTGTCTATCCATCCATCTATCTATCTGTCTGTCTGTCCGTCCGTCCGTCCATCCATCCATCCATCCATCCATCTATCTATCTATCTATCTATCTATCTATCTATCTATCTATCTATCTATCTATCTAAAAAATTAGTTTAACAATATTATGTTTCAAAAAAGTAATATTTAATATCACATGTATATGAAGAAAAAGGAGATAATATTAACATCTTACAATACATGTGTAAAAATAAGAAAGTAACGTTAAAACAATTTATCATTCTTATATGCAAAAGAGATATATAGAATTCTAACAATTTAAATTTTACATTTTGTCTAATATAATAATCTGTGGCCTAATAAATAATTATTAATTGCATTGATATACTTAAATGCAAAAAATTACAATTGGCATGAAGACTGTGCAGAAATAGACATGACATATACACACTCATACTATATATATATATATATTGAAACTATACATATATATAGCGATGTATATATACACCTTTACCCTACTTAGCAATGGCAATTGGTCCTCCAAAACTCATCGTTAAGCAAGAATATTGTATACAGAATATGTATTTATAATGGGGTCTATGGGGAAAAAAATGGTTGGTTCCAGTCGATGTAAAATTATCCACGTTGGTTTCCAAGCTCAAAGATTTTCTTGATTTTTTCATGGCAATGATGACTAAATATGGTATCTAAAAAGAAAAGTTTTATATCAGTAGGAAAAAAAATGGATATTTTCACTGTTTAAAAAGTACAGTACAGCAACAAGAAAGAGAAAGTTAAACTAAATTTGAATTTAAGAATTTTTATATTCTTCCGCAGAAGTTTTTCATCATAATGAAAAAAAAATCCATACTGAAGTACATTTTTTTAAAATTTATATTACACTACATATTACTATACATTTATGTTTATTACTTATGTGAAATTATTCAAATTAAAAAACAATGTTTAATTATAAATTATTTAATTGAACATAAAGATTTATTATTTATTATTGTACTCCAGAGTAACAAAAGGCTTAATGCGTATTGTAAATCAGTCAACTTTAGAAAAAAAATCAACCTATATTAAAAGCAAAAAATCTAACTGTTCTAATTTTCTAAAACATACGCTAAGTTTATTTTTCTTACTGTATATTTTTAGTAATGTAATAGTGCTTCCCCCCTCCCCATTCATGTAGAAAGATTATTCATTAACACTTATTTTAAATGCAATCTGTTTTTCTTTTTAAAGTTTTTTTTTATAAATGTTTTTTTTATTATTTGAAATCACTTGGGTGTACGTAATTAAGGAACACACACACACAATTTGATATTAGGATTTAGTGTTTTCCTGAAAGTTTGTAATGATGGTAATTTAGTTGTACTATTTTCATCATTTAATATAAGTGTTGAATGTCTAGAAAAATTAAACTTTATTTAAATAATCCAAGTACTGTACATTATATTTAAATAAAGTTTAATTTTTCAACAGACATTCAATACATATGTATACAGTACTATAGATTCAGTAATTATATATATTTTAAGTTTATACATTCTATATTCAAAATACTGAATGCAGCATTAACATTGTGTTTTATGAATAAAATATTGTATGTGCTATACAATTACAGCAAAGTCATTACCTGTATACATGTTGGGTAAAATGAATTTAAAATACCTATTCTCTGATGTCATCAGTGATGCAAAATTCAAGATGGTTGCCAAAAAAATTTTTTCCCGATCATTATAGTGAATAATCAGTTGTAAATCAAAGTAGAGGGTACAAATTGAAGATGATTGCTATTGTGAAATATCATTAAGTAGTTAATTGCTAAGTGGGGTAAAAGTGTATATGTGCTTCACCATTCATTGTTTATTTAACCTCAGACCATAACGCCAACCATAGTGAATGAATATTAAAATAAATGATTAATAATATATGCATGTATATAATGTTAAAATAAATTGTAAATTATAAAGGAAATTTAAATGTATATAATTTGGAAATTATAGAAAAAGTTTAAAGTAAAATAAATTATTTCATTGACAGATATTGAAAAGTATTCCATCGGCAAATTAAAAAAATCAGTTGATGCACACAATAGATTAAGTAAAAGAATTTTAATTTATGATCCATTAAGAAAAACGAGGTAATATAAAACCATTTGTTTACAATAGTGTAAAATCATATGATGTTTTTAAGAGCTGGTAAACAATGAAACATTGGTAGATTGTAATTAATTAATGAATGTGAAAAAAGAGTTAAAAGGTATAAATACTAAAATTCTTCTTTGTTCAAAAATCATCTTCTTGTGCTAAACTCTTGTCTGATTCATAAATGCTTGTACAAGTCATGCTTGAATAGAAAAGTTTTCCTCCACCCTTACTGTCCATTCTTGGAGAGAATCCTAGAGATGAAGCCCAGCAGACGACCAATGAATCACGCCTGATAACTGCCTACCCTTGCTACCAGAAAAAAAGACCTATCTAAATGGAAACATGAGCACAGACATCTGATGTAGACCATAACAGCTGTTATGAAATTATAACTGCATCATGAGGCCTCTAAAAATGGACTTTCAATGCAGCATCTATATAAAGCTTAATTCATATCATATATATATATATATATGCACATCTGAGTTACCAATAACTTTTAATCTTTCTCATTTGTTTTATATATTATTGTGCTGCTTAACATATATTTGTATCTTACATATATTTAAAAAGTTTAACTGCTTGATTCTTTGTAGCTTCTCATCTGCGCATCACAGCTGATTGGTTGAAATTTTTTTTTTAAATTGCATAAAAACTATAAGCATGACATCAACAGATATTTGAGCATTCACTGCTGCTTGTTTTCATCTTTTAAATGATATATCAGAATTAAAATATGGATAGAATTTGAATTTATTAATTTTTTTGTTAATAGGTGCATTTAATTTTTTTTATATTTTGTCAATTTTCTAGTTTATATGAGAGTGATAAAGGCAAAAATTTTTTATTGGTCTCATTATTTAAGAAAAGTAGATTAAAAATATACTGATATTCACATTCAAGGCCTGCAATAGGATGTGAATGTAATCACAGAATATCGTAAGTATACAATTTAAATTTTTTATAATATTTAAATCTTTTTAAAATTATTTTGATAAACTATAGAATTTATTAATTTTTTTGCATTTGTATTTTCATGTTTGTGTACTATATATGTATAATATTAAGTCATTTATGCTTTTATTGTGCAGTATATAAATTTGTATTCAAATATAACTACAATGGGTTTTGTACAGTGTAATTTTGTTCTCTGATCCAAATTTGAGGCAACCTTATTTTATAGACATAATGATTCTCAAAAGGTTTAATAATTAATTATTATTTATTAGTGTGTTTCTGTTTTCTTTTGCATGTTGTATTGGTGTGTTTGTGTTTTCTCTTGCATGTTTGTATAACAAGTAATTATTTATAGATAGATAAATAGATAGATAGATGGATGGATGGATGGATGGATGGATAGATAGATAGATAGATAGATAGATAGATAGATAGATAGATAGATAGATAGATAGATAGATAGATAGATAGATAGATAGATAGATAGATAGATAGATAGATAGATAGATAGATAGATAGATAGATAGATAGATCAGTGCAATATAAATGTTAAAACTGATAATCAAATGTATAGAAGAGTTGCAGTTGAAAAAGCAATCACAAAATTTACTGGGCATAGGACCATATGAAAATATAAACACTTAAAACTAGTAAAGAGATTTCAAATGGTATATGTGTATAGTGGTAGCCACAATCGTTATGCATATACCACATGGAATTGTATGCAGGCAAAGAATCAAATTCAGATTCTTGCTTATGCCTTGATACTCATGCTGTTGAACCAATAGTTTTGCCATATCTTGCATCACACTATTTTCAAGTCTATAGTTAGCAAATGGGCTATATGCAAATAAATTATATCTATGTGAGACAATAAATATAATACGATAGCATAACTGGTGTGCATAAAGAATATAAACATCACTGATGTACAAAAAAAATATAAAATGAAGATATGAAACTCATTTTATAAGTGATACATAGAGAAGCCTATAATTTCTAGTTTTAGGTAGATAAGAAGCCAATTGCTTTGATGACAAATGCATATCCATCTTCTGGAAATGATTTGTTTTATATCTTTTATTAGGATGAATCTTTTTCTTATAGATGCCTTTGAGATTAGGTAACCTTTGGGATGCAAGATAAAAATGAAGAATTCATATGCAACTTATTTTGGCGATTCTGAAGCTATGGATTATCTCAGGTAAGAAGTATTATATATGATTTGAAAGTGAATTTTGTGAGGAATACAAAGAAATCATTAATGACGATGTAATTTAAACTTAGTCAATGATAAATTAGATATTATGAACAAACAATAAAATAATAATTATGTTGGATGTTGATATTTTTTTTTCTTTTTTTTTTAATAGTAATCATTATTTAGCTTAACCTTATTGTTTTTCTTCGTTTGTCTAGTTTTTATCAATGTAAAACTTTTTGTTCTAACATTATTAAAACAGAAGTTATTGTGAAAATTGTATCTCAGGTCAGTTTTTTTTAAAAAATTCAATGTGGCACCTGGAACCGTACCAGTTTTAAGCCATGTATTCTAATGATCAACTAATTCCGTTTTTTTTTTTTTTTTGTAAACATATAATGATATCGTTAGCATATGTATGAAGTTAATAAGATCGCTTCTTTTTTTTTTCGTATTTATTATTATTATTATTATTTTAAGTGTCATAGCATCGGCCGGGACGCAAACCCGCAACCCGAGCAACTGCCTGCAAGTGCAAGGCAGTCGTGCTGACCTCTCGACCACCAATGCAAGACTGGTATTTATTAGTTCATTGGAAATGTGGAATATATGTATAATGGAGGAGCTGAAGGTATAGTAAATAAGTTAAAAACTTTTATTTTATTTTTCAACCCGCTAAAATAAAAGAAAGAAGTCATTTCTCAATAATTTGTAAAAGTTATTTTGATTTTTCGAAAGAATTCTCTCCACCTTTTCCCGCAGTTTTTTTTTTGTTAAATATTTTTAAAGAAGAGAGAAAAAATACATTACCTGTTAGTTTAACTAAACTCTATATTCATTTTATAATTAGACTAAGAAAGACGTTCGTATTATATATATGCGTCTATTTAATTTGTGATTTATATTTTTTAGAAAAGTACCTCGCAATTATCATTATACGTATGTATACTTAATCAAACTAATTGCTTATTAAATAAATACGTATTGGAAGATGCAGTATATATAAGCATCTGTTATTTAGTATTTGTGATAGGAATACAATGTGATCTTTTTTCATATAATTATCTATTCAATATTCATCAAGTCTATGTGCATAAATTAATTAAATAACAATTTTTGATTAATCAGAGTCTAGTCATAACTATTTTACCACTATAATTACAATACCTCTGAAGAAATTAAAATGTGAATTTGTCCTACAGCATATTGTATGTATTCACATAGTTATTTTTTATTTATTTCACACATCTACGCCATCTAGTGCAAACTTTAATAACTAGTAGATGCCAGATTACAGTGCTTAACAAATAAAATGGAAAAGATTTCCTAGGTACTATCAGCTGGCATTTATTAGGTATTAAAGCTGATACTTGGTGGTCCAGATGTGATAAAAATAAGAGTATGCTGCTGATATTAGTTTTATGGTTAAAATTTGTGAGAGGATGTTATTAAATAATAATAAAATTCTTGAGTTATTTGTATTTAAATTTTGCAAGTCAGTTAAAAGCAGAAAGTTTTTTTATTTTAGGTAACAAACTTTATTAACAGAAAACTTTTTTGTACATATTTACATGAGGATTGAGAATTAGTTTACATGCTCTACAAAAAAAAAAACACACCAACCCAAAAAAGGGAAACTGTACTTGGGCAAACTGAGCTTGATCTGCTGACTTTTCTGTTTAGGATCTTCTGGTGAGAAAAGTAAGTGACACCCTGTTTTTGTTATTCGTAAACTTTGAGCAGGTAGGTCTGGATTGTTTAGGACCATATTTCACATCTTGTATGGGTTAGTCCTCCCCAAATTCTTGTCATTTGTTTGTTCAATAAGAATCTTAAACACTGAGAAAAATATTTGTTCCAACTTTTGTCTAGCTTTTTTATCCGGTTGTACTTCTTGTTGTCAAAAACAAAGTTGCATCTAACTTGCCAAATAGTTTTAATTGTATGGATTATAACCATAGCATTGTGTGGGTCGAAATTCTTTATGTGTGTGTATAGCTTCTGTTTTAGGTTAATAATTGCACTTTAAAAATTGTGCTTCTTAATTGACTGAAAGCTTTACACTCTTCCATAAGGTGCAAGAAGGTTTCTTTGTTTTTTTTTTTTTTTTTTACAAAGGGTGCATTGTGGATCAAGTTTCATTCACAATTTGTTAATTAACAGTGATGTGGTGGGAAAGAGGCCATTTAGCAGTTTGTAGACTGTCTTCATGTATGTTTGAGGCACATAGATAGATTGAAAATTTAAAGCACTCTTAATAGATATATCTAGCCATTGATCATCCTGTTTATCCCTGTTTTGAATTAGATTCTTATATTTTATGTTTTCGAGGTTCAAGATGTTTAATTCATCCTGTATGTCTTTGTATTTATACTGTAATTCAGTCAAAAAGGAGTCCTTTTTTTTAAATTTCTGTCATGATTAATTTCAAGTTTCCATTCATTAGGTTAAAAGACCCACTCTTAACTATGCTTGTGAAGGTTTTTGTCTTAGTATATGCTATGTATTCTTGAATGTCTAACATGTTGAGGCTACCTTTGTTTATTGGCAATTGCATGTTAGCTACTGATATCAATCTAGGTTATTTACCCAATATGTATTTTTTGTGTCTTTATATATTTTGCTTATTGTGTTATTAAAAGTTTAATCCATAGACCATAGTTTTCTATTACTCCCATTACTGTTGCATTGAACAATTTGCTTCTTGTTACTTCATATAGTTTTATTAGTGATAGACTGTTTATTTTTTATTTTTTCTAAAATAAATTTATTTAAGTATTTGTTGATATTTGTTTTAGATAAATACAATGAGATTCCTAGGAATATAGCTGGTGAAGCTTGGAAATTACAGGTCAACTTTCTCCCTGTATCTAGTTGCCAAGCTGCTGGTTTTGCTGGTGTTATAAGTGAACTGGTTTGACTCTGAAATTTTTTGAGTATTTGCATAATCATTTGCACATTACCAAATGCCTGGGAAAACAATTATGATATCATCAATGAAAGCCAAAATCTGCATCCCAGTTCCCTAAGTGTGGTAAATAAATTCCCTGCATCCTATTTTCAATCTCTTTGATCATTGGATCAATATAAACAGCAAACAAAAGTGTAGCTAATGGTGATCCCTGAGATATACCTCTTTTGGGGATGAATGAGTCAGAATTTCTCATATAGTTTTTGATCGCTATACTTGCATTTAAAATATAGTTTTTTTATTGTATAACCTATGTATTTATGATCTTGTATTAGGTCATCTAGAGCATTAAAGAGGTATATCCAGTTGACTAGGTCAAAAGCTGATTTGAAATTTACTTTTATTGCATAATATTGTGACAACTTCATTTCTTTTGCATATTCTATCGTTTTTTGTATTTTCATTACTGCATTGACTGCACGTCTTCCTTTCAAAATGTGGTGACCTTTAGAGATCTTACAAGTTACTATTATCTGTAGTCTCCTTAGTAAAATTCTTGCAAATATTTAGAATCTATATCTTTGATTAATATGTGTCTTATGTCTTCGATTCTTGGTGTTGGTGCAAGTCTGTCTTTTAATAGACCGAATATTACTCTTTTATTGCAATATGACCATTTAATCTGCTCACAACACATCTGGTTATAGTATTTCTATAAAGTCTGTTTTATAGTGTAGCACAGGAATTTATAAATCCTTGCTGGTATTTTATCATTTGCTGTTGTTATATTCATTTTTAATCTATCTATTTCTATTTGTATTTCTTCTTTTGTAATATACTGCTTTAGTTGCTCTATTTTTGTACTATTATAATCTTTTATGTCAATTATTCTTATACCAAATTTCTTTTTAATTGTTTCCAGCAATTTTTTATCAACCAATATTCCTGAAATGGTACTTCCATCCTCTGTTTCCAAAGAGCTTATTCCCTTAGTGTGTGGTAGGTATATCTTTGTGTAGTTAAGCTTAGGTCTAGAGAGTTTACCTAGATTTGTAATCAGCCATCACAGCTTAATTGTCTGTGCTTCTTTCTCCATCAAATAGTATATCTCATTGTATTCTTGCTGCAAGTCATTAATTAGTAGAGGATTTGGTTTGGTTGTTAAAAGCACTTATAACAATTTATGAATTTCGCAAATTCAGGGCTTCATATGGAATATTAATAAGTTATCTTTAGACGCTTTTTTACATTCATCAGATAGTTTATTTTTTATTTTTTACCAGGCTATACAAGGTGGCAGCTTTGTTATATATGTATAGTAATGTAGTGTTATTAAGATTTTTGAGACTTGATCTATTCCTAATGTGATATTGTTCCTTATCATCTTATTTAGCTCAAAAGAGTATTTCTTTTTGTTTGGAGTGTATCCATCTATTTTTAGGCTGATTGCTAGATGATCCAATAATGCAATAAATGAAGTTGAGATGTTTGTGTTATCATTTTTGTGGGCTGAGATAAAAAACAGGTGAATCAGCATGGAATGTCTACTATTGAAAATAGTATAAGCATTCTTTTCATATCTTTGGTATAGTGGGTGAAGAGCTATTTTTATCATTTTATTTTTACCTGGTTTGGGAGATTTTTATATGTGCTATTTATATCACTTCCCAGTATAATTATACCTGTCCTGTGTAGCAGTCTGTTCTGAATGTTATTTATAATATTTTTTAATATTCACTCCTTTATTGAGGGAGTAAACTGCTATAAGGTAGTGCAACTCTCTCCGAAAGAGATAGAAAATTACTATTGAATTAGGTTGTAAGGAAAGTATCTGAAGAGCCATTATTTTGGTAAATGTGTTGACCAGAATGGCGACTCCCTGTACTGATCTATTATTTGCCCTGTATATCAAAATATTTTGTAGTGCGAGCCTACTTGATATATATTGTGATGTATTTTTGATTAATTTTAGTTTCTGTTAAAATGGATATGTCATATTTTTGCTTAAAAATATAATCCGTTACTTTATTACATTTATCCGTGCTGTTTAATCCTCTTATATTGAGTGTTATAATGTTATGGTAAGGATTCATTATTTGGGATTGCTAGATTTGCTTCACTTCCATTAAGTTTTATTACCTTTTTGTTAGTGAATTTAAGCTGTTTAAGGACTTCATCCTTTTCTATATTGGTTATCGATACTTGTGTATTTGTTTCTATTACTGGTATCTTAACTGACACTGTGTCAGTAACATTTATGTTATTAATTCTGATGTTTTTAATATATTTTGGTACATCTTTAACTTGGCTATTATTTATTTCATTTTTTTTCATTTACATTGGTTTTGAGATGTGATGTTGCTTCTTCTGGATTGTGTTCTACTTTTTCTTGTCTTGATCTCTGTTTCATTCTCCATAACATATTCTTCATTGTCGTTAACTACTATGTTTGCCCAAGATTTCATGTCTGAAGAATTACATTTGTGATTATTTCTATTTAATTTGGTACACTTAGGGCAATTACCAGCTTCACACTCTGCAGAAATATTACCAACTCTGTCACACTTGAAGCACAGTGGTGGTCTTTCCCTAAGGAGTATCGAAATTGGCATTTGATCATTTATTAGATGGTATGGAATTTAGTTCTTTTGATATATCTTTTGGTATTTGATATTGGATACCATGGGTCATTTCTCTTTTGATTAATATTAATTCAGCAAAATTGTTTATTTGTAGTTTAAAAAATTCTTCGTTGAAAGATGACGGTGTGTGCAAAGTGACATAATAACGGTTTTGTTCAAAGTGACATAATAAATTTTATGGCCTTGTGCCTCTTTTATTAGTGTTTTGGCTTTTTTTTTTTGTTCTTTACTGTGATATTCTATTGATATAAACCCCCTTGTGAAAAAAATGCTGTATGTTTTATCCCTTTTATCATGCTGTGCTGATTCAATAATTTTAAATATTCACCCAAGTCAGGCTTATCTAATATGTGTTCACCACTAATTTAATTTATTTGTATAATGCGACTGAAAATCAATGTGCTAGGTGACATGCAGTTTTTAAAAATTCTTTGCCAATAGTTATTTAATTTAATGAAAGACTTCGACGATGGCTTGCACACTTTTTGCATATTACTAATTTCATCATTTACATTGGTAAACTCGTTAGTTTTTTGTTATTTTCTATTTGATTTGAAGAATTTTCTTTAGGCGTTTTTTCTGCAGTATCTTCATTAAATGGGCTATCTTGCTTATATTTATTTATATTATAGTCAGTTTTTCTTTTCTTATTTTTATTGCCACCTCCCAATGCAAGTTTTTTTTGACATTTGTAGGGTTGTAGCCCTTCATTTATTTTCTTCCTCAGAATTATATGTTTTAGCTTGTTTTTGACATGATTCTAGAGTTATCATATCATTTAATATTTCTAATTCTAGATTGCTTATTGATTTTTTCAAATTTTTTTACATTTTTGAATTCTTTTTGATTATTTTCATCGGATTCTGAACTCTGCTTATTCGTCATTTTATCGCTAAAAATATTATCACATTCATTCATTTCATATTCAAGCATATTATTAGACTTTTTTTTTTTTTTTTCATACTTACTGATACGTCCTTTGGCAACTTTGCCTTTTTGCAGTCAGCATTTTGGTTTTATTCAGCTAAATTGTAATTTATTTTAACCGGATCACAATTATTCTCTCTCTGTTATATTTGGAGCATGTGCCTTCTAAAAACAGAAAGTTTTGAAAATTGAATATTTAGTGAGATATTGGTCAATGAAACAATGTAACATTAAAATTTATGTCTCTCAAAAACAGAATATATATAAAAAAATAGATCCCTTAAAAATTAGGTTATGTGACATTTGACTTGATTTTTTTTTTTGTAATTTTAAAAATATAATGATTGAAAAATAAAAAAGAGTCACTGTAATATTAAGTTAAACATTTGTTGTTTTGTTTTGCTTGCTATACTAAAGTGTAAAGAGTGCTTTAAAGCTCTATGCCAGACTGTCATTTCATAGTAATGTTTATCATTCCAACACTTATATCCAAAAGGTATGATGAATTCATTTTATTTAAAAGAAAAATAAAACTGGTTTTTCTAATCATATCTCAATAAAAAAGACATAATATAAAGTTAATTAAGATTCAATCTAGTTTAAAAAAGAGGCAAAATGAAAGGCATTAATATTTATAAAAAGAATAATAAAACCATTGTAGTTTGAAACAAACTTAATAAAAAGTAATAGAAATAGTCTACATGTTGCATGCCTATAAATAATACATTACTAAATAACAAGTAAAATTAACAGAAGGTAGGCATGGAAAGACTAAAGCACAAGTAAAAATAATAATGGTTGATCAAGATAAATAGAAATAATAGAGATTAGTACAATATTGAGATTCAAATAAACTAACAAAATAGAAGAAAATGCATCAAGTTATTATGAAGCCAAATATAAAACCACAGAATTAAAAGTACTTGAGCATAAATATGTCACATATGTCTGTGAATTTTATATAAAAGTAGAACAAAAACCATATTAGTGTTTTATATATGTTATTTGGAGAAACTGCAATTAAAGTGGGTTGATAATATTTTTTTCTTAAAAAATTTTTTGCCCTTAGCTTTCTATTTATAAGTTGAAATCTTAGATTTATATTTTTAGAGTTTTTAATTTTCCTTATTCTTGAAATTTAACTTAATAATGTTACTAATTTAAATATTTATCATTATGTATGTGTTAATATTTTGGGTTGATTTGATGATCACTTAAAAACGTTTTAAGTTTGAGGCAAAACACATATCTTTCCAGTTATTTAGGTGTTTTGATTTTATAATGGTATATTGCCTTGATATTTATTAGCGTCACTTAATTTATTATAAGCTTTAGTTTAGCTTGATATATTTAAGAATTTGCTCTGTTTATATAAATTATTAATATAATATTTTAATATTTATGAAAAACTATTTTTTATAAATTTCATTAATTTTTGCATACGTTTTAAATTATCGATTTTATTTTAAAAATCATTTAAAAATATTATAAAACATTCATCTCAATACGTTAAAAAAATACTTGTTTATAATATAAAAATCCTTACAAACTTTTGAAATGCTGGAAAACTATATACAATGCTTAGTTTACACCTAACATTTTAATAATAGTCAGTTACAACTTAAAAAAAAATCTCATTAATACTTATTCAAAAAAAAAAAACAACATTTACTGAAGACATAGACCACAAAACATGATTAAGTCTTAGAGCAACAGCCTGCAAAAAATGTATAAACTGAATGACTAACATTCTATGAACATGTTCCACTACAAAATCAAACGACAAAGAATTTCAAGATATTAAAGCTTTATTTTTTTTTATAGCATAAGAAAAAAAAAAACTTTAATCATTAACAACAATTTAAAGATAAAAAAAAAGGCTATTTGTTTTATTTACTTTATACTCATCTGTAAAAACATTTGTGTGTGTGTGCGCGCGCGCGCAAATAAATAGATAGGTACATTTTTTTCTCCCTCTAAATACATTAGAAAAAATAATATTCGATTGCCATTTAAGTCGTCTTTTGTAAATGTATTAAGATTAATATCATGATATGTGTAGTAAATAGGTTAATCCATCTTAAATTATTGGCAAGTAAAGTTTGAGGTCAGTCATCTTAAATAATGCATCCATGATACTGTCATTATATGAAAACATGTTTTTTTGAATTAACATCCTTCAGTCTTTTTAAATGCAAAGCACATAAACATTACTGTGAATTAAGCTAAAATAAATTTAACAGAAATTATGACTTTATAGTTGTTTATAATTCTGCTTTAGACTAATTTACTATGATCTTTACATGCTTAATATTTAAGAACGTTGCTTCACAATTACTTGACACTTTAAAATCTACTAATTATCCTTATACGTGGTATTTTTTATTGAATGGGATTTTTTTTATTACATTAGATACTGCAAGGGAGGGATGGTGCTTAGCTGAAGAATAGTATTTTAAGTCATAAAACAAACGTCCTAGAAGAGCTGAAGTCAGAGTGATATCAAGATTAATATTTGTTACTCATGAAGTGATTGGCTGATGTAGCTTAAATGTTAAGAATCATTCACACACATATATAAAACCAAGTTACATGTCACATGACCTTTATATCTTGTATTTACCAATATGTAATAAAGAACATGCCAATATTTCTAAATAAGCTTATTTTATTATTATTTTGTATTTATAAATGAGAGAAAGCATTCAAATCTTTATCTATGATTGTCCTCATCCCCAGACCAGTTTTGAGTTATGACTCACTGAAGAAAGCAGTCTGGGGATGGGAACAATCATAGATAAAGATTGACTGTCTTCTCTTATAGCATTATCATATAAAAAATAAAATAAAATAAGCTTGTTTAGAAATATTGGTATGCCCTTTATTACATATTAGTAAATACAAACTATATAAATCATGTGACATATGACTTGGGTACATTACTATTATAATTTTGGCTATTGAAGCTTTGGCTATATTAAATTGCTAAAGCTATTAATATATGGAGTATCTAAATTTAGTTCAGGCCCATATAGCTATTTTAGTTGGAGAGCCACATTTGAAGACATTAGATGTCTAAAAGTTTCAGATTTTCTTCTTAATAGTTAAATATTAAATAAACGCTTGACTAGAGTTAGTATTTTTGAATCTGGTGAAAGAGCCATAGCTTGAAACTGGTCTGGGAATGAGGACAATGATAAATAAAGATTTGAATGCTTTCTCTTATAGTAGTTATCATATAAAACAATAAAGGAATAAAAAAATAAAGAAATAAGCTTGTTTAGAAATATTGGTAAGCATGTATTTTGTTAAAGGTTAAAAAAAAATTCAAGAACGGATAATGGTTAAGCATGCATGTATATGCTAAATTTATTGTCACATTAACATCTTGTATTAGTCAAATAATAGTTAATTAACCAAAAATAGATAATTATTTTCTTTTATGTTACAGCCTATTTTTAATATATAACTAATTAAATGGTCTTTCTTTTATGTATGGGAGGTGCTGAGAATTATATTTGTGCAGTCACACACAATTTCAACTTATATTTATAAATCTGTTTTTTCTTACAAACAATAATAACACCAATTTTGTATTTTTGTTAATTCAGTACTTTTGCTATTTTATTTTTTAAACATATAATGAAATGCAAGTAAAAATCTAACATTAGATAATTAGATGAACTATTAAAATTTATAATTGGTTTACAACAAGAATCTTCTAGAAGAAAAGAGTAAAATTTGTTATCGACTTTAAAAGTTATTTTTAAAATTTTGTTTTTGAAAGCTTAAATAATCATACTATATTATTTGTTGTATTAGTACTAATTGAAATATATTGCATAATTAGGAAAAGTCATTAAAAGAAATTCTATTACTATTGTTACTTTTTTATATAATATTATGCTATAAAATTCGGATTATATAAATTGGATAATTCTCATAATCACAAATTTATCAAAAATAAAGTATATAAACTCCAGAAAAGTTTATTATAAGAGCTCTATCATGCTTTTTAAAGAATGAAAATTATTGATTTTTAAAGAAAATTGTTTGCCTCTTATGTTTAGAATAAAATATTTAAAACAACTACATCTAGGTCTCATTTTATGTGGATTATTGTGAAGTTATGTGATTCATGTTTCTTCTTAATATCTTTCATATTTCACAATATTTATTATATATCAAGAAATTTAAATTATTAATAACTTATTTTTATTTGAAATACTTTTTTTTTTTTCAAAAATGTAATGTTATATTAGCAGCTAATGTGAATATGACCTGAAGCTATATTTAGAATCTTAGCTTCTATGTAAATAACCTACTTATACTAATGAAAAAATAATAATAATATATTTATACTTACATATAAAAATATTGCAATAAATATTCAAAAATTTTAAACTTTTAAAATGTATTTTGTTAGATATAACAGAAAGAAAAATTTTTTTAGATTGTTAAGATAAATAATGAAGATTTTATTGATTTTGTAAACTGAAAATAATCTTTCTAATGACAATGTATAATCTTTTTGTTTTGATTGCGATCTCATTTTTTTAAATATAGAAACAGAAAACCATTAACATAGCACAAGATTGAAAGTGGTGCAAGTTGTACATCACATCACGAATCTGATTTCCCACCAGTTCACAAATTAACGCATATTGTCAAATAACGGTAATAATTAAAATATGTATGAAAAATGTAAAATTAAATACTGTAGTTAATAAAAAAAATAAAAAATGTTTGTCTTGTATTAATTTTTTTCAAATATTTGAAATTTTTTTATTAGTCATTCTTTATTTCCTTATTTTTTTAATGCAAATTTTAAAGTAATTTTTCCTTGTTGCTTTGCTTTTATGCTATTTCTGAAAAATACAGCAACTATCCCCCATTTTTTAAAATAAATTAAGTCTATTTTTGTGCAATTTTTTTTGTGTGCATTTTCTAATGAACCTATCTACTGCATATAATGAGACCCAGGTGTATTTCCCAAACTTTAATAGAGAAAAATAGTATATTTTAAAAAAATGTGTATTGGAAAAACACTGCAAATTAATGTTGTGGAATCATAAAAAAAATTTCAATAAATATTGAAAAGAAAATATTTTAGTCTAAAAATTATAAGAACAAAAATTTGAAAATAATTTAGCTAAAAACGGATTTGTCCAGTGGTTTTTACAGATGTTTAAAAATTTTCAATTGAATAGAACAGTTTTAAAAAATTGAATGTTAATTACACATCTCAAAAATTATAATGTCATTTTAAAACAAAAAGGCAGTTTAATATTTTTTTATTTATCTTTTTTGCATAATAATTCTATAATCTAATTTATGATCATAATTTTTTGCACTATTATAGCAAAAATTACTGCAATCCAATGAGGAAAAATATTGTTACTGACAAGTTTTATTATTTGAATTTTTTAAAAAGGGAAAACATTGAGTGAAAGAGGTGAATGTTGAAATACACATGCATGTATATGAAATGCTAACATTAATTTAATTAATCACTTTTTAAATGAATAGTATATGTGTGTGGAAGCTATAAGTGTCCTGACTGATTTTATTTATTCATAATAGAAGATTAAAATATTTTTATCAGATTATAATTATTATTGGCACTAGTTTCTATAGTTAAAATTTAATAGTACTATTGTCCAAGTTAATATCCATTCATGGAAATAATATACTAAGGACATATTTTTTTTGATTGTGCATCATTTATTAATCACTTTATTTAATTGTCCATTTAATTATTTTGTAGTTTAAAAATAGATTATGCATGCTTCTTTTTTGTGTGTTTATGATATAAAATTTTTATAGGCCATACAGTTTAATTTCAGATTTTACCCCATTCATAATACCAGTGATATTACTCACTGATTGAATGTGTTAAAAGTGTTTTACAATTAAATCATTTTACAAGTAAAATTTAATGTAAGAGATTGCTATTATTTATGTTTAAGTAATTATACTAACTAAATAATTTTTATTCCATTTATAAAGAAAAAAATGAGTGGTATTTATTATTCATATAAGAGGATATTAAATCTCATTCAAATAAAAATATTTATGATTTGATGCTGAAGGGATACTGGGTTACATTCTCATCATCATCCATTCATGATAATATTCATTTTGTCTCTTTTTAAATAGTATTTTTATATCCATTGTTTTTATAATATTATTAAATAAACCTAGAGGAATCTTAAAATTTTTGTTGCTATAAATCCCATGATTAATTAGTTATAATTTGTCATATTACTAGGGTTATTTATCTATCCATTGGAACGAATACTTCTTCATTTAATTTTTTTCAGTAGAGTGTGAATAAATCCATCGTAACAGTTATCTACATCTCCACTGATGGCTTACCATAATTCTTTGATAATGAAAAAAAATATCATCTAATCTCAGCTTTAATTATGTTATGATCAATTTAATTAACTTCACTTATTTTGTTATAGCATACTGAGTTTTGTCTTGCGCATACATACTTAAGAAAAAGGTAATTTTCAGTGTGAATGCATGCACAGAAAAAGTTCTGCTTTAAATAGGAAAAGATATGACAAACTTGTATTTATAGAGGTTAATCATAAAAGGTAAAATGATGAAAAAGTAGGAATTATTTCAGTAAATTATTTTATTTTGAATAAATACTTCAAACTATTTTATTTTAATTTAAATATTAAAAAAATGTGGATGCTAAATGAATCTATTGTAAAAATTATAAGTTAAATTATTTAATTTCTTTAAAAGAAAGAAAAAGTTTGTAAAAATAAAACAAAAGTTTATTTTTCATTAATGAAATAAAATTATTGGTGTTTATTCTATATTTAAAAAATCAATAAGAAATAAAAAAAATAGTTTGTTTCCTAATTTTTAAAACAATCTTATAATTTGTTTTGTGAATGTAAAAAAAAAAAACACTATTGCTTTAAATTGGATTATCAATACTTTTATTAATTTAAAAAGAATCTTGATTTTCTAAAGCATTGGATAATCCCAATTAGTACTTAAACTAATAGTTGATTTAATTCAGAATTTTGAAGTGTCAAGAATATAATTTTGCTAACAAAACTGTTTAGTTCATCATGCATTTCTAAGAGTCTATAGATCATCACTCCCTTCCTGTTTGAACATGTAAATCAAGAATCTATAGCAATACTCTAGTCTGCATCTACCATCAAGAAAAACATTTCTCATCTAAGTTATCCACCTATAAAGCAGAAACGTATATACGCTCAGAAAAAAATGTTATTTATATATAAAGAACACACACATATATATATATATGAATGCACAGAAAAAAATATTACTGTCTGGAAATATAATCGATATAATTATTTACTCAATATGTATATATGCGCATACAGAGAGATTAGGCCCACTGTTATTACATCTGAAGTAAAATATGAACTAGATACATATGATGTAAACTTTTAACAGAAAACCTAAATCCATTGTAAAGGCATTGCTGGAAAATTAAATTTCTTTATTATTACTTAAATAAAATAAAATCGTTTTCAAAAAATTGCAAAATTGTGCAGAAAGGTAAAGCATTAGTGGGTTTTAAAACAGAAAAGTCATAAAACGGACAAAGAAAACCTCAAACTTACTTTGGATATATCCTGAGATGTAGAAATCAAAATTGCTTCAAGGAAGTTACTTTCAATGGAAAAAAAGTTGTATGCATTATTATTTTATTTTTAAAGATTTGTAAACCTAAAGAGTTTCTTTAACATTTTTTTTTTTAGAGAGATAAAACTTTGTGTTAACACTCTGGTATATAAAATTAAGTTAAATGTTATCAATAAATAAAATGATAGATGTGTTGATTATAATTCTATTTCATGGAACAAATACATCTGAATACACTACTAGGATACATTATATCAGATTTTAATGAATCTTTTTTTAAAAAAAAATAAACTGCAAATATGCTTATCCCTTCCTAATAGCATGATTAACTAATTTGTCAGACAAAAAATATCCCTCTTATATGATCTTCAATTAGTTATATTGTAAATAAATTAAGTAATAATATCTGAAAAGGCCAAAACTTCAATGCAGCTGTAGTTTTTGTTTTTATATTAATAAATCCAGCTTACAATTTCAAATATTAATTTAGATATAATACAAATAATTGTTATCAATATGTAAATGATTTTATAGCTGTTCAAATGTAGTGCTAGGAATATAAATCTAATTCAAGGAACAAACATGTTTGAATTTGGTTGTAACAGTTTCTAATGAATTATTTCACCTAAAATATACTCTAAATATGCCAACTCTGTCATGATATCAGTGATAATATATTTTGGCAGACAAAAAAAAATATGTCTTTTATATGATCTTTGGTTTGTTATATTGTAAATAAATTGTGTGGTGATTAAAATCATGAGTATTATATCTAAAATTGATATTTGATATGGTAATCTGGCTTAATATAAAAACAAAAATTGATACTAATTTGAAGTTTCGGCTTTTTTTGTCAGTGCTTAATTTATTTATTATATAACAATTGAAGGTGAGATAAGAGAGATATTTTTTGAATGTCAAAATAGATCGACATTAATATTTTTAAAGAGTAGGCGTATTTACAATTTATTCTAGAAAAAAAAAGATCCATTGGGATCTGTGTTAATACATTCTAGTATCTTATTTTTAAAACAGGCAAAACAGTTATAAGCAAGCATAAGAAATGGTGATCATGTGATGTTTATTATCTTATTTTTATATGCTTGTTCTGCGAAATAGATTTAGATTGCTAATTTTTAATCTGATTAGCCATAAAAGTAGAATTGGTGTATTTCACTGGAGGGCAGTACTTAAAATCTTTTTCCAGAATTTACTCATTATATTAAAATTTTTACATTTAGTTGTGATTGTGTGTGTGCGCGCGTGCGTTTTGTATTTCATAGTTACATTAATTGCTAAAAAAAATTTCTAGCGCAGATTTATTAGAATTGATTTGATAATAATTAATTAACAGTTTAAAATTACAAAGAGGCTGAAGCATGATTTTATATCTTCTATTGTTGTTTTTTTAAATAACGTTTGATGCACTTTATTGAATGGATGAATATTTTTATTCTAGTGTTTATATAGCGGTCATTAAATTATTATCTCAGTTGTTAATTATTTTATATCAAAATTTTAATTTTCTTCTAAAGAGAATTAAGATTATATAGAAAAGATATTTTCAATTTTAATATCATCAACATTTAACGAGTTTGTTTATATTTCATAACAATTAACTCAAACTAATCAAATAAAGTTGGTATTATACATTCAAAAATTTGATAATTGGATATAAATAATAATAATAATAATTATAAAATTTTTTTTTTATTTTGACATGATTTATAAACTTTTACACAATAAGATAAAGATAAATTTTACATAAAAAATATTATTGATAAATAAAAAATTGTTTTACGGAAAAAATAAAATTTCTCGAAATGAATGTAATTCAGATGGGGAAAAAAAAGAACCATATAAATTCCTATTATTCTATATTTAATTTTATGTGTACTGTATTGCAGCACAGAAGCTTTATCATAACACTGATTTAAATGATTTATTTGAGATACTAAAATATATTTTAATGTAATGTGTTATGACAAACCAATAGCAATGATATTTAAATGATTTGGACATGGCCATATAACTCTATTATTTTGTTTCCCATGTCATTTTATTCAAAGAATTTAATATATATATATATACAATCAGTAATTAATCAAATAAATTAGATTAATGATGATATGATAATATCTTTGATATAATCTAATATGTATTCATATTTATGATGGATTGTTTATTTTAACTTACGAAACATTGAAAATCCATAAATTTTGCCATGTTCAATAATTTTATCTTCTAATTTGTTTTAATCCATATATATTAAGATAAGTGTATATTTTAATTAGCCATAATTTTAATAATGGCTGTAGAAAGGAGTTTGCTGTTAACTGAAAGGATGTACTTTGATTTCTCTTTGAGACCTTAAAGGACTCGAATGGGGCAAATTCCTAAAGCCCATTCTACATGTTGTTATTGTTGTTGCAACTATTATTAGGTCATGATTATTTATATAGTATATTAACATGAATATCTGCCTACCACACACCAATTAGTGTGGTGAGTGTTGAATTTTAATTTATAAGTTTAAGACCAAGACATACTATAGTCTTTCTTCTCAGTTATCTAATAGCTCTTAACTAAAATATCAGTTCAGTTTTCTTGAAGGCAGAATAGAATATATGTGTAGATGAACTCATTTTATCAGATACTTAGTCATGACAGATATAACTAAATCATATCCATCATTTCCAGGAGGCTGTAAAATCAGTGGACAAGGCAGTAGAGGGGGCTAAGAATCCTGTGATTGTGGACTGAGGCTGCCATTTAATGATAATCATTTATTTAAGTACTTAAAACTGCATATTACTTTCAAGTGAAGAAAAAATTCAAAAACTAGAGTAACTATCTAATATCAAATGAGACATTATTTGATTTTGTGAATTTAGAAAAAAAGGTAAAAAGACAATTTATTTAAGAAATGGATATGTACTGTACTAGAAAGACAAAAATATTGCAAGTACAAGTGGGGTAGAATTTCCTTACAAATATAAAGTGCTATAAAAGCATTAGGGAATGTGACAAGATTAGTTACTAAACTTAATCGAAGATATCAAATGCAAATAATGCAGATATATGTGCCAACAAGTCCTCATTGTGATAAAGAAGTAAAGAATTTTTATATGGATATATACAAAAGACTGTTAATCAGTCTAAACAATATTTTTAAATTGACATGGGAGGCTTAATGATAAAATTTGTAAGTAATTGAAAGATGAAAATGTCATGAATAAATTTTATAGTGATAAAAATGAGAGAGGATGTAGACTTATGGAGTTTGCAGATATATATATAATGAATTCATTCTTTGAGAAAAATGCTAAATGAAAATGGACATTGAAACACTCAAATGAAACTACAGCAGAACTGAATTATGTTTTGACTAAAATATGTATTTTAAGATTGTAATATTCTTAATAAATTCAACACAGGAAGTGATCATCAATTAGTGAGATGTAAGATACACATAATGCAAAATTTAAGAGACAAAGGTTATTAAGAAAATAGTATTCACAGTTGATATTTCTAATCTTCAGAAAATTCCAATGAATTTAAATTATAATTGGCCTTAAAATAACAAATTTGAATGAAATCAATGAAATGATAATTGAAGTGCTATTAAAAACTGCACCAAAGGTACTTAGTACCAAAAAGCATCAATTTGTCAGTAAAATTTCTAATGATACAATTTATGAAGAAAAGTAGGAAGATGAAAGTAGATCAAAATAATGCATTATGTAGGACTGAATATCTAGAGTTTTGTAAAATGGTATGAAAAATGTTAATAATGATATAAGAAAATAAAATTGTGAATTAAAAAGGAAAGTTATAGAAAAGATTAAAAGTCTCAAAAGCACAATTCAATATCTCTGTATTGATAAAAAACTTATTTCTGCAATAATAACACTTACTAAAAAAAGAAATTACATCATAAAATATGTGGACAAGTTCATTTAAAAATTACATAGCAATAAATAACAAAAAATCTCCTACAATTATTATATCTTTGGAATTGCCCAGAATTTTAAATGATGGAGTGAGATATGCAATTAAAGTTATAAAGAAAAGAAAAGCTTCAGACAATGATGAAATTATAATTGATATCTTAAAAGAGATAAATGAAGAACTAGAAAAATTGTTGGCAAAGTTTTAAAAGAAATGTCTAAAGATGTAGAATAATGTAGTGATAATATAAATATTTTAAATAGGTGATAAAAAAGATATTAGAAATTACAGTTATTAGTCTTTTATGAATTCTGTATAACATTTTACCCAAATAATTATAATTTGTCTACAGTGAACTTTGGATTTTAATCAACCAAAAGAACAAACTAGAATTAAAAATGGTTTTAGTATAGTGGATCATATCCAAGAATTGAGAGAAGTCATAGAAATGACCAATGAATATGAACACCACTATGCTTTGTATTTATAGATTATAAAAATATATTTGATTCTATAAACATTTTTACAATAATTACAGCATTGAATTATCAAGACAGATCTCGAAAATTATCAAATTCTGAAGTATATTTATGAAAATATTACAACAATGATTACATTAGACAATGATATTAAGAAGATTAACATTGAGAAGGGTCTATGACAAGGTGACTTCATATTTTTTAAAACATTTTATAGCAATTTTGCAAGAAGTATTTGGTAGATCAAAATGTGAAGTTAATGGATTAAAAGTAAATGGGGATTACTTACAGAATTTACATTTGGCATATGATGTAATTGTTTTTGCAAATAATGTTTAACCACTTCACGAAATGTTGCAAGACTAAATGTAGAACTAAAGATAAATGCTAAAAAGATTCAAATAATGTTCAATAAAACACTGAAATAATGTTCAGTTGATTTTCTCAAAAGAAGAAATTAAAGATTGATAATGATGAGTTAGAAGAAGTTAACAACTACAGATACCTTGGTCAGATTATTAATACAATTATAAATATAATGGATGAAAAGTAGATTTAAATTTGGATAGAGTGTTTTTGGTAAAAATAACTTAATATTAAAAAGGAATATAATTATGTGTCATAAAAGAAAGGTACTTAATAAATACATTTCATCAATTCTTACTTATGAATCTGAGACTTGGGTTCTTAACAGAGACATTAGATCAATCAATGAACTATGAAGAGATGTATGTTAGGAGTAATAAGAAGGAATCAAAAATGAAATACATGGGTGATAGAAACAAGTATTACTAATATCATTGAAAGAATTAAGAAACGCAAATGGAATTGTGCTAGATATATTGCAAGAAGAAATATTCACAGAGGCAAAACTCTCTATACAGTAGTGGCCTTCAGTGCAAACCAGAATAATCAATGAATTCAGGAAGGTTTGTGCATAAAATTTTTATCTAGTGCCTATTCATCCAATATCCCCAGACTAGTTTCTATCTTGTGGTTTTCATCAGTAAGGAGCCTTGGATCTGAGAGCACTGCACTTAGATCTTAGGATCTAATGCAACTCTCCAGCAGTCACTTTTACTTTTTTAAGTAGCTATAAAGCTTTGAATCCAAAACCATGAACTAGAAAGTAGTCTGGGGATATTGGATGAGTAGGCTCTAGATAGGAATTTTATGCACAAACCTTCCTGAATCCATTTACTAATCTGGCTTGCACTGATGCACTACTGCAGTAAGATTTTTGCCTCTGTGAAAAACAGCTTGTGTAAACATAAAGAATGGTGATCATGTGATGTCTGATGGTTTACTAGATGGACAATTGAAATCTTAAACTTAATTTTAAGTATGATAGCATGATGTGGAGAAGAGAGGATAGAGATAAAAAATGGATTTAACTTGGGGAGATCTTTATTCTACAGTGGATCTATAATGGGTGAAAATTATAATGTTGAATATTAATAACATTAATGAAAAGTATATAATATTTTATCACAAATATTTTCTTATGTATCATCAAAAAATAATTTTTATAATTAATATTCTATATTTTCTATATGCCCAAAGTAAAATATCTGATTATTGCACTGTCATTATGTTAAAATAATATATAATTTACAGTTGAAAATAAAATAGTTTCTGGGGTTTTGACTTGTGATTTTTAAAATCTGCCATTCGTGCATTACAAAGTGATTCTTTGCCATTTGAATTCTGCCTCGTATATTTTAAAGTATTCTCTTGAGATTGTTTGAAAAAAAAGATAATAATATATCTCAGATAAATTTACAAATGATAAGTAAATCTTTAGTAGTTAATATGATGGATATAAATACTCTTATTTTATATATATATATATAAACATTACAAGCATTTATATATATATTGAAGCCTTTGTGGTGCAATGATACAACATTCATTCATCATTCTTACAACCTGTGTTCATAATTGGTCCAGGTTAAGTTTTAATTTTTTTTCTGATTTTAAACAGTCTTAGGATGTTTTCTTTTCAAATGATACCATTAAAAATTTCCTGGCAATTAAAAAGCTTAATGAATAATGACCTCTTTTATTATTCTTGAATGAGATAATATTGCAAAATCATTTGACATATAAGGGGTCATTTAAATACTTCTTATCTTTAACAGAATATGAAAAAGAAGTGGAAAATACAGATACGTAATGAGAATGAAAATAAACTTACTAAATTATTTATGTTTGTTAAATTCATCAATAGAATACAATTATAAGAAAGCATGGCTTTTTTTCTATATGTAAAAAATTAATATTATTTATTTAAATATTTTATAAAAATTTGTGGTCTTTAATACAGCAATATTTGATGAAAATAAGCTAATCTTGTGCAGGATACATGTTTTTATTAATAAACCTAATGTCATCAGCTGCTAAAAGATCTCATAAAACATAGCAGCTCAATTTTTATTTAAGTACCCTACAATGTTGTATTTGATATCAATGTTTAAATGTGGATTTTAGCAATAAATTAAATCCTTTTTTGTATTAGGCTAATGTTAATTGACAATGCAGAACTTATAATCAAACTCATTTAAGACTATACATTTTTATAGAAGGCATAAGCAAAATAATGTTAACATATTACATATTTATATAGAATTAAATGAATTAATATTTATATATTTAAATATTAATTTCACAGCAAGGTTATATAAAAATTAATTTTGATTATAAGCTCTGAAATATCAATTAACATAAAGCTAATAGAGAGGAGGTTTTAATTAAATTATCACTAAAATTCATGTTTAAATTTTAATATCAAATGTGAGGATACTTAGATAGAAAAGGAGTTGTTATGTTTGATATGGTTTGAACAGGTTTTCCAAATAGTTAGATTTCAGGTTTATTAACAGAAAAACATGTTGCAAAAGATTAGTTGATTTTTCATCAAATGTTATCATATAACAGTCTATTAATTTCTATAGAGGGTGTAAGGCAAATAGTGTTAATATATAACATATTTATGGGTTGTTTAAAATATAATTATAAAAAAGGAAATGACCATCCAGTTATTCATTGCTTATAAGTTTATATTAAAATCTTCGTGCACTCTCCCACCTATGCCAATTATTACTCAGCATGCTTATCTCAGGGCTTGAATCTAGTATACGCCTAATATTCAAACTAACAATTATATTGTATGGATTTAGATATTCTATCACAAGAGACAGGCAGCATCTCAAGTTTAAATATTTGCAACTAATTGTATGTTAATTATGAATAAATGTAAATCTATTATTATTAAGCACTGAAATAAATGCAATTTTAAAGAAGGCTATAAACCTTCAGTCATATTCTGTTTGTGAGTGCATAGAGATTTTAATATATACTTATAAATGTCACATAAATAGAGTTATTTTCTTCTTTATGAATATAATTATTTTAGTGCTTAATAATAATAATTTGATTTACATTTATTCATAATTAATAAATGTTTAATTGCAGGTGTTTACAAATGAGATTACATTGATCTCCTGTGATAAATATTCAAATTTATAATATATAATTGTCAATTTGAACATCAGGCATATAATCAATTCAAGCCCTGAGATAAGTACAATCAGAAATGGTGTGTGTATATAAGAATGCACTTTAAGCATATGTTAATTCATTTATGCTTTTAAACTATTATTGGCAGGTGAGTACATAGAGATACAACACATGCTTGGAGATTCATTTCCTTTTTTATGATGAAAATTATTTCAGCACATAATAATAATGGATTTACACACACCAACACAATATATATATATATATATATAATTTATGTTAATTAAAAACTATTGTAATAACAATAAAAATAATAAATACAATGGTAATAAACTATTATATACAATCTTTCAATCTGCAAAAATACTTTCAGTTAATTTCTTAACCTTTCTCAACTGCCATTAAATTCAAAAAACATAATTGAAGCAAACATCATCAACTCAAATCCCATGAATCCTGAATTTTAATGTTAGGCATTTATCCATTAATTATATTCATTTTATTTCTATTTATTAAAAGTGCTTCCTTAATTATTCTTTTATTATGAATTCTGTTTTCACGAAGGATCTTAACACTTTCAATATCAAACTTAAATTTATATTTACATGTTCTTTCTTGATTCAAGAACACTGAAGTAATCATTAAATCACTATTATTTTTATTTTTCACACACTTCTTTCAATACTGCATCTTGAATTATGATAAGATACATCCACAAAAAATTTGATAAACAACATTACTTTACTGCTTGACAGGTATGACATTTTTAGAATTATTCACTAATTCCTTATAGTTATTTATAACACAAAATAAAACATTAAACACATCCTTAGAGATATCCTTTAAAGATGTCACTTGAGCATTTGAAATATATAGAATAGATATTCATTTTTTATTAAAAATCTTCAACTCCTTTAAATCATTATAACTCTTTTTAAATTGACATAAAATATGTTAATTTGTTTGATCTTATAATTGCAATCTAAAAAATATTTTAAATTATAATTCTAAAGTTTCCAATAATCTAACAATGCCCACCCCACCCCCTAGTTGTGCTAAACTTTTAATCATGATTACACAATTTTTTAAACTTTCTTGAATATACAAAATTTCATAGTATTTTCTTTCCTTGTCATTTTTTAAATGCTTTATTACCTAACTATTTTTACATAATTTATTTTATGTCCAGTATCCAAAAAATGTATATATAACCCTGAGCTTTTATTCTTTCTGGTTAATTACCCTATCATGCTCCTTACCTCTTTCAATGGTAGTCTTTCCTATTTGACACACACACACACACACATATATATATATATATATCATATTGAAAAATTCATAACTAATTTTGTAAACTAACCCTACCTCTTTTTAATATTAGTCATATTTTTTGCATTACAAATCCATTTCCCTATCATCAGATTTTTTTTTATCAATGTTTTATATAAATGTTCTTAATATGGAACCGAAACTCACTTTCTATTTGCATCGTCTTATACTATCTTTTGTATTGTTATTATTATTTTTATTTATAAAAATCTTTTTAATATCTTTCTTTTATAATTCATATCAAGATAATCATTTATGTTCCAATACTTCATCTTCTTTAATGTTAGCCTATCATTTTTTAAATTAAATCCTTTCAAAACCATTATTTTCTGAGACTCTGGCTGATAAAATTTGGATCAGTTATACTTCTTTTTTTTATCCTTAATATAATGTTTAATACGTATTTCACTATTAATTCCTTTTCCTAAAAAAAAAAACATGTCTAAATACTTTAATCCTTTTTTTCTCTTTTTCCATTGTAAACTTAATATTGTAGTTATTATTATTCAATTCTTTAAATGCATTAACAATACTTCTAGTATTATCTTTTACAATTATATCATCTACCTATCTATGACATTCTAAAGTTTCTTTATTTTTTATATACAATCATAATTGATGACAAAATTCCGTTAGTAGGGATTTTTTTCATTTAAAGCAGTTTATTTTATATATTTTAGTAAAAATATTTTTAATTATTCTGATCTTAATTGATAATTGCTTATTTTCTCCTATTTGGAACATATATGATATTAAAATTTGATAAAGGGATACTTAGAGGGGATCTGAATCCAGACTTTCATATTCCTGTCAGTCATCCATTCTACCTTATACAAATGATACACATGACCACGTACATGTGAAAAAAAAAAGATCTCCAATATATGTATTTCATGCTGATCCAGAACTCATCGGTTGGTCAAAATCATCATCTCCATAGAACTCATCGGTTGGTCAAAATCATCATCTCCCATACGAAATATGTATATTGTAGATCATTTATCTTTTTCACGTGTGTCGTCATGAGTATCAGTTGTTTAACTGAAGGGAATTTAAAGTCTGGTGTCAAATCTCGTCTAATTACATCTAGCTTAAGTATATGTGCTATACCACTAAACATCACATGATCACTATCTCATACTAGCACAATAATTGTTATTAAACAATTCAAAACAAAACAACACTCTCCATATAGTAGTGCCATCTTGTGCTAACAAGAGCAATCAATGGATGCCAGAAGGCTTGTGCATAAAATCCCTATCTAGTGCCTACTCATCCAACATCCCCAGACTAGTTTCTGGCTTGTGGCCTTCATCAGTGAGGAGCCTTGGATCTGAGAGCACTGCACCTAGATCTTAGGATAGTTTTGTAGTTAAATAGAGTTAAAAGGTGGGTGCTGGAGGGTTGCATTAGATCCTAAGATCTAGGTGCAGTGCTCTCAGATCCAAGGCTCCTCACTGATGAAGGCCACAAGCCAGAAACTAGTCTGGGGATGTTGGATGAGTAGGCACTAGATAGGGATTTTATGCACAAGCCTTCTGGCATCCATTGATTGCTCTTGTTAGCACAAGATGGCACTACTATATGGAGAGTGTTGTTTTATATGTGCTATACTTGTATTTAAATAAATGTGATACTATAAATTGAATAAAAATGTATATACTGCATAAAAAATATTTTATAAATTTGAGAAAATATGATGTGGTATTTATCAAACTTTTTTCTCTAAATTCTAAAATGACAGTCTTAGAAAATTATTTACTTCATATTAATCTTAGTTTGAATAAAATATACTAATATTTACCATTCTTTTTTTATTGTTTGCAATTTTTAATATTAAAAGTATATAAATAAATGATTAATTAAAATAAATCTGAAGACAAATATTGACACTGGATCCATTTCCCCATCTTAATTTTATTAACAGACAAAATGCATTATACAAGGTTACGTTAGACAAATCAATGTTATATTATTATTAGCGTTAATAGAATTATTTTACATACAATTTTATTAGTATTATCAAAAAAGTATCAAATTCATAAAATATTAACTATAAGAACATTTTAAAATGTGATTATAAGTAAATGACAATAAAACTTTTTTATAACATATATATATATATTTCTTAATCATATCTAAGTCTGATTAAAAAAAGAAACTGATTGGTTTTTAAGTTTTTTGCCAATGCTGTCTTATCTTAACTCCATCTTTATCATATCTATTCACAACTCAAATCATCTCTCTCAGTATTCATCAGTATTTTCATAAACACTATTAGATCCGGATTCTTTATAATTATATTAACAACTCTATGTTTTGCCATCATATCAATCAATCACAGAGGTTGGAGCTGGTGTCTACCCACTTTTTAATTCATTGTGGAAGGATGAATAATCATGGTATTGTAGAAAATGTTTAAACAATTAAATTTGATTTTTTTTCCCAATTCAAACAAATATTTATATATTAATTTACTATATACTTTCATCTACTCATTGAATATTTAAGTAAATCTTAAGTCAATTTATAATTAGAAGGCTATTATCTCTCTTTTTTTTTTAAATTAGAAATTTCTTTTCCCTGATGTCTTATAATTACTCATCTTTTTAATAATATAAATAGATCATTATTCCTCATATCTGTATATTCATAATAATGTTTCTCTCATTAGCAATATATATATAAATGAGACAGAAAAAAACTTACTATCGAATATTTCAACTAGTAGACTTTAAACAGATGAACACAATCAGAAACAATTAAATACTAAGTTCATGTAATAAAAATAATAGCCAGAACAAAAAATAAACTTTGTGTGTTAAATCATATGCTTTCTGTGGAAAGTTAAACTGCCAAAACTTTATGGATTCCTGAAAATCTATCCTTTGAAAGGAAAAATACTAATATAACATTCATAGATCAGTTAAAGTTTGCTGAAACCAAGTTTAGAGAATTGACAATTGTAAGGTCATCTGGTCCAGTCATTTAATGTGCAAAATGAACATAAGACTTTTATTAGATTAAGATGACAGAAACTGAATTGAAAGCAAAATCTTTTATTGCTTTAATAAATTAATTACATGTTCCAACATAATTAACTAATGAGATTTAAAAGTCGAATAGGAATACGAAACTAAATATTGATGTATATTATGAAAATATAATTATACTGAAAGAATAAAAATATTAAAATAAGAAGTGATGAGAAAATAGAAATAAGTTAAGGACAAATTATAACTTTGATTTAAAAAAAATAAACATTTTAAAAAAGTTTTCGAATGTATTTTAGATATGCAATGATTTGATTCCAAAAGAAAGAATATAAAAAATGAATCTAAAGATTAAATGATAGAAAGATAAAGAAAATATTAATCATACTATTAATAAGGTACTTACATATAATCCCTTGTCGAAAGCTTCCTAAGTATTTTTTTAATTATCCATATTCAGGGGCATCCAAGTATTTGTTTATATTTTTTTCTCAAAAGTACTATGTTCCATGTTTAAAAAATATTAATAAATCGATTATAAATTCCATTCATTATATTTAATTAATTCTTTTTTTTTTATACATATTACAAATATTTACCAAACTTGTGTCACTTTGTGAGTTTAAAAAATATAAAGAAATCGATTCTAAATTCCTGTTAATCTTCAAAAATATTAATAAAGTTCTTATGAATCCCATTTACAAGATTTAATTATTTATTTTTTCTTTATATCTATTGTAATGTACTAATGTTAACATTTTGTGAAAGTTGTAATGAATTTTTTATGTTTAGCATAAGATTGTCATTAAGTATCTTTGTTAGATTGTTTTGGGAACATTTTCCCAAAAGAATTAAAATGTGGGATTTTCCATTAACAGAAGAACATATGGTAGAGAATTTCAAAATTATGGAATATTAACCAGCAAGGGAGAATATTTCCACAGCAGTGAATGTTCATTGGCTTATACAGAGACACCGGAAAATGATTTATTATAACTGTTACAGGTTTATTCTCAGTAATATTAAATTTATTTTAATTAACAATCAATTGTAGTACTTTTATGTGTTTTTATAATTGTATTAAAAAAATTAAATAAATGGAAATATTAAATATGGCAGCTTCTAGTCAGCCATTTTGTTTTCAAGATTTATTCGGCACTCCTGAAAATGAAAAATTAAAAAATAAAACACCTGGCAAATTTTTGGTGAAGGGATCTTATATGCAACTACCTTAATTAATTGTTAGGGATTAATACAATATAATGGTTACACCCTTTCAGGGGCAAGATAGTTTTAATTTATAGATTAGTTATTGCAAGTTAATTCCTTAAAAACAAATCTCTATTTTTGAAATAAAGAGATAGAAACATAATAATAGAAGTAGAAAAAATTGATAAAATGTCAGTCAATATTTAAGGAAATAATCAAAAATATGAACAGAGTCAAAAATTTCAATAAGGCAAAGTTATTATTGAAAATCATGCAAAAAATATTGACACTAGTACAGATATGAATCGTTAAATGTAGGGGGAAAAAATTCAAAAATTTTAGAATAGCAGTATAAGACAAAAGACAATCAATTAAATAAGGCAGTCAAGAAGTTTAGACAAAATGACAATAAATTAGATATAGAATCTTGAGAAAAAAATATAGTGAAAATAAATCCATAATACTAAACAAGATAATAAAAAAATATTAGCAAAAACGACAGACCAAATTAAGAAAAATAAAAAAATGAACATTAGAAAAGCTTACATTCAAAGTGCTATTCTGAATTATATAGAGCAGACTTTGATGAAAAATACTGTAAAATTAATCAAAGTGTTTCTGAAAATTTTTATCATCTTGTCAAGCATTGGTAGCCAAGAGGTCAGCACAGCTGCCTTGCAAGCATTTGCTTGCAGACAGTTGTTGCAGGTTCACTTCCCGGCCGATGCTTTGACATATAAAAAAAAATTATACCATCTTATAATAATAAAGACTTCATTTTACAAGGAGTAGTTAAAACAGCAGTGAATAAATTAAAGAAAAATAGCAGCCCTATGAAAAACATAATAGCTTTTAAAAAGTGAGAAAATATGGTAGGCGTAGTATAATTCAATACATTCGTAAATTGCGTTATTGCACATATGATGGAATGAAATGAAAAAGAATTTAAAATTATAGAGGTACAAGTATTATTTTAAATAAAAGATTAAAGAATTAGATGGAAGAACAGATACCAATTGAAAAATCTGAATTTAGAAAAATGGCTATACCATATAGTGATATTATCAATTTACATTTGAGTAGACTGAGCTAATTAAAAAAAATCAGCTGTGATTTATTGACTTTTCAAAAACCATTGCAAATGTTGTTCAAAAATGATTGGGTTATTATTTGATCATATAATAATTTTTTAAAAAGTATATTTATCACAAATTCACAGCAACCATAAGAATATATAGAAAAATTGGTTGTAAAATCAAAAGCTTTAAGGTATATGAGCACAGACTTTCACACGACCCACTACTCTCCACACTATCTCATAACACTGATACACTTGAACACATATATGTTGAAAAGATAAATAACCATCAATATATGTATTTCATGCTAAACCAGCAATCATCAGTTGGTCCAGATTACCATCTCTACACATATATGCTATAAGTATTCAGATATATATTAAGATAGTCAATCCTCATACTTTAATGGACAGGCTTCAATCTACTCCACACTCCAACTCTTCAACTGTCCATCCAATTGAAAATCTGATGATGGAATGCTTAAAGGCCACCCTAAGGCCGAGATTATTGTTACACCCATGTTGACCTAAAGTCAATCTGACCCCTCATACACAGGACATAATCCATTTAATACAAGGGATGGGCAGGCATCTCTACTATGTAATAACTGAAACACACAGGCTTATTATATACCTGGGTTTATATATGTAATATATAGGGTACATGAGCACAGATTTCACACGACCCACCACTCTCCACACTAGTGTGAAAGTCTGTGTTCATATACGCTATATATTACATATATAAACCCAGGTATATAATAAGCCTGTGTTTTTCAGTTAATACAACAGCTTTAAGATAAGTACATATAATTTTTCTAAGCGTATTCATCACACATCTGTAAAAAGTCATGGCTAAAACCAAGAAATATCAGTGCATTTAATGAGAATAAGTAATTTAAGATATGTAGATGATATAATAATCACTGAACAAGATGAATAAATAATGAGATCAATCTATGAAATAATAAATTAAAAGACAAAGTGATAAGACAAGAAACATAAATATGAATACAAAGACAATGGTGCTTGGAAAAGAAAAAAGAAAATTGAAAAAAAAAACTGACATAAAATATTTGGTATATCATGGAAGTTATAACCACCAATGATCTAAACTGCCAAAAAAAATACAATTAAAGATAATCAGAGTAGAACACATTTATAAGTCATGAACAGAATTTGGAAAAGCAAAGATGTAAAGTTTGAAAAAGAATTAGATGAAGTAAGCATGTGTATATCTAATAAGTATTGTACAGATGTAAAACAAGATTTAATATAAAAGATTAAATGAAAAGAATTGTCATTTGAAAAAATCATCTATTAAAAGTTATTGAAATTTTGGCCAAATGCTAAACATTTCCAATGAAGAGCAGCACAAAAAATAAATAAGAGGAAAATTTTATTGAATAAATTTATAGATAGCAAATTACAATTGATTTTCTGTGGTGTAATTTTAACTACACTAATCTCACACAAGATATGGATTGGTTTCTATCCATTTTTAACATCTTGTGGAGGGATGTAATCATAAACATATGATTCAGGATGTGAAAAAGATCTAAGACCTTCAAGATGCACAGTTCATGCTGAACTAGCACTCATCAGTTGCCCCAGATCACAATCTATTATTATTGTTCAGTATATATATATATATAGATAGATAGATAGATAGATAGATAGATAGATAGATAGATAGATAGATAGATAGATAGATAGATAGATAGATAGATAGATAGATAGATAGATAGACAGACAGACAGACAGACAGACAGACAGACAGACAGATAGATAGATAGATAGATAGATAGATAGATAGATAGATAGATAGATAGATAGATAGATAGATAGATAGATAGATGGGTAAAAAAAAGATTATATTAGATAGATAGATAGATTATATAGAAGGATAGAAAAATAAGATAGGTAGATAAACAAATTCCAGCTGTTTAATTGATAAGTGTCAAATATGCTGTTCTCACAACTTTGACACAAATTACTTAATGAATGTATATTAATAATTTTTATTAATCACTTATTAGAATAGAGATTCTGCAATAATGAATAATATGTCATGCAAGCTAGGGACTAATTTCTATCCACTTTTTAATATCTTGTGGAAAGATATAATCATAAATATATGGCCAAAGACAAGTGAAAAAGATGTACAATGTCCAAGATGCACATTTCATGCTGAACCAGAATTCATCAATTGGACCAGACCCCACAATCTCTTATACATATCTTTATCATTGTTCAGTGTATATATATATTGTAACAATCGGGTTTTCCACCAGAAGGGTGGGAGAAATCTGACTATGGTCAGACCTAGGGTCTTAAGGTAGTTATTCTATGAATAATGCGATGAAGTAACTAACCAATGATTATATCCCCTCTAATGGGCTAGCTCTTAGTTTATTTATTAAATCTAGATACAATTTAGATTAGTTCAACCATACCTCACCTCTCTTTCAGGCTCCATTACATCTCAGTATTCAAACCCAGAGAGAATGTTGCCTTTGACTTTCAGGTGTATATATGCTTTATGAACAACAAAGTTTTCACTGACTTAAGATACATCCAACCCTATTGATGTGATATATTTATAATAACATGTGTATGTGCATATATATTTAGTCAATTAAATTAATTAATAAGTGTATGAATGAGTTTGATAAACTAGAGACCAATATGATTCAAAACACATTAACAATTTTTATTTATAACAAAGAAAAATCTAAATTCTATTACTATAGCAAAGAATATGATTACATGTGTCCCATATGCACCTCTATCATATCAATGACTAAAATTATTTGTTACTCCAACATACCCATGGTAGATATGCATCAATCAACACTCTCTATTTACAAATTCAATAAGATTAGCTAAAACAAAAAAAAAGAAAAGAAAAAATATTATTTCATTGTCATGATAATCAAAACTATTTCACTCTTTTTATTTACAATAGTTCCATTATCCAATTTCAGCTGGAGAAGTTCCATCTTCTTTGGGACGCCTCCTTTTACCTATGTACAAGTTGCCTAAAGTGGATAGAAAAAGACTTTCACATGAGAATAATAATCATTCATACCAAATAAACTAAATGTAACAATTATTAGTTAAACATAAACAAATAACACAAACTCTGTCCTGTACTAGTGAATGTAAATTAACATAGAAGAGTATCAAAAATTCTTACTCCATTTCATATTATGTGATAATGATGATGATTGAATGTTAAGTCACTATGGAGGGAATCAACCTAAATTTTATTTACAAAAAAAAAAGATTTTCTAATTTAATAACCTTCACCCCCTACTACATTACTTCTTATGCAATGGACTCTTCCGACTGCAAACACGCTGAAACTTCCAAGTAATAAAAGTAGAATTTTACAAATGTACAAAGTAAAAATAATAATATAATAATTTTGATTCTGTTCAAATCTTCCTGATTAAAGTCTATAATTTAAACATTAATGTCTTTCATGGATACAGTCTATTCTGACAACTCCTCCATCATTCTTCAGATTTTCTGGTAATACACTTGGGTGAGGTTGTTTCCAGTTCAGACATCACTCTCTTCCAAGATCTACTCAGACACTTCAGATAAGACATTAAGCATTTTTCTATGCATTATTTATATGAGTGAATTAAATCATTGCACTTTATGATAATTAAGACAGCACCCCTACCCAATGGCACATTTATCTAGCTAGTATACATTGTTTGGTAATTTATATATAAAATAAATAAATTTCCTTCAGCTTATTATTTGGTGTTTAGTAAATTTATGCAAAAGAAAGTTTTACTTCATCGTTTATCAGTATGTGCTGGCGATCAATATTACTTTTTCTTCTTGTTCGATTGATAGCACAGTCTTCTATTTTCGATTATCAATATAAAATTATTTTAGTTTTTTTCATACACTGCTAAAGTTCATCAACTTTTGCCATATCAAACATTGATTATGATTTGCTTCAACTTTTAGCACTTTAAAATTTTATATAGGAGAGATAGTGTTTTCAAACATATCGTCTATTTTATTCTTTGTTCTAATGTTCGATATTAAGCAACTTACTGCTTGTGGTTATTATATCACTTGATAAAATATGAAAGAAAACAGAAATGAACTGGGTTTGTTTTTATACTGGACTTAATATCTGTTGTTCAGCAAACTCACATTTTCCATTTCCTTTTCCATCGCTGTGGGTGCCTGTTGTTGCGCAAATTAATGATTGTTATTAAAATTACATAATAAAAGTATGTAATAAAATTACATAGTAAAATTCTATTCTCCTTTTTTAACATTTGGTTGCTTAGGTATTGAGTTGACATCAGGTCATCACCATATCTACTAAGTTACTGTCGTACATTGTGAAGTTATTATTGGTATATATATATATATATATGAATGGTTTCTATGATTAAGCTTTTGTTTTCATTAAAAAAAAACATTTACTTCATTCTAACACTATCTTGGTTTGGTACTTATTAAAATAAACTCCAAGTGTGTATGTATTTATATGTCTGTTTGTATTTAGAAAAATGATATCACGTATCTAACCTATTATTTCAGTTTATGTTTTTCATGAGTTCAGTTTAATGTTGTGGAAACTTAGGTTTTATTTGAACTGGATTTAAGATACCCTTACAATATATATATATATATATATGTGTGTGTGTGTATGTATATCAAATTACTACATGTTGATTGATAAGTGTTAAACATGCTGCTCTCACAACATTAACACAAATTATTAATAATTTTATTAGTCATTCATTAGATTAGAGATTATCCAATAATGACAATATTTCTGTAATGTAATTTTCCTTACACTACTCTCATGCAAGTTAGGGATTGGTTTCTATTATTCTCCAAAAATATTATTCATTTTTGGATAAACTCTAGTCTTATGAATGACTAATAAAATTCATTAGACAAATGACATAGAAGAATGATGCAGAGTTATTTTGCTTTTACTCAATTTGTTGGCATGTGTTAAAGAAAATGGTGAGAATTAGTAAAGAAGAAAGTATAAAATATTCATTGGTCATGTGTATCAGTAGTATGAGATAGTGTGAATAGTGAAGTGTCTTGAAAGTCTGAGTTCAAATCCCCTATATTTACAATTAGGCTACAGGTTTAAAAGTGCCTGGTATTTCAAATCTTAAATTTTACTTTCTTCTATTGACAATTGATTCAATAATCTTTAACTTTTAGCAGATATGTCAATTATGTTAAATCGTAAAGGATGCAACTTGATCATTATGATAAAAATAATTATCACTTTCTTTAGAACATAAAAATGATAGAAACATATTTTAAAAACATCAGTACAGGATAAGGAGATGTACAAAGATAACATTCATTTTAGAGTTGTATACAAAGATGTAGAGAAGTAATCAGTGAATAGTATTGGATATTAAATAAAATTAAATTTACTCTTAATATATGCAATAAATAAATCATGATAAGCTTTAAATTTCTTTAAAAAAGTTAATTATAAATTTACTGAGGCTGCTTCTTGTGGTTAAACACATGTAGAGGTCGCTACTATCGCATTTTTACACGCATATTCTCGAGGTGATAGCCTCAGTAAATATTACTTAAAAAGGTTAAGTAATAAAGAAATTTAAGAAGTGCTTTCACTTACTACCTCATAATTTTTATATCAACTATTCTTCATTTATAAAATGAATACAATTAATTCCCAAAATGCATTACTTCACACAATTCTTCAAACTTAAAATAAATTTCCCACATTAGCAGTAAATGACTTCCTCTATTTTAAAAAAAGTAGACTTCTTGGCGGTTTCTTTTTATTATTTTTTTCATGTATTTTATTTTTACTTTATTCAAATTGATTATAAATTCTGCACTATTTTTAAATTTATGATCATTAAATGCAGAAGACATTGAACATTATTTATCTTGCATGCTTTACCTCCCTCATATTAATTTATGGTCATTAAATGCCAATTTCTATAACCACTGAGATACAACAATATATAAAATTTCACAAAGGATAATAAATTGTTACATTTTTATTTACCATTGTCAACACACTCTACTGACAACTTTGACACCATCCACCTCAGATAAATACAATAATGATTATTACTAATCATTTTCTAAACTAGCGATTATCTCTAGCATAGATATAAACTTTAAATCTCAGTTAAAAATTAATATATATATATATTTTAAACATACACACACATGGAGTTATTCACGTTTCTCTTTCCCATGTGTAATATCTTTATAGATATATAAAATAATCTTCACACTTCTCCATTCTTTTTAAATTCATATAAATAAAGATACAATAAAAGGCAAATAATCCCAAGATGCATTTCATGCTGAACCAACACTTATCAGTTGTCCCAGGTCATTATCTCCCATATATATCTCTATTATATGGTAATAACTATACAGTACATTGATCAAGAATTATGTAAGAGTTAAAGCATGCAAAATAAATAATGCCAAATATGTTCTATATTTAATAAATATGAACTCAAAGATAGTGGAAAATTTGTATTTGATTTAGATGAAGTAAAAATATTTCATGATAAAAAAAACTATTTTTATTACCTGAAAATAATTTGCCTACTAGATAAAGTACTAACGTTAAAATTCATGCAGTTTGGAGTTTATGTGAAAGTGTGTCTAAATGAAAGAAGTCTCTAGTGATTACATAATAGTAATTAAAAATATTTCAGCAATTTGTCTAGTATTTAAAGTATTTTAAAACTTATATATTACTATGATTTATTTATTTATTGCGTACATTGTTGAAGTTTATATTGTTTATACACGTATATTATTCATTCTGTATGTATAAGTATATTTCCAAAATCTCTGAAATACAATTTTTTTATATTTCTATTTATGTATTAGTAATGATTATCTGTGGCAGGTTTTTAACATCACAGAAATTTTATTATTATTTTTATTGCATTTTCCTGATTTAGCTTATACCATTAATGAATAATATTCTAAGACATATATCCAAAAGCAAGCATATGAGAAGACATGATATTGCTGCTTAGAATTTAGATGAGTATCTTTCCTATTATAAATTTTTAAGTTAGATTTGCTTTTAAAATACTATTTACAATGGATCAATGTGTAATATTAATTAACGACCAATTATATATATATATATACACGTACATACTTAATAAAATAGAATATTAATTATATATTATTATTGTACACTTTTCTTTATTTGGATTAAAATTACAAACGGCAATATTAAAGATATTTTAAAGATTTGCAAGTGAAAATGATAGTAAAAGTTTATTGCATTTATAATTATATAATTTTATTTATTATTACATTATATTGTTTAATAATAATATTTTTAAAGTAATATTTATGATTCCCATCAGATCTAAACGTTGCTGTAAAATCTCTATTGACTTTTTTCAACATTTTCAATGGTACCGTGGGATTTGACTTCTCTCAATATGAAATCTCTGTGGTCCTTCATTATACAGTCATTTGAAGGAAATTACTCTATTTTAACTTATTGAAAATTAAGCAGTTTTAAGGGCAGTTTAACTGAAAAAGTCAGAGCATGTGACAAGAAAAAAGTCAACACACAATAAAAGATTCGGTAATCAACAAGCATTTGCTGCTTCAGACTTGTTTCACTGCTGAAATACTTTAGCAGCTACTTGAGATTTTGATGATATTTTTTCTTTCCATCAATTTGATTACTTTAGTCTGTCAATTGTACAGGCGCTACTAATCGAAACAGCCGCAATGAGACTACCCGATAATAAATTTATTGATTTCGCCTTCTCTCTTTTCTATTAGTTTAGCAATACTCTTTTAGAGTAATACTTTGAATTTATACTTTTGTATATATTGACTTGAATTAAGCTTAATGAATATTTTAAATAAAATTCATTTTAAAGGTTTATTTAAATGTTGACAGAAAATCTTATTTTATTTTTAGATCGTCTGAATATAAGTAATGTAACAAGTAGTTCTGATTAATGAATTTATTTTTTATTTTTTCAACATAATTATCTAAAATTTCAAATAAATTGACAAATTTATTTTTATTTTTAAATACAAATTCTAAACTTAATATTTTTTTTACATTTTATACGTATACAATGAGAAAAAAGCATTTTAACAAGTATTTTACAAAGTATTTTTGGCTTAACAAATATTGCAAACAATTTTATCTAGTTAATATTAACTAGTTTATATATATAACAACTCTAGTACTTGTTATTCAAACTAAACCTAAAATATAACACTAGCGAATAAACTGATTATTTACATAAATCTATTTTGTATGTGTGTATGAGAGTGAGCACTTCCACAACAAAATAGGGTTCACTATTCATTGAAAGAAAACTTTTAGATTTCTCCCCGAGATTTTAATTTAACCATTTGAAATAAATCTTTAATATCCATTATGATTTTAAATGATATGGATGGTTGAAGAGTTGGAGAATGGGGAAAATTGAAACTGTCCATTAAAGATTAAAAATTTGCTTTCTTAATATAAACCAAGCACTGGTTATATATATATGTGAGGGGGGTGATGATCCGGACCAACTGATGAGTGCTGGATCAGCATAAAATATGTATATTGAAGATTTTTTTTCACATATATGTGGGCAGATGTAGCAGATAATTAAGATGGAGTGGCTGCAAGAGAGCTTGAATGTCTGGGTTCAAATCCTCTAGAATAATTATATAAATGGATGAATCTGCATAATGTTATATATATGTAAACACAGCTTTTTTTCACTAAACCCTGTATTATTTTGTTTATTAAATTCCCAATGTTTTGACAAAATATCATCCATAGATTGAGATTGAACAGGAAATAATGAACAATCATATATATATATAATGGGTTGAATATTCAGAATAAATGAATTAACAATTTTTATTTCCTTCAGTTCAAATTGATTTTAGAAGAAAGAAATAAAATAGTAGTTTCCACAAGATTGAAATACATTGTGCTTCATCAGACTTATATAAACAATTCAGTCTTTTTAATATTTCAATTGATTCTCTCTTCATATGGAACGACAAAAATAAATAAAAAATATGAAAAAATGATAAGAGCAAAATCCATTAAAAATTATAGACAAAAATGGTTTAATGAATTATTCTCTGAAATGTATTTAACCTTCTCATAGTACACTAGCATTCTGACAGTTTTCTTTGTTTTCACTTGCTATAAACTTTCAATTTTCATTTTAATATAAAACAATTATTATAAATCAGAATATAATAAATTTGACTCAATTTGATAGATATTTTTGTTTAAAAATTAAATAAATTCTAAAAAATGACATTTGCCTTTCTCGATAACTTAACTGGTTGATTCACCAGGCGTCATATTGAATTTTAAAAAATAACTAACCTGAGACACAATTTTCACAATAACTTCAGTTTTAATTTTGTTAGAGTAAAAAAAAAAACATTAGTAGAAACTAGAAAAACTAAGGAAAACAATAAGTTTAAGACAAATAATGATAACCATTTTAAAAATAAGAAAAAAAAAAGAAATTTCAATGTCCAATATAATTATTACTTTATTGTTTGTTCATAATTTCTAATTTATCATTATCAAAGTTTAAATTACATCTTCATTGATAATTTCTTTATATTCCTTACAAAATTATCTTTCAAACTATATATATAATACTTCTTACCTGAGATAATACATAGCTTCAGAATCTACATAAAAATTCTTCATTTTTATCTTGTACCCCAAAAGTTGACAAATCTCAAAGGTGTCAATAAGAATAAGATTCATCCTAATAAAAGATACAAATAAGTCATTTCCAGAAGGTGGATATGCATTTGTCATCATAACAATTAGCTTCTTGTGTATCTAAAACTAGAAATTGTAGGCTACTGTTTGCATCACTGATAAAATGAGTTTCATCTCTTCATTTTATATTTTTTGTGTGCATTAATGATGTTTATATTCTTTATGCATGCCAGTGATGCTATCTTATTATATTTATTGTCCCACAGAGATATAATTTATTTGCATATAGTTCATTTGCTAGCTATAGACTTGAAAATAAAGTGATGCAAGATGTGGCAAAACTACTGACTCCACAGTATGAGTATCTAGGCATAAGCAAGAATCAGAATTTTATTTTTTGCCAGCATACAATTTCATGTGGTATATGCATAACAATTGTGGCTACCATTATACACATACAATTTGAAATCTCTATTGGTTTTAAGTGTTTATATTTTCATATGGAACTATGTGATTGCTTTATCAACTGCAACCTTTTTGTGTATTAGATTATCAGTTTTTAAAAATTTACATTGCTCTGCTCTATGTATGTAAATCATTACTTGTTATACAAACATGGTGCAAGAACAAACATAAACACACTAATATAAATATAAACATATACCTTTTGAGAATCATTATGTCTATATCAAAATTACACTACAAAAATAACTTTTGCTATATTTGAATTTATATACTGATAATAAAGAGCATATATGATTTAATATTATATAGTACACACAACAATACAAATGCAAACAAATTAATATACCATTTATCAAATTTAAAAAAAATTTAAAATATTAAAAATTAAAATTAATAACTTAATGATATTCTGAAAAACAACTTTTGTTATATTTGAATTTGTATACTGTATATTTACAATTAGGCTCCAGGTATGTGAAGTGTGCCTGCATTTCAAATATTTATATAATAAAAAGCATAAATGATTTAATATTATATAATTTATATAGTATACATACACCAATACAAATGCAAACAAATTTATATACCATTTATCAAATAATTTAAAAAAAATTTAAATATTAAAAATTAATATTAATAACTTACGATGTTCCGCAATTACATTTATGTCGCATTGAAGACCTTCATATCCAAATTATCAGTGTATTTTTAATACATTATATTAGGGTTATAAGTCTGATAAAAATTTTCTGCATTTATCACCTCATGTAAACTAGTAAATTAACCAGAAAATAAAAAAAATCATCTAATTTTAAAAATAATTGTAAAAAATTCAAATTTTATCTGATATCAATGTAAGATATATCATTCGAAAGGTAATAGGAAGGAGCATCGAATGCTGGAATTTCTGTTGATGTCCTGCCTTTAGTTTTTGCATAATTTAAAAAAGAAAACAAATTTTCAATCAATCAGCGGAAGCGAACATTGACCGCTCCAATCACTCAAGCCATTAAACAAATTAGATTTTAATCCAAACAAAGCATTGTTTCATCATTCAACTTTAAGGAGGAGCCGACTGATTTTGCAAAATGAATAAAATCTTTTATATTTGATATTTGTATTTAAAATGTTAACAAATAATTATCAATATCTGGTAAATCTATCAACTTTTGTTTTAAAAGTTTAAACTTTTTTAGTAATTTGAATGATATTACTATACTTTCTAACAGACTGTGAGTGGTGATATCTTACTAAAGATTGTAATTGCCACTGACATAATTTCTATGGTAATGTTACTCAAAAAAATATAATCAACCTTTTATATTTAAAAATAAAATGTTTCTGTAAAAAATAAATATTTAATAAAATATATTCTTAATTTGTAATAATCATTAAACTATTATTAAACAAAAATAATCATAACATTTCAAAAAATCATATTTTTAAGTGTTCTACTTTTAAACAATTGGCCAGATTAAAATACAACTAAAATAAACTACCATTTCTGCTATTCTTCAACATTAAAATCACATATAACTGAATTTGATTGAATTTTTCTCTCATAAGAAATAAAATCAAAAACATCTTTTTAAATGTTATATATAAGCATTTTTATTTTCAAGTTTGCAATTTTTTCTTTTTAATATTTTCAAAATAAAAACACATACATTTTTTGTCGAATTTATAGATTGCTTTTTTTTTTTTTTTTAAGTGTCATAGCATCGGCCGGGACGCGAACCCGCAACCCGGGCACGCTGATTTCTTGACCACTAATGCAAGCTTTTGAGTATATTTATTTCCACACATTAAAACATTTATATATATATATATATATATGTGTGTGTGTGTGTGTGGGGCTTACAATAAAAATTAATTGTCTCACAAAACCTGTCTTTTCTGTATTAATTTTTTTTTTTTTTTATCAACCAACTGCTCTTTTTTTTTTTTTCAAATAATAATTAAAATATGATCTTTCCCTTTTATTTCAGGAAGCTTTTAGTTTTATTCCGTTTTGCTTTTATCAAGTTCTGAATTGGAACTTTTGATTTGTTTAGTAAAATATTTGTGTATATGTACTTGACATATTCACCCTTTATAATTCACAATGCTTCTTATTTTAGGAATCAGGTATTTAAACTCTCAAGGAAATTTTTTTAAATAAATATGCTTTACCAGTATTTATTAGTATATCTGAAATTTGGACACATATTAGTAAAACAACATAAAAACTATATACATGTTGGGATTAAATACAATATGTGAAAGAATAAACAAATAATTGTGACATAGTGGAAAGAATTAAGAGATTGAAATAGAAATGTCCTGGACATATTACTAAACATGATGAGAATATATAAAAAATTGACATTTAAAATAAAATCCTAAGAGCTTTTAAGAGATCTAAAAAAGTGATTGGATGTGTGAAGGATGGATGAAAAATAAACGTTTTTAGACTAACGTGGTATGAATTACTATGGGTCAGGAAATTACATTAAACTCAGAGAGATGATTACCCTGCAGTGAATTGATAATAACTGAAAATGATGTTCTAAACAAATATTTAGTATTTTATTTTTACTATTTGTCAACAAAATAATGTACATTTAAACTAAAAAAAAATAACCATATTGTTAGTTTCTCAAGAGGTCATATGACATTCAAGCATTCTCAACTAGAATGAGTACAACAATTCTGCTTATTTGACTAAACTATCATTTTTTTTATTTTACTCATCTGAAAATTGATTTAGGAACTACTAATCAGGGCTAATTTGATAATTATAAATTTCCATAAAGTGTTGTTAATATGAAACTGATATATTACAATATTTATATAATTTGTACCAATCCTGTTTCAAATATGCTGTTATTACTATATATTAAACATATGTAAAATATGAATTTATGGTTTCAAAATATACAATAGACATACACATAAATAGATGTGTTGGATTTTAAGAAAAAGCTTTAAATTGTTTATGTTATGTTACGGTCATCTACTTAACGAAATTTTCTCAAATAAATTTTTTTTCCAATACATGTCGTTAATGATTCAGTTCATCATATTTCTTTCTCTCTCTTTTTTTAATGGAATTCATTTTGTCATTTCTTTAGTTTATGCTGTAAACTTTTATATGGCTTATATAATCTCTATTTCAAATATTTTAAAAATAAAATCAGTTAACTTTCATCTTACTCCTTTCATATTTATCAATATTATCTTTAATTTGTTGAAAATAATATTTTATTTTTATTATTTGCCGCTCACATTGGAAAACCATTGGTTATTATTTAACAAAGATATCGTTTTAAAGACAATATGTCACTCCAATAATTAAATGTGTATATTTTTTTTACTGTAGTTTCATTTTTCACTGTTGGTATTAATTGAGAACTCACTAATATTGTAATAAGATTTAACATGTTTAATGCGTGGAATATTGAATCATTAAAGTTATATATTCAAATTCTATTTGAATATTATATGTAATAATTCATAGTTAGATATTTTATTCTCTAAAAGTATTTTCTTAAAGTGTGACTAAACTGAATATCAATTTAATATAGTATTATGGGAAATAAAAATTTAAAATGTTACAATTAATGTTTGTAACTGAAACACACAGGCTTATGAAATCAAAACTATTACAAAGTTTAAAATCTATCATCATCATCATTATTTTTAAGTATTATTGATCTACTGCAGGACTAAAGCACAAGGAATTCTGAATACGAAAAGCTTAAAACTAAAAGTTTTATTATAGTATGCTGGGCAGTTTTTGATATCTTAATCCTGGGTAAAAGATGTAATGTAAATTTTATCTAAAGGTATACAAATAAGCTACATGACCCTCTTTTTAGAGCGGGAAAACAGGATTCTTTTTTATTTATCAAGTTAGAATTGTTGGCAATATGCTAAGCCTCCTTTATCTTGGCATTTAGAATCTTTCTTTTTTATACATACAATGCTAGCTGAAGTAAGCTTGAATGTGGGGTCAAGTTTGTTTTCATCCTCTGAAAATATAAATTTGTGGTTTGGATTGTATTTAGCTTTTCTATAGAGGTACTGGTGTTGAAACAATCTTGTTGTGAAATTGGCATAGGATTTTCTAAAGTAAACAGTACTGCAGTTATTTTGGCTGCAAGAAATCCTGTATATGATATGGTGGATTTGCTTAATGGCCAGTTTCTCTTTAGAATTATTAATCAACCAGTTTGCAGTGAGTGGGATTCGAAGGCAGACCCTATATGTATTAGAACAAATTTTAATTTATACTTCAGATATATTTAAAACAGATTTTATAATCCATAGCTTTTATTTACTGTATAATTCTGGCAAATTTTGTCACTTATGTCTCGTTCCAGATCCTATAAATTTTTTCGGGATTCAGTTTAAGATTTCAACTTTCCATAAATTGTCATACCTTTTAGCGATATACTGATACCAATCCATTACAGTCTTATAACACTTTCAGTGATGTCAATTGTAACTATTTACTCTTTTACTAAAGTATTTTATTTTCAATTGTATCTTGTTACTCCCATTATACAACTTTCTATACATCCATATTCTGTGTAGATTTTTTATATTGATCTATTGTATATCCAATTCTCAGATTTATCCATAGCTTTGCTAACATTCATTTATTAAATTTTTTTATTTCAAACATGTAGGCATATTTTTTTAATACCCCCCCCCCCAAAAAAAAAAAAAAGCAGTTTATCCAAGTTTAATTCTATGATTAATTTTATCCATTGTTTCCATCGTTATTAATAATATGATCAAAATTATTTGTAGACCTCATCTTTTTCTAACACATTACTATCAATCTTTATTTACCTCTTTTTAAAAAGGCATTGAACATTACTTTTTAACATTTTTTATCGTTATCTTACTTTTTACTATTTACTTGATAGCTTTTGAAATATTTCCTAAAGTTCTGAATTGTTATTTTTTAAAATAACGTTATTATCTGCAATATCTAAATGATTTAAATAAACTTTATTTATTTATTTTTTTAATTTTCCCTTATAGTCTATAATATAATTTCTGTTTTAGGATTCATCTTACTCTTTATTTTCTTGTATTCATCCAATAACTTCCTGCTTGGTATCTGCAAAATATTTAAGTAATTTTTATGTATTTTTATTCTTCTTATTATTTCATAAAAAACTTACTTTCTATAAAATTGCTTTTTGGATATAAGCAATCATAATTAACTATATATTTATAGTAAACTAATTTTTTTGTTTACATTTTAAATTGTAATTTGCGAATTAAAATTTTATGTTTAATGGGTCATATTTTTTACAATTCGTTATTACAATTCATAGTCTATTAATATTTATATAGTGCATTCTTAAGGTGTTTATGTTACATTGTTAAACATTTCCAGACCTCATTTCTATAGTTCTCTATAAAACTAATTTAGTTAGCCTGTTAAATGTAGCAACAACACTTTTGAATTCTGGGATTCAACTCAGCATCAATGTCTGCTTTTAAACTCAAAATATTTAAATCGACATATTATCAAGTTAATCCCTAAAAAAAAGTATTTAAATGTTGCATTCGGAACAATAAATACATTTTGTAGATTGACTTTTAAAATGATGCATAATCATCAACATAAATGCAAATTCAGAGGTAAGAAGAAATGCTGGATTCCACTTCTAATTGATTCAAGTCAATCACTATCAAATTTGCATCATATTCTGACATCTCTACTTCAGGAATATATGGCATTGTATAAAAAGCTTTATTGTTTTTATTTATGTAAACCCCATGTGCTTCCACATTTCGAAAACAAAGTATTATATAATTATCCCAGCTTACTTTCAACATCTATATTAGTAGATATTAGATATGATATTAATATTCATTGTCAAATTTATATTACGTAGATATGAACAAATAAAACAAATAGAGTGATAATTGTTTCCATATTTAAGATAATAATATGAAATTAAAGTATTTTTAATTACAGAAAAGGTGGGAAGAATTAGGTTATTCTTTTTTAATAATAATTACATTGGTCTTTCTTTTATAAAATAAAAATTAAAAAGCAAAACTTTATCATCATTTTATTATAATAATTAAAAAAGCAAGTCATATATAACGCGATATTACTTTTATAAGCTTGTATTTACAAAAATGTAATACATAGAGCGTACTAATAGCTCAAACAAACTCTTAATTGATAAGTGCGGTATGAGAAAACATTTAAAATCTCTATCCAGAACCTTCCCATCTCCAGACCAACTGGTTTCGAGCTTATGGTTCATTTCAAGCTTACGGCTCATGTCAGTGGAGAGCTAAAATATTCGGACACTAGATGTAAAATATCAACTCAAAACCCAGCACTTATTTCATACATAATTCTGGATAGAAATTTTAAATGTTTTCTCTTACCGCCCTTATCAATTAAGAGCTTGTTTGAGCTATTGGTATGTTCTCTGTATTACATCATTTTATAGAAATTAAAAATTAAAAAAAGATTGAATTTAGAAAAAAAATTGACTATTTATTAATAATACTCAATAAGTTTTACAAGTGCAATGTTTAGATTCTAACTATGTAGAAAATAATTATCCGTTCTTACTAGCGGCTTTACAGAGGAAATTGTAAGAAATAAATTATAATTATTAATACACTTAAATTACCCTTCTTGAATAAAATAGATATTTATAAGTTTTATTGAAATATTTAGCCACAGTATCATTAAAACTGAAGCAGAATGAATATGTAAATGAATTTAACTGATATACTTGCTTCCAGTGTGATGTTCACTCTTTACATATACACATTTATATAAACAGGCAAAACTCTCCATACAGTAGTGCCACTCAGTGCAAGCCAAAGTAATCAATGGATGCCAGAAATCTTGTGTATAAAATCCCTACCTAGTGCCTACTCATCCAATATCCCCAGACTAGTTTCTAGCTTGTGGCTTTAGTGAGGAGCCTTGAATCTGAGAGCACTGCATCTAGATCTTAGAATCTAATGCAACCCTCCAGCATCCACCTTTTATCTCTACTTAACTATTAAACTATGAGAATAAAATTGAAAACACAAAAATATTTTCAACCCAAGCCTAGGTCTGAATTCAGCTCAGTATTCATACATTTTGGTGTCTTTGGTTCTTTAATAACCTGAGCCTACACTATCCTATTATGTAGGATTGGTACTAAACCACTAAACAATACATGATCACCATTTCTTATGCTTGCTCATAACTGTTATTAAAACAGGCAAAACTCTTCATACAGCAGTGCCACTCAGTGCAAGCCAGAGTAATCAATGGGTGCCAGAAGGCTTGTACATAAAATTTCTATCTAGTGCCTACTCATCCAATTAAAGAAACAAAGACACCAAAATGTATGGGTACTAAACTGAGTTCAGATCTATATGACTATATAAGCTAATGAGCTTCGATTGAAAATATTTTTGTGTTTTCATTCTCATAGTTTAATAGTTAAGTAGAGATAAAAGGTAGCTGCTGGAGAATTGCATTAGATCACAAGATCTAGGTGCAGTCCTCTCAGATACAGGACTTCTCACTGATGAAAGCCACAAGCTAGAAACTAATCAGGGGATATTGGATGAGTAGGCACTAAATAGGGATTTTATGCATAAGCCTTCTGGTATCCATTGATTATTCTGTCTTGCACTGAGTGACACTACTGTATGGAGAATTTTGCCTGTTTTAATAACAGTTATGAGCAAGCAATAACAAATGGTGATCATGTGATAATTATTGGCTTAACACACACACACACACATATATATATATATATATACAATCATGAAAAAAAATACTTCATCATCAGTGGAGATAAAAGTTTTAACATGTCAATATTATTGTTCCTTCACTGAGTAATTTCTATGGATAGAAATCATCTCCATTCATTTTGAGATGTTTACAATTTATAATAAAAGGTCTAATGCAATATATTTATATATGCGATTGAATATATTATTTTTTTAAAAAAAAACTTGTATATGCAATCATAGTATTTGTGTAAAATATTGGGTTATCATTTCTTGGGGGAAATGTAGTTGTTCCATAAACATATATGTATATGACTATAATATCAAATGTAATAAGAGCTTTGAAGATTTCCACATGTTTTTCAATGAAATGGACAGTTGAGTAGTTGGAAGGGTGAAAAGATTAAATCATGTCCAGTAAAGTTTATCTTATTATAAACTGAACACTGATGAATATAAATGTATGAGAGATTATGATCTGACCCAGCTGATGGTGCTGGTTCTGCACACAATATGTATATTGGAGATCATTTATCTTTTTTGCGTGTATATGGTCATGTGTATTGATTGTTTGAAATGGAGTGGAGAATAAATATAGACTGAAAAATCCTAAGTTCAAATCTCTCTACTTATGTATAAGAAACTTTCAGTATAAGATTTGCTATCTTAATATAAAGTGAGCCCTGATTATATTTGTGTGTGGAGGAAATGATCTGTCCCAACTGATGAGTGCTGGTTCAGCATGAAATATATGGGAAATTATTTACCTTTTTCAAATTATGTGGTCATGTGTCTTGTTTGTATAAGATGGAGTGGATAACTGTATGGAGCATGAAAGACTGAGTTCAAATCCCTTTTAAATATAAATGTGTGTGTGTCTGTGTATATTTTAAATTATAGTAATGGTAAATGATTGATTATGTTATAATCATGTCTTCAGTCTGTTATCTTTTTCATTGGTTTATAGCTCACGAAATTGTGTTTTACAATTCAGGAATGATGTGAATTAATTTGAATGGTTACATGTGTGTGTTTAATCAAACATGCACTCAGATAAAAAGTATTTGCATTTTTTTTTAATTGGAGTCTCTGTGAATATAATAAAAGGCTATTTGGTATAGTAGTGTCATCTACATTTGATCGAGTAATCTCCAATATTTCATCACTATACATTCTGAAGCTATTTAAAATTTATTTATCGTGCATGAAAATAGAATGAGAAAGCAGATGTTTCAGTTTGATTGGAATGTATTTTTCTCAATGCTTGTAGGTTTTATATTGTAAGAGTGTGCCTTCTAAATCCTTTCTTATTTGTTGAAGCACATGCAAATATTTTTATATATTTATACAATTTATTTGGATAACATTTATTTTACTCAAATCATTTCTTTCATTCATGTTATTGAGTCTTTTAATAAATTTTATAACTTCTATCTCTGATCACACTGATCAGTTTTACCATGATATGCATTTTATTTGTAATATGACTTTGTTAATTTAATAAAAAAATAAGTAGTGGACATATCTCCCTTAACAAAAAATATGTTTCCTTTCTTGATATTGATTCTATGATTGATCTATTTCAGATAAAATTGACAGGAAAATCTAAAAATCCATTTGTATTGACAAGAAATATTGATGGCACTTGTCATGTATTAACATAACTCTCCATATTTTTTAAATTTTGAGCTGATGAATCTGCAGAAGTTGCTGGGTGCTCCTATCTTTATAGGGAACCTAAACAGGACCAGTGGCATGGATCAATTTTCCTGGGTCTTGTGCTTGCTGTCAGACACATATTTTCTCCTTCTGGCATTGAGATTATCTATGTGGAAAGGAGTAGTTATGGGAGAGATTTTACTAGATGGGGGCATTGATTAATGCAGGAGACCCAAGTTTATCCAACAGGAAAGAGTCTTGCATCCCTTTGTCAAAAAAATAAACCATCTGACCTTTATAATTTACATTTCTCTTGTTGCAATAATTTGAATATTTTATATATTCATGCTGCTCCCAGTGAAGTTAGCTAATTAATTTTGCACTATGATTCTGGTGAGAATTTGCTGAAAGTTAATTCAGTGTTATTAAGTGAGAATATATCTATATGTTAATATCTTTTCATAGAGGCTTGATTCAGCTCAAGTTTTTTCAGAATATAAAGATTACTATATAATAGAAAATAAACATTTCCGATTTTAGGTATACCAAAAAATAAAAAATAAATATGATTCATTTCCAAATATCATATATAAAAATTAAACATATACTGACAAAATTATATTTTATTGCTAATTTACAATCAACTATTTTTAAAATACTCATTAAGTGCTTATTCTTATTAAAAATGGATTCTTTTGCAAAAGCTATGATACAATTAGTATAACTATATTATTTAACAAAATAAATGATTTTGATGACTAAAATATAGAGATGATTGCACTTTAAAACTTGATGACAGTTTGCAGTGACAACACAGCACCATGGAGGTACTTTGTTGAAGTATTGTGTTCTTTTTAAAATTGTGTAAAAACTACAAGCATGATGTCAACAGAAATCCAAGCATTTGTTGCTTCTTTAAAATCTCTTTTTAATGGTATATATTTTGTCAGAATCTGATAAAATTTGAATTTTTGATGAATTTTTTTGTTAATAGATTCATTTAATTTTTTTATTCTCTGCTCAGTTTACTAGTTTTCATGGAAAAGATAAAGGCAGAAAATTTTAAACAGCCAAAGGGCCTACTAAAATGGATTAAAAATGCACCAATAATTTGCATTTCAAGGCCTTCAAAATGTAATCAGAATAACGGGTTGTAAGTATTAAAAAAAATTATTTTTTATTTATTTCAATAATAAATTATTTGATAAATGGAAGTTATTTGATAAATGGTATGTTTACATTTGTATTTGTATCAGTGGAGTATATAAATTATGTAATATTAAATAATTTATGCTCTTTATTATATGTATATAAATTTGTATTCAAATAGAACAAAAGTAGTTTGTAAATTTTGGGGCTCCGATCTCAGTTTAGGAAACCTTATTTTATAGACATAATGAGTCTCAAAAGGTTTAATAATTTATTTTACTATGTTTCTATTTGTATTTTACTGTCTTTGTGTTTGCAATTGCAGGTCTGTGTTTATATAACAAGTAATGTTGTATATATATAAATATTATAGTAATGTTGTATATATATAAAGTATTATAGAACAGTACAATATAAATTTTAGGACTGATTATCTAATATATAGAAATTTTCCAGTTGACAAAGCAATCACAAAATTTACTGGGCATAGGACTCTATGAAAATATAAACACTTAAAACCAATAAAGAGAGATTTAAAATTGTGTGTATGAAGATAACCACAATAGTTTTATATATATATATATAGGGAATTGTATGCAGGCAAAGAATCAAATTCTAATACTTGCCTATGCCTTGGTACTCATACTATGGAGACAGTAGTTTTGGCGCATCTTGCATCACATTATTTTCAAGTCTATAGCTAGAAAATGAGCTATATGCAAATAAATTATATCTCTGTGGAACAATGAATATAACAAAATAGCATCACTGGTGTGAATAAAGAATATAAACATCACTGATGTACATAAAAAAATATAAAATGAAGAGATGAAACTCATTTTATCAATGAAGCCAATTGCTATGATGACAAATGCATATCTATCTTCTGGAAATGATTTGTTTGTATCTTTTATTAGGATGAATCTTTTTCTTATAGATGCCTTTGAGATTTGGTAACTTTTGGGGTACAAGATAAAATGAAGAATTCATATGTGACTTATTTTGAAGATTCTGAAACTATGGATTATCTCAGGTAAAAAGTGTTGTATATGGTTTGAATGAGAATTTTGTGAGAAATGCAAAGAAATTATACATGGAGATGTAATTTAAACATAGATAATGATAAATTAGAAATTATGAACAAACAATAAAGTAATAATTATTTCGGATGTTGATATTTTTTTTCTTATTTTTTTTAATGATAATCGCTATTTGTCAGACTTGTTGTTTTCTTTTGTTTTTCTAATTTCTATCAATATAAAGATTTTAGTTCTAACATTATTAAAACTGAAGTTATTGTGAAAATTGTGTCTCAAGTTAGTTTTTTAAAAATTCAATATGGCGACCAGGGATCTTAAACTAGTTAACATAACATATATATAATATGATATCAATATAATAAAATGTATAGTAGTTAAAATTAATAAGTATGTCCAAAGATTACTAAGTGAATGATTATGGGGATATTTAAAAAGATCCACTAACATGAATGAAAGATGTCAATTGAATAATTTAAAAACTATCAGAGAAAAATATTAGAAAAGAAAAAAGCAATCTTTTTTTTAAAAAAAGAAGATTTAATAGACAGTATATATTGTACAAGTTAAAAAATGGAAGCTTTGGATAAGGTTTTAATTATCATCAAACTTCCAAGGCAGAAATAAATCTGATCAACTTTTTCACAAAGTGGATTTAAGTATATATAGTAATAAATGCAATTTAAAGATATAGTTTTCAGTTAAAAATCCCCCTAATAGCTTTCTCTCATATGTGTAAGATCTGCCTATCTAAACTAAAAGAAATATTTATACCATTATCAGGTCATCTGATTTATAAAATTGTAAATATCCCACTAAATAAACATATTTCACTAAGACTGAGAGAATCATAAATAAAAAATATACTTTTTATACATAATCAAATATTTATGAGTGAATCTTTCATTGAATATATAAAAGCAAAGAACATTATATAAATTAATTATGCAAAAGTATATTGTTAGTCCTATTTTTATACTAAAACAGATTTTTCCATAAACTTAAAATAAGGGAGAAGATCCAATCCAAGACTTTGTAAACTGACTGAAATAATGTTATTAATGCATTTTAATTTAAATTAAATTTGTTTTATTTGAAAGATATTTAATTTGTATGATTTACAAAAATTCAAACCACTTGATTAATTAGGTAGATCTCTTGCATCATCAATATGATCGTTAAAAGCCCTAAAGAATTGTTAAGGCTGCTCAGTCAAGCTTATTTTATTTCCTAATAGAAAAAAAGTTATTAATCTAAAATTAGTGGTAGCTCAGTTTTTAATTCTTGTGAGGAATCAAAATGAACTTATCAGAAAACTTTTTGGTACTATAATTTTACAAATAAATTTTCCAAAGACAATTTTGTGATGGCACTATTTTCTTAATTCTCTATTTATGTGCTGACCATGCACTTAATAAGAATTAATGTTTACAACTTTAAATTGATTTAAAATAGATCTAATTACAAGATCCAAATATTAACTCTCTGTGAATCGAAAGATTTCATGAATGTTGATTTCTAAACAAGATAGTGGACTTAATTAGTGAAGAACTTACTAGCTCATACTCTCAAATCAAAATGCTTTAGATTTGCCTATATAATTAGAAAGTAGGTTGAAGATAAGAGGGCCATTCTTATCTTTATAAAGTCATAATCTTGTGTTAAGATTTATAGATGCCACTCTCATGGTAAAATTAAGCACTCAAGGTGCATAGTATTAAGGTTAAAGTTTTATATGTATATTATTCTAAATATTAAATTATATGATTACACAATAGAATTATATAATTTTTTTTTGTTGTTTTATACAAAGAATCCCTTGAAGATGAATATCAATTGTAACTGAATAAAAATAAGGATCATATTGTATCCTTGGTCATAGTCTAATTATTGATAACTATTTATAACAGAATAAAAATATGAACTAAGGAAGAGCAATCCTAATTTATTAACGTCCTTGAATGGTCATTTGTAACAGAATGAAATTAATAATATAAATAAAAGTGACTATCAATCAATGAATAATAATCTAACAATTTAATAAAACAATGATATGTAAGGGATTGAAGCCTGTCCATTAAAATATGAAGATTGGCTATCTTAATATAAAGCTGAGCACTGATTGTATATATGTGTGGAGATAATAATCTGGACCAACTGATGATTACTGGTTTAGCATGAAATACGCATATTGGTGATTATTTATCTTTCAACATGTGTATGATCAGGTGATCAGCTATATGAGATGGCATAAAGAGTTGAGAGTCATGTGAAAGTCTGAGTTTGAATCCCTTATATATTACATTATATATGTGCAGATGTGTAAGCCTGTACAGTGTATTAAAATAATGGTAGTAATATTTGTGATAACCTCATGAATTCATATATTATTTAGAATGATTAGAAAACAAGCAAGATTATTATTTCAAATTATCTTAAAATATGAGCATTATTTGCAATAGATTAAAAATAAAGCAATAAAACCAAATATTATCATAAATATAACAATCTTTGCTTATTATATAATCAGCTTATAATATAATGAAAATAATGACAAAGAATTAGACCTATACTTAATATTCCTTATGAGCCAAAATACTGTTTATAATAATGCAAACTTATACTAAAATTTAAATGTTACTCACATTTATATTTAAACGAAATAATTCATGGATGGATGAGATAATTTTAATATGCCCTGCAAATCTAAAATCTCAATAATATTGACATAAATATGTGAGTCACTAATTGATTTATAATTACAACCAAATAAAAAAATAATGCTAACTTAGCCATGCTATTCCACTAATACCAATATCCTCTTATTAATTAAGACAATTATAATAAGTCTAAATAATAATAATAATACAAAATCAATTCACCTAACATATCTCTCCCCTTTTACTAACTTATAACACTATAAAATCAAATTGTCTTATTAGATAACATTAAAATTTATAATATCCAATGATGTCAATATATAAAATGAATGATGGAGTCCTATTTTTTCTCATAAGAACATTATTGATTATATAATATGTTTACATTAGTACAATGGTGAAAGCAATACAGTTATCAATATGCCAGGATCATTGAGGTTAATGCAAATAGTCTAGCAATCACGAACAACTAAGCATACAACCCAAACATCATAAATGAAATTCTGCTATGGAAAGAAGGTCCCATGTAGTCTTAAAAATAAGTGAAGGAGCTAATTTTTTGTCTCTATTGCAGATAGCCTGAAGCTTTGAGATGAATAATTGATGGACATTATCCATGAACAGATTAAAGATAAGCATACATCTAATGGACCAATATGTAAAGAGTAAGAAAGTGGAAATCCTAATAGATGGAAACACACCATTGCCAATACTACTAATCAGGGTAATGAGAGTGGGCTTCTGGCTTATATAGATGGAGGCTATATGTCTCTATAATATTAAAGTGTGGTACAGTGACAGAAAACATGCAACCTGGTATCATCATCTCTATAACAATAAAGGGAAGACCTGGCCTATTCATGAGAAATCCCTGCAGGTGACCAGAAAATGGTTTATAGAAAGTGCATTTAGGTTTATCTTGATTAGAAAGTCTAAATATTTGGGTTCCAGATGCTACTCCTTGGATTTCTTAATAATAGTATGATTAGAGATGGGTAAAAGGGATGGACAAGGAAGAGTATTATTATTAATAAGATGATATGCCTCCCAAAAGTTAATATTTTGAGAATTTGGTTTAATAGGTATAATGGTAAATTTTGAGATGTGCTCTAATAGGGACAACAACCAGATTTTCTCAGGAGGAGGAGGGGTATCCATAGGTGAAACAGCAGAAAAGCATAATGCATCAGGAACTGAGGAAAAATTTTTAGGATGAAATTATAGGCATGTTGGAATTGGAACATTGCAATGGAGTGAAGTGAAATTCCATTGAGTTTCATATGCTTCTGGAGGTTTCTGAGGTTAATCACTACAACCCTGCTTTTCCAGAAAAGTTTTGAGCATAAAGAGTTTATTTTTTTAATAAACTCTCATGAGAAATTGATGACTGGCATGAAATAAGAAATTTTTGGAAACACTAGGATGTTCAGAAGTGAGGCCTTTGCAAAAAGAGACATATAGACTTTTGATAATGAAGATGTGATCTTGTGAATAGAGAGGAGAAGTGATTCTTGGATGGTTTTTCTCATTGCTGAGGAGGAGTTAAAAGTCAGAAAATCCCAAAATGGGGGGGGGGTAGATTTGATGCTTATTCAAACACAACTGAAAATATTCAGTTACTCTTCAGTTTAATAAAGCTAAATTATTAAAACTTTAAACAATAATTATCAAAACATATAAAAGATTATTAGTGCTTATTACAATCAAATATTATTATTAAAATTTAATATCTGAACTAAATTTATGTCCACATCATCAAACTCTAAATATAATTAAAGCAAATCACTATAATTTGTAATAGAATAAAATATATTACTATTCCCACTTCTATAACTTAATAATATTACAATCTTTATTGTGGTATACTGACTTAATATAATATTCACATTAATAAATAATAATTTATAATGAAATAAGTGAACATTTAATTGCAATTACTTTGATTTGTACCTTTATCAAACAAGTCAATTCATATATATTTTCTATCTTAATATAACTGTTATATGTTTCTAACAAAATGATTACAATAAGCATCTAGATACTTATTAAATATTAAGAATGTCAAATCAATTAATTTATCACTGTATAAAAATCTACATTTATTCAGATAATAAACATTAAATTCAATACAAAGAAAATGATATGTAATTATACTCTTACCCATTATGTGGTTGGACTTTCAAATAATTTTATAACTGTTTCTAATAAATTATGTGGTATAATCAATTAGTGAAAACCATCTCATGTAAATATGATTAACCAATAAATTTGCATTATAAAATTGAATTACAACCAGCAAGTTTGCTTGTTTTAAATTAATTCAAAATTTATTAATAATTGGATAAAAAATGAAAAAGAAATACATATATATGGAAAACACTATAAACATTTAACCCTGCTGTACTCAGACAGATTTTTTTTGTTCTCACTAGATTTAAGTGTTCAACTTTCACTTTAATATTAAACCATTATTATTTATCAGAATATAATAAATTTGACCTTATTTGATAGATATTTTTGTTTAGAAATTATTTTTTTTTAGAAAATCACATTTGATTTTCAATATTCTTTTAAAAATTATATTTTAGTGCAAATGAAAATGCTGTCACATCATCAAATTCAGATGAAGCCAATTCAATTTTCAAAATGAATGAAATCTTTGTTGTTTAATGGTTGATTTAAAAATCTGAACAAATTTTTTTTAATAACTACTAAATCTATCAATTTATGCTTTAAAAGTTTATTTTTTGGAATTTTTATATCGCTAAATATAATAACAATCAGGTAAATGATTTAATTTATAGAAACCTGAGTTTTCTATAAGTGTAATCTCTATAATAACAATATTCAAAAGAAAATATTCTTTTATATTTAAAAATAAAACATTTCTGTAAAAAATATATATGTAATAATGTTTATTTTTAACTTTTAATAATTATTACACAATTATGATATAAATATAATAATAAACTTTTAAAAATATCAAGTGTTATACCATTGTAATATTTTCTCAACAATCATAATATTTCCATGAAATACATTCATCAAAGTACACGATCACCAAGTAAACAATGTCTACACTTTAAACTAGAGTTTGTTTGTTTTTATATCAATTATTTAATTTCCCTGACATCTTTTATTTTTTTGTAACTAAAATATTGGAATATTAGTCATAAAAAAAAGTTTTGCAAAATTTTCACCAGGAAAAAGAAAAATGTATCTTTATTTGCTAAAAATCTCAAATGAAGCTTGAGCATGGGAAAGTTAAAATATATAAATATTATCCGATATGGCTTAAGCAATAAGTTCTCAATTGACATTAATTCTTTTAAATTAAATAGGTGGTTGTATGATTATACATTGAACTTCACCTATTAAATTCTAAGATTAAAATGTAACACCAACATGTTGTAATACAGATACAACTTTTAAAACATAAGAGACTTCAGGACATAACTAATCTTTATATATATAAAAATATTTAATTGAAAAATATATATACCAATGATGAATCTACCTATTCATTGATGATTCTCTAAGAGATTGAAATAAAAATAAATACTTGAGATTAATTTATAACCAATAAATAAGAAGAAAAGTATATTTTTAAATTAAAATAATAATTATTATGTTATGAAATATAAATTTGAATTTAGAAAAATTTAATACTTTTATACTGTAAGAATGTAAATTAAATTTCTACTTAATTTAAATTATACTACCATTTATATCTTATACAATTATATATTAAAAATAATAATACTTTTTAGCAACAATCTGATTAACTGCCCACAAATGCAACATTTCCAAAATAGTATCATAGTTCTCATGTCTATTTTTTGAACAGTGAACTAATGAAATTTTGTTATTCATAGAAAAAATAGAAATATCATAAAAAGCTATTAGATTTGAAGCATATTTTATTAATTCTGATATTTTCTAAATATCCAAATTTTTGTTTTATTTAGCAAGATATTCGATCTATGTGTCATTATCAGTGTTCAAACAGTAGTTTATATTCATGCTGATACAATATAAATATACATTCCTTTAAATAGTATTTCATTCATAAAACATTACAAGTGAACTGATTCTAGTTTCATCCATGATGAGATTATGGGAATTGAACCAATTTCTATCCTGTGTGGAAATAACTCATAAAACTATATTAGCAGGTGAACATAATTCTTATATACATCTTGATTTTAGCATTTATATCTCATCATTGAAAAATACATAATATTGTTTTTTATTTAAAAGCAAAGAAATAATCTGATGTTTTTCTTTAAAATGTATAAATTATTTTAATTCTTAAATAAATTATTGTCTTCTACAAATTTCTGATAAACCTGCCCAGTTAATGGGTGAAAATTATTGCTTTTATTCCATCATTCCGTCCATGTTATAATCATTTACTTTTAAAAACAAACAAATAAAAAATCATATTAACTCTTTGATCAACTTCAGCCAGAATTCCATAAATAAAAATCTTATTACATAAAATAATGACAAATTTTTTTTGTAACTACTACAAATAATTTACAATATTTATTTTTAATAATAAAAATAGTATCCTTTCGCTCCTTCATAAAATAAGCAATTAAAACTACATTTTGTCATACTACAATGGCAATATACTTTTTACCTATATTTTTCAACACAATATTTCACAAATAAAATAACAAACATATTTATATGTATTATTTGTAACCTACTATTGTGAGTGCAGTTACAAAAATATACATAATAATAAAAAAATTTTTTTATTAAGACTAAAACTTTATTATTTCCACATTTATTTTTAAAACAAATAAAGTCAATTCACAAATTTTTATATTACAATTAATAACAAACATTTCTTTCTCCATTATTATTGTTGTCATAGCAACATATACCAATGCTACCCAGAATATTAATATATTTACTATTAAAACTGACCCCCCCAAAAAAAAAATAAATTTTTTTTTACAATTGATATTACATCATGTATTGAAATTTATTTTAAATTTCAGTAGATACAATATTTATATATATTATTATTGAGACTTATGATATAATCTTTCATATTGACTATAAGTAAATAATAGAAATGTTTAGTTATTTAATATAACTTATGTTTATTCAAATAATACATTCACGTTTGAACAAAAAATTTAAGAAGTTTGCTTAATATATTAACTTTGACAAACTGGGTAAAGTTTACAACAATTATTTAATGAAGATAATTTTTATTATATATCTTATTATGTTATAAAATTAAATATTAAAAGAAAAACTTACTATTTTTTTTTATATCCTATTTTCATGAAGTTCTCTGGAAATATAATTTTTTTTATATGGCATTGACTACTTATTGTTATATTTTGAAATTATAATATAAAAATATTAAATTATATAATAATTTTGAAAAAACGACTTTAAAAACATTTCACTATGCTGATTTTATAATAAATACTGTATATGTATAGAATTATTTTCATTCAGTTACTTTAATATTTATCAAATCATTTGAACTATATATAGTTTTCTGTTATGTGAAACTCTTATAAGATATGTTGTGTGCTGTGATGCTCTATCATTTCCCTTTTCTCAGTCAGGAATCTCTCCGACACTATGCCCAGAGAAACCTGTTTGCCACCTTGCCTTTCCTTTCCATTCTGAACCCTAAGTATTTCCCATATTTTTTCCGTATCCTGTTCCATCCCATTACCACAACATTATCTTTGTCCACTCTATAGCCTTTATATGCATAAAACCAAGAATCCACTTTCTGTATAAACACTTTGTTTATATTTATTCTCTCACAACATCATTATTTGTACCCTTCCTACTTTTAAGTATTCATTTTCTATGCCTTCCTTCCATAACTTGCAGACTAAATCACCCCACATTTTTTATTTATGTGTATATTCCTTTGTTGCTAATGATTCTGTTTGAGCCTTAAATAGTAAACTACTTTCCTTGCTATAATTTGATGTGATGTGATGTGATGTACTATGACTTCTCCTTAAATGGACTCAGGAATCTCTCAGCAGCTATGCCCAGAGAAACCTGTTAGCCACTTTACCTTCCCATTCCATTGTCCACCCTAAGTTTCCCCATAATCTGCTCCATCCCATTTCCATAACATAATCTTTGTCAACTCCATGACCTTCATATCTAAATCCCCCTTTACAACTTTTAATATAAGAGAGCCCTCTAGTGATAAACCTTAAAAGTAATATTTATTGTACGATAACTAAAGTGTACAATTTCATAAATCAATAATATTAATAATCAATAAAATAAAATATATACCCATTTTCAACGTTTAAAATAAAATCTTAAATATTCTAAATAATCAATACAAAATAAACTTCAACCATTACACCTATTAATTTCATGTCCAATTTATTAATGAGCATTCATTATCTAAAAAATTCTTCTATTTAGGAAGACAGAATTTTTCATGATATTGAAAAATGTTTTTGCATTTGCTTTTATATATAAATCTAAAAGCCTCAATTCATCTAATTACAGTCTCATTTTCTTATTACATCTGCATAACACTCATGCAAAACAAACTATATATAAATTTTCATCTAAGAAACAATTCTCTAGCCAATTCAAATTCACCATAGATGATTTCTGTAATATATTAATAGTAAGCAATCATCTACATCAGAAAAAATGGTCTCAACTAATAAAAATACTAAACACATGCTGTTCAGATCGTTTATCACACTATAACTCAAACAGCCTTATAAAGCAACATAAACTCAATCCTAAAAGCTATAACAAGGTTTGATGAAGCAAAAGTTCTTATCCATAAGCTCCAATGTGAAAACAAACCCTTAACTCAGCTATATAACTAAAACAACATTGTTTTTAGGCTGAGAAAAATTATACCAAATCTATCAGCATTAACAAAAACCACAATAAATTATGCAAAATTTCCAATCCCATATGTTTGTGGCATTCTCATTCTATCAGAAGACAATTCACTCCTCTCTGATACTAATGTTGACAAGGCACTTCTGCACCACCTGAATGTTTCCCTTAAAAAATCTCAGAGCACTTCACAGTTATCAAGAAGTGAAACAAACTTCACACAAAATTACTACATATCAAAGCAACAAGTTCCCAGAAAATACATCCCATATCTTTGAGACATGTCCATACTTTTCACTCTTATGTCACTTTGTATTCCACAAAGACCCAATTAATTTAAAATATATACTCATAAACAACATAAAGAAATTAAAACCATTCAATGCATTTGTAACCATTCACACTCTTAGAACAATATGGCTTGCACATTGTGCTGTAATCTTTGATAACAAAAAATACAATGTACTAAAAAAAATAACAAAGAATGGCATAACATATATCTATATGCTCAAAAATATATACCCAGTAATGTCACAAAAAGAATATGGTAATGCAATATATTCCTTAGCTGCTCATTAATGCAATAACAGAAATCATCTCATTTCAATTCACTGTATTCTAAAAACCTTATAAGCAATGTAAAAAAAATAAAAATAAAATAAAATAAAAAGTGAAAACTTCTTAATGTAAATATACTAATTCTTGTAAATATTTTGTTACTAATAAAGTCTACTTATATATATATATATATAAAGATGTGCTGATGTAAAAAAAAAAATATTAGTTTTTTTATTATCCTCTTATTTTATATTTTATAGCTATAACCTAACAAATAGTGTTGATTTTGTATGAACATATAATATCCAAGTTCAAGCGTTGGTAGCTGAAAGGTCAAGCAGTTGCTTGCAGACAGTTGTTGTGGGCTCGCTTCCCAGCCGATGCTTTGACATATGGAAAAAAAATTAAAAATGAATATAAATATAAAAGAATAATAAAAGATATACAAAATATAATAAATAAAAATTTGTATTGATTTCTTGTATTAAACACAAATTCATGATAAATTTTAAAAATATATTGAAATAAAAAGTAAAAAAAATAAATTATGGTAAAAAGCAATCCATTTAATGTCATAAAAACTAACAATAAAATTTTAATTTTTAAACCGAAAGATGGTATGATCTATGATAATCAAAATAAAAAAAATTATGTGTTTATTAATAAGCTAATTAAAATGTTGCTAGTATTTGGACAATCCATACCAACATATTTGGAAAATATTATTGAGAAAATAAATGGTATAAACATTAACAAAGAATCGAGACAGCATTCATTTAATATAGTGCAAATATATTCAAGTACATCATATAAAGAAAGTGTAAATACAATAATTAAAATGCTACAAAAACAGGTAAAAATATGATGAAAAGCAAATATTATTAATACAATAATATAAGGCCAATGCTTTGACACATGGATATATATATATATATATATATATATATATATATATATATATATATATATATATAAGGATATATAATTTAAGTACTATTGTAGCATAATATTTTGTGTAAGCAAATATAATTAATAAGTACATATATAAGTAAATTATTGTTTGTTATAGAGTAATTGAAAATAAAGAAATAATTAATTTACAGTGAAGCCATGAACTAAACTGTAGCTAACTACATGATTTCAATTATATGATATTTAAAAGATATATATTAAATAATTTTTTATATCAATCACACAGTTCTTCTTTCCAAAATAGTTCATAAATATCCAATATAGAAATAAAACAAATGAACTCCTTCTTTTTAAAACTTGCTTTTTATATGACTATAATGATGATAAAGAAATCCAACGTTTCGACTATTTCATATAGACTTTTTCAAGGTACACTAAAATAAAATATATATAATAATAAATATCACATATTCCAAAAAAAAAAAAAAAGAATCAAATAGGATGTTAATAGAAAAAGAGAAAATAAAATAATAGGTTTTTAATTCAATGTTTTAAAGGATATATATAGATTTTTTTTTGAAAAAAAAAAAAAAAGAAAGAAAGTAAAATGTTTGTGTTTGGGTTGTGATTGTTTGTAATAGAAAAGGGGAGTGGTAGATAAGGTAAATTTTTGGTTATGAATGTATTTTGTAATTTTTTAATTTAATATTTTAATACATTAAAGATCAGCCAATCAAGATATTGTGCATGTGCTTTTTACGAGTGTTAATAATAAATGAATACTTTCATTCCCAACACGAGATATAGTATTTATGAAAGAATAAAATGAATCCACTTATTCTTTCCAACCCAAATGCTTATATATGGGAAAACATAGTGCTATATAAAATAAATGCTTATTTACATATGTTTAAGTTTCATTTGAGAGTGACATTTAGTAAATTCCAGATAATGTCGTTGACGTCATTCATTCAGATATTGTAAACAGTAATTTAAAGTGAGTAGTTTATCCTCATGCTTTCATTTCCAGTACTTAAGATTTGCCCATATATAAGCATTTGGGTTGGAAAGAATAAGTGGATCATTTTATTCTTTCATAAATACTATATCTCGTGTTGGGAATGAAAGTATTCATTTATTATTAACACTCATAAAAAGTGCATGCACAATAGCTTGATTGGCTGATCTTTAATGTATTACAATTATAAACATAGCGCTACATAAAATAAATGCTTATTTAATATTTTATTTTTTTATTTTTTTTATTTCTTATTTTTTTGGAATATGTGATACTTATTATTATATACATTTTATTTTAGTGTACCTTGAAAAAGACTATATGAAATAGTCAAAACGTTGGATATCTTTTTCATTATTATAGTCATATAAAAAGCAAGTTTTAAAAAGGAGTTTGTTTGTTTTATTTCTATATATTTTATATATATATATATATATATATGTCCAAAAGATGGCGCTATACCAAAACCGCCGAACAAGTGTAAGATTTGTTTTACATAAACGAAAAAAGAGTCAGAAATTAACTACCTCTTTCATTTGCTCACCCCCAGATCAGCTGATTTCAAGCTGGTTTGCTATCCTCAGTGGGGGATAGAGTATAGAAACTAGATCTAAAACACTGACTCTCAAGTGTTTATGCAAAACGTTTCTATCAGATTGCAAGCGTGAATTTTTCAGACCGGTAAAGTCTTCAAACCCAGCCTAGCATATATATATATATTAAACAAACAAATGTAAATGTAAATAAACAATCAAAAACCTGATTAAAATATGCAAATTTTATACAATTCAGCAACCATTTTTTATTCTTTGAGTGCTGCATGCAATTACACATATTAATAAAATGTCTCAGGTTTATGCTGAAAGCATATATATTTTATTATTCCTTTATCTTATTCAAATTTAATCTGCTGTATTTTGCATAATCAAATATTTTCTAAGCATAATGGTAAAACTTTTACAACATTTTAAAACATACTAAAAATTGATACTGTTTTAAAAACATCAAAATAATTAGAGATCCTAATTTCTTGATAATAAGATAAAAAAAATATTGATAAAAAAAAGAATATTGCCTACAGTATATTTAATAGCTACAAAGTCGGCCATTTTGCTATTTATTTTATTTTAAAAATAAAAATAAGGCAATCAGTTTTTTATATTATTGTTCTTTCAGAAAATAAATAAGTGAACATACTCAATAATATATACATAAATGTATCCTCTCAATTTATTATTAATAAATATATCACTATTACATTTAAAATTTTGTTTATGCTGTGATCTTGATTTATAAAACTATTGTACATATAAAAAATATATATTTTATGTATGTGTGAAAGTTGAAAAGTATTATATACCTACAGTTCAATAATACTGTTTATCAACAAAATGTGAACTATTAGATGCTATATGTGTGGAATGTAAGAGAGGCTTGGAATAAATTATAGTATAATTCATGACAATACTGTATTTCTATATAGTTTAATAATAATAAATGTAGTAGGGAATTTACTAACAATTCAATATTTTTTTTGATATGATAATATACATGAATATTAATGAATTTATAATAATTAAACATAATATAAAAATAGTGATATGAGTATTATAGCAAAAATTAATTCATTACAATTTTTATATCAAATTAACTATAATTAAAAATTTCAGAAGATAAAATGGCATATTAACTCAAGATTTATCTGATAATTATAATTGAAAAATATTTTTTATAATGATTATATATATCAAGGACATAATCTGCATTATTGTATATTATATAGAAGTAAACAAAAAGATACATTACATTAAAATACTACATTCTGAAAAGTATAAAAATAAAATATACAATAAAATATAGAATAAAAGTTTATATAGTAAAAAGCTTGATTAGAAAAATAGTAATAAGCAAAAAAGCAGTTTAGTATATAAAATAAAATGTTGAAAATATGAAAAAAATACATGAGTAGTATAACAAAATCAATGGTAAACAGAGGGAAAAAACATAACATGAATATATTGTTTATGTGATATAAAATCAGCATAATTTATACACTTTATATATATATATATATATATATATATATATATATATATATATATATATGACAAAATAAACTGTGAGAATTTAAAATTAATAATAATCAAGTTACCCCAAATTCATAATTTAACAAGACTAACCAAAGAAAATAAACTATATAGCACAACCATTGATTTCCCTGTCAAAAGCAGACTTCTCAGATACAAAGAAATAAAAACATATCAATAATCAAATATTATTATCCACAATTCCCAATTACAATCCACAAACTCTTAATATTAAAAGAACTCAAACAAGTTAATTGCTTCCAAATCTTTTTATTATTACAAATTTGTGATTCTGAAGGAATTAACATGTTTAAAAGTTTTTTTAATATTAAAGAGTGTGGATTAATTGGGAATTGTGGGTAAAAGTATCTATTTGTTATGTTTTTAGTCTTTTGTATTTGAAAAGTCTGCTTTGGGCAGGAAAGCCAATGGTTGTGTTATAGAGTTTATTTTCTTTGTCTAGTCATTTTTAATTTTTAATTTGGGGTAACTTTAATTATTATGTTGACTAGTTTAGCTTTAGGCTTTTAATACTTAATATCAATGATACATGAAAATGAAATTGTGAGAAAATATTATGAATCATTATATATAAAGTAATGAGACAACTTTTTTTAACAGATTCAGTACTCATTCAGGTATAATTTCTTCCTTTCTTATTTGAAAGACACTAGTGAAAACTTTACTCATATTTACAACATATTTTTTACCATTAACACTTTCTTAGCCTAAAACGTGAATTTGCATTGTCACCTTTACATTGCTCTAACTCAGCCATATTATGAGCTATAATGATAAAATTACACACGATTTTGAGCTTAGAGCAAGGCCTGCAAGATGCTGCCCTCTCTTGAATTATTTTACAAGTAAAAAATCAATACTAGGAGTGTTTAAAGTTTACAAAAGAAGAAGGCCAGTTCTGTTTGGTTGGATAATCTATTCTCAATCTATTCTCAATTTTTATTGGCTGATGATTTCGGTAAATATTTTTTCATCACTGAAAATGAATTATATGTTTTAGAGTGTTTTTTTTATTATTTTTCATACATATAATAAATAATTTTCATAAAATCTAATAAAAATATAGTTATTTTACAAACGTAGTAAGGTTTTATTAAAAAATTGTATACTTTACACGATTGTAAATTGAAAAAGAAATCAATGTTAGCATCAATTTTGACATCCTGTCAAGAGTTTAGATTGCTCCAAGCTGTTTATTTGATTTTCAAACAAAGATTAATGTTTTAGAATATTTTTCTGGCATTCATTTAAATATTATAATGTATTTTTGGTGTATAATATGCTGAAAATATAATTATTTTGAGAAAAACGTTAAGATTTTTCCTAAAAAATTCTTAAAAAATTTGTAACGGCAAATCTGGGAGAGATTTAAATGACATTTACATTGCTTCTAATTTGCTCATAATGTTTTCTTCGATTTTTCTGCTTTTGAATATTTCTATAAAATACAAATAAAACTATATTTTTGAAATAACTTTCGTTTACTTTCCTAACATTACAAATAATTAATATACTTTTTGAAAACGAAACTAAAATTAATATATATTAAAAGATGAAAATATTTGTATCAAAGATTTTGTCACTTGACCAATTAAAACCAATTAAAAGTTTCAGAGTTTTACTTCACTTGTCCAATAATAGAAATGATCCATGTAAGAGTTAAACCTTTATTCTATATCATATTTTGATAATCTTTAAATTTATTTACTATAAATATAAGTTTATAAATGAAAAACTTTTAAAAAAATATAATTTGAACTTTATAAAATAGAAAAATAAATTAAATATATACTAATAACAATGATTCTTTTCCTATTGGACCATAACCTTCATCTATTCATAAAAATCACTGAACATATTGTTGCCAAATTTAAATTCCATTTTTAAAATGAAAATAAATTTTACTTGAGACATCATACAACAATGACAATATGTTTTAAAATTCAAAATTATGGTCACTATTATTAAAATTTTACAAAAAATGTCTTTGCCATCATTTATTAAAGCAATTTTTTTAAGCAAGTAATAACTTTTGTTTTATTGTAACTTCAATTTTAATAACGTGCTTTCTTAAAATAAAAAGTTTCAAATAAAATTTAATTGTAATCATGCACTTTTGTTACTTAAAATATTTTATAAATATGATGCATAAGTAAGCTTAATTATGTAAATAAATTACTGAAAATTACAATTTTTTTTCTAAAATACTAACAAATGCAAACTCTTAAAAGTCTGAGGCCAAATAAGGTACCAATTAGTGGTGCTATTGGTTTGTTAGCATTATAATACAACTCAGAGTATTGTTGGCTTCATGTGAATTTGGAAATTTGCATGATATTTCCATAAGGTCTGTAGAGTACTGATATCAGATTTTTTTTAAATTAATAATTTTAATTCCAATTTTTACCACAAAAAAATGCAAACTGAAGACAACTAATATTATTGATAAACACAAAATTGTGAATAATATTTATTTTATAAAGCACAGATGGTATTGAAATTAAACTGAAAGACTGCAAACCTCTCAAGCGCTTGTGACTATCAACAGCCAATCAGATCTTAAACACGGAGACAGAGAATTTAACAAGAAAAAGGTGGTTCCACCCTCTTCTTTACTTGTCTTTCTATATATCCAAGCCAGTCTAAAGTACCTAGATCCTAAAGCTTGAATCTTAAATATCTTCACACTCAACTCACTGAGTTTAAATATTGTGAAGAAAACTGAAACAATAGTTATACTATAATATGCACTAAATTTCTCAAAATGAATGACACCGTCACAACTTAATGGAAACAGATTAATATTAGGAAAAGTTATAATCATACCAAATATTTTTAAAGAATTCAGAGACATCATCTAGCTTCAAGGCCAATTACATTCACATAAAATAAAAATAAAAAGTATATACAGTGTACGCGGTCATTATAAACTGGATATATATATATATTTGATTATATTTGTTTGCTGATGTTTATACATATATTGTTAAGCCTGATTATTCAGTGAAATAACAATAGCTGATATATTTTGTTCTAAACATTCATAGTGTATATTGTGTATAGCAGATAATAACTCATACGTTGTTCATAATACAATATTTATTGTTTACTACACTGAGAAATGTATAGGTAAATGTCATGTTTTGACTGTCTGGAGACACCAAACAAGTCATTTTAATTGCAATTAAACAATTGACATAATAAAAGTGTCACTTTTGGCAGATGTTCCCTCCTGTTGTGTTGATATTTCTCTAGTCCTATCAACTTTATATTCAATGCAGTCAGTTATTCTATTTGAAATTATTTGCTTTGGATTTTCAGTTAGACTTTTCATATAAATATTATTGTTTCTCACTCTATAGTGTCAGAAAAATAAATAGAACATTAATAGAAATATTTTATCAGTTCTTTTTTTCTGTCACTATTAAATTAATAACTTTATAGTTTAAGGAAATAGATTCTATTAAATGAATATGTTTCAACATAACCTGAAAAAATTATTTAGAAGTGAGATTATATGATTTTAAATTTTAACACTTAAGAAATGACATTTAGTGAGAATATTCCAAATATAAGTAATATGGTCTTGTATAATTTTTTAAATTTATAAATTTTAATGTTTTTATTTTTTGTTTATATATTTTTTTATTCCCACTTTTTTTTTTACATTGATGCTACATTTATATCAATAATTAATTTACATCATATGGATTTATATTTTGTTTTATTGATGTTATTGATTTAATGATATTATCATGTTAGTATTAAAATATTACTTTTACATTTATTTAACAACAGAGAACTTTGTAAAGTGTGTATTTCTGGTGAGTTTGATAATAACTATTAAATTGTTTTAATTTAAATACTTAATTTATTGCTTAATATATATATATATATATATTAAAAATAATGAATATAATTGTAATTCACTATTATATATAGTCTTTTAAACTGCAGAAGTACTTTCGGTTAATTCCTTAACCATCCTCAACTGCCATTAAATTAAAAAAATGTTAGAGAAGCAAATGCCATCAACTCAAATCCCATAAATTCAGAATTTTTATGTTAGCAGCTTATCTATTAATTATATTCATTTTATTTCTATTTATTAAAATTTCCTCCTTAATTTTTTTATTATTATGATTTCTCTCTTCATGAGGAATATTAACCCTTTCAAAATCAAACTTAAATTCATATTTATTGATCCAAGAAAACTGAAGCAGTCATTAAATTATTATTATCTTTACTTTTCACATGCTTCTATAACAATTCATGCTCCTTTAATTTTTTCTCTATACTGCATCTTGATTTACTTTTATATGATAACATATATCCACAAAAAATTTGATACACAACATTACTTTTCTGCTTAACAGGTATAACATTTTTAGAATTATTCACTAATTCCTTATAGTTATTTATAACACAAAATAAAACATTAAACACATCCTTATATATATATCCTCAAAAAATTTCACTTGAGCATTCTTAATGATATATATAAGGATGGATTTAATGATTCATTTTGTGCTACAAATAACTTTAATAAGTTAGTGAATAATTCAATAAGTGTCATACCTATCAAGCATAAAAGTAATGTTATGTATCAAATTTTTTGTGGATGTATGTTATTACATATAGGTGAATCAAAGTACAGTATGGAGAGGAGATGAAAGGAGCATGAAAATACAGTGTGTGAAAAGTAAAAATAATAATGATCTAATGACTGTTTCAGTTTTATTGGATTATAAAAAAACATGTAAATATAAATTTAAGTTTGATTTTGAAAGTGTTAAGATAAAAGAAAAATTCAGAAAACAATTTTAATAAATAAAAATAAAATATAATCAATAGACAGACTGCTAACATTAAAATTCAGGATTCATGGGATTTGAGTTGATAACATTTGCTTCCATTGTGTTTTTGAATTTAACAGCAGTTGAGATGGGTTAAGGAATTAGCCAAAAGTACTTCTGCAGATTGAAAGATTGTATATAATAGTTAATTATCATTATCTTCATTAATTTTATTCTTATTACAATAATTTTTAATTAATGGACATTTTATTTGTATTATATACACCTGGGTCTCTTTTTACGTGAACTTATTTAACACGATTTTGAAGTTACGCGATTCGTGTTTCACCGGAAGTCGAACTCTGTTATTGCACTATTACTTTAAATAATAAATTTCGTGCACTTACGTTATATTGAAAGTAATAGCACATTATTGGAATTCTAATTTCATCTTAGTAATTTCAATATTTTCAGTGCTTTATAATAGTAAGATTTTATGCAATAATGAAATTAAAATCATGATTTCCACATTTTATGTATACACACATTAAATTTTACAAGATTATAATGTAAATTTGTTCAAACATTGTTCGTGTTAATTTTGAATTTTAAATCACATTCTGTTTTTGCTTTCAAAAAAACCATAATCAATTATTAATCATTTAATGTCTGCAAGTTTATTTTTAAAAGGTGAGTAATAGCAGTGGGCACAATTAAATTTGACAATTAAAAATTAAAATCTGATTTTTAATTGTAATTAACAATTTAAAAATTACTTACGGTGACTTGAATTTAATGTGATGTAAAACGAAATTTGATTTTTAAATGGGATTAAAAATTAAAAAATTAAAGACAAAAATAAGAATTTAATTTTTAGTTGGTAGTTTTAATTAAATTTTTCCCAGCAATTTTTCCCAGCAGTGGTGAATAAATGTCTTTTTATTATCATAAGTCTAAGTTCATAAACAATTAATAAAATCATCGTCTCAAAGATTAATTACTAATTATGTTGTCAACAGAAAACCATTAACACAACATGAGAGTGAACTTGGCGGTAGTTGTATTTCCTCTTGTGAGAATCTGATTTTTTACCAGCTTGGAAACGAATGGGTTTTTCGGCAAATAGCGATAATAATTAAAACGTGTATAAAAAATGTAAATTACTGTACTGTAAATTATGCATAAAAATATATTATTTTGAATAAAATTAAATATTATAGTTAAAAAAAGTTTGTCATGTATCAATTTTTTTCAAATTTCAAATTTTTTATTAGTCATGTTTTATTTCCTTATTTTATTTTTTGCGCGAATTTTAAAGTAATTTTACATTGGTGCTTTGCTTTTATGCGAATTTTGAAAAATCACAGACTGCATTCCCCCTTTTTCAATGTAAGTTACGTCTATTTTTGCGCAATTTCATTTGCACGTGTTTTCTGAGAAACCTATCTATCACGTAAAATGAGACCCAGGTGTATATATATATATATATATTGAAACATTTTCCATCTGACTAGATCTCTGTTACACATATAATGCATGAGTTGATCAAGTTATGCAAAAAGAAGAAAGTTGTATTTCTATTTCTAAAAAACATAACTATTTTTCCTGATCAACACTACCTAGTAATTGTTACGATTTGCGCTATTGACGAAATCAGTTTTTAATTTATTTGAAAGGCACCAGGATTCTGTAAGAATCAACTGAAATCATCACATAACATCTAACAAATTAAAAAAAAAATGTTTTAAAGAATCGGTATTAGATTACATCGTAACATAGAATTATTTCCTAAATATTATCATTCCTGGAACTTATTAAACATATTGGCAAAGGTAAATTATATTTTTAAATATCACTAAACTAATACTAATGAATTTAATAATAATTAATAACTATTATTAATAACATACAAATGAAAAGTTGTTAATTAAAAATATTTTTTATTCTAACAAATTAAAATATTTAATGTTAAATTGTTAATTAAATAAACTGGAGAGAACACACACTAATCCAAACATGAAGCAATTAATATAAAAAAATAACAGTTAAATAAAATAATTAAAGCAACTCAATAATGTTCACTTCTTACAATTCATTATCAAGATCTTGTATAAAGTTCTTTAAAAGAAAGGTCCTTGAGTACGAAAATTAAAGTATCTATCGGGATTCTATTATAAGTTTATATTTGTAAAATGGTTTGTCGACAATTTAGTCACAATCAGGAATAATAATAATGAGTCATAGCTTACCAGTAAGTTTAGTGAGAAGGTTGTAGATTACTATGCATAGTTTTTTCTAGATTACAATGGGCTCATGGCCATTAGTTAGAAGTTGATCTTGTAGTCTATTCTAAAGGCTAGTTGTGGAAGCTTTTCTAGTGTCCATATTCAGTAATGATGTCAGCTAAAGCTCTGGTCTACTCCCACATGAAGAATTATTTCATCGTGAAGTGGTCTTGGATACCATAACCCAAGACCAGTCAAAAAACAGACAAGCAAAAGACACTCTTCAAACTGGCCTCTTTCTTTTATACTAGAGGTCCAGTTTTCAGACTTCTGCACATATCTTTTGTTTGTCAAAATATAGTTGATAATCTTGTAAATCCTTATAAAATTTACGTTACAAAGTTGTCTTTTGTATCAAGTCTTTTGGCCATCTTTAATTATCTAAAATATTTTTCTTTTAGCTTATCTAGATTAGTGATTTGCGTGTCTTTTGTTCTCTCCAATTTTTACTTTTATTTTTAATTACGTAAAAAAAATATGAAAGACAAGTTTACCTTTCACTGTACGTTTTTTTTTAAAAAAAAAATTATATTAAGAAAAAAAAATCTAAGTTTACTCTTTTTTTTTTAGCTTTTACCAAATGCCAATATATTTGTACCATATATAAATAAACGGCACAATATATATATATTTCATTTTTATTATTAAAAGGATCTTGGTTGCCCTGACAACAGTTTGAGATTGTCGATTGTTTTTTTCATTTTGGGATTGTAAAAGTATTGTCTGGCTTTAATGATAATATGTATATATATATAACATATGTATAATTGAGTGAAAGAAGAATGATAGTTATTTTAAATTAATTTGATAATATCTATTAATAATATTTATAGCTAGATTAATCATCATTATGGCATCAGTAATACTATTAATCTAGAATTATGTTATATTTAATTTTAATTAGGTTACACTTGTGTATTTTGAATGCTACACTTTTCATTCCGATATAGTAATTATTTTCAGCATCCTCTGATATTTAAGTTATCTGAATATTCAAATGCATTATTATATCAATTGCATTAATAAAAAATAATTAAATTGTGCGTTACTTGAGAGTACCAATGAATTTTGAATACGACAAGTAACAGAGTTGAGTCCACTCTATGGATATTGGTTTCCAATCACCATTTTATCCGGAACAAAATCAGACAGAGCATTATTTCATTAATAATTATTATTCATGTGAAATTATATACTTTGTAAAGATTTAAATTTGATAATTGTTTTAACAGGGAAAGATAATTATTTAGTTACAACTATATATAGATTCGATAGGCAGATTTCTTTAATAGAAGATCTTTTTCTTTTCCTATTTATTCTTTTTCTCCTCAATACATATGTAGTATTACCATCTTATTTCTAGTGTTGTACTAGATGTATATTATTGATTTTAAGTATTAATGATTATGAAGCTCCGGATGAAGATAATATAATTTAAAGTTAATTTAACAGTTATTTTTGAGTTGTTTTGCATTTGTAATAGTTTGTTGTGTTTAATTTGCACTTGTTACTACAAATGCCATTAATGTTTATTAAAACTAATGATTTATTCAAGTAAAACTGTCGTCAGAAAATTAATCCTGGGAGATTTCCATAAATGGGTATAACAATTTTGGGTCATATTTATTATTGCATTTAAATGTTTTTTTTAATTAATCATTTTAATGACTTTATGTCAGCAATATATATATATAGTTAGAAGGGATTTGAACTCAGACTTTCAAGCTCCCTGCAGCTATTTACTCAATCTTATACAAATGATACACCTGACGATATACATGTATATATATTCTACAAAAGTATGTAGACAATTATTAATAATTATGGTAATAAATCTTAACACTTTTTTATTTTTGTGCTGGGTCACTCTTTTCATACAAACTATCTTAATCAAAACATATATATATATTACTAACAGTAAACTTTCTAAAGTCATATTTTTTATCTAGATTTTACCTTGTGTGTAAGATTAATTACAGCTTATTTGAATGTTGATCTTTTATTTCGGTTAGTATAACTTGAATTAGTATTCCTATAAATTTAAATATGATGTTAGTAAAAAAATTATAATGTTGTACTTTTTTTTAAAACTAATTTTTTGTAGTAAATAACCTTAAATATAAAATTTTATAGATTTTTTTTTCAAAATATTGTTTACTGCCTTAAAATTTATATTATTTACTGTTTACATGGCCTCTTCAATATATATATATATATAAATTTATTAATAAATATTAGAAAATACAGTACTTAAAAGTTTATAAAAATATATCTATAACCGTCACTTAGAAGCGCTTTCAACTATCTTTGTAGTTTTTATCAAATAATACTTTTAAAATGTCAGCTTTCCCATAATTCCATGATGTCAACTTTCCCATAATTCTGTGATCTTAATGTTTGCTGCTTGCCTATTAATTAAATTTTGCTTGTATTTATATATTAACATCACTTCTTTACTTTTTCTTTTATTATTATTTCTTTCAGTTTCCAATATTTTTACGTTACTATAATTAAAATCAAAACCATATATCTATGATTTATTATGGTCATAAAAGACAAGCTGTATTATAATGTATATGTGGTTTTAATTTTAATTATAGTAACGTAAAAATTTTGGAAACTAAAAGAAATAATAATAAAAGAAAAATAAAGAAGTGATGTTAATATATAAATACAAGCAAAATTTAATTAATAAGCAAGCAGCAAAACATTAAGATCATGAAATTATGGGAAAGTTGACATCATAGAATTATGGGAAAACTGACATTTTAAAAGTATTAGTTGATAGAAACTACAAAGATAGTTGAAAGTGTTTCTAAGTGACGGTTATAGATATATTTTTATAAACTTTTAAGTACTATATTTTCTAATATTTATTTATAAATTTATGTATATTATTTTGAAGAAATATGGACATCGATTTGTAATATATATATATATATATATCACTCTTCTTAGGCTATGAATTAAAAGCTCTATAATTGTTGAACAAAATATCAAATAGAATGAAGCCATCTATTCATTGGGAGCTCTCATATTTATAAGCATACCTTTGTCAACACTTGGTATTTCAGAGTGAAATTACTTTAACCAGATGGAATATAACATTTAAAAGTTACTAAACTTATAATAAGTTATACAAAGCTGAAGACAACATCTTACTTTTATCACATTGATAGTAATAAATAAATAAAATTGAATATGTAAATTTTTAAATAATATGAAAATATAACAATTTAATATTTATCACATTTTTTATAAACTAGAAAGCTATGGAAATTTATATATTTTTTATTTCCATTTTAAATCGTTTTGTTTTTTGAATGGTTGCAATTGAGTATCTATAACCAAAATATACTTATGTAAGGTGGAATCCAAAAATAATAGGAATCTTTCTCTGGTTTGCACACCTTTTGTAGTATATGTTTATGCTGTTAAATGCATCTTTCAGGAACACTTCTGAATCAATCTGCCAAGCACACCATTTTGTAAAGTGCTTTTCACATATTTGTTGATTTTTATAATGACTGAAAAAAGTTTGAACAATGTGAAACTGTTTTCATTTACAGAAAATGGTAGACAAAATAATTATAATGCTTAAAACAGATTAAAAGCAAGATGATTTAGTAAATGCATAAGTTTATGAGTGGTTTAATTAAAATGCTAAATTCACCATGTCCCTAAAGACTATCAGAAGTGAAGTCCAAATTCAAAACAATGCTGATTTTTTTAAGCTAACAGCATTTTTCTCTTAGATTTAGTTCATAGAAAAAGAAATTTATTTGCACATACTGAAACATTCACACGAAGTTGTGAAATGTAAACATCCCTATTTGTGGCAAACAATAAGAGTGCAAGTTTTGCCCCAAACAAAGTACCATATTACAAAGTCTTGAGTGTGAAACACTTTTTAATTAAATTCAGCATAGCCCAATTTATTTATCAGCCATATTCACTTGATCTCATTTCATGCGATTTTTTTTAATCTTTCAAATGAAAAAATCTCTTCTTTTTTTTTTCAGAATTGAAAATAATGAAAAAAACGAGGTAGGCATTAAAAGGCATCGATTTGCAAGTGTTTCAGGACTACTTTGAAAAATGAAAAACACATTTAGACTGGTGATTAAATATATAATACTTAAAAATAAACATTTTTTTTATTTTAAAACTCCTGTTATTTTTAGTCCCTTCGTATAAATATATATATAAAGGAAAAATAAAAACATAATAAAAACACAGAATTACTTTTCTATAAAACTGCGTTAATATTTCAACCAGCAGACTGGTTTTCATCAGAAGGCCATTTTGCTTTCTAATGAAAACCAGTCTGCTGGTTGAAATATTAAAGCAGTTTTATAGAGAAGTAATTCTGGGTTTATATATATTAGCATTATGCCTCTAGCTATAAGTTCAAAAAATTACAGATTTAATAGGCTAGAAATGATCATATTTATAAAACATATATACCCAGTAGTAAAAGAGTTAAATGAATTGATTTAAGTGCAAATAAAATATGATAATACTGAACTTTTTAATACTTAATCATAATTTATAATTGTGATTCACAAAGCAAATAAAATGGATTCAAAACAAGCTAAAATTATTAAAATTATTAATCTAACTAGAATGTTTGCCAATTTATCAAAATTTCATAGTTATTTCAAAACAAATTCAGATTTACAAAACACACACGCACACTCTCTCTCTCACACACACACACACACATATATATATATATGACAGATGGTTGGGAGCATGAAAGTTTAAGTTCCAAGTCCCTTATAATTACATTAAGTTTAGTATAGACAATATATTCAGCCTGTATTCTACCCATCCCTCTTCTGTATAATTAAATGGTCATATTAAGGTCCTACATGTGAGGACTCATATTGACTTAAGGTCAACATAGGCATGTCAATAACACTGGCATCAACAAGTGCTTTAAGCATTTCAGCCTCAGATTTTCAATGAAATGGATGACTGAAGAGTTGGAGTGTAGAGAAGATTGAAGCTTGTCTATTAAAGTTTAAAGATTTGCTATCTTAATATAAACTGAACACTGGTTGAATATATGTGTGGGAGTTGGTGATCTGGAATAACTGATGAGTGCTGGTTCAACGTGGGAATACATATATTGGAGATCATATTCTTTGTTACATGTATATTATCATATGTATCAGTTGTATGAGATAAATTGGCTAGATATAGAGTGCTTGGAAGTTTATGTCCTTTATAATTACATTAAGTTTAGTATAGACAATATACATATATTTAAATAGTATAGTTATATATTATCTGTTTCCTTTTCTTCTTTCTATATTTTTTGATTATTATTATTATTATTGTTTATTAATAAGCATGCCAGAGAGATTGTCTCAGATGGGGAATAGCTATAAATGTGATAAATATATCTATTGATAAATATTTTTTAATGAACACAAACAATTGTCTATAAAAAGATGCTATAATAATTGATAGATCATATTTTTCTAGTGGAGAGAGAGGAGTTCCTCTTTCAAGATAATTTTATTTGGCCTATAGGTGAATGCAAAAAAAAAAAAAACAAGAATTAACTAGGTGAGGTTACAAGGTGATATATACAAAGGAGGAATGATCCAAAAGTCAGTAGAATACAAAATGAGTGTTAGTGAAGAAATTAATCAGTGGATGCAAGGTGAATATATTATTCATCTAGTCTATAATGAAATATCATTGTTAGTAAGCCCTGTTTTGGTGAGCTATGGTTGGAGGGTTTTATTACATCTTAATAGTTATTTTCATATAAATTATTTAGGGGTTGGTTGGTCAGGTGCTGTTTAGGCCAGTTGTGAATTCCCAGGTTAATATGGCCAGGTATGGGTCTGCCACTCTCTTGTCTGTTTCTTGGATATTTTTAATTATGTTGAGGAAGCAGTTATTAAGTTCATCAGACGGTAATTTTTGAAAAATCACCTTGCATCTGATCAACCAGATGACAAAGTTTATGTATGTGGCATGCCTGATTTCAATGAAAATGCCTCTATTTAAAACCCCTTGAAGTGATGTTAGGTCCGGACCATTATTTTTAATGTGTTCCTGGAAGTTTTGTCTTAGTCCTTGCCAGACTGGGCAAAGAATATGGTCAATATCTTCCAGGCTGGAAAGACCGAGACAGCAGATAGGATCTATGTGGAAGCCTCTTTTATTAAGAAATGTAGCAGTGGAGAGGCTACCAAGGTTAATTTTGAGAAGGAAGTCTGTGTATTTAGGTTCCAATTTCAATCTACGGGCTAGTTTACACAGTTTGTTTATGGAGAGAGAAGAGTTAAAACCATCTATTGTGGAAATTACTAACAGACATTGTATCATTCTCTGCAGTCTTTTTTTTTTTATGAATTCCCTTTAATTACAATTATGAAAATAGAATACTCCTAATATTATTATTTGTAAAAAAAAAATAATGATCACATATGATTGTAGTTAAAATTTAATTAGTATAGTTATCTAGATTTCCAGGACTTATCTCACACTTAAAATCCTGCTACATAGAGAACAAATTGAACTGATCCAGCCTTATTAGAAACTACAAACTTTGCAAGAAAAAAAAATGAAAATCGTCCGTCCATCCATCCATCCATCCATCTATCTATCTATCTATCTATTTATTTATTTATCTATCTATCCAACTATCTATCTATCTATCTATCTATCTATCTATCTATCTATTTATCTATCTATCCAACTATCTATCTATCTATCTATCTATCCATACATCTATCTATCTATCTATCTATCTATCTATCTATCTATCTATCTATCTATCTATCTATCTATCTATCTATCTATCTATTTATCTATCTATCTATCTATCTATCTATTTATCTATCTATCCAACTATCTATCTATCTATCTATCCATACATCCATCTATCTATCTATCTATCTATCTATCTATCTATCTATCTATCTATCTATCTATCTATCTATCTATCTATCTATCGATATTATAAGAAAGAAGATGAAAAACAAACCAATGCCAGCCAATTGATCAAACAAAACAAGTTAACTGAAGAATTTATTAATTTAGCAACCGAACATTGAAATACTTAGGACTATTTCAGGAAATAACATAAACCATATCATTTGATAATTAATTTAAAAATAAATAGATTAACTTATGCATTTTTCAACTAGATGTAGAAATACAGAATTGATGAATGGAATATAATTGAAATTGCTTCAAGATCAGAAACACAAGAATATTAAAAAGTATTATTTTATATATATATGCTTTTATCAGTTTGAAATAAGAACTTAAGATAAACAGACTGAATCATTTAGCATTAAACAGGATAAGTAAAATCATTCTATTATTATATGTGGCCAAAATTTTATTAATAACAAATATTTATTTAATTATTTAAGGATTAGAGTTAATACTAATCTAGTTATTCTATAGCTTTTTTATATGTTTACTTGCACAGAGGAATGTTTTTTTTATTTATGTATTTTCCAATTTAGACCATTAGAAAATCATTTTTTTTATATATATTTTTATTTATTCATATATATAATTTAAATATTAATCAGGCATGTAGATAATGCAATATATTAGTTTAAATTAATAACAAAGAGCAATATAAGTTAATAAAAGATCATTATCTAAAAAGATAATCTTCTATGCCTTATCATTGCTCTCCATTTAATGCTCTCTATTTAATGATAGAGTCCATTGTTATATGATTGTTATTACATAGAATAAAACTATTGTTAAATTTTAATTGTTAGCTATAATTCATTTTTCATTTGGGCATTTTTCCAATTTTACCAAAGGTTTGAAATAGAGAGTGCAATATTGTGTAGAGTTTTATGTATTCTAAGCTATGACTCAGTGCTGATGAGATTATCATTAAATGGATATGGATTCAAACTTAGATGATTTGTCATTGTATTATGGATAGTGGATAGTATGGCCAGACCAAGAAAATAAATGTCCTAGTGAGCTAAGATCTCATTAAATATATCCTCAATAGGTATGTGATAAGTAATATGCATATGATAATGTCATATCCCTATGATGAGCAAGAAATATTACTGTTGTGGAGTCAAAATTACCAATATTACATTCAGTATGCTCATTATAAATCTATCAATGGATTGGTAATGAGTAATTCTTATATATTTGGCAACCCAAATGTGGCTAATTTAAATTTATTCTGTGGCAATCCTGTTATTATATATATTGATGAATATTTTATATTGCTGCTATTCTTATAATATGATTAAATAAACCAATATAGATTTTTCCACTTTTGTTTCTTTTGTAATTTGTATATCTAATTTGGCATAATATTTAATTTTATTATATACTATACATTTCCACTTTGTTTATATAGTTTTTATTTTTTTCTCCAAGTGATAAACTCTAGTTTAAACAAACATTATTACAATTGAATCAGTGAGGCAAATAATGATATTTGTTTAATCCAACTTTATTTCAGTTAATTGATTTAATTATGATAAATATCCTAAAGTATTAAATAATGCTATATTTTATACTAAAGTTTATTAAGAAAGTCAAAGTAAATCATGGAATCATCAATCTGAAAGTTGTATCATATAATTTTATATTTTTTGCTCTGCCGTCACTGCACATATCTTGCCAACCTAAAATAACCTGAGACTCCTTTTATCTTAAAATAGTTTTCTACCCATTTATTGAAAAATTATGGAAAATACATTCAAAATTAACAATTTTTCTGTTAATTACTGTCTAAATTCTAGAGTTGATTTCTAAAAGTTCTATACAGTTGCAACCATACTGTTCATGTCAGCTGTATATTAATATCTATGGAAAATCATTATCATCATCAAATATTATCAATCCACTGCAGGATTAAGGTTTCTTCAAGTTCAGTCCATCTTCTATGATTTCTAGCATCTCTGCTCCACATCACCCCTGAACACTTCATTTAATTCATCCATGTCACATTTAGTCTCTTTCAGTGTCTTTTACAATCTCTTAGAATCATTTAAGATTTCAATTATCCATATATTATTTCTTCTAGCAATATGTCCAGTCCAATTCCACTTTAGTCTCTTTTTTCAATGATGTCAGTAAAACCCGTTTGTCCTCTTACCCAGGTACTTTACTTTCAATCTCTTCTTGTTACTACTAACATCCATCACTTCATACTTCTTTGAGTAGTTTGAAGGCTCTGTATTACTCTTCTGTTAAGTGTCGAAGTATAAGATATATAAGTAAGAACTGGTGAAACACATTTATTAAAAACTTTCCTTTTCAAACACATTTTAATATTAAATTATTTCTACCAAAAGCACTTCAAACAAGTTTAAAATTATAATTAATTTCATCCATTACGTTTCCATATGTATTAATAATTGGACCAAGGTATTTGTAGTTGTTAACTTTTTCTAACTCATCAGTATTTTCATCTTTTGAAAACATCCATTGAAAATTACTTTAGACTTTTTAATGTTTACCTTTAGGCCTACTTTCTTATTGTCATCTGATAAATCTTGCAACATTTCCTGAAGCTTTGAAGCATTATTTGTAGTAACAATTATATCATCTAAAAAATTTAGATGACTTAAATAATTTATTTATTTTTATTCCTTTAACTTTCCACTTTAATCCACAAAATGTAAAAAGTTTTAGAGATATGGAGTCATCCTCTCTTATAACCTTTCAATATTAATCTTATTAATATCATTATGTAATGTAGTTCTTTCTGTTTTATTCAGAATATGACAATATTTTGGATATATACCTTGATGATCCAATACTTTAATCAATGGAAAATGCTTCTAGAATCAAATGCCTTTTCATAATTACAAATCTAACGCTTAATGACAACTCATATTTATTCATTCTTTCTATAACTTTTCTCAACAATTGGATAAGATCTGCTGTACTAAAGCCATTTTTAAATCCAGAATGTTCTTTTGTTTATATAGTTTTTATTCCCCCCCCCAACTGATAAACACTTGTTTAAATTAATATTATAACTGAATCAGTTAAGGAAATAATTACGTTTGTTTAATCCAGCTTTATTTGAATTAATTGATTTAATTATAATATATATCACAAAGTATTAATATTATATGCAATGTTCATCAAGAAAATAAAGGTAAATCATGGAATTCACATCTATTGGAACAATGGTGAAAGTTGTATCGTATATTTTCATATTTTTGTTCTGCAGTCAGTGCACCTGTCTTGTTAACCTAAAATAAATTCTGTTTTTTTTTTTCTATTTATATAGCTTTCTACCTATTTATTGAAGAATTGTGGAAAATACATTTAAAATTTATCATTTTTTTGTAAATTACTGCATAAATTCTAGAGTAGAATTCTAAAGCTTTTATGTAGAGCCACAAGACTGTTGATGCCATCTGGTTTTAATACTTAACACATATGCTGAAATCCATAGAGCTTAACAAATATATAATAAATGCATTATTTGAATCATAATAAAGTCTATTCATGCATCTTCTTTACAATATAATCAGTCAGTAAAAGGTTCTTTGATTTATATAAAATCTTATAGCAATAGAACAACTAATCTAATGCAATAAGCCTAGTCTTACCAAATCTAGCAAGAATTAAAAAAAATACATGTATAAACAACTATATTTTCCACTAATGAATATAAATGTGCAAAAAGATTTAATTAGCAATGTGAAACTCTAGGTCCTAATAACAAATGGGTAAAAAAATAAATTGGATTTTATAGGTCTTTTCTTAAACCTATATGCTTTCCAAACTACATCAATTAATTCACCAACTAAAGTACCCAACAGAATATCAGTATTTATTTTTAACCAATGCAGTTTTGTACTTTTTAAAAATCTTTATAATATTTACACTATCAGATAGATTTTCAAGCTTTTGACTTACTTTTAAACAACACAAGCCTCAAATTATAATTAGTTACTGTACTTTACTATGTTAATGAAGAATGGTGAGGGAAGGAGTGAGAAGATAAACTTAATTTCTGTGGCAATTAAATTGTTCTTTTTTTCAATAATTTTAACAAAAGAAAATTCTAAAAATAGTTTGTGGACAATTTTTATAAAAAAAAACACTTTTTTTTTTATCTCTAGGGTTATATATGTATTATTATCTAATGTCTTTATTTTTTTTATATTTTTTTTTTCTTCAGAGTAAATTTATCATCAGTTTTCATATCAATATGAATTAAATATTATTTTTATAAAATAAAGCAAGTAATATTTATTTATATAATGAGTTGTAGAAACTTATAAGCATTATCAAATGAGTCTGAATAAAACTGCTTAAATTCTGACATTAACTATGTATTATTAACATTTAACATCAAAAAATTAAAAAACACAAATAAATAAGTTTAATATAACATATGCTTGGAGGTATTTAACTAAATGTGTAGCTCAAACTGCAATATCAGTAATATGTGTGTGTATATATATATAATGTTATAAAAATTATTTAATTTAATTTGATGATTAATGCATTAAGATCTTTTTTTTTTCTTAATATTTAACTTGAAATAATAGTCCTCATTGAAAAAATTAAAAGACTGAAGTGAAGTTGGACTGGACAATTTGCTAAAAGAGGTGATAATAGATGGACAATTGAAATCTTAAACTGGATTCTAAGAGATTGTAAAAGATCCAAAAAGAGACAACATGTGATATGAATGAATGAAATAAGAAAGTGTGCAGGGGTGTCATGGAGAAGAGATGCTAAAGATTGGAGAAGATGGGTTGAACTTGGAGAGACCATCATCCTGAAGTAGACTGATAATGGTTGATGATAATGATGAGCAGTCTAATGTATCCTTAATTAATTAATTTATTAAGGTGCAGTGCTTTTGTTTCAAGGCAAGTATAACAAACAAAATTGTGGTTGAAGAAAAAACTTATTTTTGGTTCCTAAATAAAAGTGTTTTTATTAAATATATATATATTATTTTTTACTTTTTAATGTTCAGATATTTTGCAATGGACTTTTTGTAACTAGTTATATTCAAATTTAAAAAGTGAGAATGCAAACAATGTTGCTACTTCTAGTATTTGAAATTAAGTTTGTATGCACTAACAATTGTTTACCAGATTTATTGTTTATGAAACCAATGTTTTAGAAAAAGAAAGTTTTACTTAAACAATCAAAGAGAAATTAAGATTTTATCCTTTATTTCTTTTTCTTTCTATTTTTAACTTACTGTAAATATCATCATCATCATCAGGCATTATCAATACACTGCAGGATGAAGGTCTCTCCAAGTTCAATCCACCTTCTCCAACTTTTAGCTTCTCTTCTCCACATCACCCCTGCACACTTTCTTATTTCATCCACCCATCTAACATGTGGTCTCTTCCTGGGTCTTTTACAATCTCTTGGAATCCAGTTTAAGATTTCAATTGTTCATCTGCTATCATCTCTTCTAGCAATATGTCCAGCCCAACTCCACTTCAATCTTTTAATTTTTTCAATGAGGTCAGCACATTTTAGTAAATTAGCCATGAAATTTAATGGAAGTATAATTTTAAAAAATATACCACCATCTTTTCTACATCAACTAATTAACATGGTTTGAAATTTGGCTTTCCAATATTGTTGCATTGGACCTCTAGTTCACTGAACAATTGCAATGTTATGCTGCATTCCCATCAATATATAACATGTGTATAACATTTGATGAATATACATTTGATAGAACTATGTTAAATATTGGTTAAGATATTTGACACAAACAAAGGGGGAAAACAGAATTTGTAAGTTAAATAAAATTGTTTAAAACAAACTCTTTTTTTCATTTATATAAAAGTTTAATAAATAAAATTAGATATTATTGCAATTGGTGAGACTAAAAATGAAATATTACAGAAGTCATTACAAGATTAATGGTTTGGCATTATGTTACATTTACAAATGAAAACAATGTTCATGTCTCTCTTCAAATAGACCTGAATCAACATTTGGTACAGAAATAATATAAATGATAATATAAATAAATAATTTATGAAAATAACTGCAGAGAGTATATTGACTTATAGTCAAACACAAAGATAGCAATAAATTATTGTTGAGCTTTAGGAGGAAAAGAAGATGGGCCATCAAAAATATGTTCAAGTGTTACCTAAAATATTGACTAGAAAAACTAAAAGAATTGAAGTAAATAAAGATTAACTGTAATTCTAAGCAGATGGTAATCAAGCATTACACATGCTATGTACTATCATATTAAACCAATGTTGTTTTGTTGAATATAAGGAAACTCTCAATCCAAGCCCCATGATAGAGACTTTGAAAAGATAAGAGTGGCCATAATGCATAGGTAAATCATAAGCATGTTGGATTGAGATCATGAATATTTTCTGCTATTCACTTTTCTTATATTGCTTTATTATGTGTATTAACACTTTCAAAACTTTAGCATGTAATTCCTGTTATTAAGAGATAAACCACTAAACATCACATGATCAGCACAAGATGGCACGATGGCACTACTATATGGAGAGTTTTGCTTTTTTTTTTAATTGTTTAATATTAAGAGATGTTAGAATTAATGTAATTGACTAAGATTGTTTACTAGTGCAGTTACAAACTGTAATTTTAGACAATGTTGGTTTAATATGACTGTTCAGCTCATGTGTAGCAATTCATTAGTCTCAGTTAAGAACTACAGTTTGAAGCTGTGTTAGTAAATAACCTAGTCAATTATAATATTTCAAAAAACTGTAAATTTTATAAATGAATAATTGCTAAAATAAATGACATTGTTAGAAAAATAACAGTATGTAGATCAGGTTGCAACTACAAATCTATCAAAGATAAGATTGAAATGATAAAATGACAAACAATATTTTTATGAAGTATAAAGCCAGCCTATTCTTTTCCTAATGGTTAAATAGAATAGTGAGAATATATCATAACAATATAAGAGACTTAGCAACGTCTTCAAAAAATTAATGAATGATAAAGACCTTATATTTATCTTCTTATCTCTGAAATAATAAACATTAATAATGAGACCATAATTCCAGACCATAATTCCTTACCATTATTTATTTGTAAAAATTTGGAAAAAGAATCAAAATTTTGTTTATTGTTGGGGAGTGGAAACCATAAGATATTAAAATATTTATTTTGAATTTAAGCGGGACCCTAATTTTACATCTTCAAAATTTAAAATTGAAAGTGCAGCTCAAATTATAAGTAATATGATATTTATTTTAAAAAAATCTACTACTTTAAAATTTTTGAAAACCGGTTTATGGCAAAATAAAATTGTTAATATATACTTTTATAATATAAATAATAGCGCTCATTTATGTAGTGCATAATAAAGTCCAGGAAGACTACATTTTTTTATATGTGATGTCAGACATTATTTTAAATATATGCACTTTTTATTATTATTAACAAATAAAGTTGAATCAATGTTCAGGTTTAGTAGATGAATTTTTTTGTTTTTATTTTCAATTTAATTTTAATATCCTTATTTTTTTTTTTTTAATTTCCAATTAACATTTAAATACATATAACATACATTTAATTTTTTTTTTTTTTCATAGCTTTTTACAGTTTATATTTTGAAATTATTCAAACGGAAGTCAATCTCCGATAATTCACTATTTCTTAAATATTATAAATCTGGCGGAAGAGTGCGCATAGATTTATAATATTTAAGAAATAGCGCATTATCGGAGATTGACTTCTATTTGAATAATTTCAAAGTTTTCACACTTTATAATAATAGTTTTTAGTTTGGTAATTTTTGACATTTCATTTTTTGTAAATCTTGAAATTTTTTGTCTTAACTAATTGTAAATTTTAATATGATTTAATTTATTTCAAAAATTATTTCTAAATTAATAGCATTTTTTGCCTTTTAAATGAAGAGATTTTTTGTCTTCTGTATTTCATCTTTTTTTATTTTACGACATTTATGTAAGAAGTTTTTTTTTAATACTCATCCATTGTAGCGCCATTCAAATTTTTTTTTACATTTCTATTTTCTATGCTAAGGTGACCAGACATCCCACTTTTGGCGGGACAGTCCGATTTTTAACAATTTGTCCCGCGGCGTTTTAAAAAAGTCCCAATTTTTGGAAAGAATGCACGACAAGCTAGGGAACGGCGGGAGAACGGGAAGAAATATACGATTTTCGGCGGCCATGTGGATATTTCCCCCGGATATGTTTTATGTTATTTTTGTTTAACTTTAATAATAACAAATAATTGTTGAGAACTGATTATCGAGAACTACTTATCAAATTTCGCATTGTTGATAAGTTGTTAGAATTGGATCACCATTGTTTGGACTTAAATGAACAATAGTATTTTTTGGCATTGGCAACTACGAAAACATTTTGTAACTGTCTCTCAGACGATACACATCGTACTGCGTGCTAGTGCTAGTTAAACAAATGATGTCAACAAATCAGCTATTCAGATAATTTAGGTAAGTAATTTATTTATTTATTTCATAAATACATACATTTTCTTGAATTTAGCAGACTGTACTCGTATTATTTATATTTTATAGTGGCAGCAAAAAGTCTAGCGCCGGCCTTGAAAGTGATACGACTTACGTTACGGCAAATTCAGAGGGAAAATAATAGAAGTTAGTATTGTTATTATTTAGAAAGAAATATAGGATTAAAATTTAAATAATTTTTCAAATATAGTTCCTTTCTAACAATCAAATTAATTTAATTTATAAACTAACAATAAAATATGTTCATGTAAATTATACTGTGTTTTTAAGCAATATGTATATAATAATTTATAATAAAATTAAAAAAAATTTTTTTTTAGATTTTTAACATAATAAGAAAAGAGGATGCAAATTCAACGATGATCTAAGAAGTGAATTTCTTTTTATTAAAAAAACCAAAAGCGATTACATGGTAAAATGTGAGAAATGTAATGGTGAATTTTCTATTTCTCATAGCGGGAAGAATGATATTTCAAAGCACTTGGAGACACAGAAACATAAAAAATATCTAAATACTGCTGCATCTTGCTCCAAAATACAGGAATTTTTTCGGAAAACAACTTATGGAGATGAAGAAAAGAAATTAGCAGAAGGACTTATGTCTTTTCATGCTATTAATCACAATCATTCCTTCAGATCTATGGACTGTACATCACAAGTTGTCAAAAAGTTATTCAACAAAAAATTTGCCTGTGCTGGAACAAAATCCGAGGCAATTGTGTGTAATGTGCTTTCTCCATATGTATTTTCAGAATTAAACAAAAATCTAGAAAAAATTAATTTTATATCCATATATTCTGATGTATCTAATCATAAGAATATAAAGTTATTTCCAATCATTATTAGATTTTTTGATTTGGAAACTGGAATAAAAATTAGAATTTTAGATTTCATTTCTTCTTTGCCCAGCGAAACTTCTGAAATAATTTTCAGTTCCATTATTAATATTTTGGAAAAAAAAAAAATTTAAAACAAAAAATGATTGCATATCATGCAGACAACATGAATGCAAATTTTGGAGGAAAAGCGAGAAGAGGTACAAATAATATTTTTTATAAATTAAACAAAAACCTTAATCAAAACATTATTGGTGTTGGTTGTGCAGCACACATAATACATAACACCATTCAAACAGCTGCTGACATGTTGCCAGTAGATATGGAAAATATTGTTATTAAAATATTAAGCATCACATGATCACTATCTTATACTAGCACATAACTGTTTATAAACAAAGCAAAACTCTCCATACAGTATTGCCATCCTGTGCTAACCAGAGTAATCAATGAATGCCAGAAGGCTTGTGCATAAAATCTCTATCTAATGCCTACTCATCCAATATCCCCAGACACCAAAATGTATATGACTATATAAGTTATTGAGCTTAGATTGAAAATATTTTTGTGTTTTCCAATTTCATTCTCATAGTTTTGTAGTTAAGTAGAGATAAAAGGTGGGTGCTGGAGGGTTGCATTAGATCCTAAGATCTAGGTGCAGTGCTCTCAGATCCAAAGCTCCTCACTGATGATGGCCACAAGCCAGAAACTAGTCTGGGGATATTGGATGAGTAGGCATTAGATAGGGATTTTATGCACAAGCCTTCTGGCATTCATTGATTACTCTGGTTAGCATAGGGTGGCAATAGTGTATGGAGAGTTTTGCTTTGTTATTAAAATATATTCTTATTTCTATATATACACTGCGCATTGAAATGCTTAAAGAATTTTGTGAAACTGTGGAAGTCAATATCAGAAAATACTTGGATACAGTAAAACACGCCAGTTAGCTCTTTTGCCAGCTGTCGAAAGAATTTTGAAAATATACGATCCTTTGAAATCCTACTTTCTATTACAGGATACATGTCCTAGAATTTTAGAAGAGTTTTTTGAAAAAGAATCTTCAAAAATTTAGCTAGAGTTTGTACACAATCAAGCAGCTCTTTTTCAAAAGGCTATAAAACTTATTGAAGGTGACAAAATTTCAGTAATCGAAGTAGCAAATGAAGTTAATAATTTAAAATTTCAGTGTCAAGAATGGTTAGAAAATAATTTTCTTCCATTAACTATCTGTAATAGTATAAGCCAGCCAGAAGAACAAGGTGCAATAAATCATGCAGATATTATGAATCACGTTAAAAAGTTCTATAGTAACTGCATAGTTTATTTAGAAGAGTGGATGGTACATTACAATGATATTGAACATTTTCATTGGGTTACATTAAAATAAGAACTTGATTGGAATGATGTGCAAAAATCATTCGATCATATTACTCAAAATTTCCCATATAGTAATATTTCCGAAAATGATATTTTTAATGAGGTATAAATTATTAAAAAATTATATTGATAAGGAAAATGTTAAATCTTGGGCATCAGCAAAAATCACAATAGAGAACAAATGGTTAGAAATATTTCATCATTTTGAAACAAACCATGTTCTATACAATAATGCACTAAAAATTGTGGAATACGTGCTGTCCTTACCAGGAATTAATGCTGCGACTGAATGCATTTTTTCTACGGTAAATAAAGTGTGGATATTAGAAAAATCACAATTATGTGTTGGGACTTTGAAAGCCATTTTATGTGTGAAATACACTTTAACAAATTCTTGTGAAAAATTTCATGATTTTTTAAACAACGACAGTAATCTACTAAAAAAAAAAATTCACTCAAATGAGAAATATGCCAAAGAATAAAATAATACTATACATAATTTTTTTTAATGTATTATATTTGTAAATTGTATTTATGTTGAAATTTAAAAAAAAAATATTACAATACTATTTTTGCATTCTATGAAAAATTTTGTTGCTCCATATAGACCAAATCCTCGGTCAATGGTGTTCCGCTTTACCAATGTTAAAATCTGGTCACTCAACTCTTATTGTTTGTAATCATTAAATTGAAAATTATTTTAAATTTTAAAAAATAAAATTTATCACACTGCTACTAATTTCTGTCTTTTGTTTCCTTTTTCATTTTTTTGTTTATTAATGAATAGACCTACAATTTAATTTTTTCAGATTTACTTATTTAAAAGTTTTAATTCTAATTGTTAGAAATTATGAATTATTTTTTTGATTTAGTAACAATTTGAAATTTTTTTCGTTTTAGAGATTATAGATGCAACAGGATAACAATTCTAAGAAAATCAATAGTTATCAATATATCCATTTCTGAACTGATATTTTCTTATCCATACATTTGTTAGAATATATTTTATATCATCACCATTCTGTATTTAAGTTAATAAATCTATCAAAAATGTTGCTTTTTGCATAATATCTTTGCTTACCAATTCTTCCAAACTTTTATCATCACATGATACCATTCTTTATGCTTACACAAGCTGTTTACACAGAGGCTAAACTCTCCATACAGTAGTGCCAGTCAGTGCAAACCAGAGTAATCAATGGATGCAAAAAGGTTTGTGCACAAAATCCTCATCTAATGCCTATTCATCCAATATCTCGGCTAGTTTCTAGCTTGTGGCTTTCATCAGTAAGGAGTCTTGGATCTCAGTGCTCTCAGATCCAAAACTCCTCACTGATGAAAGCCACAAGCTAGAAACTAGTCTGGGGATATTGGATGAATAGGCACTACATGGGGATTTTGTGCACAAACCTTGCATCCATTGATTACTCTGGCTTGCACTAAGTGGCACTACTGTGTGGAGAGTTTAGCCTCTGTGTTCTCCCAAATTTATTTTGAAAACGTGCTTTTAATCTTTTTATTAGGGTTTATTTCAATATCAACAATATAATTTCACAAATCTTTTCAAATAAGTAACGTTAATTTTTACAATTTTTAAGTACTATTGTAGCATTTCTAGAGTAATACAATATTTCTATTATTTATAGATTTAGTTGTCATCATATACTTTCACAATTTATTTTTAATTTAAATAAAAAAATAGACTTTAATTATTATTAAAGAAAGGTAAAACTTTTTATTGTCTGTATGGAATGCAACAAGTTTTAATACTTTCTCAGGTACTTGTGAGTTTTCAAGTAATCAAAGATGGCAATTCGTATTTTTGATAAATATACAGTTTCAAGGGCCTATAATATACCAAAGATATGTTAGTTGTTAAATTAAAACAAAATTAATAAATCAATATGTGGGACGTACTTTTGTTCAATTTAGCATTTTGATAAATTATCATAATTATAAAAATTTGGGATCTTTCTGTCTCAGAATGTGATGTAGTGGACTATTTCCAAAGATACAGGATCCTGCCCTCCCAATAAGTGTGCATTAATGGTCACAATATGATTGCATACTGCCAACATAAATAAAGTTTAAATATTGTATTTATACTTTTTTCATTTTTCTGTTAAAAATGTAATCAAAAAGAAAATAAAGTATAAACATTGTAATTAATTATTCCACAATGATTTTTTTGGTAATACATTGTCTGTTGATCCACACTGTCCGATGGCACTGTTTCTACGCTAAAGCACATAAATATGCTGTTTACAAGGCCGCTCATAGATCTTACGACCTGTAAACTGTTCAAACACTAAAATGTTGAAGTGCACCCTTACCCCAACATCTCAAGCATGTTGAACCTTATTAGCGACCAGTATGCAACACTTTCTATAGACATTACTCTTGACTATTGGACAGCCTATGATATGAAGGTTTCTGTAATTGTAATGACGAAAAGTCTATTAGAACGGATTTTTTTTTTTTGGCTTAAATGTATTGGAATTGATGTGAGTTCGTCAAAATTGTAATGAATTGTCAACGGCCCTACTTTCGTTGTCAGGGATCAGAATTCACAAAATGAGGAGTGGAAATCTGATTCGGCAAAGTTCACGATCAAGTCACGCACTTTCTGAGACTTTTTTGAGATCAAAACCATTCAATGTCAGACGCCCATTCGGCATTGTAGTTTTGAGATTTCCCTGCTACAGAAGCACATGCGGTGGGCTTCCTTCAACCTCCCCCCCCAAAAAAAAAATATTTTACCCACCCAGAAAAACTGTTTTTGTGGTGGTTGAATGAAATTAAGGCGCTGTCAAACATCTGAAATGTAATGTCAATCGCGTCACTGTCGATGAAGGGGTTCCATTCGTTCGCTCATGGGATGAGCTTTGAGGGCTGCCTGTGAATCGATTTTTCACAAGCAGTACATTTAATTGATTCTTCTTGAAGCCAGGATCAGCTTACAGTGAAGCATATTACAGCTGACTTGGAAATGTGTCAAAACGCCGTAAGGAATATGACGACAGGTCTTAGAGAGGTCTGTCGAGAAAGCCTTGTTGTTTCTCGATCAAAAAGAACAAAAAGTTTCTTTAAAAAAAATAAAAAGACCAGAAACAAAAAGAAATGTTTGTTTTTTAAATAAAAAAACAAAAAAAAGACAGAATATTTTAAAAAGCCAAAATAAACAAAAAAACCATTATTTTATTTTTAAGAAATATACATCAAACCGGTTCCAAAAAAAAAAAAGCAACAACAACAACAAAAAAAAATATTCATAAAAATCAAGCAAATCCAAAAATTAAAAAACCCATAAATCAAACAAAATTTCAAAACAGCCCGGTAACATGATATCTAATTGTTTTTCACTAGCAACAGCGCCATAGAGAGGTACAGGAAATTAAATGATGTATTACCGATTTATTTTTTAAAAAATAACACTAATAAAATATAAAATGGAATTATTAAATACAATGTTTCCTAGCAGGCATTTTTTTAAACATTTGTGAGGGTCCCCAAAACTATAGAATTCCCAAAAATATGGGATGCCATCTTGGTTTACTTGAAAACTCACAAGTACTCTTTCTTATTATATTTCATATTTTAAAATAAATTCACTTTGTACATAACCACTTGAAAATTTAAAATTTAAATATGCAGATTACAAAATATATTTTTATATTATTTAATTATAAAAATTTGAGTTTAAATTAATTTTAAACAAAACCAAATTTACATTCAATTTTTTTATTTAAAATTTTGTTTTGGGTCCATAATCAGTTCATTTTTAAAACTGTATAGTAACAAAATAAATTTTATTTTGAATATAAGTATTTATTAACATATTAAATAGACTTCTACATTATTCCTCTGCATTTTCTTTTGATGCTAGAGATGAATTAAAATATATACATCAGTTACTTTGTTATCCAAAAAAAACTTTTAAATAAAAGTACTAATGCTACCATTATTTTAGAACAATAGATTTCAAAATTAAACGAGTAATTCCCACCAAAATTTTGTTATGAAATATAATTTATATAACTAATTATTTTTAATTATTAACTAATTATTTATTTATCTAGTGCCATGTTTTATAATCACTCCTACACATGCCCTGTATGAATTTTATAAAGCTAGGAATATTCTCACCTTATAAACATCTAATACTGAAGTGTAGTAAATTGTAAAAAATTTGCAAACATTATTTATTAATATATAGTGAATGGAATTAAAAGTGATTGATTAAAATCTCCATGCTCTTATTTCTAAATGCTTAAGATATTGTATATACATTTAGGTAAAATAAATAAGGTGGATTCATTCTTATCTTATCAAAGACTTTATCTTGTGTTTAGAAGGTGAGAGTATTTTTCATCTTTATAAAATTCATATAACAAGTGTGTAGGGGTTATTTTCTTATAACTATTAGAAATATAATCTAGTAGTTTGAAGGAAACGTTTTTTACATGTGCCATCTCAAATCAAACTCTTAAAATTATTCAAGTAAGATTTGAAAAAAAAAACTGCCTCTGTGTTTAATTTTGTGATGTTATTTGAAATGATAGTTGAATTAAAATTGAAGATCAGATTAATTAATATTTTTAGCATTGTGAACTAAATTACATCAATATATTCTTCCATTATTTTAGGATTGTATATTCTAATGGACGCTGTGCATGATATTGACATCCACGAGTAGATGACCAGAATAAACTTAAACTTGATTCCATGACATAACATGAATGTCAACAGTCTAATTTGGAAAGTGGTCTTATTACCTACTGTTTGAGTATATTATAAGCAATTTTTTATTTTGTCTAAAAGGATGCTAATTTGTTTCTTCATAATAATACATTACCCTAACAAATAAAAAAAGAAAATTTTAAAATTAATTAAACAATTACAGTAACAAATTGATTTTTATAAACTTTATATTGGGTGACACTGAGTTTAAAGTTTGTCTGCTGAAATTTTTATCTAGAAAATAAAACATGAATGTGTATGGCTTTATCAATATTCAAAGTTTCTTACTCTATATTATCATTTATTTCTGTAAGATTATTAACACCAACCAACCATCACTTATGTAACATTCTTTATCTGAACATAAATGATATTGTTAATTTAAAAACTAATGTGTTTTAATACATAATTTATTTATACTTCTGAATAGACAATTGCTGTAATTCATACTTTCAAATAAAATGATTACAAGTAATTAAATCTTCATATCAACACAATATCACATTATTTTTTTTAGCTGAAGGGCTTTAGTTTGATTTTTAGTCTTGCCTGATAAGACAAAATCCAGAAACTGGTCAAGGTATGGGGATTAAATTGAACCATCCATGTGATAAGTTCTAATTTTTAAGATAATAATAGAAAACTCTACAATAAAAAAGGGGTGCAATTCTTCTGTATAAAAGTCTTTAATTTGCATTTTTTAAAGGCTTGAAAGGAAGACCTTGTGCCTTCCTGAAGGTTTGATGATGATGTTTTAGTTGTATTTATATATTGGACTATTTCCATCATCTAATATAAGTATTTAATGTCTTTAAAAAATTTTAATTTTATTTAAATATTCCAATACATTCAGCTGTTAGTAATCACACACAGGTTAGTAAATATATATGCACAATGTTTTGAGAGGTATCTTCCTCTCTTCTTCAGGTTCTGCTGGCCTGACCAGTGACAGTACTAGCATGGAAATGAAACTTGGTCTTTTAGATTCTTGAGTATTGAATTTTAAGGTAATGCTTTAACCAACTAAGCTTTAGAGTGTTACCTTAAAACTCACTACTCAAGAATCTAAAGATCCAGGTTTGATTCCCATGCTAGTACTGCCACTGGTAGGTCAGCAACACTAGAAGAAGAGGGAAGAATAATATCTCTCAAAATGTTGTGCATATACTAACATGTGTGGTATTACTAACAGTTGAATGCATTTGGAATATTTAAATAAAGTTAAAATTTTCTAAATAAATTCAATATTTATATTAGATAATGGAAATAGTCCAATATATAAATACAAAGACCTTATGTCATTTGTCCTTTCATAAAACTTGATACATATCGAAATTTTAGTGGTAATAGGCTGCAAATTTAAACTATATATATGTTATCAATTCAATTTTTTGCTTATAGAAGCTATGATTCTCAGTTTATAACCACTAAATCATATATTTTATATACATATTCAGCATTATATATATATATTGTAACCATCCACTCGCCCCTTCAACTACCCATCGTGCCGAACCCGCTGCGGCACTCAAAATTGTAACCGTAAATTGTGTGGTCCCAACTACATAACGCAAATGCACTAAGAATCGTAACTTCTATACTGATCAATTCCCATTGCACATTGTCAGCTATTAAGAGCTATATCCAAAAGCATATCATGCTATCTATTTTATGCACGAAAGACCACAATCAACATCTGGGGCAACTTACCACAGACCAAACTAATGATCTAACCTAAACTTTTTATGATTTAATTTGATCGCAGCCAGGGTGTACCGCGAAGAACTACCATAGTATTATGATAAAATACTTTAATCAAATTATAAGTGTAATGTTATTATTTTCAAACCTTAATTTGCGATTTTTATTGTATGAGACCCGATGGCCGACCATGTATAAGATGGCATAATTTGTATAACTACATAAGATTATGAAATTTTAAACCATCTATATGATTTCTAATACAAATGCTAGTCTAGGTAAAGCTTTGCAATAAATAAACATAAATACTTGGGTTCCTTTTTATAGTTTACTATATTACTGTTAAGACAAGAAAGAAATTTAAAAATTTTTTTCTAACTAGAATGGATAATGACACTTCTGTTGAAGATGTGACTGCTCATTTGAAAAATGTTTTAGATATAAATAGTGTGTGTTATAAACTGAATACAAAATCTAAAAAATATTCTTCATTTTATTTATCTATAGAGGAATCTGAATCTGATAAAGTTTTGGTTGGTAACGTTTGGCCTTTGTCAGCAGTCATATTGCCCTTCTATGGAGATTTAAAATATTTAAGAAATATTAATGTTGATAGTACACAGGATAATGCTATATTAAATATTAATAAGATTATTGAAGAAAAGACAGAAGATATTATATTGACTGATAATGTTGATGAAATTAGCACTATAGCAAGATATAAATTCAAAATAATCTGTAATAAATACAATTCATAATTTTATTATCAAATGTTCGGTCTTAGAACTAAGACAACTGATTTTAAATTTAATTTTATTAAATGAATATGATATTATCTTTTTAACAGAACTTGTTAAAAGAAGAAATTGATAATATTAGTATATTTGATGATAGGTATTTTATAGATGTGATAGAAATTATAATTATGAAACAAGAGGAGTTACTTTGATTTCTATTAAAAAAGACATAAACATAAACAGATAATTATTAATGATAATAATATTGAATCTTTTATTAAGTTAGTTTAAAAAATAAAAATAAAATTTTTAGGTACTATATATCTTGACCTACTTTGTCAATGCATGATTTAGATGCATATTTAGTTAAGGTTGAGGATATATTGGAATATAAATATGATATTATTATAGTTGGGGTTTTAATGAAGCTGATTACTCAAGACATAGTAATAAGAATGTTGATAATAGTAAACTTTATAGATTAAAAATTTTTTTGAGTTGTTAGTTTAATTCAACTTAATAGTATTATTAATTTTAGGGGTGGTTGTTGGATTTATTGTTTAGTACTAAGAATGATTTAAGGCAAAGAGTGATAACTCTTTGCCCCCTGATCCTTATCATCCACCTTTGGAATTTGTAATAGATGTTCTCAGAACATATAAAGCCTATGGTAAATAGTACGAGAGATTACAAACATGGCATATTATGGCCTTTATAAAGCTTTTGAGGACATTGATTGGAAGTAATTTTGATGGAAAATGATCCAAATATACGCAAATAATTTTGTTGGTATAGTTCAAAATTGTAGATCAATATATTCCTGTTAGGCATTATTTAAATACTAATAACAAATATCCTAAATGGTTTTAGGGAATGGTAAGGGCTTAAATAGAAAGCACAAATATCATAGGTTATATAAACTAACTAATGATAAAGAATTGTATAAGAAATTTAGTGGTTTGCGTGCTTATACTAAAATTCTTATGAAAAGAGATTATAATAATAATTTAAATAGAGTTGAAGAAAATTTTAGGAAAATCCACAAAGTTTTGAATTATATAAAAGATCTTAATATTGTTGGAAGTAAAAGTTGTAGAATAAGTAATTAGGCTCTATGGATGATCTAGTCAATATTTTATAATATGTACTTAGATACTTCAAGTAATGATAATATGGTTGATATTAAATTTAATAAAGAGAGTTTTTGGAATATAGATGTTAATAAAATTGCAATTCCTGAAGTGTTTACTGCAATTTCTAAACTTAAATCAAAATCTTCTATGGGATATGATAATATTCCTAATTTTATTATCAAGGGTTGTGCTGAATGTTTGGTAGCACCATTGCATTATATCATTAATTTATCAATTGAGAAAACTATTATTCCTGATATATTTAAGATAGCTAGATTGTACCAATTTTTAAAAAGGGGATAGATCTGATTCTGGTAATTATAGACCTATTTCAATTCTGTCACCTTTTGCTAGAATTTATGAAAGGTGTATTTATAGTAATATTATTGTAGATATGATTAAGGTATTACCTAGTTATCAGCATGGTTTTTTACCTGGTAGATCTGCTGAAACTAATTTAATGGTGATATCTGATCATATTGCTCATGCCTTATCTGATCAGAAGCAATTAGATGTTGTATATTTTGATATGACTCAGGCATTTGACAAAGTTTCATAGATTAGACTTTTGTATAAACTTAAAATGTTGGGTGTTAGTCCTCATTTAGTTGAGTGGTTTTCCAATTATTTGAGGGGTCGTAAATCTTATGTACATATGGATAAAACTAATTCTCTTTTTTTTTATAATATGATAGGTGTTCCTCAGGGAGGAATATTAGCACCATTGCTTTTTAATGTTTATATGTGTGATCTTGATCATAGCATAAAAAATAGTATGATACTTACTTATGCTGATGATTGTAAGTTATTTAAAAGAATTATTACTTATAGTGATCATATTGAGCTTCAAAAGGATATAGATAGTTTTATTATATGGTGTAGGTATAACAACATGGAGATTAACATTAATAAAACATGCATTGTTTCCTATACTAATAAAACTGAAAAATCTGTTTATCGATATAAAATTGAGAATGGTGTTATTAAATATAAAGAGACTATATCTGATTTAGGAATTATATTTTGTAGCAATTTTACTTTTAATGGCATATTAAATGTATTATTAATAAAGCATACGAAAGAGGGCTGTATTTTGAGATATGGGAGAGATTTATCTATTTCCATAAAATATAGGTTATTTTTTCCCTTGTTGTTACAGTTTTAGAATATAATTCTTGTATATGGAACTTCAATCTGATTAATATTCAGTCTAAAATATATAATATTGAAAAAGATTTAATAAATTAATAATGGGTGAATGTCAAACTGTCAAAACAGTATTGAAAGAAAGGAGAATGTTGAAGGATATGATATTACTGAAAAAGTTGATTGATGGGAAAATTGATGTCAGTAACTGTATATCAAAAATAGAATTGAAAGTACCTTGTCGTTTATTAAGAGAAATGCAAACTTTCAAGATTAGTATATGTAAAAATACTTTCTTTGGTAAATCAGTTATTAATAGATTGCAAATGGTATATAATCTAACTTTTAATAATATTGATATTTTTTGCGATCAATTTGTGATGAATGTTAAAAAACAACTAAATGTATAATTATGAACATATATGTATATATAATTTTATGTATTTAGCTTGTATTTGATTATTATTGTTTTTGTTTTTTTTTGTTTTTTTTAAATTTTAATTATTATCATTGTTATTATTTTTTTTTTTTAATTTTTATTGTGTATTTCTGTTAAAGTGTAAATGTTGAAATGCACATAATAAATGGATATTGAATTGAATTGAATTGAATTATACTGACGAATGACAATTTAAAAACGTTAAGTAAATATTCAATCATGTTATTATCTGATAAATCTGTTTACAGGTTTAATAATCAATTTATTTTGTATACTAGAATCAACTACGCAAAGCTAAAATGATGAAAAAGGTAAATGGGATTTTATTGTACCTTACACATCATAAACTACCAAAGACTAAAAGCATCCAAATGTTTTTTCAAAAATATCAATAAACTCTTATATCATGTTGACGATAGTATGTACTTCAATGTATGCTCCATCCCAGGTTTATGATTTCTGATTTTACAAATGACACATAGCAACGGCACAGTAAGTTTAATTATAAATCAACTTTTATTTACAAAATTATGAATAATAAGTAATTAATTCCAATGTTATAATTAAAGACATAAATAAACAAATAAAATAAATAAATTATAATTCCATCGACTTTCTTCAATAACATCTCATAGGTACAGTTTTTAAGAACCTAATCATACCTTATATTTCAATTTGATACAATGAATATTGAGAAAATTATACTAAATTCAGCATCAACTCATGAAATATTTAACGTCATTTCCAGATTCAATAAATCCATACCGTAAACTTATAATAATATAATAAATAATATTATGTCTGTAGGATTTAGCTACAATGCAATCATTAAATAAAGTGATAATTTAAACTTACACTCCGGTAAATAATAATCAACCAACAGTTAATTATTATGAAGTAACTTGAATAGAATGTCCTGCTACAAGTTGATGATCTAACTTATAAGTTATGCTTACAAATGAAAGAAGATGATTTAGCAGATTAACTAAAATACTTTGCCCAACTTATATCTATGAAGTAAAACATATTCCTGTGGATGTATTCATCTACATGGAGGAATTAAATAACACTAAACGTTTTGTGGATTTATACACCATCATAAAGCAATAAGTACAAGTACACCATTCCGCGGATTAACCACCAGCGCAGGAATGAGTGTAAAATACAAAAATGGCAATAAAGTAATCTGCGGATTAACCACCAGCACAGATTAATGCCCTTTAATATTATAAAACAACATTACTATTTACTTCACATTAAAGTGCAAAATCATCCCCCTCAGTTATTCTGACCATTCAGAATACACTAACACTTTAGCAAATGTGGGTTCTTGCATAATAAAATGTTACACTAATCAGGACAGCTAATGTACTAATTTATCTTGCTTAAATAAAACATGTGTAATATAATATAAGTAATATTAGTATAGGAATATAAAATCTGGAAAGACTAACAAATAACTCATAAAGATTGATACATCTTATGAATTCATTCAGTACTTTTAAGCTTTTTCGCAAGCGCTATTCTCTTGAATAAATATTTTATTCAACCCCTATTAATTTAAACTTAATAAAATATAACTTATGAACTTCACATGCAAGTTCATATAACGATAAAATTAAAGCAATGAATTATTCATCAAATACATAAAATCTAATGGGTGTGTGTGTGATATAAATTAAATGTATAGCATTTTATAGTTCAATACATGAATTTTAGCAGGTGTGAGTGTCACAAATTAGATTGTATAGCATTTTATAACTGCAAATATGATCCGTGAAATCCATGTACGATGTGTTGAACAATAAATGTACGAAGTAATAGCTATAATTATAGTTGAATTCCAAACATGTAATTTTATCCATTTGTGTTTGTTATTATAATCACTATTAGATTAACGATTTTACGTGGCTCCATAAACAAGAAACAATTTCAAACATGACACGCAGAACTTAAATGAAAATGTTTTTTATAAGTTATTAATTTCTACATTTCTCTATTAAAAATGTTCCAAATTTATCACATCCATGCTAATATTTATTTATCCACGCTTAAATCTAGGAATACTAATTATAGCAATTAATTTAATCATTTCAAACTGACGTTAAAATTAGAAAATAGCTTTGATTAACTATTTTGAAGACGGTTTATTATCCAATGTTATACAAATTAACTAGCAAATATATGATTGGCATTGTAAAGTTAAATATCAATTAATACTATATTTTATTAGAATTAGAAACGGAAATATTAAGCTACGTTGACAACTTTAACATTTTACTTTAATTTAAACTTCTTCTTTTTTAAAAAGCAAATTTTCATTTTCATAAAACTTCTGTAATTAAAATACTTATTTAATTTTTCCAAATTGTAGAATAATAAACATTTTAAAACATACCAAACTCTTGCAATTAATTCTTTTAAACTGGGAAGCTCCGACATTTTAAAAATGTAATATTGGAAAATTTTTACCGGTGATCTGATCCACTTGGCCAGCCGACTTGAACAGACTTTTAAAATTTAGCAATTCATCTTATAATTAAATACCACTGTGTTATTTTTACGTTTTATAGCAAACTTTGTGGTAATCCGTTTACTTATTAACTATTTTAAAATAAGCTTATCAAATTTATACCATTTGCCTTTACCATTTTCTTTTCTTTCTCCCTCCAAAAGCAAATTATCAGGCGATCTTCTCTTAAATTCGCGCTCTTTTCTTTTATTACATTGAGACGCATACGTAATTACTGTATTTATTTTTAATAATTAATTTTAATTGAACAAATGGTTTTTTAATTCAATGGAAATAATAATTTAAGATCATTTTAAACAAATAAAAATAAAATATTATTTTAATAATATTTTACCAAATTTAATATGTTGTCAAATTTTTAAAAAGTTAAACATTTTGATATGAGTTAGTATATGGAACGAAGAAAATTTAAATTTATTAAAATAATTTAAGAGAGTAATCTGTTCAAAGTGCAAATCAAGCCAATCAAATCACCAAAAGAAGAAAGAGAAATTTTTATACTAGTTACATCAATTAATATATTTTATACTAAAATATATGGTTACAATATATATATATAGTTTAAAAAGGTGCTTTGACAATAGTTTAAAATTGTTGATTGTTATTTATATGGGAATTGTCTAAATGTTGACTGGTTTTTAATTATATATATATATTACATAATGAGTGTGCCAATAGCTCTTAACAAGTTTTTTAGAACATCTCTATTCTCAGATCAGTTTCTAACTTTGGCTTTTGTCAGTGAGGTGCTAGGATATTCAAGCATTAGATTTAAAATACCAGGTCAAACCCAGTATTTTACTAATGTTTTAATATTAAGCAAAAATCTAAAGTTTTCAGACATCCATATGTCTTTAAATCTAGCTATCTAACTTAAATAGCTATATGGAATTGAACTAAGTTCAGATACACTATATATTAATAGCTTTAGCAATATAAAATTGCCAATACCTTAATAACAATAACAAAAATTGCAAGGAAATCAAGTCATATATCATGCAAATTAATCTAATGCTTCAATATCCTAGCATCTCTCTGATGAAAGTCAGAGCTAGAAACTGGTCTGGGGATAGAGATATTTTAAATGCTTGTTAAGAGCTATTGATCACACTCATTATATAACATTTATATACAAGCTTATTAAATTATGTCACATGATATATGACTTGATTTCATTGCAATATTTTTGATTATTCTTCTGAAACTTTTTTGATGATTGTAACATATGAGTAATCTTTAAATGTTATTAATGGTATGCTTTATTGATTCTATTTTTTCTCATTGCAATTCAATTTTCAAATTATGCAAAGTCTAATTGAATGATACTTCTTTTCAATAATTATTTGAATATTTGCATAAGTCATAATGGCAAAAGATTGTCTCCATCTCAAAGGCTCTTTTTTTATTTTAATACTTTTTGTTAAAGCATGATCTTTTTGATTGTTTTATTCTATAGCAATATTTTTAACTTACAACTGGAAAATGGATTGAATTCACATATATTCCAATAACATTGTATACACCTGGGTCTTGTTTTACGCGATAGATACGTTCCTCAGAAAACGCGCAAATGAAATTGTGCAAAAATAGACGTAACTTACCTTGAAAAAGGGGGATACGGACTGATTTTTCAAAACTCGCGTAAAAGCAAAGAACCAACGTAAAATTTACTTTAAAATTTGCGCAAAAAAAAAAGGAAATAAAATATGACTAATAAAAAATTTCAAATTTGAAAAAAATTGATACAAGACAAACTTTTTTTAACTATAATATTTAATTTTATTCAAAATAATATATTTTTATGCATAATTTACAGTACAGTAATTTACATTTTTTTATACACATTTTAATTATTATCGCTATTTACTGATAAACAGTTTCATTTGCAAACTGGTAAAAAAATAGATTCTTCACAAGAGGAAATACAACTTGCACCATGTTCACTCTCATATTGTGTTAATGGTTTTCTGTTGACAATGTAATTAGTAATTAATCTTTGAGACGATGATTTTATTAATTATTTATGAACTTAGACTTATGATAATAAAAAGACATTTATTCACCACTGCTGGGAAAAATTTAATTAAAACTAACAACTAAAAATTAAATTCTTATTTTTGTCTTTAATTTTCAATTCCGTTTAAAAATCAAATTTTGTTTTACATCACATTAATTTCAAGTTGCCGTAAGTAATTTTTAAATTGTTAATTACAATTAAAAATCAGATTTTAATTTTTAATTGTCAAATTTAATTGTGCCCACTGCTATTACTCACCTTTTAAAAATAAACTTGCGGACACTAAATGATTAATAAACGTTCTTTTTTAAACAGCAAAAACAGAATGTGATTTAAAATGCAAAATTAACACGCACAATGTTTGAACAAATTTACATTATAATCTTGTAAAATTTAATGTGTGTATACATAAAATGTGGAAATCATGATTTTAATTTCATTATTGCATAAAATCTTACTATTATAAAGCACTGAAAATATTGAAATTACTAAGATGAAAGTCGAATTCCAATAATGTGCTATTACTTTCAATATAACGTAAGTGCGCAAAATTTATTATTCAAAGTAATATCGCATTATCGGAGTTCGACTTCCGGTGAAACATGAATCGCGTAACTTTAAAATTGTGTTAAATAAGTCCGCGCAAAAAGAGACTCGGGTGTATATATATATTAAAGAAAGAGTTCTTAAACCATTAGTAGATTTTATATTTCGGTAAAGTATATAATATTTATAACAAAGGTAACTTTTGTAAATGAAAAATTATTTTATCTATTTAAATAAACCAAATTACAAAAATATTTTTAATATAAAAAGTTTATCATTTGAAGGGAAATCTATTCATAATGATTTTCTATTAATTCTTGCCATTTTACCTACCATTGATTGTCATTTAGTTAAACTCAAAATATATTTACATAAGTTTGAATGTTTATTTATGACCTATAAATTACCTTCAAGTCGTAATTTATCATAGTGTTATGTATCATGTTTCATATGTCTTTTAATTCAAAAAAATATTGATATTTATAGAAAGGAGAATATTTGCTTCTATAAAAAGAAAGTTCAGTTTTATTATATGTGATAATACAATAAAAGACAAGTTTTGAGTTAATTTATCCCATACAATTGCTCTTTGTCACCTGTAATATTGAGTTGATTGGTTTATCTTAGTGAGTAAAGATTTTAAATTTTATTAAAAACAAAATTAGTAATATATTTTTGATAACGTGATAGACATATTTTCATATCTGATCCAAGTGTATAACACTTTTATTTTTTATTATGCAAAATATTAGGTCTTATATTAGTAAATCACATATGCTGTATTTAATATTCCATATAAATTCTTCACTCCTTAATAAATAACCCGAGTATATGACTTTATCTAAATATTTTTGTGATAATAAAAAATATATACATTTATAATTAGGTGGGCTTAATATTTCTATTGCATAATAGTACTCAAAACAATTCGTGCTTTCTCCTGTACTCTAATTTATTATTATAAACACATTAAGTGTTTATATCATAGAATGGTGGACTTGATCTAAATTATTAAGGAATAGTTAGTTGCCTTTCATTTTTATCTATTCCATAGCCAATTTATAAAGGAATAAATGTCCGTTGATATTTTGATCTTTTTTTGTGGACGTGTTTTGAAAATTAAAATGTAATCAGGTCATAATCATATAAGCATATAATCTTCAAAATAATTTTTGCCTTCACTTTACTTCTCAGTTCAAATCGTAACGAATATATTTTAATCATTCTGAAATTTTCAAAACGCATCGTTTTATTTTTTTCATTTTATTTTATTAAAACATTCCTTTTATTATTCTAAGGTTTTACATTTTACTCAGTGGTTATAAATGCTTACAATGTAAGATATGATATCCATATTATTAGTTCTTATATCTATATCTTCAGACAATCCGAGGTGAGATTCCAAAACAAGTTAACGGGCATCTGGTAAAGCAAATAATTCCCATGTGACCTTAAATATTTCTGTTAGTACTATTGACTATGTGTATGATTTGGAATGAAGAGATGGTGAATTTTTTGTTGATCAGAAGCTGTGAATGATATTGGAACATTTAAAGAAATGTAAATTCTCCATTAGTTCTTCTATTTTTTTTATTAGAATTGGTATGTAATTTAATCTCTGATATGCATAGTATATGTGAAGAATGCTTTTCCATCCAATTCTTGATGGCATAGGCTTGTCCAAAGGGATTTACTCCCCTAACATTGATTCCAACTATTTTGAGATTCATAAGACTCTCCATATAGCATACAAGGGATCTAGCATGGTAATTGAGTTGGCCAGGGCTAGATCAAGCCCCCACAACTACCTTCAATGTATCCCTCCATTGAGTCATCTCAATATTTCCCTCTCTTGAGCACAGGTTCTTGCCATGTTGCACTCTTTACATGTTGGGGTGAGTCTCCCAAAGCAGGGGGAATTAAGTTTATTTGCTCCAAATCTTTGACAACATCTTGCCCTTGTATTTGGTGCTCTTGGTTATTGTTAATTGCACTCAGCTTTTGGCATTTTCCTCCTTTTATTGTCTTCCTTTTTTTCTCTTTCATCTTCCCCTCATCTGAGATTTCAGAACCAGATGAAGCAAGATTCATCTGAGATCCATCCATCTCATTTCCCTAGGTCGATTTTGACTTTTTTCTTAGGTTTTCTTTTGACAGATTTAATTGTTGTGACACTTGAAAACATGCCTTGCAGATTGGCCATCGGCTTATTCATTTCCACCACTATCTTTTGTATCTTGTTCTACAGTTTGATCTTTTCACATTTTGTCTCTGATTTTTAATTCCATTTTTCTGTTTGTTAACCCTTCGTTCATTTCTTTTTCCATTCATTTTATTTCTATCAGTCCAACCGAGTTGTCTGTTTTCATTTCCTGAGTAATATATTGATGAAATTTATTTTTTCTTCCTTTACATTTATTGCAAATCCTGGCAAGACAATCTCTGACCAGGTGCATTTTTTACTTACAAAAAACACACTGTGGTGATATTCCATGAAATCACCAATGGTGAGCTATCTGATGCGTGTACTGTGGGAATGTTCAGAGGGGATATATTTTTCTTTAGAGTGAAAATAAAGATTGCCATGTTTGTAAGTACCGACATTTCTGCTCTTTTTTCCTGGAGATAACTGAAGTTCAAAACATTGCTGAAATTGTTTAATATCCTTTGTAGATAACTTTCTTTAAAATTGATATAGCAGTTTGTAATGTTAGTTATTCAAGTTCCCGATAGAAGACTTTTATGAGATGCTGAACACCAAGAAACTTTGGGGGGCAGTCATCCAAACAGTAGATACCTAATAATTGAATTTTATAATTGCTTGCAAAAAGAGTTTTTTAAGAAAAGTATACTATTGTTAAATGAAAAAAATTCTACGCAAAATAAATATGAACAGACCGGTGGTTTTGGCAGGAATCGTTTCATTTTTTAATTCTTCAAAAACAATATTTAGCCATTTTGTCAATGTTTCAGTGTTTTTAATTTTGGTCCATGTAATATAATTTTTAAAATTTTTATGCTCATATCTCTGATTATTCTAATTGTAGATTCTTGTTAATTCATATTACAGTCAAAACAATTCATATTTTTCCTATTTATTAATAATTGCCCTCAATATATTTTTTCTAATTTTACAAGATTGCTCCAAATGTAGATTAACTTTAATCTATTTTTTTAAATGGATATTGAATTAAAGGAATTGTACATTTCATACATATGTTTACTTACTAGTCACTGAATTTCTATGATTGAGTTGATTTATAAAACTACATAATTCATGGTGGAAGGGTTACAATTTGGGGCATACATTTAAGTACTTAAAGGTCAATGTCATATTTTGATTACATAGATTTACACAAGTTGTATGGCTATATAAATTTAAAAGAAATTATACATTAGTTACATGTTTAGTATTCAATGATTATATATATGTAATAATATTATAATTCAATATCTGTATTTCTTCAAACCAATGTGAATAATTTCATAATTGAATATTTATAAATATAGCAATTAGATATATGTAAAGTATAACTTTAAAAGTTTTATCCACTTAGGAGCACTTTTGATTATCCTCGTAGTCTTTATCAGCTAACACTTTGAAAGGCTAACCTTCCCACAATTCCACGATCTTAACATTTGCTGCCTGTTGTGTAGTCTTTGTCAACTAACACTTTGAAAGGCTAATCTGCTTACAATTCTGTGATCTTAACATTTACGGCCTGTCATGTAACAGGCAACAAACATTAAGATCACAGAATTGTGGGAAGGTTAGCCTTTCAAAGTGTTGGCTGACAAAGGCTACAAGGATAGTTGAAAGTGCTTCTAAGTGGATAAATTTTTTAAAGTTATACTTTACATATATTTAATTACTGTATTTATAAATATTCAATTATAAGATTACACACACACACACACACACACACACATATATATATATATATGGTACAAGGAACTTTTTTCTTTTTTTACAAAGATTTTTTGGTGTAGTCTATACTGTGGTATGATTGATGATTTGTGTAGTTGCTATGTTGCATTGAGTTCATACAAGTGTATCTTGGGTTTCTTGTATTTTAAAATCCAGTTCATTTATATCATTGATTTATTTTTTTAATACTTGGGATCATTTTGTTACTAGATAAGTTTATATCTATTTTATTGTTTAAAATTTGCAAACTTTTGTTGTATTTACGTAAGTTTTTGTAAAAAATTAACGCTTTGGTTGTCATTGAACGTTTTTTGATACTATCCACTTTATCATCTGACATGACGGCCACCATCTTTTTTGATTTTAATAATGTTAAATTGCTGAAAATTTCCTGAATTGATTTGGATCTTCACACAAAAGTTTCATAAAATTGTCCAACTTTGTTGATTTAAAAAATCTGAGTTTAAACTTAGAATAATTGCTTATGGATTGCTTAATCTTTGTCTTGACAATAAGCAATATAGGGTATGTGTCTACTATGCTGTTTGATTTTTTTCTTTAGAAAATTATTTATTTTATAAAACATTTCTTTAACAATTCAAAAGTCTTTTAGAAAACTCATTTTAGATTGTTCGGTTTTGTTTATTACCTGTGTATATATGATTTTTCATTTGAGATGTGTTAGTTTTGCACAGTTTTGGAGGTTTAAACCTGATAATCTTTGTTTTGACAATCAGCAGTAGCAAGGTTTGTTGCGGTACTGATTTTAATCATTTTTTCCTTAGTCAACCATGCATTCACTACTAATTTTTGATTATTAATGTTAGTCTTACTATTAACTTCATGACTGTTTATTTATATATTTATTTTATTTCTTATTTAATATTTATTCTGTTAATATTGTGAAAACATTCTCAAATTTAGTTTCTCTGTTTTATGAGTGCAAATTAATGTAGTAATATCTCTGTTTTTCTTCTCTATTCAACAATACCACCGTATCTTAAATATATCAAACTCTTGCTAATAAAAATCAAATTATTCTATTGTCTAATTGGACAACATGTCTATTATACGGAACATAGCTTGTACATATATATATATATATATATATATATATATTAAGTTCTTACCTATAGGAAAATTGATGTAACTAATCAATAGGGCATTCTGAGTAATCTCTTGATTTTCACCAATGGTAATTTATTACTACTACCTTATTTCTTAATATAGTTTATTCTACATTATTAATTATTGATGTCTATGAGCCCTTTACAATGTTAAAATGCAATATATATATATATCACAATTATCCCAAATTCACAACTCATCCAGATTAGCCAAGAAAATAAACTTTAAAACATTACCAATGGTTTCACTGCTACAAGCAGATTTCTCAAGATAAAGAACTACAAGATAACTTATCCTAAACATTACCCACAATTCCACTTATCTCCCATACATCCTTAATATTAAAAGAACTCGTAAATAAGTTAATTGTTTCAGAATCATATTTCTTTAATAATAAAGATTCTTTATTTCATTTCTTTTAAAGAAGACAACCTTAACTTCATCAAAATTAATAATGTGGCCAGTATCTTTTTCATGGATATATAAAGCAAAACTAAGATTTATTTTTAATTCTAATTTTATGTACTGTTATTCTTTCATTTAAGCTCAAACTACTCTGACCTATATATACCTTTTTACAAAACAAGAGATAATATAAACTACTCCAGGAATAGTCTTTCTATTAAAAATTCCTTTGTATTATTTAATAAATTGTTAAATTAAAAAGATCTATTGGTGATTAGAAATGTAAATAATATTTGTCTGTTATGTAATCATTATCTTAAGAGTAAAGAGTTAAGGTCTATATTTAAACCTGATCACTATCAATCTATATCTCATAAAGTATCTACTTTAAAAAATTATTGTTATAGAAATAAGAGATTAAATAATTCTAATGGGATAGTTTTGTTTCAAAAAGCCAATTATATAGAGATTATTTGAGTATTGGCTATTCTGAGAAATTTATTAAAAGTATGTTATTTAATAGTAATAATATTTGTAATGATGTAAAGGATTAAAAAAATTGATTTTATTCCCTTACCATTTAAATTGTCTTCTAACAAAATTGTATGCAAAAATAGTAATTTGTTTGGAAATAAAAAATTGCTTGGAAAAAGGGTATTACTTTGAATAATTTATTAAATAATACAAAGAAAAATTTTGATAGAAAAACTATTCTTGAAGTAGTTTATATTATCCCTTGTTTTTGTAAAAAGGTATATATAGGTCAGAGTAGTTTGAGCTTAAATAAAAAAATAAAGGTGCATAAAAGTAGGATTAAAATATTTTAGTTCTCCTTTATATATCCATGAACAAATAACAGGCCACACTATTAATTTTGATGAAGCTAAGATTGTGTTATTTGAGAGAAATGAAATAAAAAGAATTAAAGAATATTTATTATTAAAAATTTATGATTGTGAAGCAATTAATTTATTTAATATTTTAATATTAACAATGTATGAGAGATTTGTGGAATTGTGGTTAATGTTTAGTTTAAATATGTTGTTAGTTTATAGTTCTTTATACTTGAGAAGTCTGCTCATAGCAGTAAAACTATTGACATTGTTTTACAGTTTATTTTTTTGGCTAGTCTGATTGAGTTTTGAATTTGGGGTAATTTTGATTATTTATTGACTAGTTTAGCCTTATACTTTTAATGTATATATATATAAAATCTTTAATGTGTTATTATGGATGAAAATTTAGTAAATGGGAACTCCATTATATAAAGTTAAATCCACAACTAAGGTATATTGATGGGCAGCAACTATGCCAAAACATTAAGATCATTAACTGATCTACTTTATTTAATCTAATTTTATATTTTTATAGTAACACATGTGTCTTACTGACTGTTCATGCATTGAGTTGAAGATTCTATTTTTACAATAACAATAGATTACATAAAAATAAAATATATGTTATACATTCTTACAATAACAATGAAGCTGAGAAAATATAATCATTATCTTAAAATAAAAAATAAGAAAAAATATTTTTTTTAAGGTCATAGCATTGGCTGGGACGTGAACCCACAACCCAGGCAACTGCTTGCAAGTGCAAGGCAGTCACACTGACCTTCCTTCACTCTTTTTGTTGTGTTTTTTGGTTAATTATCCATTTTTAGGGGCATCAGAATAATAAGAAATAAATATAAATTTATGTTAACTTTAAAAAATAATATTTTTTTTTATAAATGTCATTCATAACATTTAATGAATTATTTTTTTACATATATTATAACATACAAACCGTTAACACGTTGTGAACATTGAGGTGATCTTTTTTATGTTTACCATGGCAATCGTTCAAGCTGTTGGTTAATTATTTTTCCTAGCCTTTTGCAAAAATGATTAAAATTTGGAATTTACCAGTATCAAAAGAAATGCAGTGAAGTATTTTTAAAATTACAGAATAATCATGCCTGCATAAAAAGTGTATGTTAATGGGCATAATGTGAAACTTTATGTGTTAATGGAATCTCAAGATATGTTCAAAGCAAATTTTCTTTCGTCAAGTTTTTATTTTTTTATTTTGCTTATTATAGTTATATTAAATTTTATTTAATTACAATTATTTGGAGTTTTGTGTAATTTATTGTGTTTTTATGATCATTTTTTTAAAAAAAATTAACAAAACATTTTTAATCTTAAAAAAAAGAGAAGTCGTATTGTTTAAAACATGATGCCTCCCAAAATGGATAATTAACCAAAACACACCCGGTGAAGAGAGTGAAGGAACAATATGTACCTTTTAAAGTTATTCATAAATTGTAAATTTTGGAAGGTAAGTTTTAAAAATTGAATTTTCTTTTATCAATTTTAAATTATTTTACATAAAATGGTGATTCAAATAACATATTATACAACATACCAAATTTTATTTCTAGTAAAATTTTTATAAAATCAGAATATTTTATTATATTTTTAATCCAAAATATAAAGTGGTGTCAAGTGTTGGTGGCCGAGTGGTCAGCACAGCTGACTTACAAGCAGTTGTCCTGGGTTTGCGGGTTCGCTTCCCAGTCGATGTTTTGACACATGAAATATATATATAAAGTGGTGACATTCATTTAGAGGTCCTTTTTTTTTAATTAAATTAAGTAATAATCTGTTTTCAAATATTTATTTAATAATAATATTGTTATATTATAAGTTGGAAGAGTAAATAGACATGCAGATAATTTATACACATGCAGTCGTATATATATATGCACATGCGCAAACATATCTATTGTACCTATATTGATATAGGCACATATAATTTTATCTAAAATTATATTTTTAAAATAATCGTTCATAAAAGAAAAACATAAAATTAAACGTTGAAGAGTTTATTGCAGTTTGTTTTAGAAAAGGATAAGAATCAAATAGTTTTCTAGCGTTAGTTTTGAAATAAAAAAGCTACAATTAATTAATCAGAAGGGGAGAGGGATGTTTCATTAGAGAAATTAAACTAAGGGTTATAAAAGGAAGTACGGAGTTTTTATTAGTATTCGTAAAAATATAATTTAAAAAGTTAAAACATACAAATCTCTTTTCATTCAAGTTTAATTAAAGAAAAAATAATGTTAAAACTAAATAGTAAATTGTATTAAAAATATATGTGCGTATATATCTGTGATTGTCAACAATAGAATAAATGTTATTTTAAATAAATGAAAGTTAAAGAAGATTATCATTAAAAACCATGGCAATGGTTATTAATTAATATCAAACAACATTTTTGCATGGCTATTACTAATTAAGCAATCTTTCAAAACACGTTTATCAAATGATTATCACTGGAATTTGACAACAGATCTTTGCAGGAGATATTACAAAGACAACAAGGCGCAGGTATAAATAGACCTTTTTTTATCGGACAGTGATCAGTTCACAAATTTATTGAGTGAGTGCAATTCAGAAATTAATTGAGCAGTTAACAAACAAAATGCAGTGTTGAGGAAGATCTTAGGAACGCACGCTTATCTCCAGCCCAGGTGTCCTATGAAAACAGCAGATCTGCCCGTGAAATAATGTCAGCTTAACATCTTAGAAAATCTCCATCAGTATCTAATTGTCTCCAATAGTAATAATCGTGAATAATAAGGAAACTCATCAAGGAAACATCCCAGCTGGCTGGAAGCATTCGTACTGGAACCATTCATACTGGAAGAAACAACAAACAAGAAGAAAACAAAGTGTTAAATCTATGTTCAAAATTCTAGGTAAAACATTTGCTTATTTTCGTTTATACTGTAATAGCCATTGCATTTCATTAATTCGTGCGAATCCTCCAAGAGTCTAATTATATGAACTCGATATCATACATAAATGAACTATTGATATGTGTGTTTAAATTTCAAATGCTATGTAATACTTTATTATTATTATGTGTGTGCATGAGTTAATATGTGCGTGATCCTTATATCAATATTATTGGTTAAATTAGATAAATACCAGTGTTCGGTTATGAAAATGTACAAGAATATTTAAACTAGTTTAGAAATGTTAATTTAAAAATATGCGTGTGTTTTTATTAGAATTATAAAATGTTTAAATTTAGTAAAAAAATATTAGTTAATAAATTGTCTTTAAAATTAAACTTTATTTGTCGGTCAATTCTTTTTATCGATTCTTTTACCAAATTCTTTTATCAATCTCTTTTATAAATTCCTTTTACAATTCTTTTATCAATTCTTTTAACCACTAATGAAGTATAATCTATTAGTGATTACAAACAGCTGAGCTAGTTGTGGATTTAGGCGTTGAGTTAGTGGCCACTGTTCAAAGTGCGTTGTCTATTCTTTTAGTATTGTTTTAGAATAAACAGCTGGCACCCATGTTTATACACAAACAAAAAAGTGCTTTGGATTTGGTGTTGAACTCAACAGCCAAGAAGAAGCTATGTCCTGGAAATGTAATGCTAGTTATATACTTTATAGCTATCGTTTGGGCATACATACTCTCCGAGTATGTTCTTCTCTGCCTAAGAGACCGGTGTTTCGAATGCACACATTCGAACACGGTTCAAATGGCTTTACCCAACATGGGCTGAACTTGTCATAAATGACAGTTAATTAAATACTTTGTTCTTATTGAAAATAAAAATCTAGAAAGTTAAATTACGTATGTAAAAGTGTTTTAATTTAAAAAAAAAAAAAAAGAATTGACCGAAATTTTTTTTTTCGAAATGAAAAGAGATTTTGACATTTATGCTATCAAATCAGAGTCAATTAGATGTTATGGGCGGAGTTAAAGCATTAGATTGGGTAGTGAAAAGGACTAAAAGGGTGGAGTTAGCGTGAGTTTCTGTCTTAGTAAGAAAAATAAATAAATAAATAAATCATATAGTAAATTTAGTTTAACATAAGCGCTAGTACTTTGAAATTGAAAATTTTGAAAATGGAAAGAAAGCCCAATATATTTTTAAAATCTCCAGTTAGTAGAAAAGGAGAAAGAAGAAGTATCTGAGATGCGAATGATGATGGAAATGATGATGAATATGCTGGAAGAAATGCATCAAGAAATTAAACAAAGCCAACAAGAGCTCAAAGAAGAACTCAAAGCAGAATTGAAGGCAGAAATTAGTCAGGTTAAAACAGAAATTAAAGAACTCAGAGCAGAAGTAAGAGAAATAAGATGTGAGATAACAGTAAAGGTAGAGAAGAACCAAGAAGTTATAGAGTTAGATTTAATTAAAGAAAGTCAGGAAGTTGAGGTCACAAAAGAGGTAGAAATTGAATTAGAATCAGATAGCATTGTGATAAATAAAGTAGACACAAATGTAGATCAAGAAATAGAAGAAAAACATAAGTTCAAGGTAGTAGATAGTGTAGAAAAGTTTTACAAAAATTTAAAAAGGTTAAAGTAAACGTTCGCATTCGCTGTAGATGTAGATTTAAAACAAAGAGGAAGCATAGGAAAAAATATTCACGATTAGGAAAAATACGGAGATCTGTAAAGCTTAAAAGTTTTCTGAGTTACGAAGTCGAAAACAGAACAAAGAGAAAGAGATAAAGCAATAAAATATAAAAGCGGAACCGATAAGAGAGGAAAGTTAGTTTATATTATAGAATTTGTAGAAAGAAAAAAGGAGCCGCCGGACATAGTTTAAGAGTTAGTAATCAGGCGGAATAGTAAAGGAAATAAACAAAAAAGACCGGAAATGGACTATAAGTCTAATATAATTATTTTGACGTAGGTGAAAAGCCTGAATTAGAATTTCTCTATTTAAAATGATGGATTGTTTTGTCAAATAATAATAATGGAGGCTTCGCAAAATAGAAGATTTTTTTTCTCCACACACATATTAATTAAGGAAATGTTCGTAAATAAACAGTTCAAATAAATAAAAATCAATAAAATCAAGTTAAATAAATGGGTCAAATTAAGGATTTAGAAATAATGTTTGTAGAATTAAATAAATGAATAAAATAACGGAAATACATAAAATAAAAACAAGTTAAATAAATAAGTATAATATATCTGTAGAAAATAAATAAAATATTCGTAGTAAAATAAAATAGTTTTTTGAATATACGCATGTTAAAATAAAAGTTTGTTTTGAATACCGTAAGTTAAGAAAAGGATGTAAATAAATTGTTTAAAATAATCAAGATAAAAAAAATCTCTAGTAAAATAATAATGAATGAATCATAATAAAGCAAAATAGTTTTTTCTGAGTACACGCACGTTAATATATAAGTTAAAGTAATGGGTTAAAAGTAATATCGTAATATAAATAAATATGTAAATTGATGTCCGTGATAGTTTAAAGATAATATTATAAGATTAGTGTAAATAAATAATGTTGAAATAATGTTCGTAATGGTTTGAAATAATGGTGTAAGATTAGATTAATACAAATAAATATGTTAAAGTAATGTTCATGTGTAGTTAAAAATAATATTGAAAGATTAAAATAATATAAATGAAAGTCAATCTAAGTTGTATTAAGAGTGTATAAGGGTTCGAATCTAAAGGGATGAGGGTAGTATTGAAATAAGTTAGATAAGGATTAAGTTTAAAGCTCTCGACTGGATAAATTCTAGTACCCGCAACGGATTGGCTGGGATCATTCCTCTTTTAAAAAGCGCACTGGCAACAACCAGAGTAAGTCGTAAGTCACTTTTCAGGGGAGAATCCCCATATCTCGTACCTCGTTTTCCAAAGCGTAAGTCGGAAATGGACAGTTGAAAATTCCTGCCATTGCAGCTGCTTAGTCAAAGTCCGATCAAGAGAATCGGCAATCGTTTTCCAGGGCGTAAGTCAGAAATGGACAGTTGAAATTCCTGCCATTTGCAGCCACCTTTTCTTAGTCAAAGTCCGATCAAGAGAATCGGCAGCTGAAGCTTCATTTATAAAAGATCCCTCTGCCACAAATTTAGTTTGTCCTCATGGTCATTATCCAGGACGAACATTGTAAGCAAGGTTACCAGCATAGAAAGAAGAAAAGCATAATTGGAGATTGCCCTTAGTATGGAAAGAAAAGGAAAGATACCAAAAAGCAAACTTAGAAAGAATAATAAATTAAGATTTAATGTTGTCAGAGATAAAATGGTCAAAAATGACGCATTTTACTCTCAAAAGGAAGGGCGGTGTAATGTACCTATATTGATATAGGCACATATAATTTTATCTAAAATTATATTATTAAAATAATCGTTCATAAAAGAAAAACATAAAATTAAACGTTGAAGAGTTTATTGCAGTTTGTTTTAGAAAAGGATAAGAATCAAATAGTTTTCTAGCGTTAGTTTTGAAATAAAAAAGCTACAATTAATTAATCAGAAGGGGAGAGGGGTGTTTCATTAGAGAAATTAAACTAAGGGTTATAAAAGGAAGTAAGGAGTTTTTATTAGTATTCGTAAAAATATAATTTAAAAAGTTAAAACATACAAATCTCTTTTCATTCAAGTTTAATTAAAGAAAAAATAATGTTAAAACTAAATAGTAAATTGTATTAAAAAATATATATGTGCGTATATATCTGCGATTGTCAACAATAGAATAAATGTTATTTTAAATAAATGAAAGTTAAAGAAGATTATCATTAAAAAACACGGCAATGGTTATTAATTAATATCAAACAACATTTTTGCATGGCTATTACTAATTAAGCAATCTTTCAAAACACGTTTATCAAATGATTATCACTGGAATTTGACAACAGATCTTTGCCGGAGATATTACAAAGACAACAAGGCGCAGGTATAAATAGACCTTTTTTTATCGGACAGTGATCAGTTCACAAAGTAATTGAGTAGTGCAGTTCAGAAATTAATTGAGCAGTTAACAAACAAAATGCAGTGTTGAGAAGATCTTGGGAACGCACGTTTATCTCCAGCCCAGATGTCCTAGAAAACAGCAGATCTGCCCGTGAAATAATGTCAGCTTAACATCTTAGAAAATCTCCGTCAGTATCTATTTGTCTCCAATAGTAATAATCGTGAAAATCAGGAAACTCAGCAAGGAAACGTCCCAGCCGGCTGGAAGCATTCATACTGGAACCATTCATACTGGAAGAAACAACAAACAAGAAGAAAACAAAGTGTTAAATCTACGTTCAAAATCCTAGGTAAAACATTTGCTTATTTTCGTTTATACTGTAATAGCCATTGCATTTCATTAATTCGTGCGAATCCTCCAAGAGTCTAATTATATGAACTCGATATCATACATAAATGAACTATTGATATGTGTGATTAAATTTCAAATGCTATGTAATACTTTATTATTATTATGTGTGTGCATGAGTTAATATGTGCGTGATCCTTATATCAATATTATTGGTTAAATTAGATAAATACCAGTGTTCGGTTATGAAAATATACAAGAATATTTAAACTAGTTTAGAAATGTTAATTTAAAAATATGCGTGTGTTTTTATTAGAATTATAAAATGTTTAAATTTAGTAAATAAATGTTAGTTAATAAATTGTCTTTAAAATTAAACTTTATTTGTCGGTCAATTCTTTTTATCAATTCTTTTACCAAATTCTTTTATCAATCTCTTTTATAAATTCCTTTTACAATTCTTTTATCAAGTCTTTTAACCACTAATTAAGTATAATCTATTAGTGATTACAAACAGCTGAGCTAGTCGTGGATTTAGGCGTTGAGTTAGTGGCCACTGTTCAAAGTGCGTTGTCTATTCTTTTAGATCCTTGAATAAACAGCTGGCACCCGTGTTTATACACAAACAAAAAAAGGTGCTTTGGACTTGGTGTTGAACTCAACAGCCGAGAAGAAGCTATGTCCTGGAAATGTAATGCTAGTTATATACTTTATAGCTATCGTTTGGGCATACATACTCTCCGAGTATGTTCTTCTCTGCCTAAGAGACCGGTGTTTCGAATCCACATATTCGAACACGGTTCAAATGGCTTTACCCAACATGGGCTGAACTTGTCATAAATGACAGTTAATTAAATACTTTGTTCTTGTTGAAAATAAAAATCTAAAAAGTTAAATTACGTATGTAAAAGTGTTTTAATTTAAAAAAAAAAAGAATTGACCGAAATTTTTTTTTTCAAAATGAAAAGAGATTTTGACATTTATGCTATCAAATCAGAGTCAATTAGATGTTATGGGCGGAGTTAAAGCATTAGATTGGGTAGTGAAAAGGACTAAAAGGGTGGAGTTAGCGTGAGTTTCCGTCTTAGTAAGAAAAAATAAATAAATAAATCGTATAGTAAATTTAGTTTAACATAAGCGCTAGTACTTTGAAATTGAAAATTTTGAAAATGGATCCGAAAGAAAGCCCAATATATTTTAAAAATCCCCAGTTAGTAGAAAAGGAGAAAGAAGAAGTATCTGAGATGCGAATGATGATGAAAATGATGATGAATATGATGGAAGAAATGCATCAAGAAATTAAACAAAGCCAACAAGAGCTCAAAGAACTCAAAGCAGAATTGAAGGAAGAAATTAGTCAGGTTAAAACAGAAATTAAAGAACTCAGAGCAGAAGTAAGAGAAATAAGATGTGAGATAACGGTAAAGGTAGAGAAGAACCAAGAAGTTATAGAGTTAGATTTAATTAAAGAAAGTCAGGAAGTTGAGGTCACAAAAGAGGTAGAAATTGAATTAGAATCAGATAGCATTGTGATAAATAAAGTAGACACAAATGTAGATCAAGAAATAGAAGAAAAACATAAGTTCAAGGTAGTAGATAGTGTAGAAAAGTTTTACAAAAATTTAAAAAGGTTAAAGTAAACGTTCGCATTCGCTGTAGACGTCGATTTAAAACAAAGAGGAAGTCTAGGAAAAAATATTCACGATTAGGAAAAATACGGAGATCTGTAAAGCTTAAAAGTTTTCTGAGTTACGAAGTCGAAAACAGAACAGAAAGAGATAAAGCAATAAAATATAAAAGCGGAACCGATAAGAGAGGAAAGTTAGTTTATATTATAGAATTTGTAGAAAGAAAAAAGGAGCCGCCGGACATAGTTTAAGAGTTAGTAATCGGGCGGAATAGTAAAGGAAATAAACAAAAAGGACCGGAAATGGACTATGAGTCTAATATAATTATTTTGACGTAGGTGAAAAGCCTGAATTAGAATTTCGCTATTTAAAATGATGGATTGTTTTGTCAAATAATAATAATGGAGGCTTCGCAAAATAAAAGATTTTTTTTCTCCACGCACATATTAATTAAGGAAATGTTCGTAAATAAACAGTTCAAATAAATAAAAATCAATAAAATCAAGTTAAATAAATGGGTCAAATTAAGGATTTAGAAATAATGTTTGTAGAATTAAATAAATGAATAAAATAACGGAAATACATAAAATAAAAACAAGTTAAATAAATAAGTATAATATATCTGTAGAAAATAAATAAAATATTCGTAGTAAAATAAAATAGTTTTTTGAATATACGCATGTTAAAATAAAAGTTTGTTTTGAATACCGTAAGTTAAGAAAAGGATGTAAATAAATTGTTTAAAATAATCAAGATAAAAAAAAATCTCTAGTAAAATAATAATGAATGAATCATAATAAAGCAAAATAGTTTTTTTCTGAGTACACACACGTTAATATATAAGTTAAAGTAATGGGTTAAAAGTAATATCGTAATATAAATAAATATGTAAATTGATGTCCGTGATAGTTTAAAGATAGTATTATAAGATTAGTAATAAATAATGTTGAAATAATGTTCGTAATGGTTTTAAATATGTTTAGAAAAAATAAATATGTAAAGTAATGTTCATGTGTAGTTAAAATAATATTGAAAGATTAAAATAATATAAATGAAAGTCAATCTAAGTTGTATTAGGAGTGTATAAGGGTTCGAATTTAAAGGGATGAGGGTAGTATTGAAATAAGTTAGATAAGGATTAAGTTTAAAGCTCTCGACTGGATAAATTCTAGTACCCGCAACGGATTGGCTGGGATCATTCCTCTTTTAAAAAAGCGCACTGGCAACAACCAGAGTAAGTCGTAAGTCACTTTTCAGGGGAGAATCCCCATATCTCGTACCTCATTTTCCAAAGCGTAAGTCGGAAATGGACAGTTGAAAATTCCTGCCATTGCAGCTGCTTAGTCAAAGTCCGATCAAGAGAATCGGCAATCGTTTTCCAGGGCGTAAGTCAGAAATGGACAGTTGAAATTCCTGCCATTTGCAGCCACCTTTTCTTAGTCAAAGTCCGATCAAGAGAATCGGCAGCCGAAGCTTCATTTATAAAAGATCCCTGTGCCACAAATTTAGTTTGTCCTCATGGTCATTATCCAGGACGAACATTGTAAGCAATGTTACCAGCATAGAAAGAAGAAAAGCATAATTGGAGATTGCCCTTAGTATGGAAAGAAAAGGAAAGATACCAAAAAGCAAACTTAGAAAGAATAATAAATTAAGATTTAATGTTGTCAGAGATAAAATGGTCAAAAATGACGCATTTTACTCTCAAAAGGAAGGGCGGTGTAATGTACCTATATTGATATAGGCACATATAATTTTATCTAAAATTATATTATTAAAATAATCGTTCATAAAAGAAAAACATAAAATTAAACGTTGAAGAGTTTATTGCAGTTTGTTTTAGAAAATGATAAGAATCAAATAGTTTTCTAGCGTTAGTTTTGAAATAAAAAAGCTACAATTAATTAATCAGAAGGGGAGAGGGGTGTTTCGTTAGAGAAATTAAACTAAGGGTTATAAAAGGAAGTAAGGAGTTTTTATTAGTATTCGTAAAAATATAATTTAAAAAGTTAAAACATACAAATCTCTTTTCATTCAAGTTTAATTAAAGAAAAAATAATGTTAAAACTAAATAGTAAATTGTATTAAAAATATATGTGCGTATATATCTGCGATTGTCAACAATAGAATAAATGTTATTTTAAATAAATGAAAGTTAAAGAAGATTATCATTAAAAAACACGGCAATGGTTATTAATTAATATCAAACAACATTTTTGCATGGCTATTACTAATTAAGCAATCTTTCAAAACACGTTTATCAAATGATTATCACTGGAATTTGACAACAGATCTTTGCCGGAGATATTACAAAGACAACAAGGCGCAGGTATAAATAGACCTTTTTTTATCGGACAGTGATCAGTTCACAAAGTAATTGAGTAGTGCAGTTCAGAAATTAATTGAGCAGTTAACAAACGAAATGCAGTGTTGAGAAGATCTTGGGAACGCACGTTTATCTCCAGCCCAGATGTCCTAGAAAACAGCAGATCTGCCCATGAAATAATGTCAGCTTAACATCTTAGAAAATCTCCGTCAGTATCTATTTGTCTCCAATAATAATAATCGTGAATAATAAGGAAACTCATCAAGGAAATGTCCCAGCTGGCTGGAAGCATTCATACTGGAACCATTCATACTGGAAGAAACAACAAACAAAAAGAAAACAAAGTGTTAAATCTACATTCAAAATCCTAGGTAAAACATTTGCTTATTTTCGTTTATACTGTAATAGCCATTGCATTTCATTAATTCGTGCGAATCCTCCAAGAGTCTAATTATATGAACTCGATATCATACATAAATGAACTATTGATATGTGTGTTTAAATTTCAAATGCTATGTAATACTTTATTATTATTATGTGTGTGCATGAGTTAATATGTGCGTGATCCTTATATCAATATTATTAGTTAAATTAGATAAATACCAGTGTTCGGTTATGAAAATATACAAGAATATTTAAACTAGTTTAGAAATGTTAATTTAAAAATATGCGTGTGTTTTTATTAGAATTATAAAATGTTTAAATTTAGTAAATAAATGTTAGTTAATAAATTGTCTTTAAAATTAAACTTTATTTGTCGGTCAATTCTTTTTATCAATTCTTTTACCAAATTCTTTTATCAATCTCTTTTATAAATTCCTTTTACAATTCTTTTATCAATTCTTTTAACCACTAATGAAGTATAATCTATTAGTGATTACAAACAGCTGAGCTAGTCGTGGATTTAGGCGTTGAGTTAGTGGCCACTGTTCAAAGTGCGTTGTCTATTCTTTTAGAATAAACAGCTGGCGCCCATGTTTATACACAAACAAAAAAGTGCTTTGGATTTGGTGTTGAACTCAACAGCCGAGAAGAAGCTATATCCTGGAAATGTAACGCTAGTTATATACTTTATAGCTATCGTTTGGGCATACATACTCTCCGAGTATGTTCTTTTCTGCCTAAGAGACCGGTGTTTCGAATTCACACATTCGAACACGGTTCACTATATAGGCAATTTTTCCTACAAATTAATATGAAAATGTAATTATTATTATTGTATACTGATAAATTTAAAAAATAAATTTAAAATAAGTTATTGAAACAATTCGCTTCAATATAGCAAAAATTAATATTTAACAATCTTATCATTAATACTATATTTACTCTGAAAATACTTTTCAGTACAATATAAACTCCCCATACTTAAATTGTCTATGATATCTTTTTTGTTTTTCTTTAAAATAAGATGTTTTTTTGTTTAAAAAAATAGATTTTATAAAAATATTTATAAATCTATACAACATATTGCTATTTTTAAAATATCATTTTAAAGAAAAATAATTTTCTATAAATTGACATTTAATAAATCCCTTTAACTGATTCTTTTAACTTTTTAATCTTTGTCTAATTTTCTATTGGCCCACTACTTAAATCTGAGAACAATATGATTCGTCCGTTTCATTTCCAGTCGGTTTCTATTGTTAAAATATTAATCTAAAATACACAGAATTTTTTTAATTCAGCTTCTAAAACTTGAATAATTTTAGATTCAAATTGGTTAAATGTAACAAAAAATTAAAAATAATGTTAATAACTGTAGAAAAATATAAGAAAAATGTGTAAAAAATAGCTATCAGTAAAACAAAAGAATTATATTCCAACCAATGATTGTGTCGTTATTCAGTTCTCCAGCTGTCAAATAGTTCTCTTTTTAATTCCAGCATGCTTATTTTTCTTGTAAAATTTAAAATTTTCCAGATCAAACTTTATATTTCCATAAAGTAATATCAAATCTTATTTATGAATGTAAAAATTTACAATAAATGTAATTATTTACTACAAAATCAATTACGAATGCGTACAACCTTTAATTTTTATTTCTGTCATTTATTTTTTAGAGATGCCTACAGTGCAAATTACAATCGTGGCGTGAAACACCTGACTTGAAGAAATGATTTTGTCCACGCTTATTTTTCTTGTAATATTTAACATTTTTGGAATCAAACTTTATATTTTTATAAATTAATGAAAAATCGTGATAGATATAATTATTTACTTCAAAGTATGAAAGCATAGTACATTTCATTTTCAATTCTGAATTTTTAGTTTAGAAATGCCTGATTACGGTTTGTAGCGATAATTGTTTTTTGTTACGGAATATTTCTCCAAATGTATTTTTTTTTGTAATATTTAAAATTTTCCAAGTCAAACTTTATATTTTGATAGGGTACTATATTATCTTATTTGCGAACATAATAAATTACAATAAATATAATTATTTACATCAAAATCAATTATGATGTGTACAACATATTTATTTTTGTTTCTGAATCTGTCATTTAGAAACACACCTAGAAGACCTTTCCAGATTTGGTAGGTATCCAATCAGAGAAAAAGACACCTATGAACCAATAGGCAGTCAAGAAAATTGATTTTTTTAAAAAAATATAACGCTATATGCGGATGTTTTTAGAACTACAATTTTAAACATTGAATTTCCTATCAAATAAGCCTAAAATGAAGAAATTGCGACCAAAATTGACCAAGAGATGGCGCATGCTACATCAAAAAAAATTTTAACTACGGGGGTCCCTTCATAATAATCACTTGACTGGTTGCATGAAGAGTGCTCAAAAATTTTTCTGCTGTATTTACTGAAAGACAAATTTTATTTATTTACATTTCTGAAAATAGACATAGGACATAAAAAAAGTAATTAAGAATATTCAAATAAGCACTCTGCCCTACTCAATTAAAATGCAGATGCCCATTGTATAACTTAAAACTTTTAATCAAAAATACTACAGTATCCAATTGATCTGAAAAATAAATTATCATTAAATATTATTATTCACCCGATAAAAAATAGTCATATATCACATGACCCCATTTCTTTTTTAAGCTTGTAAAATATAAACAAAGCTTTTCTAGTTGCTCAACAAGCTTTGTGGTAAATGCTTAGCAAGAGAAAGCATTTAAAATATCTCAATCAGAAACCACATCCAAATCCCAGACCAATGGTTTTGTGCATTGGCACTCCTCAATGAGTTGCTAGGATAATTTTAGACACTAGATCTACTACTCTAGCATATCACTGAGAAGTGCCAAAGCACAAAACCATTGATTTGGGCTTGGGTGTGGTTTTTAGTAGAGATATTTTAAATGCTTTATCTTGCTAAGCATTTATCACAAAGCTTGTTGAGAAAAAAGCTCTTTGTTTACATTTTACAAGCTTAAAAAAGAAATGGGGTCATGTGATATATGCCTCTATTTTTTATTTTTTATTGACTATTTATAATCTTTGCTTAAGTGATGTTATATTGCTAAGGCTACTAATATGTGGTTTGGCTGAAGATCTCTCAGTCCCATATAGCTATTTGAGTTAGATAGCTGGGTTGAAGACATTAAATGTCTGAATGTCTGAAAATTTCAATTTTCTACTCAGTGGTTAACTCTTAGATATATGCTGGATTTGAGTTGGTATTTTTAGATCTAGTGTATTGGATTAGTCAGGATTCTTATATTTTGCTTTCACTTAGTTTATCAGTCTTTAATATCAACTTATCTTATAAATAAATACTCAATTGTTCCAGACATGAGATATAGTATTTTAGAAAGAATGGAATGAATCCACCCATTCTTTCGACCCAAACGTTTATGTATGGGCAAATCTTAAGTGTGTGGAAATGAGAGCATGAAGGTGTTAAACGATCACTTTAAATTACATTTGTTATGTTTGAACAAATGACACTTGTGAAATCTTTACAATTTACAAACCATCATTCATTAGTTGAAATTAAACATATATAATGAGATATTATTTTTCGCAAGTGTCATTCGTTCAAACATAACAAATGTAATTTAAAGTGATCGTGTAACACCGTCATGCTCTTATTTCCATACACTTAAGATTTGCCCATACATAAACGTTTGGGTCGAAAGAATGGATGGATTTATTCCATTCTTTCTAAAATACTATATCTCATGTCTGGAAAATTTGAATATTCATTTATAATTTATCTTTAAAGCGCATGTGCATTGGCTTAATCGCTAATATTACTATTATATAAAAAATATAGCGCTATATAAAATAATAGCTCATCAACTTATCTTTTAACTTGCCTACTTGAAGTAATTACTCTTGATGTATCCCATAATTAATTCAGATATATATTTTACTTCATTCCTATATATGTTATATATATATATATTATCAAATGATTGTGGAAGTGAGACGTTATGTAACTGTAAAGAATATGATAGGATGCATATATAACGTATCAGAATTACCTCATTTTTTACTTTTCCTGCTACTTTCACTTTTCTAATAATTAGCTGAGTTAATGAAACTGAAATCACTCTATTGTCTAATGACTTTGTCTGTGTTTTAATAAACAACTTAGTTTATAATTAATAAGCACATATCTAGAATTGTCGTCTTGTGTATTTTCATATTAGTCAGTACAGCATTTGATATATATATAGGAGTGTGTATTTTTTTGTATGCAAACAATATAAATCATTTCATCAATGTTAAAGATGTTTGATTTAAGTATTTATTAGTTCACATGACTAATTATTCAAGAACACACATAATTAGAAGGGATTTGAACTCAGACTTTCAAGCTCTCTTCAGCTATCCTTTCCATCTTATATAATCAATACACATAACCACATACATGTGAAAAAAATAAATGATCTCCAATATATGTATTTCATGCTGAACCAGCATTCATTAGTTGGTCCAAATCATCATCTCCCTCACACACACACACACACATATATATATATACTCAGTGCTCAGTTTATATTAAGGTAGCAAATCTTCAAACATTAATAGACTGTCTTTAATCTCCTCCATCCTCCAACTCTTCAGCCATAATATATTAAAAATATGATGGTGGAACTCTTAAAGCCATTGATGATGCCAGTGTTGTAATCATATTTATATTGACTTTAAGTCATTCTGACCCATGATATGTAGGACCTTAATATGTCCATTAAAATATACAGATGATGGATATACAGAATTCAGGCTGAATCTGTAATATTTGAATACAAGTATAATGTACATACTGAATACACAGGTATGTTTTAATTATAAATAAAAGTTCATCTTATCTTCAGAGAAGCAAGTTCTCAGGCTGAATCTTTAGCTAGCATGTAAACATGGTAATTGTGATGGTGATTGAATGGAGGCTCATCCAAAATAGTTTCTCCCTAGGAAAGTAGTGTTCATATCTATTAATCAACCTATACATGTATGGGTGTAAGGTACAACTGGTTACCAAAATATATAAAAACAAAAATCTATTTTGAAATGAGATATCATTAAATTGATCACTAGAAGTAACTATTGGGACATCATCTCCACTTATGGGTTTGAATTATGTAGACTTTCAATTAATTAAAAATGTTAATTAAATAATTAATGTTTTAAACGAATGCTAACTGTAAATATACAATTGAGTTGGATGTTGTCTGGAGTAGACTAAGTTAAAAATATATCATATAATTTTTGATTAGATTCGAATTTTGGAGTGTGGGGAGAGAAAGATTGCCTTGATAACTATTTATTCTTAAGGGAAAGCAGTCGCTATAGATAAGCATAAATGTACCACACAGGTAAATGATCACACAGATACCATGATCTATAAAAGTGTAATAGCTAGGAATGAAAGTAATTGTTGATATGAATTAATCAGCATCAATTTATAGACAATTTTATAAATCACTAATATTCTAATCTGATGTTCTTATGAGATTTACCAGCATTATATTCATGGATTTGATGAGTCATTTCTGTTCTTAAGAATAAAATATGAAGTCATAAATGAGAATATTATATTTTTCTCTTTGTTTAACCTCTTTTAACATAAACAAAAAATGGTGTATTATAAAATTTTAATCTGTAATCATTTAAAAATAGACATTAAATTTTGAGATAATATATATTTATTTTGCTCTTCCCGTTGTTGTTGATAGAGAGTGATAAATTTGCAACGAAAGTTTAAATACGAAATTAATAATTACAAAAATGGATTAATAGAATTGAATATACATATTTTGTAATTTTAATTAATATCTCTCGTTTTGAATTTTTTAAAATAATACATTCGTATATGCTATGCTAATATGTTTAAAGCTATTGCTTTCTCATTCCCACTTCTTCGGACTTAAGTAGATAGTGAACTTAATATTTAATTATTATTTAGAAAGATAACAATAATTTGTGTATGTGTGGTATTTAAATTTAGTTACTGGGGTCTTTCAATTATTGCCCAATATATATGAAATTAGAATATATTTTATTATTAGCTATTGAATAGAGTTTTTTTGTCACTGGAATTTATTTATGGAAATCTTATTAGACTTATGTCAGTTTGGTAATATAACATTTTCGCTTTGCTCACAGATGGTGTGAATGAGGTCACAGCTTATTTTATGTCATTCAAGTATGTGGTCAGTACTTCTGTAATCTATATAACCACTATGGCAATTACTAGTGCTAGTTTGGTTTTACAGCATTAGATTCGATTTGCTATCTGGTTTTGATTATGTGATTTACTTTTTTACTATGTGGTTTTCCTATACTGTGGGGCCTTGGATAATATATGATGTGTTATGATAGTCATATGTGCAGAAAGTAATAGAGTTGAAATAAAAAAAAGTTATTGTGATGATCTGGAAATAATTAGACAGTTTAAGTAATGAAATATGGATAAAAAAGATCGGAATATTTATTATACTGTATTATTTATCTACAGTCTAAATATTTTCAATATTATATATGGCTATTTATTTAAAATAGAAACATGAGGTATAAATATATGATTTCATTTTATAAGCAATTTAATATTTGAGTTATCTTTAGATTTAAACTTAGTGACTTGCTGTGCATATAGTTTGTACCCTTTTTGATATAAGATTTTAACAGGTATTGCTTATACAATCAAGTATTTGATGTTTCTGTGAAATGTGATGACTGTTTCTTTTCTTTTTTTTTTCAGATATATTGTTTCTCCTATATTGTATCTTTCAATAAACAAGTGTTCCTACATGATTCAGAGTAAGTATATGTCATAGCATTTATTTTTTAGTTGTTTTTATGTACATAATAGTATCTTCCTGTTCATCACTCCAGCTATCTTCTCCCCATAAAATGCAAACTGATCCCATTTTTAATGCACTTCCTGGCTTAGTAGCTGAATTCATTTTCTCTGCTTTATGGTTATGTTATTGTGTAATTCCAGTATGGACAGATGCACGTATTTGTTTTCTAAGTGCCATTTTATCATATATCATGTATTTCTTCTTATAGTTCTGTCTCTCTTTAACTTGGTTGGAAAGTGTTCAATACTCTTTCTTCTTCTTTAGTTTTATCAGAAAATTTTGTGGTTTAACTATTTTATATTGAAGCGATAAGTGTGTATGCACACACAGAGCTTCATGTTAGTTGTTAGAAATAGTATATATCTATAGATTTTTAAAGATCAAATATCTAATTTTTCATTTTTTTTCATTTGTTTTTTTTGTTAAAAAAATAATATACAGATGCATGTGTGTGTGTTGATGAATGAGAGGGCTCATATATGTGTATATCTTGTTTTATTGAAAAGCATTTTTTTTAGTTATATATTTGGAAAAGAAAATATATATTTTTTTGTCTTGAAAAAAGACAAAGAAAAATTGGAAAAATATAAGTTGACTCATTCTTTCTTTGGAAATGCCAGTTTTTACGAGTCTATTTTTTTGAAGCAGAGATATGGTTGCATGGAAATGCTAATTATTTTCTCATCTTTAAAGGCAGTTAAAAATGCAATTAAAATTTTCATACCTTGGTTTAATCTTAATGAGATTTTGCCAACTGGTTTAAATTAAAGATCAATCAACCAGTCTATTTTCAATTCTAACAAAGGCAGTTATAATATAGGTGTTAAGAAAAAATATAGGATTAAACAAGGCTTTGCTGAGTAAAAGTTTTTATATAAATACTGGGCTAATTTTTCCTAGAAAGGGCAGTCAAAGAGTCAAAGAGTAAAAATAAAGTTGTTGGAAGTGAAAAAAAAAAGTTTTTTTTTAAAAGCAAAAAGTCTTTTAAGAGTCAAAAGTAAAATCAGAAAAAAAAGTCAAAGAAAAGAAGAATAAAAGTGAAAATCAAAATCACTCTCTAATAGACCAATTGAATATATATAAGCTGATGTCAGGTAATCAACATGGTCTGTGAGTAGATAAAATTTACCTTTCCCCTCTGGAGAATCTTTAGAAAATTCATCTGTAAGAAGGAAAGAAATCCAATTAGTTATGTGCTGCTGTTGCTGAGAAAATGGAGAACCAACTTCAAATCCAGTCTATCCTGAGTTCAGTAAAGCCCAATGTCGATCCTGGAATAGGTGAACCAGTAAGAAAATAGCTGCATCAATCCAAGTGACAGAGTAAGCATTGCAAGTATAAACTTTTAATCCTTCAAGATAGAATCATTAAATGTCTTCTATAAATAAAAAAAACTCTAGACTATCTAAGTTTAAAATTCACAGATTTATAATTGATCGCTAAAAGACTCTATCTTAAAAAAAGATGTGTTTCAAAAGGACAGTGATATATGAGTGTTTTAGTTTTTTTATTATTATTATTTTTAACAAGTCAATTTGTGATAACGAGATTACTTATTAATGATAGAAAAAAAAGTGTAATGTCTAATTATAAGTGGAACAAAAGATTACTATAGAGTTTATAAATACAGCTTTTGTATATTTATTTTGAGATATGCCAGTATGTTTTCTTTAGGTATAAAAATATATATTTGATTGATTAATTTATTTACACCAAACCAGTCATGTATGGGGACAAATGATATTTTTACTATTAAACCAATTTATGTATAAATTTGTTTGCTTTATCCCGAATCTAAAGTGGGAGAGGGGTAACGATTTTATAATTGTAAAATAAGAAACAGTCAAACTTAAATTTCTTAAATCGTGTCTAATTCTGGCTTAGTTAAAGAGAGAGAGAAAAGAAATCAAATATCTGTATTAAAATCCGCCCTCTACCCGTATATACATAATTACAGTACCTTGTTAAAGAAAATTAAGAATATAAATGAGTGTTAAAATTATTATTTATTTGATTTAGATTAAGATTCTTTGTGATAATTAAAAAATGAAATAATATATATATATATATGCGTTTATTTATGTGTTAAAAAAAAAATAATAATAATGATAGTGCTTCTTTTCTTAAATATAAAATGGGCAATATTACTTATTACAAAGATATGTGTTCATCTCACTCTATATATATTTAGTGATGCATGCATTTGGGGAAACAGTAATATCTCAGCAGTAGTATTTTTTTGCCTCTTTAGCATTTTATGGTTAAGCTTTATATTTGAAACCCTTGGGCGTTTTATAGCCTATAAGATATGGTTATCTTAAATTTTCCCATTATTACTTATTATATACAGGTTTAAGAAAATATCTATACAGATATAAGTTAATGCTTTTAATGGGCAAATATATCAGTGTTGCTTAATAGAATGATCTGTGCCTATATGGCTTTTAATAGAACGAGTAATGCTACGCGTGCTGCCAGACAATATTTCCTGGAGATAGCCATGTTTTTGAGCTGATAAATGGGTATACTCTATGATGATAGGGATTCAAAGCCCAGCTCCATTATTTCCTACACCTATCACGCTGATTGTGAATGTGTTTTCATAGGAACTTCTATATATATATATATTATTACTTGATAAGGAGATTGTCCCATGTTTGCCAATGCCAATAATAATATAGCCGGCGCAGGATTCAAACCCAGACGCCACTGAACGCTGTAATTAGATTTCTTGATCATGCCTGTTGGCAATGCTGTGTGGGAGAGATAAACCATATTTAACATATAACTATTGATAGTGAAGGGAGCTAGAATTATGCTTTGGTCCATAACTCCTGCTGGGAATACTAAAAGTAATTATAATAATAAAAATATACTTAACTTTTCCTATGTATGTGAACACACACATAAATTTATTATACAAAATTAACAAAGCGTATGCCACACTTGAATGAGAAGCTATAAAGATACACAGAAATTATTACACGCTAAGCGCTTTCGAGGTCTTTTGCCTCATATTCATAGCGGTACTGTGAGCTGCAGAATGAAAAAACAGGGCAAGGGAAACAAAACAGTATGCAAAGCATATGCAAATGAACTAGATAGTCCAACGTTTGGAGATGTCAAAGCAGGTATCTCGTCTATTGATGGAGTTATTATTGCCATTAATAAAATATGCTTCTCTGATTTTCCGCTTGATGTCATTTTTCTCAATACAGACTATTTTAGGGCTGGAAGGTTCAAACAAATGTCCTGTCTTCTTGGAATGCTCTAAAAATGTTGATGAATTATCATTGTTTTTCATGGCTCTATTATATGTATATCTGTGTTGTGCTGTCCTGTTGATTATGCCTGCCTTGGTCTCTCCAAAATAAATGGCCCGGCAACCAGGTTGTGGGCAAGCTATGCTGTAAACGACATGGGGAGGCCTCTAACTTAATAAAACCAGGTATTGTGTTTACTCTTGACAATTGGCATATTCATTTTATAGTGGCATATTTCTTAATCAAATATTATCATTATTAATATAAAAATTTGTTTTATGGTTTCACACGTACAATACTGATATTTACTATGTGTTGTAATTATTGTTTCTGGTTAATTCATAATACCCTTACAGTATCATACTGATTCATAATTGTTGTTGTCATGGATACCAGTATGACTTCATTATAATGCACACACACATCTAACACTAATGTTTAAATACTATTGAAATTATTATTTCTTGTCCATAACTTATGTTGTCATTATTGATAGTATGACTTCATTGTAATGCTCACACACATCTAATATTGATGTTTATTATTGTAATTGTTATTTTTAGTTCATAACCTTGGTTGTCATTATTGACAGGTGACTTCTTTGTAAAATCATACATTTATCCTAGTGATATCTAAATACTGTATCTTTATAAATAACTGATAGTTGAAAATTGTAATTCTTTGTAAAAATCATACATTTATCCTAATGATATCTAAATACTGTATCATTATCAATAACTGATAGCTAAATATTGTAATTATTATTTTTTTGGTTTAAATGTAACCCCATACATGGATCATAATAAGATCCAAACATTATTGTTATTATTTCTGTCTTCTAATGAATTGTGTTAATAAATTATATATATCTATACAGTTGTCATGTCATTCCTTGGTTCATCATATCCACCCAATTATGTCCACACTTAGTTAAGTCATATATGTATATATCCAAAACCTATGAAATATTTGAAATAATATTCTGAGCTATATCAAAGTATTTGGTGAGTATCTTAGATTAATTTGATAATTCTAGTGCATGACAGGTTAAATTTGAATTGATAGAGTCCTTGTTTTACCCTGACCACTGGGACTGAAGAAAAATGATGACCATTAGTAGCATCAGGAGCGTTGGTTGGATAATGGAGATTTTGGAGCACTGGAAAATAGGTTAAAGCTTAGTACTGTTCCATGACTACATATCCCGAACATGCTGGGTTTGAAGTACTTTTTCTAAGTCTCTGAATCTTGTTGGCTGATCACACGATTCTGACTGTTACAATATATATACATGTATCTACTACCTACACTCATAAAAGCACATTACATTCATATTCTGATACAATTTAAGCATTTATATTCATCTCTACTACTAATCTGTTTATTATCAACTTCCTGAAGTTTCATACCTAAAGATTTCAAATATTCTTTTGGCTTCATTTTTAAAATTACATTTAAAAGATTTCATTCAACATCTTAATCTTTTATTTAAAGCATTGGTTATATTTAAAAAAATTTGAGGAATATTGTTATATTCATCTTTTAATAATCTTACTCTCAAATAATCTTTTAAATCTCAGACATAATATCTTACTTGTGTATAGTACTTTGTCAAAAAACACTTTACTTTTTATTATGTAATTCAGAATTACTGAACTTTAAACTTAAGCATCACTTTCTGATTATATTGCCACAATTTCTCATCACTTCTCTCATTTTATCATGATTGTCTGTACTATATAACTATCAAGTGAATCCAGCTTACAGATTGCAGTTTACACAGCATCCTTTTTATCTTTCACTCCACTAGTGCCACCTACTGTAAATATTAATAACTAATAGAAGCCAGATGATAAAACTTAATAAATCTGTATCCTATATAGTACAGTATTCCTAGTTAGTTACAAGTTTATATATTTCTTTAGTGAGAAGCTTTGGATCTTAGAGCAGCACAGCTGGACCTCTGGAAGTCATCATCTACCTCTCTGTTTTATGATTAAACTGTCATTCCAAATTGAAAAATATAGAAATGTTTGTGTTCAATTTAAGTGCTTTTTATAGGTAGATAGATCTGGAACCAGTTCAGTATCTGTATATTATGGTGTCCTTAGTCATGGGATATAATCATGCAATATTTTACTGGTGTTATTTCTCCTCCTGGCTATAGAAACCTAAGGATAACATAATATATTGATACTGAATTGATTTTAAATTTATATGACTATTGAAAACATTTTTTGTTCTTCCAATTTAGACTGATAGTAAAATGAAGAGGTAAAATATACTTTCTGGAAGGAAAATACATTAGATCCTAAAAATCCAGGTGTTTTCTTTCAATATCCAAAGCTTCTTACTGATGAAAGCTATAATCTTGAAACTACTCTGGGAATATTAGATAGATAGCACAGGATAGTGATTTATTAAATATAATCATCTGGCATATACTAATTACTAAAGCTTCTAGTAGGTGCTATAAAGATGATGAAAGAAAAAAATGGCACCTGTCAGTATTAAACAAAACACTGTGATTTCTTCTTTCTTACTATTAACATCTGAACTAGGAGCAGTAATTCATTATATAGTGTGACTGTCATATCCATGATCACAGTTTGCAATGCTCCAAAGATGCCATAAATATGTGGATATTACTGAGTGCTATTTAATATATATTTCCAGTTACAGAAACTGTAGACCCTTTTATCATTTATATTCTTTATATAGTATTATATATAGAGCTTGCAAAATAAGCTCTTAACAAACTTTGCAGAATATCCCCAACCCAGACTGGTTTCTTCTACTGGCATCAACAATGGGGTGTATCTAAACTTAGTTCAGTTCTATATGGCTATTTAAGTTAGATAGCTGGATTGGAAGACATATGGATGTCTGAAAATTTTAGATTTTCTGCTTAATAGTTATACATTAGATAAAGTGCTGGGCTTGTCCTGGTATTTTTAATCTAATGCTTGAATATCCTGGCACCTCATTGATGGCACCAGAAGCAGAAACTGGTCTGGGGTTGAGGATATTCTCAAAGCTTGTTAAGAGCATATTTTGCGAGCTCTATATATAACATTTGTAAATACAAGCTTATTAAATTAGATCATGTGATATCTGACTTAATTTTTTTTTTAATTTTATACAGTATGTATGTATATATCTACGATCCTAAACATTATGTGAAATGTGAGCTAGATATTATAATTTTGTTTGTTTACTAATTCTTAAATTTTTTAAACTAAGAGTAAGTGAATCATTTGGACTTGAAACATTGATTATAGTAAGCATACTATATTTATTTTAATTCAGAACAATCTACCATAGGCTTGAAAATCAATGGATTTTAAATAGTAATCTTGTATTCAAATTCTCAGATGAATGCCTTGATTAAAGATATTGACCCTCATGCTAAAACAAATAATGTTATTAAAGATTGCTTCAATTGTTAATTAATACACATTATAACCAAAGCCTTCATTATGATAGCTGGTAATAGTATTTTTAATAAAAATATTACGATTTTTCTTCATACCATTTCTGGTTATTTCTGGTAAAAGTATTTTAAATGAAATAATGGCAAACCCGTGTCACTGAAATGAAATTTAGCTGTACTTATAGCTCATTGTTTGTCAATAAATGTGAATATCTTTAAAATATGAAATTTAAATTCATAGAGTAATTTTTAATTGCGAATTACAATACATTTTTATTTTTTATTGCTTTAATTTCACTATTTATTTCTTTTGATCGTAGCTTTTATTTTCCCCATAGAAAAGATTTTATACAATCTTTATAGAAGATATTGGTTTTATGGGTAAAATATTAGTAAAATATATCAAAGTTTTTAATTTATTGTAACTTCCATGATATTCTTAAAAAAAAAAATTCAACTCATTTAATCATGTGATGTAATATTAATTTGCATATTAATAGCGCATTACTAATAATAATCCTCTCTATTACTCTACTATAAAGCCATCTCTTATATATCAGAATATTAAATAACATTAAATGATAGTGCCAATGAAATCTCCAGACTAATATTTGGCTATTGATCTTTGTCTGTGAGAAGGATGGGGGTTGAACATACCCATCCAACAAATATGTTTACTTCATTAAATTTAAGACCAATAGCAAGTATAGTCTGGGAATTTGGTTGAAACTATTATCTAATCGTTAATTGCTCAATTTCGTAATAGATGGGTCTAGAATAGAGTGCAACTGAATTTCTCTTCTAATGCAGATATTGAAAGTAAACTAAGAAATTAATAGCCTTTAAATGGTTTTCACCAATACATTCATCTTTTCCCCCCCCCCCCCCCCCCCCCATTCATCTTTCATTTTCATTCATCTTTCATTTGCATTTAGTCTTTTTGTGCTGAAAATCTTTAACAGTATTTTTTTTTAAAAATCGGAATGATTTATTTTTACGATTTAATTCTTAACAGCAGAGAATCAAATTTTTGTCAAATTTCAGTTTACTATTAAAACTTTGAATCTCATCTCATCTTTTTTATTTATCATTTTTTAACGCAATAGTTTTATATATAAATCAAACCCTAACTTACATAACCTTTAATAATATAGTTGGGAAAAAAATATTATGAGAAGATTAACTATGTTTGATTATTAATTTAATTTTTTGTTCTTTTTTTACAAGGTTGATATTTGAAAATGACCATCTAAGAGATAAAAATTAAAGACGTGAATAAAACTTCTTTAAATATTACAACAAAATGAAGATTACTGTGTCAATGAGACAGGATTCAAACCTATTCAAAGTCCGAAATTTGTTAAATAAGTGAACTCATAGTTTCACACGACCCACTACTCTCAGTGCCATCTCATATTGCTGACCCATCTGATCACACATATGTTGAAAAGATAAATAATCACCAATATACGTATTTCATGCTAAACCATCAATATCAGGTGGTCTATATTACTATCTCCACACATATATACAATCAATACTCAGCTTTATATTAAGATAGACAATCTTCATACTTTAATGGACAGACTTCAAACTACCCCAACCCACAACTCTTCAGCCTTCCATTTCATTGAAAATCTGATGATGGAATGTTCAAAGCCCATGTTAGTGTCAAGGTTGTCAGTAGTGGGTCATGTGAAAGTCTGAGTTCGAATCCCACATATATTATATATAAATACAGGTTTAAGCCTGTACAATGTATTAATTTATATAAATAGTATGTAAAAGGTCTGCCCATCCCTTGCATATGTATGTATAAATGGATTGTTCTTCTGTACATGAGGGGTCAGAATGACTAATATGTCAACATGGGTAGGATGACAATCTTGGCAATAACATAGGCTTTGAATGTTCCATCATCAGATTTTTGATGAAATGAAAGGCTGAAGAGTAGTTTGAAACCTGTCCATTAAAGTATGAAGATTGGCTATATTAATAAAGCTGAGCACTGATTCTATATATGTGTGGAGATAGTAATCTAGACCAACTGATGATTGCTGTTTTAGCATGAAATACGCATATTGGTGATTATTTATCTTTTCAGCATGTGTGTGATCAGGTGGGTCAGCAATATGAGATGACCCTGAGGGTAGTGGGTTGTGGGAAAGTCTGAGTTCAAATCTCCCACATATTACATATATAAATACAGGTTTAAGCCTGTACAATGTATTAAATAAGTGGCGTAATTTTTTCATGCATCTTAATTTTTTTTTTTTTTTCAATAATGGATCTATTAATGATTTAATACTGGTCAAAAGAACTAAATATGAACAGGTAAAAACAAAAACATGGGAACATTAATTAGACCCTGTTGTTCCTATAGTCCTCAATTGTTTAAAGCAATGGTAAAATCCACTTATTGATGAACTGATTTATGGTTCCTGGTGCCAAAAAACTAGAAACTTTAGTTTCATCAATTGGATGGAACTACTGAGATTATCGTGCCACCCTAGTGCTTAATATCATGATTTCCTGAGCAAGTGATGATGTAGTTTATTATTATCATTATCATCATCTCTACATTTGTAATCAAGATTAAAAATTAAAATATGTTTAAAAAAGTAGGTAAAATAATATTATTCTTATGTATGATAAACAATAGATAGAATAGAATGCCAAGACAATTACATTGATCTAGAAGCACTAGAAATTATATGATTTATTATATTATTCATTTATAAAAATATAAGTTTAATTTGGATTCTTAAGTCTTTTTCCGGTACTTATGAATTAGTTCGATGGTGATAAAAAAATGCAGGCACAAACTTGTAACTAAAGACCGAATTAAACACATTTACAATCTACTAAAAATTAATACATTGCACAGGCTTAAACCTGCATTTATATATGTAATATAGGCGGGATCAACGTGTGTGATCAGGTGGATCAGCAATAGGAGATGGCACTGAGAGTAGTGGGTCGTGTGAAAGTCCGAGTTCTGATTAGGTGGATCAGCAATATGAGATGGCACTGAGGGTAGTGGGTCGTGTGAAAGTCTGAGTTCGAATCCCAATCTACTAAAAACGAAAATAATTTTTTTAAAATGAATATTACATAATATCCCGATCATGAGAAAGTTATTAGTCCAAATGTTGGTTTATTATCTAATATTTATTAAAAAAAAAAAAAATTGTTTTCGTTTTTAGAAAACTACATAATGTTTAATTCTTTATTTATTTACATATTTGTTTGTGCCGGCGCATAATCGCCGGGCTAATACGTATGCGAAATCTCATCAGCGGACTACTACGGAAGAAATCTTTTTTCAAAGTAAAGTACTCTAGCACTTATTAACTCTAAATTATGCAAGTCTTTAGTATCCACAATGAATTTTGGGTTTATGCAATTTCTTTGTAATCATTTAGTAACATACTTCTATATAACACTACAAATTATTTTAAATCCCACGTTTTCCGCTGAACTCCAGTTGTTTCAACAACAACAAATTCCAATGAGTCATTTGGTTTATACAAAAATGTAGTATTATATGATCTTATCAAAACCTAAAAGAATTGGATAATAGTAATAAAATATTGTATAACAATACAAGCTAATGTTTATGGATATGTCCCAAACAGTTTTTGATATTCCATTATATGTCTCAGCAGTTCCTAATACATATTGTTGTGTGAATATATATATTAAACAAAAGCCCCTCCTCTCTCGAAAAAAGAAACGCTACAACAGTAAATATTTGTGCATTTGATTTTGAAATAAACGATTGACAATTTAAATCTTTAAGGAGAAATTTATCTTTATAGTAATATATGATTCAATATTATACACGTATTTATTCATTTTTATAGTATTTAGAATGCACTTTGCCCTAAAATATTCCCTGTACGGTGCTGTCCTCTACTAGAAAGTCTGATTATTTTTCTCTATCTGACAAAAGATGGCGTGTAATTCTCTATATTGTTAAATGTTGGAAATATTTTTTTCTGAATATAATTTCGAAAACAAATGTTAATATTTATTAAAATTAAAAAAGAAAATCAGCGATAATACAGTATTTGAAGATATTATTTAATAAATAAAATACTATTAAGTTTATGATCTAATTAAAAGTTTTAAAGAAGTTAGTGCTTTTGATCCCAGCATGCTTTATGGCAGTTTTTTTTTTTTTAAACTTCATTTTCCTACCTTAACTCTTTCAGATTAAAAATCTATTCAGCCTAGGAAAGACGCTTATTCTGAATCTAACAAGCTGTATATAAATAAGTGGTCGAACAATTATTTTATGCCATAAATTTGCATTTATATTTTTTCATATGAAAATTAACCATTATGATCATAAATATAAACCAAATATAATAAGTAGAGTGTATGTAAAACAATTAAATCACGGGGAAAAAATCATGAATTTTGTTTTTAACTATTGATTAAAAATATATGATTTGCAAAAATTGTAAGGAAAATTGACCGGGATTATAAGTAAAATGTATAAGCTAGTGACAGTGAAAAAATTGATTCTGTGCGTGGATACATATACATTTATTATTATTACAATATTTGGATTATCTTTGTTGGCGTTTACATATATCATTTATTAATTGTTTGTTTTTTTTGACTTATGTTAAATTTTATTTGAAATTAATTAATAACAATTTTATATTTCAAATATTTAGCACAATTGTTTGTTTGTTTGCTTATTTGTTTTTGTTAAGTTATAATTCAATTTTAAAAATATATATATAATTTTATTTTAATCCTCGGCTCGTTATTTTTAAGAAACTTTATTTTCTTTCTAAAGGCGTTTGTATTGCTAATCTCAATGAATAAATATGATATTTATTGTTAATGGCATTCTAAAAAAGATTTTCATAAAATATTCATTCATCTGCTATTTTGTTTTCAATTATAAGATATATAAATTTTAATCACTTATAAATTTTAATAATCAGGATTAAGAATTAAAAAAACCCTATCCTTCTTTCTGAAAATATATTATCCAATACAACAATTGAAATCACAATTTGACAAATGTAATGAAATTAATTAGGAGTTATTATGACTATTAGTTTAATATATATATACAAACGTGCGCTCATGTACTATGTAGAGACAAATCATATTTGTTGTGTACATTTATATTAACATTTGCGCATAAATTTACATTTTAATAATACTCAAAATCACATATATCAAAATACATTTTACATATAGTTTAATGCGCTAGAGATATAACTTATGGATATAAAAAGCTTAGATAGCGGTCAGAAATTATTTTAAATAATTTTTTTTAATATTTAATATCATAACTTATTATTTTTAAATATGACTTCTGGTAATTAATTATCTTTTTAATCTAAGTATAAGTAAAAAGTTCTTTATATAGATGCATTTTTGGGGAAGGATAAAAAAGCTTTTACATTAAACTTCAACCCTAGACGCCACATCAGGTTAGAGATAACTATCACAAATGAAAGATTGCAAACTACTGGACGATAATGTTATCGCTTGGGACTGTTAGAATACACTTCAAGTAAACCACATGTACAGTATATAGTTTTTATTTAGTATATATCTTTTAATAATTTTGAATTTTCTAAACTGAATGTGGTCTTTATACATAAAATATACACACATAAATATATATACAAAGTAGAAAGGTTATGTCATGTATGTAGTATTGCTTTTAAAAAATATTTTAGCCCGGGAATATAATCATATTTTATAGAATTTATATAAAATATCGTATCAAAATATCAAAAATCACAAAATCCAACTCAGTAAATGAAAAAAAAAAAAAAAATGATGATTAATTTCTTAGCTTTTCTTTCTCTCAAATCCTCTGATAATAAGCAATCTACTATACATTTCCATGGCCGTCTAAAAGTTTTGACAGAATATATATATATTCATAACACGACTTTTTAAAATATATTATTTATATAAAATAATAATAATTGGCTTCGTAATTTATACATGTCTGTCAATCGATATATCTAAAGTTTTTTTATTTATATTCTATAATCATAGAATCTATTTGAGTTATATCTATGTATGTAATACGTAATAATATTTTGTAGTTGGTAAGAAAATGAAATGTACAATATTATTATATAATGTAGATTTTGTTTGCTTGTTTCTTTTTTAATTGATTGATTTTAACAATTATTTGAAAGAAAAAAAAAGCGAAGTATTTTGTCATCTAACAATTTATAGAATTGTGTTTTTTTGTTTTTTTGGGGTGTGTGTGTGTGTGATTTTTACAACTTTAAATCGGTGTAAATAATGTACAACAAGACTATTTTGATTTACTAAAGATGATGATTTCAGTTTTTAGATGATGTAGGATAATTTATCATTTGATTTAAAATTTTTTTGACATTGAATACTCTTCAAACTGCTTTGCTTTTCCAGTTTCAGTAGGAATAAAAATCCTGATATTTTGAACGTAAACATAATTTTATTGATACCCGAATTTATTATTTTACGATACAACTAAACATCGTAGCTGTTAAAGTTTTTATAGTAATTCTATTTATAAGAAACTAAGCGGATAATAAACAGTCGCACACGATCACTCATCTTGATTATATATAGCTGACTAATTGTAGCCCACATTACTACTAAAATGCCTAAATCTGTCTTTCTGAGTTATCCCTATGTTGCACACATATAAAAACAAGCAAAATTAACTCCTTTTTTTTTATTAATGGTAAAATGGTAATGTAAATCCTGAATAAATATTTAAATGACATATTAAATTGTGAATTGTGTTAATTTCTGCTATTTTGTTTTCATTTACATATTATTTTTATTAACAATAAAATATATTTTTTAATCTTGTGTGTGTGTACGCACGATCCTTTTTTATACGAAAATGAAACTTGCTTTTTAATGTAAATCTTAATATAGGATTATTGATTCAAGATGAAAATCTTTAGAGAATAGAATGTGATAATTAATTATAATAGATAATATATTATTTAATAAATATTATTTTTTACACGATTATATATATTTTTTTACCTTAAACTAATATTTTAAAGAAAATAATAACAGACTGGCTTCACCCCGAAGTCTAACTTCAGATATCCTCATGATGTCTTTCAGTTGAGAATATTTCATTAGCAAATCCAATAAAATACTATATGCAGTTTAAAAACGATTTTATTCAATTTTCGCGGTCTCAGCCATACTTTGCCTCATAGATTTATATGCGTTGATAAGTGGTTTTTATTGTTTGATATATTTGTATAAAAATTTTGCCCAAAATTGAAATTGATTATAAATTTTAAAATAAAAACGTACGTGTATCCTTATAAGAGATTGCTAATCAAAAGTAATTATTTTCTTACTATCTTTCCACCTTTTTTTTTTTTATCAATTTTTGCTAATAGCTTTTAATTGATGCTAATTTATCTATGAACAAGCATGCTGCATTACCAAAATTGGCTCGGTTTCATTATTTCCCTGGCGATAGGGCAGACGCTGTAACTAGCAGTGAAGCGCGCTGCAGATATTTCAACGTATCAATTTTCAATTGAGTTACATTAAAGGTCTTATTATTGGAACAATAAAAAGCCATAATCTGTAGACTTTCGAGCCGAAATGAATTATAGAGGCATAAAATAAGATACCTTTGCCTACATTTTCATGTTAGTTTTACCACTCCTTTTAACAAGAGGGCCTACAGAACCCACTAATGAAGGGATTCAACGTAAAAAAAGCACTTATCTAACGTTTATTAAGTAATGTGCGCTCGTTGTAATATTGAAAGGCTTGTAATATTGTTCACCGACTAGTCTTTAGCGTGACTAAGGCTTTTTAAAATAGAATGTCTTTGTTAAAAAGCCCTGTCTTCTCTTAAAATTCTTATTAGTCGCTTGAATTTGTGATTTTTTTTCTCTAAGTAGTGAGAATACTGATAAATATTTCTAATCTGACTCATCTAAAAAAAAAAAAAAAATCGCAAAACATTTTGTTTAAATGGTAATTTCAAATATAGGGGTGTGTGCGTGTTTATATATACGTATTTTTCAATTTTAACTCTTTCTAATTTACAAAAAAGTATTATAACTGAAACACAGGCTTATTATATACCTGTGTCTATATATGTAATATATAGGGCATGTGAGCACAGACTTTCACACGACCCATCACTCTCCACTCTATCTAATAACACTGATACACTCAAGCACATATATGCTGAAAAGATAAATAATCACCAATATACGTATTTCATGCTAAACCAGCAATCATGTTTATTGCGATTTTATTACTTATCTATCTATAAATAAAATAGAAAAATGTTTTCACTGCCTTCAATATTATTTACTCTTTACTGAGTGTTTTTTTTTATTTATTTATTAAATACATTTTTTTACTATTATTCTAAAACTGAAGAACTCTCTTTACTAGTTTTTTTTTCAAGATTTTTAACATTTTGCATCATTTTAAATGTGTTTGCGCTAATAAGCTTGCTTTCAATATGATAATCATTATGGGATATTGAGTTTTATATTATTTTGCCAAAGACATTATTTTATATTAAATCAATAACAATTTTATTCTATCTTTTATCATGTGATAGAATGAATAAGAATTCATTACTTCTAATCTCATCTCTTTTTTAATGTATTATAAACTTTGAAGATTTATAAAAGTGTAGGTTATTTTTTATTTCAATATTTTAATAATTTATGCAACATACATTTTTTTATTTCTACAATTAACTGTTTTCGTTGTGTTAATATGACCAGCGCCAGCAATGGATAAGCCAACATTAACAAAGTGTATTTATTATTCATCTGTACAATTTTATTATGTCAATAAATATATTTTTAAATAAATATAATAATCTGGTAAATTTTACACTTACGTTTATATATATACAAACTTTAACTTTTACAATTTCGTAGCCTTTTGAAAGGAAATGATATAGTAATCGTTAAAATGTCATTCCAGTTTTAAATATATATATATGTATTATTCTCTTTTGAACATATTGGGGTAGGAGGTTTCTGCATATCCGAAACCGTACTTCGGAGCTCTTAATAAGTCGTTTCGTGGGAATTTTAGTTAGTACAACTTTATAAACATGATGTAATTAATTTTTTTTTAAAAAACTCAATGTGGCAGTAATACACTACAATCATTCTATGTATTGGGTTTGAAAAATATAACATCACTTCAAAATATCAACAACTTTCTATTTTGTGGAAGCCTTTAAAATTTAACACACATTCTATGCAGTTCTTTTCCCCTTCTTCTCTTTATGATTCCTGTATTGTCAAGTGATTTTATACCAAATAAAAACATAGTTAAAAAGTTATCAGTTGTTTCTAAAAGTATTGTTGTTGTTGTTGTTGTTTTTTTCAGAATAAGTATTGTTTTTTTTAACCAATACATTATGTACTATTTATTTATGATGAATGACAAGCTATGAGCTAAAAGTTTTTGAATCAGTTTTCAGATGAATAACAGTTTTGTCAACTGAATGAAACCACTAATTTAAATCTTGTACATGCTTGTCAAACAGCATATGACATCCGATGCAACTAAACATATGATTATTTATTTATTATATACTAATAATCTATTTTGTTGTTTTATACATTTTAATATTTTCTTGACTTTAAGTGTTTTTTCTTAACTACTGTGGTTATTTTTCCATTGTTGTTGACTATGATATATTTCTGTTTTTGTTTTGAAATATTTCCAAGTCATGTTGATATTTTGCAGCATTTAGCAATACATATTTTTTTTTATTTAAAATTGTTAACATCCAATAAACTATCTTAAAAGTAATTTAGGGTAAAAGTGATGTAGTGTTCATGCTCGGAATTAAGGGTATAATTCTGAGGATGTAGTTTGGGTAGCTGAAAATTTCTTAATCAAGCATGGGTTCATTTAAAACTATCCAGCCTAATATATGCATATTCTGATATATATAATTATTAACGCGTGTTTAACAATATTATTGAACAAATTTATGAAAAACATATTTTTAAATATAAGACCATGATCATAATCACTTTTATTGTATATCAGCATAAATAAATGCAAAAACACCACTAGCTGTTATTAAATATCTACTGACATCTGTAAGTTACTTCATATGCTTATTTGTTAGATATTTGGTATTCATTGATATTTATATAAATGATTTATGAAATTATGCTTATTTTACATGTTAATTGCCCTTACATCAGCAATTCAATCAAAATTATGATTGATTAATATTTACATCTTATTGTAATAAATAATCAAATGATTCATTATTTGCAAGTTCATGTGATGTACAAGTACTAGAAGTGATAGATTTGAAATGCGATTCAGGGATTTTTGACTCTTCAATTTTTCACTTTATCGCCACACCCCATTTTTGAAGTATGGATAATTAACATGCGTAATAAACTATACTTCATGAATAAACATGATAAATCAATGGATATTAAATAAGCTAATCAAATCATTGATATTAATTTATTTTGTTAAAGATCTAAAAGTAATTGCGATCCTGATAATTCTACTTAAAAAATGTTCTTTCTATCATTTATTTTGTTATATTTATTAATCATACATTAATAATCAAACTCAAACAAAATAGCCATTGTAGGTTTAATTGTCAATTAGTAATAATTGATAATTTCTTGTTAACGTCAAAGGTTAAATGTTATTTCTATTTACATGGATATTATCTCATCATATCTATTTTTTATTATAATAACAATGATGAAAATATTTAATTCAATATATATACAGACTATGAACTGAATTGTTTTAAAAGAATTCAATACTTAGAAATTTTTCAGCTACCTAAAATAAATTTGCACATTTGAAGTATTGGTCAAGAGCATGGCCATTATACCACTTTTAGTCTATATTATCTTTAAATATCTTATTAGTTGTCAATTTATACAATGAAACTTGTACACATACTATTTTAATATATATTTTGTGGGCTGAATTTTCAAAAATCATCTATTCTGTAAATTTATATTTTTTTGTGCAGGGTAGAAATTTTTTTAGAAGTTTTACATATCAACTAAATCTTTATTAGCACAGTTTTTATATATGGGAGATATTATAAATCTGTTTATTCTAAAAATATGTAATGTTACACATTATTATACAATGAAACCTCCAACCATTATTTATGTGTATATCATTCCTTTCCTACCTATTATCCACACCTAGTGCTTTTTAATGCATTTGTTTACATACCATATTTATTTTTTTAGATGCACCATAATTTTTTTTAATGTAGTGTAGCATTTGATATGACAAATATTTATTTATTTTTTATTAATGATAGAAATTTTATAAACAGCAATTAAAAATATATACTGCAAATTTAATGCATGAAAGGAAGAAGCCATTGCTACCATGTACTAAACATAAATGATTACTATAAATTTCAAAATCAATAAAAATTAATATATCTTTTAATATTTATTATAACCTACCAATAAATTGTCATTATTTGTTGTTATTGGAATAAACTATATGCACATTATGTTGTTAAAAAATAATATTTTTTTTAAAAAATATTTTACAGGAATGGAAATATTTAGAAAGATGTTTCTTTTATATATATATATCGTATTTATGTACTATCATAATCTGATGATTTCCAATACTTCATTTTGTTTTGCTGAAAATATCTAGAAATACATTATTATCATTAGATGCAGGCTGTATTATCCTTTTTGGAACTATTATTAATGATTTAGAATTCTTGAATTTGGTTAAGAGAGGAGGAATTTTATCTGAGGTTTTAAGGTTGTATACAGATTGGTTGTATATAAAATACAATCTTGATTAAAATATAACAGTGGATATGAAAAATACTTCATATCTCATTCTGCCTAGCATCAAACAAGAAACATTAGACTTAAGCAATCACCTGAGCAACTGAGATAACAGCTCAGGGTACTGTTCATTAAAAATAACTGAACAATAAAAATGACAGAGTAATAGGAAGTTATATACGCTATATTATTGTTAATAATTCTGTTGTATGGAATATTGTAATAATTTCTAGTAAGTTAATCATCATGTATATTCTTCCAATGCTTATTTTTTATGATTTTGAGTCTGTTTATTGCTATAGTTTTTGTTTTTGATTATCCCAAGATGATCAGATCATAATTGTATTGGGAGATCATATTATCAACTAGACTACAATTAGAATAGGTCTCTCAGTTAATAAATCTACTATATTTAAAAGTATGACAAATTTGAACAAGAGACTTTTCTTCACCAAAATTTTCTTTAGCTAATGAACAAAAGATGTTCCCCTAATATACATACAAAGAATGATTAGTTTATTACTAATCATCTATAAAAAATCTTATCATTTAAACTATACATACATTAGGAGCAGCCCACAGCCCACCACTATTTACTTTACTCCAGTGCCATCTATTCTAAGATTGAATAATCAATAGACGTTAAGTGTTAGCATCTTCAACATCTTCAGAATACTTTTTGGCTATTATTTTTTGCAGGGAAGGTATTGCATCCACCTACTTGCAATTTCTTAAGATTTTGGATTCATTGTTTTACATAATAAAAGAAAAAAGGTATCATCTGAATATGTGATTATAAACACCAATAATTTGTAATTTTGGGATATACTACAGCCTTGGGTCCATTTCTTACTCATATCTGCAACATATAGTTCTGGAATAGAATAAATAAAGATGACGTCATCTGGTAGTGCAGATGTTGTAAGTGATGCCTTGCAATAAAAAACTATATATGGATAAATTCTTGGTGATAGAATATATCAAAACATAACTTCTCATCATTTTTCTATATTGGGGACTATGTACTTTTTTCACACATGTGATCATTTGTATTGGCTGCTTGATATGGAGTGTAAGATGATTAGAGAGAAAAATCCTGAGTTCAAATCCTTCTAATTACATATATAAAAAATCAGTATAAAATTTTATATATGACATTTAATATACACATTTCTAGCTGTAATATATTGTATTATGGACTTGTTTATGCTTAAGTAAATAATTTTAAAATAAAATAATAAATAGTGGATCAGCTGTTAAAACAAATAGAAAATCAAGATTAATAACAATTAAGAAAGTAAATTTATTTTAAATTTAAAATCTTTTATGGATACAGACAAAAGGGAAAGATATATGAAAGTTGTTTGCTATTGACTTCTGGATCCATTAATCATTAAGTGTGAATAAGCAAGGTGTAGATGTGATATTAATTGCTAGTAGTTCTTCCCCTAATTTATATAAAAATGTTTTACAATTATGAGCTACCAATTCACATTTTCTTCAACTTGCGTTTACTGTTTATATTTAAGTGATTATTATTTGTATTGCTAAGTAAGTAGACTCTGCATTCAGCACATTGGTGCAATTTACAGAGATCAAAATGAAGAACTATTGACTTGTAGATGTGTGAAATCCTGATAAAGATTCACAAAAGTAATCTAGGTGATAAACAGAGCAAAACTCTCCATACAGTATTGCCACCTGTGCTAAACAGAGTAATCAATGGATGCCAGAAGGCTTGTGCATAAAATCCCTATCTAATGCCTACTCATCCAATATCCCCAGACTAGTTTCTGGCTTGTGGCCTTCATCAGTGAGGAGCTTTGGATCTGAGAGCACTGTGATCATGTGATAATCTAGGTGATAAAAATCATTTGTATCACAGCGCAAAGTGTTTATGGTACTAATAGTCAGAACATTTTCCTACTATAATCTGTGATTTGAATTTAGACTAGATGCATCTTAGATATGCTTTTTACTTTACAAGCAGGCTTAGAATTTTTTTATGGTAGTCAGTCCTTAATTGATGAGGATAATGATCACTGGGATGATATTATTTTTGATGCACTGATTGTAAGAAAACATTATAATATGATGCTAATTATATAGTAAGGGAGAAGAGTCATTTTTTGGTGAACGATCTCAAAGTTTGTTTTATCTTTTGTGTTGTATTTCTTTCATAAAGTTTTTAATTACCTCCAGAAATGTAAATATGTCTTACATGGAGTCATAAAATCTTTTGCATTTTTATGGAGAAATTTTTTAACCTCCATCTGCTATTGTCATTATCAGTAACTAGAAAAACGTGTTAAAGATGTATTACCCTGATAAGGTTATGATAGCATAAATAGAAGACTGATGTATTCAAAAAAGATTTGAATCATAACAAAAACATTACATATTTTATTATGTTTTAGAATTAATGTTTTAGGACTGTATGTGATCATGTGATTTGAAATGGTGATCATGTGATATATGTATATATTATAATTGTGTTTTTTTTTCAATTTTTGTGTGATGAAAAAATTATAAGACAAACAAAAACAATTTTTTAAATTTAGCCATAAAATGTTATTTTAGAATTGTTTACGTTTTATGCTATAACGATAATGCTTACACTTGTATTTAGTTTACAAACCAATTCAAAGGTACTGAATATCTTTATATTTATCAGCATATTATATAATTGAGTAACATGAGTAATGCCAAAACAGTGAATTGAGGAGAATTTTGGAATTTGAAGGAATATATTACAGAACGTTAATGAGAATTAGCATAATGCAAAATGTAATGAAGAATTGATCAAGAGAAGAAAAGAGCATTTTTACTGAATTAGAAACTCTTAGTTTTGATATTGCATAAAAGGCAAACAAAAGAGTAAAATTCTCTAAAATGAGAGCAAACATAATTGAAGAATGGTGTGAAACTAATTTTCATTCACTATGATTTAATAAAGAGAATTATTTGCAGATAAGACGTGTAAAATTGTTGCATATTGCAAAATATACATTTCAGAGAAAATTCTTGTGTCATAGTGGTTAGTATATAAGCTTTCTTTACCCATGTCATAGGGCTTAAATTCAGTACATTTAAAACTGAAAAGATCTTTTAGATGAAAACAAAAATGATTTAGTATTTTTTGCTTCCGATAGCTATCTAATTATTTCACAGTAAGTTAATAACTAGCCATTATTAGCAAGAGAATAACCTGAAATTAATCTAAAATTATCACATTAGTATCAATTCTTTGCTGTAAATCAAAATTACAATTGTAGTACCATTTTGCCTTCATCACTAATGAGACAAATATACTTCTACAGGTGCTGAACCTGTAATTTCTCTTTGTTTAAAAGAAAGTTGCTTAATATTTTTAAAAATTATTTTATCAGTGTGTTAAAAAGAATTATTTAAGATAAGACAGAATTATCTGATATTATAAATAATGTACTATTATTTGTTACTGATAAAGTAACTGCATAACATAATGAAAAGAAAGAATTAACCTTAAGAATGTTATTGAAAAGTCTATTCTGCAGTGAGCTGTTAATCATGATAATTGTATGATAACTTACCAATGTTATCCTACATTGATATAGTTACCTTTTTGTAAAGAAAAATATACTTATGACTGTCATTGCTATTAAGAAAAATGAAATAGATATCCTATAATTTGGATAGATTACAAATGTATAGGAATGATCATAAATCAAGAAAAACATATTAAAAATCCAACATTTTCTCACTTATTAAAGATAATCATATAGTTAAGTAATAATCTTAAGTTTGTAAAAATATGCAATAATATAATGGATTTATTATCAAAATATACTGCTGGAATAAAGATTGTATTTCACTTCAAGAGTTAATGCATTCTGAGGAAATCTAAATTATTACTCATAACTAGATATAAAAGTTTAGAAAACTTCCTGGTAAAAAAAGAATTGAAAATTGAAACTTTTATTTGTACAGGAATTAAATTAAAAACAATTCATTTATTAATTGTAATTCAGACACACAATAGGTAGACGCCATGATCCTAACCAAGGTTGGTTATATAATAATAAGCTTTAAGCTTAAGTAGACCATGTATGCTTTTTAAACTGATACTCATGGGTGAGTGTACATATATTCATAAAAATCACATGATGAGATATTTGTTACCTTCTTTACAGTATGTAATATAAAGTAGTAACATAAAAAAAAACATCAAATAGGACTAGAATTGTGAAATTTCAAATGTTTAATAAACCCATCTACCAGTATTAATTGAGAAAGCTATAAAAATATGAGTGTAATAAAAATATATGTCACCAAATCATGATTTTAGATAAAAGTGAGAAGAAATGTTTCAAATGATTTAGTGATCTCAATTACAGCTATAATATGAATTGACCAATATCTAAACATTCATTAAATAGATAAATAAATTCAACAAATGTCAATAGCTCAGATTAAAGAATTTTTAAATATAAAAATTGTATTGGAAAAACATGATGATTCACATTCTTAAGCAAGACATGGCCTGTCTTCAGTAACTATACTATCTGGATAAAGATTTTTAAATTCATATTGCTCATTTGTTGAGAAATTTGATGTTATAGAACATCTAAAAGATTTTTACTTCAATAGAATAAGATCAAATGATTAAAATTAATTAGAATGAAATATTTCGTTTCTTAGATGATATAGTGTTTATACTCCAAAGATTACAGGTTAAACTAGACTCAGAAACTTTCCCCATTAATTTTGTCTTTAAACCACATACAATCACAAAATTTATTATCTATCGCTGAAATTCTACAATTATTACAGTTTTTTTTAAAATATTTGTTATTAAATCTTGTTATTTCACGATTATGATATAATAGTTAAGTATAATATTTTTTATATTGAAATTTGTATTGTTTTTTTTTAAATATGGTGATTCTACTAGCACTAAATTTACTTGAATTTTAATCAGATTAACAAATCAGGATTTAATAATTTTTGGGAGAGAATTTTGGGAATTTAGAAAAACTTGATATTATTAAACAAGTCCTTTTATTTTTTTAGATTGTATGTAAAGATGTTCTTTTTTTTTGTTGTTGTTCTTTAATGTAGTTAACATAATTTGTATTATTGCTATAATTAATTTTAAGTGGCACGAGATTTGTTCTTTAACCTAAGACTTTTTTTTTTTGGAATGATGAGGTTAAATTTTGACAGAATTCAATAAATTTCTTTAATTCGAAACCATATTGCTTTTTATATCTGTTAATTAAATACCTTAATATTAATAACATATCTTAATTAGGCAGTTGTAATATAGAAGGATATTGAGAAATTTTTTAAGAACATAGAATGATCTTGAGAAACTTCATAACATTCGTATTAATATTGAAATAATACTTCAAATTGGTGGAAAAAAGCTAATCATAACTAATCCATACACTTTGTTTAAAGATTTTATGCATATATAGAATGCTACGTTACCTAATTAGCATAAGTTGATGTAGTTTTGATGGTTCTCAAAATTAATAAATAATTTAGCAGATGTCTATGTTATTATAATTGATTTAATATTTTTATGTTTATCTCTCTTTGCTTCATTAGAAATGTTGTTGTTAAAAATCATTGTAGATATTTATGTAATTAAAGCTCTTATTTTTAAAAATATATGTGTGTGTATATATAACATAAAGTAACTCATGTGCGTTCAGATGATTATAATGCTTTAATAAATTTTAATGTTTCTTTTAATTGTTTTCTGTAGTTTATATATTGAGTGTATATAATTCATTTTTAGGATTTTTTTTTTTAAAGTTGCCGTCTCACTTTTATATGAAATATAATGTTTTGAATTTAACTTACTGGTAATGTTCATTTATTTTTCCAGATTGCGTTGAAATTATGACATTTTAATGGTAATTTTGGAAATATTAAACATGATGTTAAAAGAAAAAAAACATGAGTTATTGAATTTTTTTTTTAATTTCCTTAGATTTTTACATATTAAAAAAAAAAAAAACTTGAACTAAAGCATTTTTTTTTTTAGCATTTCCGGGTTGTTATTGTCCAGCATTAAGATGGTGGTTCTGTTTTTACACAGATTCTCTACCAGACCTGAGCCTTCTGTTCTTTCTTGCCAATGAAGCGAAAACTGGTTTCCAAAATCAAAGCAATGAAAATGCGGCTTTTAAATAGGTCTCATTAATAAATGACATTTTGGCGTATTTGTTGCGAAATTTGTTAGCAGTCTTTGGTGAATGTAGCGATTGCTTTGCGTGGATCGATTTCTCCATTTCCCTTGCAATGATGAAAACGACATCAGCCGGTTAATACAAAGAGCAATTTGCCTTTTGCAGACACAGAATACCCGACCATTGTGTTCTTGGATGGGTACTAGTGTGCATCCCGCTAATGCTTTGGAATAACGATTAGAACTGCTCTTTCATGCTTTTACCCCCGTTCACACATTCTGTGACCTTATTTTTTTTCATAATTAAATATTTTATAAGAGTTGTATTTGATCTTATCATCACAAAATAATAATCATTTTATATTTATTTTCATGAGAAGGCGAATTTTTAATCTAGAGTAAATTTTTAATGCATAAAAATTGTACTATTGATTATTTCAAAGATAAGACTAATATTGTGATCAATGTAAAAAACATAACATTTTTATAATTACATTATATTAATTATTTAACTTGAGTAAATTAAAATCTTAGTTTCGCAGTTATTTGCACATACATATGGACGCACATACATATGTTACTATTATTATCAAACGTCTGCAATTTCTATTCACTGTCATATCTTTATAGTTTACTATCGTTTATGTAAAAGTTTCTATGCTAGAAAACAGGTTTTTTAAAAGCGAAAGAATGTCTACAGAAAAAAAGACTTACTGGTCAAGCGGTAGTAAATAACTGATGTCTTAACCCAAATTGTAATTTTCTACAGGTGTTCCAGAAATCCAGATCATAGAAGTAAAAAAAAAAGGCCACAATAAGTTTATATATATTCAGCTTGTTCCATATGTTCATAATTATTTTCAAAACACAAATATTTAGCGATAGTGTCAGTAGTAATGGCATTTCATGCCTCATTAATGCATTTCCATAATTATTAGTAATTTCAGTCATCTTTTCTACTTACAATATTTCTGAAGTTTTACAAAATTCTATTTCTTGCTTATTTATTATAAGAACTGAAATTTATATTTTTCCATTATAAGCCTTGATATTTGCTGATGCTGCTTTATAATATCTGCTTTCAGCATCAATCAAACTAAAAGATTTTTTGGCACCACTACCACAATATGTTATAACATCAATCACCACATCGTCATCAATTGATTTTTCAAAGATACAACTACTTGTTGATTTTTAAGCAAGTATCACATTTTCTGGATTGAAACAAATCTGTTAGCAGTTCTGCTTCATTAAATAAAATCTCTTCGTCTTCAATCTTCTATGAGAAAAATTATATATATATTGTTCGAAGAAATATAAAAATATTTTCATTATTCCTATGTCCTGTGAATCATGTATTAAGTGTTATAAATCACTTGCTTGGTTGAGTTTCATGGCAAATGAAAACTTTTAAGAGACAACAAACCTTGCATATATTTTATTATTGATATTTACAAATGTGTGAAATCAAATTTTTCGCTATGAAAAAAAATATATTACTCAGCTCTAAAATATATAGTCAGGTGATAATGAATAAGCAATTGAGCTAATTTTGAGTTCATATTTTATAGTTCGTTTTATTTTTTTTTAAGTCTTGTTTGTCTTATTGGATATTCATTTTTGATATTTTTTATAGTATAAATGCCATTGCAGATAAGTATTTTTAGTCTTTTTGTTGCTAAATTAATGGAATGATCACTGAAGTTATACAATTATCTTTCTCTCAATGCTTTTTATGCTGAAATCTAAGCCTGGGTCTAATGGGACTCCCTTTTTTAAAGAAAACATAAAAAAGCCTAAAATTCTATTTATACTACAGACTTGTCATCCATTGCATGATTGAGTAAATCAGTAAATGGTACTTATTAAGTCTTTATACCATGTTTTTTTTAACCACACCACTATAATGCATATATTATATACTATTGTCCAACTCTCCAGATCCACAGAAACTATATCAGCATAATATCTAAACTTGCCACCCCTCCTCTGTCTGTGATTACTGATTGCTTAAAAGGGGTCTTATTCCCTTCCATCAGAATTCTAACCTTTCTAGCATTTACTCTGTGGTCGATACTATGTAAAATCATATTTGACAGTGCAACCATAAACTCTACACAGACCTTTACTAGTCAAATTAAAAAAAAAAACATGGCAAAGAGAAGGATTACTTGCCCATTTAATATAGTGACAGAAACATGGGATCATATCTTTTCCCCAAGACTTCCAAAATTAGCTATGATTATCTAACTCACACTTTCGATTGATTATAGCTCTTCCCTTTTTCAGATGATAACAATATCTATTATAGATTTACTTTAAAGGACTTGAACCTATATTAAAACATTACCAAAAGGATTCTACAATGGAACTGGACAATTTCTTACTTTTCTTTTTGGCTTTGTTAAAAAGTGTTCACCTAATTATTATCCAAAAATGTAAACCTTAGATATATATATATATATTTTAAAGCTTTGGATATAGATTAGAACATTTGCATTTCTTTAGTTTAATGCATCTTCCATGCCATCTTCCACTTCTTTTTGTATTATTAAGCTAGCAGATTTAAAATTCCAAAGCATGGTTGATATTTTAAATCAAAGACAATATTTAAGTATAATGACACGGGTAGGGCAATATTATTTTTGACAAGTTTGTTCAGCTCTGATAATGCATTAAGATTATATTTAGTACTTTCAATGTTTTTCTCAGTATAGAATATTGTTTTTAAGGTATTTCTGTGAAACAATCATAAGAGTTTTTGTTATATGTGTAGTTTATGTTTATTTTCATTGATGGTTGTACATATTATGCATATTAATTAAATAGTAGCCATATTATCACGTTTGATTGTACTTGTGGAAATGCATTATTATATACTGCCAATACATTAGCTTTTTTTCTCATGTGTCATAGCATCAGCCGGGAAGTGAACCCACTAACCGAGGGACAACTGCTTGTAAAGCAGCCATCACTGACCTCTCGACCACCAATGCTTGACTAGACTAGCTTTTTTACTCTTTGTAAATATTATATCACTATTATCTCAAATCAACATTTATTCATGGTGATTACACGAATAGCATTTCCCCAGAATGATATATAATTGTTTGGTTTATAGGATATTCAATTCATTATTGTGATAATCGTGTTTTCTCATTCCTTCAGTATTAACTTTTATACATTATACATTTTTCTAATGTTATTCTATAAATACTCATTTAAATCAAAAAGCAATAAAAAATTTATATTATGTTAATGAATTCAGATATCACCATTGTTTTTTTTAATTGGAAATGTATAAAGACATTGTATTTTGATTCATTAATTAACAAAGGCCAAATTTTCATAGTATTAATGTTAATAAGGCTTAATTGGAACTACATTATAATAAAATAAATGAATCTGTCTTATTTTTTGACAGATAATATACTGAAAATATGTATTCTTTATTAAACTTTTTTTTTTATTTGTATACAAACAGATGCATTTAAAACAACAAAACAATTCATTAAATAAATTAAAAATTTATCAAATTTGCTGTGGGAAATGTTCAATGTTTTTATATATTTATTAATCATTTACATTTTTCCATTAACTAATTTTTAAATAATCATGGTTTTTAAAGGCATGTGTATCCTATTTAACAAAAAGAGTAAAAATGGGAAAGAAATATATATATATATCATCATCATCATCATCATCATCAACCATTATCAATCCACTGCAGGATGAAGGTCTCTCCAAGTTTAATCCATCTTTTTCGATCTTTAGCTTCTCTTCTCCACATCACCCCTGCACACTTTCTTATTTCATCCATCCATCTCACATGTGATCTCTTTCTAGCTCTTTTACAATCTCTTGGAATCCAGTTTAAAATTTTAATTGTCCATCTATTATCATCTCTTCTAGCAATATGTCCAGCCCAACTCCACTTCAATCTTTTAATTTTTTCAATGAGGTCAGTAACACCTGTTTGTTCTCTTACCCATACATTGCGTTTTCGATCTCTTCTTGTTACTCCCAACATGCATCTCTCCATACTGCTTTGAGTGGTCTGAAGTCTCTGTATTGCTCTTCTATTAAGTGTCCAAGTCTCAGATCCATAAGTAAGAACTGGTAAAACACATTTGTTAAAAACCTTCCTTTTCAAACACATAGGCATATTTCCTTTTAGTATCAAGTTATTTCTAACAAAAGCACTCCAACCAAGTTTAATTCTATGATTAATTTCTTCCATTATGTTTCCATCTGTATTAACAATATGACCAAGGTATTTGTAACTGTTAACTTCTTCTAATTCATCATAATCAATCTTTATTTTCATATTTTGAGCAAATTGATTAAACATTACTTTAGTCTTTTTAACATTTATCTTTAGTCCTACTTTCATCTGATAATTCCTGCAACATATCCTGCAGCTCTGAAGCATTATTTGCAAAATCAACTACATCATCTGCGAAATCTAAATGACTTAAATAATCTCCATTTACTTTCACTCCTTTAGTTTCCCATTTTAATCCACAAAATACTTCTTGCAGCTCTGCTGTAAAAAGATATGGAGTCACCTTGTCTTACACCTTTCTCAATGTTGACTTTCCCAGTATCATTACATAATCTAATTGTTGCTGTTGCATTTTTATAAATATTCTTCAAAATATGACAATATCCTGGATCTATACCTTGATGATCCAATGCTTTAATCACTGAAGAAATGTTTATAGAATCAAATGCCTTTTCATAATCTACAAATCCAAAACATAATGACAACTCATATTCATTCGTCCTTTCTATAACTTCTCTCAACACCTGGATATGATCTACTGTACTAAAACCACTTTTAAATCCAGCTTCTTCTCTTGGTTGGTGGAAATCCAATGTTCTCTGTAGACGAGTTGTAATTATCTTGGTAAATTTTTTATATAAAACTGATAAAAGGCTGGTAGGTCTGTAATTTCTAATATCTTCTTTATCACCTTTTTTAAATATTAATATTATTACTGCATTCTTCCAATCATCCGGTACATCTTTATCATTTAGACATTTGGTATATAACTTTGCTAAAAATTTTTCTATTTCTTCACCTGCTTCTTTTAATATATCAATTATAATTCCATCATTACCTGGAGCCTTTCCTTTCTTCATACATTTAATTGCGTACCTCACTTCTTCATTTAAAATTCTGGGCAATTCAGAAGATGTAATAGATATAGGAGGTACTTGTTCTTTATTACTATATAATTCTTGATAAAAATCTTCTACCAATTTCATGATGTCATCTCTCTTTTTAGTAACAATTCCCTCTTTTTTTTTATTGCAGATATAAATTTCCTACCAATACCAATATGTTGTTTTACATTCTTAAGACTTTTATTATCTTCTACAGCTTTCCTTGCTAGTTCACAGTTATACTTTCTTATATCATTTTCAACTCTTTTCTGCACCATTTTACAAAATTCAAGATATTCAATTCTTTTTAATGCATCATTTTTGTATATCTTCATATTCCTTCTTTTCTTCATAAATTCTCTAGTCTCAGTAGAAATTTTATTGGTCAATTGCTGCTTTTTTCTACCAGCTATTTTTGTTGCAGTTTTTAAAGGTGTATCAGTTATTTTCATATTAATTTCATTCAAATCTGAATCATGTTCAAAATCTACTAATACTTGAAACCGATTTGTAAGTTCTAATTTAAATTCATTAGAATGTTTCTGAAGATTAGGAATATCAACTGTAAATATTGTTTTTCTTAATAATTTTTGTCTCTCTAGTTTCACATTAACACGTATCTTACACCTTACTAATCGATGATCACTTCCTGTGTTAAATTTATTAAGAACATTACAATCTTGAAATATGTATTTTCTGTTAGTCAAAATATAATCCAATTCTGCTGTACCTTCATTTGGATGCTTCCATGTCCATTTCCTTTTAACATTTTTCTCAAAAAAAAAAAGAATTCATAATATAAAGTTTTTCTTTTTCTGCAAACTCCACAAGTCTATGTCCTCTCTCATTTCTATTACCATAACCAAAATTACCTACAGCACTTTCATCTTTCATTTGTATACCAATTCTAGCATTAAAGTCTCCCATAACAATTTTAAAATGTTGTTTACTCTGATCAAAAGTCTTTTGTACATCCATATAAAAATCTTCTACTACTTCATCACTATGAGAACTTGTTGGGGCATAAACCTGAATTATCTGCATTTGGTATCTGCTATTAAGTTGTATAACTAATCTTGCCACTCTGTCTGATTCACCATCAATCTCCACAATATTGTTCTTCTACTTTTTATTTATAATGAATCCTACTCCACCTGTATTTCCAATATTTGTGCCTTTATAATAGAGTATATGTCCACTTTTTAAATCAATTGTCTCTTCACCTTTTCTTCTAACTTCACAAAGTCCAATAATGTCCCATTTAATATAAGCGAGGTCTTCTTCTAATTCTTGCAATCTTCCTTCACTTGAAAGTGATTTGAAGTTGTAAGTACCTAAATAAAAAGTCATCATCAAATGGCAGCCTGGGTCCATACTCAGGGGATTCTTAGCACCCTCCGCTTTCGGCCACCAACCGCTGCCTTGGTTGGTGACTTTACAGCCTCCTGGGAATAAGGGCCACACTTTATTTTTGTCTGTCATAATATATATTGGAAAAATATTTATCATTTACACAAACATTCATTCTGTTTTATCAGGCACTGAGAAGAAAGACCATGTTGTCTCTCAATCTTAAACTCAGAGATAAAAAGCCAATAAACTCACTATGCTGGCTAATGCGTGTTGGTGAGCAGCCCATCTATGTTTGTATACTATATGAATAATCACATAGTAATAACAGCTGCAACGACAAAAACGTATGGAGTGAACATTAGGAATTTGCCCTGCTCGGTTCCTTTAAGGCCTCCAAGAGGAATCAAAGGGTCTCCTTTCAGTTAATAGCAAACTCCTTTCTGCAGCATATATATATATATGGAAAAAGACATAAGATTATTGATTCATCAGTTGCTCTCATGAGCAATGAATGCCCTTATGACAATGAAATCAAATAATTGTCTGTCTTCCCAGAAAAGTAATCTTGTCATATAATGCCATATCTATTGGTCATACCCCTTAATCCATAGTTCAAGTCCAAAGTGGCTGAACTTTGAATCTCTTATCATGTCACGGGATTTTTCTTTAAATAGCCAGCCAACCCAATTGGTCATTTACTCATCATCGTCATCATTGTCAATCATTATCAATCCATTGCAGGATGAAGGTCTTTCCAAGTTCATCAATTTTTTCCAATTTTTAGCCTCTCTTCTTCACATTACTCATATTGTTGAAAGAATTAAAAGACTGAAGTGGAGTTGGGTAGGCATATTGCTAGAAGAGAACGTAATAGATGGACAATTGAAATCTTAAATGGGATTCCAAGAGATTGTAAAAGACCGAGAAAGAGACTACATGTGAGATGGGTGGATGAAATAAGAAAGTGTGGTTATTTAATAAGTACTGGTAAATGGTTTATGTAAATTATAAATAATGGTTAAGTGTCAGAGATTAATCTGGATTGATCTTACAAGTCATATGCTAATTATGAAGTAAAATTGTGATGTGATGCGGTTCACAACTGTTGGGAAAATATACATGCCCCTAGTAACAATAAGTTATAGTTGACTTTTACTTTGTCATCTATTTTAACAATTTATATTATAATTATTATTTTTTTTTTAAATTGTACCAAACAAAATATTATTTCAAAAAATATCAGTAGGCCTCCTTTTTTTTGTTTCCATTTAATGCCTATAACTAGGAAGAAAAAGAAAAAAGGTTTACTTTAATTTTTTCTTATATTGCATAATGTAATCATTAATAAATTCAAATGCTAAAATTATTACAAAAAATAATAATAAGGGAGTTGATTTTTATTTGTCTAAAATTTGTAACGTTATTTTATTCTTTATTTACAAAATAATAATCATTTGGGTCTCCAAAATGCAGACAATTTTAATTTTAGTTTCGTAATTATTTCACCCAAACCCTCAAAAAAAATTATGATTAGTTTTACAAATGAAAAATTAGTTATTGAAAAGGTCAAACAAAAAAAATTCCCTTTTAATTTTAGAATTCCAATTTTATCAATTGACCGTTTTTCTGATGTTTTTTTAAAGTTCTTAAATTTTTTAAAAATATATTGTTTATTTTCTACATGTTTGATATTTTTTCACCTATTCAGCAATGGTTAGGGATATCTTTAATATAATCTTTAAGCCAAATATGTTTATTATTTATAGCCTTCCGTTTGATGAGTCAATAAGGATCAGAGATAATTTTGTAAAATATATGTATATAGTCTCAGTTATATGTTATTATTATATAAAGTATTAAAAAATGATTATATCTTGGTAAAATATGTTTTTTATAGTGAAAATGGTCGTTGATTTCTTCATTAACAAGTTAAGATATTGAGCAAGTGTCAGGAGCTAACTATAATTATTTTGATCAGTAGTTTTTCTCATGGCTAAATCTAATGAACAAGGTTTTTCATAGTTAAATCCATTAACATTTGAATGATGTAGTTTGTTGTAAAATAGCAAGAGTGTTTATCTTATTAAGGTGTCTAATATTGTTTGTATTTATATATTGGCGTATTTCCACCATTTATTATTAAGTATTGAGTGTCTTTAGTAAAATTAAACTTTATCTAATTTTTCCAATTACATTCAACTGAGAATAATAACACAGATTAATATATGCACAACGTTTTGAATTATTATTCTCCTCTCTTCTTCAGGTGTTGCTGGCCTGACGAGTAATAGTACTAGCATGTGAATCAAACTTGGATCCTTAGATTCTTGAATAATACTCACTTGAATGAAACGGAAAAAAATAAATAAAGTTTTTTTTTCTAAAGACATTCAATACTTAATTTTAGATGATGAAAATATTCCAATATATAAATACAATTAAAATATTATCATGTCTAATATTGTGTTTGAAAAATTATTAGAATATAAATACCATTTTTTTCAAAAAAGCATTATAAAAAAATATAGAGATCTTATATTTTTTTCTAGATATTGATTTCTTCGACAGATCTTTTAATTAGTAGAATTAAGAAAAAAAATATTTTCATGACATTTGGAGATATCTTTGTGCTATAATTTTGGTCTCTCTTTTAATCTTTTTCTTTAAGTCAATTCACTAAAAACATATCTCAGTTATTTTAATCTTTTTCTGAGAAATAGGTATGGAGTTATGACATGCTTCAATACAAATAAATTGGTTATTTTGTCTGTAATTTGATGATCATAATTTTTCAAAGACACTCCATACAAAAGGAGTGTTTGTTCTCTTATTTTGAATATATTGTTCATTTTTGATAGTAGATTGTGATCTTGATCTTACAAGTTTAAAATTTAGAGAGGATATACTAATGTCATTTGTAGAGATCTTGGAAGTTATATATATATATATATATATGTGTGTGTGTGTGTGTATGTAATCTTATAATTAAATATTATTAAATGTCATAAAATAAATATATATATAAAGTACACTTTAAAGTTTTTTATCCACCTAGGAGTGCTTTCGACTAGCTTCATATATATATAAATAACCAAAATTACTCCAAATTTTCAACTCAACAGATTAGCCAAATAAACTCTAAAACACAATCAATAGTACAAGATAATATATTTATACTAAACATTACCCACATTTCCACTTACATCCTATACACTCTTAACATTAAAATAAATTTTAAAGAAGGTAATTGCTTCAAAATCATACATTTTAAATAATAATACAAATTCTTTAATTCTTTTTTCTAAAAGAATACAATCTTAATCTCATCAAAATTAATAGTGTGGCCTGTATCTTTTTTCTGGATATATAAAGCAGAACAAATATTTATTTCTAACCTTTTATGCACCTTTATTTTTTTATTTAAGCTTGAACTACTCTGACCTATATATACATTCTTACAAAAACAAGAAATAATATACATTACTTCAGGGATAGTCTTTTTATCAAAAAATTCCTTTGTATTATTTAATAAATTATTCAAAGTGATACCCCTTTTCCAAGCAAGTTTTTTATTTTCAAACAAATTACTATTTTTACATATAATTTTATATGACAATTTAAATGGCAAAGAAATAAGATCATATTTTTCTTTATCCTTTACATCATTGCAATATTATTACTATTAAATAAAATAATTTTAACAATTTTATCAGAGTAGCCAGCACTCAAATAATCTTTATAAAATTGACCTTTTTGAAACAAAATACCCCACTAGAATTATTTAATCTCATTTCTATAACAATAATTTCTTAAAACAGTAACTTTATGAGATACAGATTGATAAGCTATCAAATTTAATTATACAGCTTAAGTAATTTAAATTGCGTTTTATGCAAAAAAGTGAAGCTTGTCTAAAATATTAAAGAGTTATATGGTTAAGCGCTTTCAATTAAAGTAGGCTATGAATATGGAGACTTAAGTTCTCTGAAAGTGCTTAGCCATATAACTCTTTAATAATATTTTAGAAAAGCTTCACTTTTTTGCATAAAGCACAATTTAAATTACTTACTACTCAAATGTGAAGTAGAAACTAGTATTTTATAGAGCTTAACTTATTCTTAACATAATGACTACATATCAAACAATTATTCTTTACATTTCTAATCAACAATAAATTCTAAAAATTTTAATTTAACAAAATCTACCCCCCACCTTCTACAACATTTTATTAAAGGATCACAACAATTAAACTCATTTATCAACTGTTTCAATTTTATCTTTCTTAACTACAAACAAACAATCATTACCATATCTAATTTTAAATATAAACGATCATTCTTAATAATAATTTTCTCTTTCAAATAATTAATATAAATTGAACAAATTAAAAGAGAAATATAACCTATTATCTATCCCTTAATCTTAAAAAATTATCATTATAGATAAAATACATGGAATCCTCCAATAATAAAAGGAAATAGGTACTTATGTATTAGACCTGCTATGCCTTTTTACATTTGTATCAATCCACCAATAACTTTCTAATTTTGTGATTTAATCAAATAATGTGTACCCTGGAACTTTTACAAACTAAAATGAAAAATTTGTCAAAACAGACCATGTGTAAATAATATTTTGCAAGATGTGCAAGGTTATCAGCAAACTGAATATAAATGTGAAAAGGGATAGCAACTCTAATACATGACATTAATCACACCAGGTTAAATCTGAAAAAGTACATTTTTAACAATACTAAAATATAAATTTCACACACAAAAAATATGATAATAAATATGACATTGCATTATGCAATTCTGAAATATTACTTAAATACATATATTTAAGCCTGTCATGAAATTACAAAATAATCACTAAAGTAAAATTAGCAAAAAAAATAATAATACTAAAGTATTACTCTGTCTATATCTAAAATATTAGCATGTCTAGCTATTGTATTTAAAATATTAATCTATATCTGGCATAAAATTAAAAACATTTAAAATAAAAACATACCATGTAATATATAATGGGATTGTCATGATAAAAAAAGTATTTATCTGTCTACAGAAGTTCTATGGAGGAAGTTATTTCTACTTTTTAAGTGATAAAATTTTGTTACAAAATGGAGGTTTAAAATATTTTTTTTTATAATGGAACCTTACTTAACATGTAATTGTGCAATATAACACTTTCACAGGATCTTCATTGAGAAATGTTAATAATTTCAAAACCAAAAAGAAATTTAAATTATTACACTTATATTAAAAATTAACAAAAAAGGAAAATTACTGAATTTTTACCTATTCAATGTGGTGGACTAATTTTTTTGATCTCATCTATTATGAAAATAAATGTATCAACTTTATAAATCTCTGCCACAGAAATTTCACCAAATATGGTGTGCTGTTTCTCAGTGTTGTCTAGTATGCCCTTTCACTGAACCCCAAAGTCTTTCAATATTGTGTGAACCCCAATTTTTGGATTAACAAAATTATGTTTGTGGTTAACACAAAAATGATTGTAAATGGCCACTCATAATTCAGCAGTTTTATACACTTTCCAACAATCCGAATAAATTGTCAATTTCTCTTCCACATTTTGTTTGATGGATTCCATCAGAGTTTCCACTGTTTAATCATGAATTCTCATGATAAAACACTTATTGATCTCACTGTCCATGCCACCAAAAATCCACTGTTCCAAAAGATTTCATCTGGCTTAGTTTTTTTTTTGTGTGTGAAAAGGCTCCCATCAATTTTAACAATCTTGTTAGGACATCCAATTTAACATTTTTCTCACCTTATCATCATAGTGGCACAAATTTCCTACATATAGTTATTCCAGTTTATTATAGTTTTGTCTACTAAACCAAGTTCTGTTTTTTCTATTCTATAAATGTTAATTTGTGAACCCAAGTGTAAATAAATTGAATCACCATCTAAAATGGAATTCTGGGATCCTCCAACTACATTCCCTTATGAAAGCCTATTTTACATTGTTAAATGTTTATCTAAAGTGTAGATGTAAAGGGTCATAGTTTGTCCATTGGGACACACGTTTTCAGATGGCAGGATTTCTTTCTCTTGAAAATACTCGATAGCATTGATTTCAGTAGCAGGTAAACTCCGAATATTCATCATTTTGTACCACTTAAAAAAACTGTAGTATTAATTAGAAAATGGAAAAGTAAATCAAAATGAAAAATACATGTATTCATTCACTTAAAATCAAAAATAGTATAGCAGAAAATCAAAAAAATGCAATGATGAAAATTATGTAAGTATAAATTTAGGAAATCCTAAAAATGCAATTGATAACACTATAAAATAAAAACACTTGGGAAATGCAATTGACAACTCTGAAACAAAAAACACTTTGAAAAGAACTTGTCTGAATAAAATCTAGACAATAAATGAAAATGTAAATTTATCAGGTAACACATTATTGGACAAGATTGAATGAGATCACAGGGTTTATTTGACAGGAGAAATTTATCATGGATGTGAAAATGTGTAGCAAGTATTATGCATTGCAGAATTAATACATAAGTACCATTCTTTAATAAGTTTAACCTTATTCTTTAATAAAAATCAAAGATCCATGTTTAATCAACACAAATATAAGAACATCAATACTGTTTAATTGATTATATATTCTCAATATTCAAACTACCAAATACCCAACTACTTGCCATTTTAAAATTATTAATCTTACCAAAACCACAAAAGAAAAAGAAAGTGTGTAAACAAATTATTATAAAAATAATTATTCAAGAACGTAAAAATACCCTCCATAACAGTACCTGTTTTAGAGTTTATTTTTTTAATTAGTCTGGTTAAGTTGTGAATTTGTGGAAATTTGATTATTTTACTGACTAGTTTAGCTTTAGGTTTTTAATATTTACATTTTGATGAGATTCTTCACATTTAAAATAGTGTTGCTGATATAGTGTAAAGATTTTTTTAATATTATATATATATTTGTATACAATTTATATATGTTAGTTTTGTTGCACGAGTGTTGTTGGAACGGTATATGTTTGTGTTCATTTATTTACATATATATATATATATATATTTGTTTTCTTTTGATTGTTGTCATATTGGTTTTGTTATAAGGTTGTGTTGCACAATAAAATTACAAAAATAAAAATATATAAAAATATTGTGTATGTTTTGGTGAGGGTTTTTTTGTTGTTGTAAATTTAGACATGTATTTGTAATTGTTGTTTATTATGGGATTGTGAGGTTTAGTTTTTAATAATTTTTCATTGAATGATATTAGGAGAATTAAAAAGTTATGTAGATTAAGTGATAGAATAGACTTTTTAAGGGAGAATATATTTTTTAAGATATGTAAGAGATGTATTATTGATTTTAAGAGGACTAGAAAATTGTTTACGAATCAGAATTTAGTTTTGAATTTACAAATGTATAATTTAAATAGTTTTTTAAAAGAAAATTTTATTAAGTTTAACAAATTTATTTATGAATATAATAGGAATATGTATTATTTAGATAAAAGTTAAGATTTTAATTATTCTATTTTAAATATTTCATAAGCAGTTTAGATAAATAGGTCAAATTTCTATTATAGGAAATATGAAAAAAAATTAAAATGGTTGTTTGGAAAAATAAATTAAGTTTATTATAGTGATAGGGAGTTTAGAGGAATATTTTTATTAATAAAGTTGTTAATTTTTCTGATATGAAGTTAAATGATAGAAAATTAAAAATTCTTGGTAAAGGTCCTAATTGTGTTCCTTTTCATACAAAAAATATAGTTTTTGATACAATTTCATCTATTGAATTTAGTAATTTAAATGATGAGCAGAAGGCTGACATTCAATTGGTTTTAAATAAAAGCTTAAAAAGGAAAGAAAAATTTCTTGCTAATCCTGAAGGCAAAAAGTTTAGGAAGAAAATAGATAAAGAATTATATAATGAAAAATATATGTTTTTAGAAAAAGTTCCTGGTAATGTGATTAAAAGGAGGTTAATAGATAAAAAAAAAAGGTAAATTAAGTTTTTTTAATAGAGTAGATTATGTATTAAGACTCACAAATATGGTTTTCCTTTTAAGATTTATTTTTATTTATTTATTTTCCATATGTCATAGCATCAGCCGGGAGGTGAACCCACAACAACTGTCTGCAACCAACTGCTTGCAAGGCGGCTGTGCTGACCACCTGGCTAACAGTGCTTGACTAAGATTTATTTTTGACTTTACAGATAGTGTTGTGGAAGACATTTCTAGGTTTTTGAATAATTTTTTAAAACCATTTATTAATTTTGATCATTACACAGTTTCTTCTTTTTTAGAGACTTTTGATAAGATTAATAATTTTAAAATGGGAAGTTATTGGGTATTTCATAATTTGGATATTGAGAATATGTATAAATCTGTTACTAGGTTAAGTAGTATTGATATTCTTATGTCCATATTGATTAAACCTAGATCTTTGTCAAAGAATAAGATTAAAGTTATTAAAGTTTTTCTTTTATTATTAAAAGATTCTATCAATTTTACTTATAATGGTAAATTTCAGAATTAAATGGTAATTTTTATAAGATTAAAGAAGAGTGACAATATGTTATATTATTTGTCCTTTATTTTGTTCAGTTTATATTAATTATTTGGAAGAGGGAATTATTATTAAGGATTGTTTATATTTAAAGTTATTTGTTAGATATATTGATAATTGTTTGTTTGTAGTTGAAAATAATAAATTGAAAGATTTGGTAAATGAGTTTAATTATGCTGATACTTTTATAAAACATGTTATAGAAGATGGGGGGGGGGGCTAGATTTTGTTAAATTAAAATTTTTAGATTTATCAGTAATTCAAAATGTAAAGAATAATTGTGTGGTATATAGTCATTATGTTAAGACTAAAGAATTAAGGTTTATAATTAAATCTGATATCTATCAATCCATATCTCATTAAGTAGGTGCTTTAAAAAATATTGTTATAGAAATAAGAGATTTAATAATTCTAATGAGGTAGCTTTGTTCTGAAAAAGTCAATTTTATAAAGATTATTTGAGTGGCTACTCTGATAAATTTGTTAAAAGTATTTTATTTAATAGTAATAATATCTGTAATTATCCTAAAAGATAAAGAAAAATATAATTTTATTTCTTTACCATTTAAATTGTATGTAAAAATAGTAATTTATTTAGAAATAAGAAAATTGTTTGGAAAAGGGGTATTACTTTGAATAATTTATTAAATTTTACAAAGGAATTTTTTGATAGAAAAACTATTCCTGGAGTGGTGTATATTATCCCTTGTTTTTGTAAGAAGGTATATATAGGTCATAGTAGTTTGAACTTAAATGAAAAGATGAAGGTACATAAAAGTAGGATAAAAAAATAAATATCTCAGTTCTGCATTATATATTCATAAAAAAGATGCAGGCCACACTATTAATTTTGATGAGGCTAAGGTTGTCTTCTTTGAGAGAAATAAAATGAATTTTAAAAAATCTCTATTATTAAAAATGTAAGATTCTGAAGCAATTAAATTATTTAAAAGTTCTTTTAATATTAAGGGTGTATGGGCTGTAAGTAGAATTGTGGGTCATGTTTAGTATAAAAATGTTATCTTGTAGACTTTTACATTTGAGAAGTCTGCTTGTAGCAGTGAAACCATTGTTTGTGTTTTAGAGTTTATTATCTTTGGCTAGTCTATTTAGTTGCAAATTTTGAATAATTTTATTTTATTGACTAGTTTAGCCTTAGACTTTTAATATATATTTAAAAGGAATTTGAACCCAGATCTTCAGGTTTGCCACTGCTATCCATTCCATTTTTTACAAACAATATAAATATATATATATATATATGACCACATATATGTGAAAAAGATAAATGATCTCCAATATATGTATTTTGTGCTGAATCAGCACCCACCATTTAGTTCAGATTATCATCTTCCACACACATCAGTACTCAGTTTATATCAAGATGTTTAAACTTTAATGGACAGGCTTCAATATTCTCCACTCTTTAGCTTTTCAATTTTTTATATCATTAAAAATCTGATGATGGAATGCTCGAAACCCTTGTTGATGCCTATATTTGCTATATTAATATAAACTGGACGCTGATTACATATATATAAGGAAAGTATGAGATAATGATCTAGTCCAACTAATCAGTACTGATTCAGCACAAAATAAGTATATTGGAGATCATTTATCTTTTTCACATGTATGTGGTCATGAGTATTGGTTGTTTAAATGGAGTAGATAGCAAAGTCTGGGTTCAATATTCTTCTAATTAAATTAAGTTCAGTTTAGACAATATATTTGTATTTAAATATTATATACATGTGTGTATATAATAAATTGACTAATGCATATAACAAATATCAACTGTTTTCGATTTAGGATGTCCTGCTACAAATCTTGAACTATCACTCAGTGCAAAATTCATCCAATTAATCATTCTCATTTTACTTGTATTTTATGGGAAATATCTATTAATCAGATGAGCTAAAGATTTGAAATTCCTGAACATTCACATAGAAATGATAGACTTTCCTGTATACTAAGTATATATTAATTGCAGCCAATATGATCTTGGAGCTTGATTGTTTTGGCAATCAGTCACATACATAGAACTTTTTTAACCTACTATGTTTAATATTTGAATCTTATAATAGGTGGAGATAATTTACATCCACATTAAAACATATAACTAATAAAAATATAATAATTAAGAAATATATGCATTTATGTGCATAGAATAAATTGAATATTGCATTCAATACATAAATGTCACTAACAAAATCATTCAGATTTCTAGTATACTCTGCCAAAGCTCATTGCAAATCTTTAACTATTATTCAGTGTAAAATTTTCTAGAACAATTTTTTTTATAAGATATACATATGTTACATGTGTGTTTATATATATATTATTAAATAATAGTATTTTTTAAAGATACATGTATAATTTATAAGAAAGATAAGTACTTTCACATGTGCCCTCAATTATGTGATTTGTTATCACATGTAATTAAAAATCTATTCATTAAGTAAGATTATAATCATTTCCAGCAGGTTCAACAAATGTTGGTTTATTTAAAAGTAAGCCTTCTAAAAACATTATTGAATGTGTAAAGCTGTTTATTCAGTGAATATATAGAAGTGTAGTTGTCTTTCATCATAATTACATATATATGTTTATTGAACTAGATTCCAAGAGATTGTAAAACACTTAGAAAGAGACTAGATGAGAGATGGCTGGACAAAATAAGGAAATGTGTCAGGGTGATGTAGAGAAGAAAAGCTAGAGATCAGAAAAAATGGATTGAACTTGGCCCCCATCCTGCAATGGATGAAACATGATTGAAAATGATGATATGTTTATAGTTAGTAAAAAAAATAATTTCAGGTTACCTTTATTACAGGCCATAAGCTCTAATCAGGGATTCTCAACCTTTTGGATACTTCTTGGCTTTTAGTAAATTATCTTGTATCCCTATTCATTATAAGAAATAAGAAGTTGGAGCATTTACCCTGCAGTATGTCATGTGCATGTGTGAGAGATGCAGATAGCTATCTTGAAACGTAACTGGGCATTTTGAGTTATGAAACCCTGAAGTAAAAAAAAAATCCATGCAACCTCACTGTGTTTGAAAAATAATCTGAAATGTTGCTAGCATGGCTGACAGACAGTACTGACATGAAATAGCTTGTAAAGGTTGATTACATAACTATTTGTGGAATATATTAATAGTATAATATACTTATTTATCAGCTACTCACCATATTCAATGGACAAGCTTTCTGCACCCCCCTGGGACTTGAGTATGCCAGTCTGGGAATCCCTGCTCTACATCATCATTTCAATAAAAATCTTCCTCATTAAGGCTTCTGATATTCTAACTTTGAATCATGATTATGAGAACAGAAAACATACTTTCAATGAAGATAAAGAATTGACACCCTTCAATGAAGAGTGTAGAAGAACAATATTAAATAATTTAAAAATCAATGGTAAAAAACCCACAGTTTTGTTAAACTTCACCAAAATAGTAGTTAAAACATAGTTTTATCAAAACAAATTCTGATTTTACTGGTTTAAAAAAAATCCTAAGCATTCATTTTTGTCTAGTACTTTTTAAAGTTTCTCATAATTACAGCAAAAAAAAAATGTTTTTAAAATCAATGGATGTGAGGAAGTGTGATTTTGTCTGCTTTCTATATATTTCTGGGGTTATTATATATTAAAACAGGCAAACTCTCTATATGCATTGCCACTCAGTGCAAGCCAGAGTAATCAATGGATGTCAGAAGGTTTGTGCATAAAATCCACATCTAGTGCCTACTCATTCAATAACCTCAAACTAGTTTCTGGCTTGTGGCCTTCATCAGTGAAGAGCCTTGGATCTGAGAGCACTACACCTAGATCTTAGGTTCTAATGCATTCATCCAGCAGCCACATTTTACCTCTACTTAACTACAAAACTATGAGATTTAAATTGAAAATACCATAATATTTTCAATCCAAGTTCATCATCTTATATAGTCATATAGGTCTGAACTCAGTTCAGTACCTAATATCTAGGTGCAGTGCTCTCAGATCCAAGACTTCTTACTGATGAAGGCTACAAGTCAAAAACTAGTCTGAGGATATTGGATGAGTAGGCACTAGATGGGGATTTTATGCACAAGCTTTCTGGCATCCTTTGATTACTCTGGCTTGCACTGAGTGGCAGTATGTATAGAGAGTTTGGCCTGTTTTAATAACATTTAAGAGCAAGCATAAGAAATAGTGATCATGTGATGTTATTGGATATTCTTAGAAACTCTTATTTCTTGAAAATTATCTTAGAATTAAGTGTGTTTCCATTTGTAATTATTATATTCTTAATTTGTTTTTTTTAAAAATATTATAGTGTCTTTGCATTATAAATAATTTCAGACATCTCACAACCATCCCAACACAGAATAAGAAATTAATATAACAAATCCATTCTCTTTATATGATTCACATGTGGATGATCTTTAGATGTAATGGTTAATTGCAAAAGACCAGTAATCATTGCTCAATCAATAGTCCAGACTTTAAATATTTTTTCCTTTTTTTCTTATCTTGACATATAGTCTTTCATCATTAGATTTAATATGTAGTAATTGATATTGTGATTATAGTTATGTACAATCATATTATTATTCTTTAATTACATAAATATTGATTTCAGTTATTCTTTTTGTTTCTGTTTATTGTTTTGTGTAAGCATGTAATGTATGCAAATGATAATGGTAGAACTAGCAAATTAAGGGTCCTTGATTCTTTTTGTGAGATAGTTTTTGATTTCTCATATGGCTTTTTACTCACAAAATGGTTTTATGCTTGAGAATCCCTATTTATGGATTTCTCCACTGTTCACAGATATGGAAAAATCTATAAAAAGAATATAAAATGATGATTTGCAAAATGTAGTAATATTGCTAATTGCTATACTTTGCAAAATATTCAATTAATTTTAAGACTAGTTGTATTATAAGTGCTACCAAAATAAGGAATTGTGGTAATAATAAAGCTTAAAATGTAAGATATGTCACATGATCACTACTGTATGGCACGTGACACTACTGTATGGAGAGTTTTGCCTGTTTTAATGTAAAATATGTGTTAATGCAAAACTAGAGACAAAAATTATCAAGAAAAGCAATATTTATAGTTGATATTCCTCATCTTCAGAAACATTCTAATGAATTTAAATTAGAACTTACAAATTGATTTCAAGTATTAGTAGATTTTGAATTTAAAAAATCTCATCACCAAGTCTTTATCATTCGTAATGTCTGTTTTAAACTGCATATAAGTTTTTCCAAAGAATTATTATCATAAAAATAATGTAGGTTTTGGACATATCCTTGATAACATTAATTTTCAGTTTAAATACTTCATCTTTTTTATTTTCATTTAATAATGTTGTTTGTCGTAAACCATCCTTTAACAGAGTTATACAATACAAAGAAACTTAGCAAAATTGTTAACTACTTTGAAACTCCATATTACCATATAATACTTTGATAGGTGCAATACAACTTTTATTAATATTTTTCTTGCATTTTCTAGGCAACATAATATCTAGGCTTTTTGACTTTACAAATTCATGTAACAAATTCTCAAAAACATTCAGTGAAATTCTGTTGTAAATAGCAAAATATTACAGTTTTTTTAAACGTCATAGTTTTATAAACTGCAATAATAAAAGCACCCTTAAAAAGACAATGCTTAATGGATCTGCATATTTTTAAAACACTTTAAAAAGTTTAAAATTAATCATCATCCCGTAATAAACTTTTGTTTACATATTTCAGCACTACTTTCTAACATTGCAAAGAACTTTTTAATTTTACCACAGTAAATATCACTGTCTACCTTTATATAAATGGACAGAATCAAAGATTAAATATGGTTACATGAATTCTTATTGATTATTTCAAAAGTAATTTAAAATTATTTATTTATTTAAAAAAACCTAATTATCCTATAATAGAATACTTTTTGGTAAAAGATATTACTCAATAGTTGTTTATAAAAAACTAATAGAATGTATAATGTTTAAACATGGTGACTGATGAATAAGTGTAACCTCCTGTTACATAGACTTCAAAATAGCATTTGACTAATTTACAATCATGAAATGAACCTTAGTTTCACAAAATGTCTAAAATGGACTGTATTTGTTGTAGATGGATACAGATTATATTTAATATAAAAATAAAGATTAAACTATGGTAGTTCTATAGCATTTCACATTTAAGAAATTTCAGTTCATTGAAATTTTTTTTAGTGATGATTAAAGGAAGTGTATATGATTCTTCACTAACCATGCAGCATTCATCCAGTCATCTATTGTTCAGCTTTTCAACTGATAATATTACTGCTTCTTCTTCACAGCATGCAAAGTGATATCTTAGCTATAATGAAATTTACAACAGATTCTTTTTCTAGACAACGAAATGTTCAGATGAAATTTTTTTTAAATCTACAATTCTTTATTGTCCAAAAGAGTTTCTCAGCATTGATTTTTGACCTTAATTGATTTTAGCAGGATTCAATTTTCCCATTTTAGGAACTATAATTATCATCCTTGAGATTGTCATTCTTGAATAATTATACACTTCAAAAGCTTTTAGTTAACGATGCTTTATATAAAACTGGCATTATCTATTTAATCTTTTAGATATTTCTAGCTTATATAGACAGAATTGGATTGGCTACATTGTAAAATTAATGCTAAACATATCAAAAAAAAAAAATCTTCAAAAATAAATAAAGACAATTTTATTTAAAATAATTTATAATTCTAAGACAGTATGTAACTTGCTTATATTGTATGCTTATTATATATGTAAAGAGAGGAATTTGAACTGAGGATTTTTCAGTTTATTCATTCTCCACTACATCTCAAGAAACCCTTACACATATCGACACACACGCAAAAAAATATATGATCCTTAATATACATATTTTCTGCAGAACCAGTCTCATCAGTTGGGCCAGATCATAATCTGCCACACATATAAACAATCAGTGCTTGGTTTATATTAAGATAGAAATTCCTCAAACTTTAATGAACAGGCTTCAATTGTCTCACCCTTTTAACAATTTAAACATCCATTTCATTGAAAAATCAATGATGGAACTCTTAAAACCCTTGGTTGATTTGATATTGTAATCATACCCATGTAGACATTACATCAATCTAACCTCTCATATTATTTGGACCATTATGTATCCATTTATATTAATAGGAGAGGGATGGACTAGACTTATACTGTGATGTAACCTATTTACCAGACAATATGTAATTAACCTACTCATTCAGAATACGGAATGTTTATTATAGATAAATAGAGGGATTTGAAGTTAGTATTTTCAGTGTATATTCTTCCTCCACCTTATCTCAAATAACTGATACCCATACCACACACATGTGAAAAAAATACATGATCCCCAATATATGTATCTTGTGCAGAACCAGCATTCAGTTGGGCTAGATCTTAATCTCTCACGTATATACAATCAATGCTGGGTTTATATTAAGTTAGAAATTTCTTAAACTTTAATGGACAGGCTTCAATTTTCTCACTCTTTCTAATGAAATGAAGTTTAATGAATAAACTAATGGTGAATTAGCTGCATAAATTCTATATCTTGTATGGGTCAGAGGGTATTCATTTATTATTTAACACTCGCAAAAAGCGTTTGCACAATTTGGTTTGAAAAAGCCGATATGAATGTGATTACAATTGTATACAGACGCTATAAAAAATAAATGCTGATTTATAAATATATTATATAAAAAAATTCCAGTGTATTGGCCTTTTATATTTTTTCTAAATAGGTTCAATATCTTTGTATAATAAAAAAAAGTGTATATTTATTACACTTAAGGAGTTAGATCTACTATGGAATATTTGTGCATTTATATATATATGTGCGTTAAGCCTCAAACTTTGTTCTGAATGCATAATGTGGAGAGACAGATTGAAAGAAAAGACAAATATGGATTTAGGATTGGTGAGAAAAAACATAGATGTGCTGATTTTACTGCAGTTGTTCGCAAAAGTTGAGGAACCATAAAATCACTTTTTTGTAAAGTTGAAGACAAAGAAAATTGAGAGGATTATGACTGTATATGCAAAAGAAAGATTATAATATTAAGAGTAGCAGCTGACTTTAAAACGCTGACATATTTGATTTTATAAATTTTTAACTAATCGTAAAGAATCCAAGTATTAAAGAGATTCATCACAGTCTGATATGGTATAAATTTAATGATTGTCAAAAATGAGAAAAGCTGCTATTTGAAGGTTCTTTATAGTTGTGAAATTTTGAATATTGAAAAGACAGGCTAGGATAGCTATATTGATGTTCTTTTTTTTTTTTGGAATTTTAGATACGACAGATTTTTGATAACTGAAATAAGAAGGAAAATGAACAAATATATTCTGGATGATAGACTTAGATAAGTTATCAATTGTTTTGATTTGATTATATTATGAGATGATTAAATTTATTGGAAAAGGTTGTATTGCACTGAAAGGATGAAAGTGAAAAGAGAAAAAGATGTTAGCAATAATATAGAGGAACTCCACTATCATAATATTTAATGTGTCAATGAAAAAACTGAGGAATTAACGAAATGCCATATACATGATTGAGAGAAGTATATATTAACATGATAACAAATAGCATTAGATTAATAAGTTAAATATATTTATTCTTCAGCAGAGTAATATCATAATATATATATGAGACTATATCTATACATCCCAATAGGCCCATATAATTATTTATTTTCTAGTTTTTTCTATATATTTTATTTCATACGATAAAAAATAAATATTTACGAATGATTAAAATCTTATCAGAAATCAATATATATATTTTTATTTTTCAAAAGTACTCACTCTTTTTATATTTTATTTTCCGAAAGGTCTAAAGCCTAACCTCAAGGTTTAGACCTTTAGTCATTTACTTTCTTGTGATTGCCTCTTTAAAATGACTAGAAGAAGCAAAAGTCTGTTCCCTTTTCATAAAGGAAGAAGTCGTAATGGCAATTATCTGAAAATACATTCAGATTACCGTCGACAATCATTAAGACTACGCTATTTTTGCGGAAAACACAGATCGGTGATTATTTTATCTTTTAACGAAGCAAAGACTTAATGAGTGATGTGAGTCTTAAACTTCACTGTAATAATTACATAGTCGCAAAAGTGTTTCGGATTTCTATTAATGACATTTTTAGTTGTCCAATATTTGCCAATTGCCTCATTAGTATAACTTGCTAGATTTTATATTTTACGTCAAGTCTATGATTTTAAAAGAAGGAAGGAAAGTTGAAATTAATTGATATTACTTAAAGGATTGTCGTTAGAGACAATACCGATGCAGAGTTAGTCTGATAACGTTTAGATTTACCGTGACACTCTGACTAAAAATACTCTGACATTTGCAAACAATTTTCACTTAGTAAAATGAGTGTGAAAAAGTACATATTTAAAAGAAGGCTATAATATAAAAGTCAATCATTTGAAAAATAATAATATTAAATTTAAAATGAACACAATAAAATGAATTCTATTAGATGCTTACTAATAAGAAGCCGGAAGCTCTTTTACTCTGCTTCCGTTTTGTAATGATTAAGAAATGTGTTTTGTATGTAACATTATAATAATCTTCTTGTTGTTGTTTCTTAAAAATAAGTTGACTTAGTTAGTCTGTATGTCAAATGTTAATTAATAGCCTAATACTATATTTGCCATCAAAAATAGACCGTCACATTCTTTTTTTTTCTGTCGTTATTTTATTTTATCAGTACAAATTCATGTGAGAAAATTTGAATAGTTTGTATGTCAGTGATTAATAGAGTATTCAAAGGTAGAAGAGTGGAATCTAGACACATTCCACTCATTTTATGTGGCAATGAAAAATCTCTTAGCAACGCGTCGTGAAAGAAGGTTAGAATAGATTATTGTGATGTATTCTTTTATACGCTCGACAAATTTATCAACAAGAAAAATTTTAATAAGTTGAAGCCAATTACTTAAAAAGGTGCGGGGGGAAACGGGGGTGGGTGAGACTTTCATTTTATTGCTGATATATAATAATGTCAACAGCTTAAATTCGAGTCATTTGCAATGATGTAAAGACATTAATTTAAAACATAAAATTTATTATAGTTACCGAGAACAACCTTATAATTTTTACAGTTAATAAATGAATGAAGAAATTATATTAAAAAAATAATAATAAGTAAATAAATGTATGACAATATTAGTTATGCAAAAATGATTCTAGTAAGTATTTTTCAATCTTTTGCCTATAACATAATTTTATTAATGATTTTGTTAGGAGCAGTTATTCCAGGCAATAGTAAGTTTCAATATAATTGTTTGTTGTTGTTGTTTATTTATTTAATAAAAAAAACAAAACACTTTAACAAAACCTGCTACAATTGTAATTGAAGACAAACGAATAATTCTATGATTAGGATGATAAGCAACAATTGTTTACCCAAGTGATAACGGACTTTTAATGTATATTTTTTAAGAATGAAAAGCAAGTGTGACTTTTTGAAATTAGAAAACTGGGTTCTATTTTCATCACATTATGAATGTTAAGTTCTTTGCCGGAAATTGGTGAGATAATGGGTATTTTAGTGTCATCTACTGCAGATTTGAATAATAAGTGATTACCAGATGCCTTAGTGTATTTTGAATCCCCTACTTCACTGTTTTTTTTTATTTTTGCCTTTATAAATTCAATAGGACATCTGATAGTTAATGATTATTCACGTTTACAGAAAACGACCCTAGAATAGAGAAATGCTTCTGTTATTATCATATTAAATGAAATGAATTTAATGATCTGCTGTAATAAATATGATTCAAGTGATAATATTTGATTATCATCAATAATGGGTTGCCACTGCATACCAATCTTTAATTAATTTATCTCATAAATTAATGCATTTATATATATCATCAAAAATAAATAATCTACTGGATTTTCACTGAATGAGATCATAAGAACATTTAGCATAAATGATAAAGCAGAGATCCAACTCATTGATATTTAGTTCTTGAATTTACCATTTTACTCTGCAGTAAACTATTCATGAGTATATTACTAACATGCATATTTTAATTATTTTTAACAACTTCTAACAACAGTGCATGGTCATTTTTATTCCTAGAAAAAAAAGACATGACGCTCTTAGTAATGTTTTATTAGAAACATATCCATATATATCACACAATGATTAGTCAGTTGAAAAGTTACCTTCAAATTCAATATTCAAGAATCTAAGAGTGCAGGTTTGATTTCCATGCTAGTATTGTCACTGGGAAGGCCAGCAACACCCGAAGAAGAGAATAATACCTCTTGAAATATCATGCATATACTAGTATGTGTGCTATTACTAACAGTAGAATGTAATTGGAAGATTTAAGTAAAGTTAAATTTTTTTAGAGTCATTGAATACTTAATACTAGATTATGGAAATAGGCCAATATATAAATACAAAACACTGCAGGAAAACATCCTTTAGTCTGTTTACTTGATATTTTGCATACTCTATCTCGATATTTTCTCCAACAAATGTTTTCTCTGAAGAATTACAAAACCTTGATTAATTATAGAACTCCAATATAATCTATTATCAACTAAAGTATTTGTGTTTATACAAAAGTTTGTGATGATGGTATTTTATATATTGGACAATCTTCACCATCTAGTTTTAATTTTAAATGTTTTTAAAAAGATTCTAACTTTATTTAAACTTTTCAAATAAATTATTGTTTTATCCATTTTACTGGTTGGACCAATGGCAATACTTATGTGGGATTGAGATTGCAACCTTTAGATTTATGAATACTGAATTTAAGATAACATTTTAACTACCTAGTTATTCTGCCAATAAAAGTTTAATACACTTCTCTATAAGTGTTTTCCCATTTTCTCTATTTTTGAACTACAAGATTAATAAATGATTTCCAAACACTACAGAGTATTTTATTAGGTTAACTTATGAGGTTATTTTCTGTTATCATGTGATCATTTTCTTTAAATTTATTTTTTCTTCTCTGTTTAATATTCATGTATTTTCCAATTGAACATGTTCTTTGGTACATGCAATGTCTAGTATTTTAGATATATGTATCTTTTTCCTCTCTAGTCATCACTTTGCATTCTTTTAATCATTTTTTTTTCAATGCAGTAACTGGTTTCACTGATACACATCCTTCCATATTCATATGATATTTTAAAAGCACAGTTTTTGTTTTCCAATGTTTCAAATTCAAGGTTTTATAGAGATTTTTTTCTCAGCCTATTCTGATAGAATATTGATTGCAAATTTCCTTTAATTTATCTGCTGTTTCTGTTATGTGTTGATACACTATAATATCTAAATTTATTTTTTTGCTTTTAATGTTTTTGTATTGTCTGTTTAATGTTTTATGACTGATAATTACTAGATAACTATCCTTCACAGAAATTTATTTTATAAAAAACTTATCTTTTTTAAAGTCACTAATTTCTTTACAAATTTCTTTTGTTTTTCCATAGTGATAGTATAACTCTACACTTTTTGTGATTTTGTTATAACTGAATATATATATTAAACATTTTCCTATGTGTATGGGTTTTCTATAAAGCACTGTTTTGATTTTGTCTTGAGGAAGTTTTGTCACAGGAATATCTAAAAATACTACACTTTGTTCCTGCTCTACTTGAATACAATATGTTATTGTTATGTATGTAAAATGTTTGTTATAGTATTTCAGGTGTGACCATTGAGAATCAATGGATTGATAATATCAATTCTAGATAGAACGTTACTCATCATTGTGCAATTCTGATTAAAGATTAGATCATTGAAACGTCATTCCAGTTCCTATCATTTTATTTATAGATAATAATAAAAAATAACTGAATGATTACTGCTTAGTCCATCAGATGACAGCAGAACATTAACATGATAGCTTCAGTTTTTGAGTTCTTTATGCTTAAATCTCTATAAACAAAAATGGTATGTGTATTATTTTAGTAATATTCTTATAATTAATATCATCTTATGTTGTTTGATAATAACAAATATGCTGCTTCTTTGACTAATTAATTTACTGAAAACCACAAGTGTTGCTTTTAAATATGCTTTATGCACTTGGCTTTAAGTGTCATACTCTTCTAGATGCCAAATTAGAATGTTTAATTTTTTTCTAAGTATAAGTATATAAAAATGCTTGGTATGAACTAAGTTAAAATTTGAAAGATCAACAGCACTGGGAAGTAAATAAACAAGGCACAAACTCTCCATACAGTAATTCAGATAGTGATCACGTGATATTTAGTGGTTTAACACTGGGAAGTAAAAAGCTGACAAAATTTAAAATGACAAAGCTGCTCTTACTGAAACTCACCTTAAAAAGAATCTTAAATAGATTCTGTCTAAAAGTATTTTTTAAAAATGCATATTACTGAGTAAAAATATGGTACTGTATAGGTTTTAGTATAGAAAATTATATTCTTGGAATTTTTTTATATACCAATGAAATATTAATGGTATCACAACTTGTTTTGAGCAATAGTATATGCTATTTTATCAATATTACAATATTAGATTCAGAGTTCAGAAAAAGTAAAGTTTTTTTAAGATACATTAATATTATTAAACACCAATTTTTTTCTTGGAAGTTTAACACAGATTTATAGTAAAATTTGTCTCAAAATCAATAATTATCATACAGCCTATAAACGCAAATAGTCTCCAGTTATTGAATTTTTGATCAACTCAAAACTTAATTAATACAAACTTGTCTAGACAGAAAAATTGTTATAAAAGAAATTGGATTTAATCAACTTTAAAATAATGGTATTCAATAAATTATAATAAAGTTAAAAGATAGATTACAAAGAAAGTTTATATTATGCAACTTACAATTACAAATTGATAAACAAATGCCAAATGCATTAAAAAATAGGTGTATTGTAATCACATTCTTATAAAAATTGATGTTTATTTTTCAGAATTATCTATTATCCAGTGCTAAATTGTAACAGCTGTTAAATACCAAAATTGAAAATTTCAACTTTTTAAGATTTCCTTATTACTAAAATATAGAATAATTCAAGAAGTATGTTTTGGGTATGAGAAAATCTATATTCTTAGGATTCATTGAAAAATTCTAATTGATTTTCTGACTACTTTTTGGAAATAAATGTGGCAATTTATGTTTACTAGAATAATAAATTGAATTGAAGCTTTCTATATAATATAATGATTTTTTTTCTCATGGATCATAGCATCAGCCGGGAAGCAAACCCACTAATCTGGGACAACTTCTTGTAAAGTAGCCATCACTGAACTCTCGACCACCAATGCAATAATGATTTAAAGACAAAAACTCAACAACTGACAAAGAAAATTTAACATTTAAAAAAAGTTACAGTTATTTAATAATTATTATCTTTTAGATGCTACATTGAAAGTATTCTATGAGCATAAAAAAACAATAATATAATACTCTTAAATCTTTGGATGTTTTTTATATGATGATAATAATATTTTGAATTCATGAAAAAGAATAACAGCTTTTAATGATATAATCCATCCTATCTACTTACTTAAATTTAGACAAATATATTCAACTTAGTAAAATTAAAATAAAGTTGTAATTATAAATTTTATTAAACGCTCACTATTATTTCAGTAATAGTTTTAACAAGGCTGTAAACCTTAGCAATGAGCGTCTGAAAAAATCGTCAACCTACAGAGGTCCCTAGTGACGATTTTTTCAGACGCTTATTGCTAAGGTTTACAGCCTTGTTAAAACTATTACTAAAATTAAAATAGTTTTTTTTTTTTTTGGGAGGGGGGATTTTAATTATAGCAATCTACAAATTATGATAAGATACCTGGATAATTTTAAAATATGATAGTAAGTAATATGTTAGCTTTAAAAACTTTTTAAAAAAAATTGATATATAAATCCATGAAGTTTTGCCATCGAATTTTAAAAATACTAATAGTATTTCAATTTGCAATAATTCTTTTGAAAATATTATTTATTGAATAAAGAAATAACTTTTAGTCACAGAAGAATGAATTCCAGAGACTAAATGTGGTTTTATAAAATCAAAAGGTATGTTATAAACGTCAATTTTGTTGCAAGGAAAACGACAGAAAAATCTCAGAAACAAAGACATAATTTATATATTATATTAATTTAGTTAAGACAATTGATTCAATCAATTAAAAATTTGTAGCAATGTTTTAAATTAGTTGATTATTCGTTTTCAATATATATATATTGTAACTAAAATAATTTCTACTTTAGATTTTTAATAAATTGTAGCTAAAATATTATATCTACTTAATATCCTTAACATATATATATATATATATATATATATATATATATAATTATTCAAAACAATACAATAATTAATACAGTAACAATATTTTAAACAAATATATACCAATTTAATAGAAGTACTTTCAACTATCTATGTAGTCGTTGTCAACTAGACTCAAATTGTATTAGAAAAAACCGTTACAAATGTAAACAAAAGTAATACGTCATACATCAATTTTCCCACAATTCATTAATTTTTATATTGGCTGTCTGTCTATTTATCAACTGTTGCTTTTCACTTTTTATTAACATAGCTTCTTTAATTTTGTGTTTATTATTATTTCTTTCAATACACAGAATTTTAACTTTATTAAAATCAAAATCAAAACCATAATTACATGTTACATTATGATCAAAAAATACTGATGGTGATACATCATCATTTCTAACATTCTCTTGTCTTGATTTTTGCACTCGTTTATATAATAACAAATGCTCCGTTGATCTTTTCTCCAATGTACACCGAGATTCCCCAATATATGCCTTTCCACAAACACATAGCCATTTATATATTGCACAACTTTGATTTAAAATACTACACCTATTTTTTGAATTATTTATTAATCTATTTAAATTAGGAGTAGTATAAAATGCAACTCGACATATATTTTTATATATCTGTTTTATAAATTTAACCTGTTCATTACAAATAAATGGTATTGATATCCAAGTATATTTTATTTTATCAATATCTATAGCATCTAAAATATTTCTATTATTATTAAACCTATTAACAATATTATAAATTAATTTATGATCATATCCAACCTTTAACAAATCCATAATAAATACATTTATGTTACTTATTTTATCAGAACTATATTTACATAATTTATTATTCCTAAATAAAAATGATTTTAAACCGGATAATTTATGTGCCATTGGCACATTTGAATACCAAGGAATATATCCTCTTTTTTTTTTTTTTTTAATGAAAATTATTATAAAATGGATTATGGATGGCCTATGGGACTTCCTGTAGTTTCACAAATATGTAGTTTTGTGGTATCAAGATATGAAGATATAATTCTTAATACTAATATATATTGCCAAGGTATTAAAATTTATTACAGGTATGTTGATGATGTTTTCGTTTGTGGAAGTTTAGATATTATAAATGTATTATTCAATGAATTAAATAGTTTAGAAGGTTTAAAATGGAGTAAATCTTTTGAAGAAAAAAATTCAATTCAGTATTTAGATATTAAAGTTACACGTAATAAAAATAAATTAGATTATTGTATGGTAATAAAAGATATTGAAAAAAGAGGATATATTCCTTGGTATTCAAATGTGCCAATGGCACATAAATTATCCGGTTTAAAATCATTTTTATTTAGGAATAATAAATTATGTAAATATAGTTCTGATAAAATAAGTAACATAAATGTATTTATTATGGATTTGTTAAAGGTTGGATATGATCATAAATTAATTTATAATATTGTTAATAGGTTTAATAATAATAGAAATATTTTAGATGCTATAGATATTGATAAAATAAAATATACTTGGATATCAATACCATTTATTTGTAATGAACAGGTTAAATTTATAAAACAGATATATAAAAATATATGTCGAGTTGCATTTTATACTACTCCTAATTTAAATAGATTAATAAATAATTCAAAAAATAGGTGTAGTATTTTAAATCAAAGTTGTGCAATATATAAATGGCTATGTGTTTGTGGAAAGGCATATATTGGGGAATCTCGGTGTACATTGGAGAAAAGATCAAGGGAGCATTTGTTATTATATAAACGAGTGCAAAAATCAAGACAAGAGAATGTTAGAAATGATGATGTATCACCATCAGTATTTTTTGATCATAATGTAACATGTAATTATGGTTTTGATTTTGATTTTAATAAAGTTAAAATTCTGTGTATTGAAAGAAATAATAATAAACGCAAAATTAAAGAAGCTATGTTAATAAAAAGTGAAAAGCAACAGTTGATAAATAGACAGACAGCCAATATAAAAATTAATGAATTGTGGGAAAATTGATGTATGACGTATTACTTTTGTTTACATTTGTAACGGTTTTTTCTAATACAATTTGAGTCTAGTTGACAATGACTACATAGATAGTTGAAAGTACTTCTATTAAATTGGTATATATTTGTTTAAAATATTGTTACTGTATTAATTATTGTATTGTTTTGAATAATTATATATATTTTATTATAATTGGAATACAGACATTGATTAATAATTTATATATATATATAATGTCTGTGTTTTGAGGGAGAAAAATGATGATGATGAGATAAATATAAATCAACTCCAAGATGGCAAAATAATAGCATAATAATAATGATTATAAACCAATCCCTAAATTGATAGTGTAATATGAGCTAGTAAAACTTATGAAAGTATTGGAACGCATTTATCATATTAAAATCTAAGGGATAATTTTTGTCTGATGAATTTTATATGCACGACTAAGGTCTAAGGATGTTTTGTGTTTTCCTGAATGTTAGTGCATACGGTAATATGGGTCTAAAATCAAAAATCCTACATTTTGTTAGAAATAAGATACCAAAGAGGTTCAAACCCAGTACATTTGAAAAAGCTATACAATATAACTTTGTCTAGGGTCAGGTAACCTGATAGACCATATTCACTTATTATTCACTTAGATATTCACTTAATATAAAACCAAAAGATAAAAGTGGATAAAATTTACTGTTGGATTTATTTTGGAAATATTTTTATTAGGTTACCAATGTACTCACCCACTTGATACTATTTCATAAGTTATAATGTCTTACTAGTTTATTTAAGTTACAATGTGTTACTACTTATTTATTGAGGAAACACTGGCTGCCTAATTAGGGTTTGAAATCGGCCAGATACTAGGTAACTGAAATGACTGATTTATAATCATTATTATTATGATATTATTTTGTCATCTTGGAGTTTATTTATATATATCTCATCATCATCATTTTTTCTCTCCCCCAAGACACAGACATTATATATATGTTAAGGATATTAAGTAGATATAATATTTTAGCTACAATGTATTAAAAATCTAAAGTAGAAATTATTTTAGTTACAATATATACAGCTATTATATGAGAAATCAGAGCCTTACTAATTGTTAGTGAAAAAATAGTCATTTGAAATGAAAAGTGATATTAAACAAACATATGTATAACTTTGTTTTTCATATTGATCACATTGTTTTTGGGAATGGTTTGAAAGTGGCTTCAGGAAACATATTGGCTTCTAGAAAATGATTATGCTATTTTGCTTATTTAAAAAACTGGTCTATAGTTGCATTATTAATATTTTGAACACAACATATAAGAATATTACTATTTAATAGATATCAAACTCAATAACTTTATCAACCAGTGATAGAAAAAAAATCTACAGCAATATTTAACTGGTTGGTTATTAGCGTTAAAATGTGTGTCAATTTAAATATCTTGTTATCTCTTCAAGTAGAAAGCCAGACTCAAATAAGGCACAATACAGATTCCATATGCTGTTTTTTGATTTAACTTTTTAACATGGGAATATAATTTATTGTAACTAAATTACTTATAAATGTGCTCTTATTTTGTCCAGTTTATTGTTTGGAGGTGAGATCTGGATTCATTCTCAACATAACATATTTTCACTATAAAATTCCATTTATAAATAGGAATGTAAGATTATAAAACCATATTGGATGTGGTACTACTGAGAAATATTATTATAAATCTCATTTTTATTAATATGATTGTGTGAATCAAATGTAGAAACAGTCTTCCTAGAGGAATATTTTATAAAGAACTTTAGAATGATTTTATGGAAGAGGCACTCTATGTTTATCTTAGAAAGTTTACCTGTATGATATTAAAGAAGTGTAGTATCAATTATTTTCAAGAGTTATATGCCTGTCAATAGACTTCAATGGTACTCTGTGATGAAGCAATATATTGAAAGACTTAAAAAAATAAAGTTTTTTTTAAAGATAAACATTAAACAACAACATTTCTAGATATTAAATAAATTTAGCAATGGATATGATAATTGTGGAAGCATTTGTGAATATTGAGAGCCATGCATACCTCATCACTAATAATTTTCATTTATTTTTTGTCTTTCTATAGATGTATTTTTTAAAGTTAACATAATTACTTATCAGTAAAAGATATAATAATTCATTTGAGAATTATTTAACTCATTGATTAAAGTAATCATTCCAAGAAAATCTGGATGCAAATTTCTTTTTCATTTAGAGTGATCTTTAAGAGCATGAAAGCTATTAAAAGCTCTTACAAATGACTTGATTAATTCAGTACAAGTTATGCTTTATAACATAATAAATATCTATTTGCAATATTAACTTTTAGTATTCACATTGTTTATTCATATTCCACCAAACATGCCTTTTTCATGATTAACATAATTTAATTGAAATAAAAATCACAAGTTTTACCAAATTTATAGCTTGTTATTCTTCTGTTATTATTTATAAAATATAATGAAGCAACAATAAGTGATTATTTTGTGTTTCCAACCTTATTCATGTACATTAAAAATCTTATGTAATAACTAACATTTTGTTATTAAACTTCAAATGTAAATTATTTTTCAATGCACAAACACATATTCACTTATAATTTCATGTGAAACTTACCCAATCTATTTTAAATAATGATTGAACTTCCCTCTAGTTGCCATGTTCAACAATGTTTATAGATGCTTTTTTTCATGTACGATTTGTATTTGTAAATTAAAATTATACTAAACAAATAATTAAATTATAAATAATAAATAAGGGTTGCATTTACACATATATTTTCTGTGGGTGTATTCATCTGTTGCATTTACTAAAAAAAATAAAAAAAATAAGACTCGCCAATCAAAAGTGCAGTTGGCCATTGTTTACATGTATATACTGAGTAAAACCTCTTCTTAGCCAACACTCAAAACATTGAAATAAATGAATTTAAAAACTTATTGTACTCTATTTTTTTTCAATAATAAATGACAAATTTTCACTAAACTTAATCATCTTCTAAACAACATATTCTCACTTTAATAATGGTTTCTTTTGTGAAAATGTTAATAGAAGTCTTGATATTAGCAGACAATGATCCTTATAGTTGTGTTGATGTTTTCAAGTCTGTATCTGCTTTAGAATTTATACATTTATCTACACTTGCCATAAATCAGTTTAGATACTCAATAAACTCTTCATTTTAAAGTTTTCTGACACAATCCAAGATTATTCTACAGCTCTTGTTTTTTGCCATTATTAAATCAATAACTTTCATTTTATCATGAGAAAATTTTTTTTGTTATGTTAATACAATCATAAGTAAAGAATAAAATGGATGTTAATTTCTTAAAAAAATATTATTAATAAATGTGGTCACTAATGACATTCCAAAATAAAAGAAATAGCTGCTGCCATATTTTTAAAATTAATTTAATTTATGAATTTTAATATTTTTTGTTTATTTACATTTATTTGGACTAACATATAATTGATGTAGTGTATATTCATGTAGTGTATATACAGAGTCACTATATTTTTATTTATTTAAATTATAAATGAAATAATGCTCAAGCCTGTAAGTAACCATTAAAACCGTCAACACTTAGACAATCCCAATATCAACAACAATCTCAAACTGTTGTCAAGGCAACATTTTAACAACAAAGGTTGGTTCACATCTTTATTTATGGTCCAATATATTTGTATAAATACTAAAGCTTGCAACTTGACCACAGAGACTGAAATTATTGATACAAAGAAATGGTTATATTTACTAGTTTAAGGCTTATTTAATCTTCTTTGTATCAATAATTTCAATCTCTGTAGTCAAGTTGCAATTATTAGTACATAAATATAGTGGACCACAAATAAAGGTGGGATTCCACCTTTATTGTTAAAAGCAGGTTGCCTTGACAACAATTTGAGATTGTTGATTGTTGTTGATATTGGGATTGTCTATGTGTTGATTGATTTTAATGGTTTTATTTACTTATGCACAAATTGTTAAATATAAATTTTGTTATATTTGTATTTTGTTTTAATTATATATATATATATTTCATATGTATATGTATTTTGTTTTAATTATATATATATATATTTCATATGTCAAATGTGTTGACTGGGAAGTGAACCCAAGCCATCTGATTGGAAGGCAGCTATGCTAACCACTAGGCCACCAACACTTGACAAACTATTGTCAAATTAGCATCTTTTATGATCATATATGAATAGCATATTTTTTTGGTAATCTATAGATGATTTTTGAAGCTGTTTAAAGGCACATTCATCATCATCTTAATATACATTTTGAATTAGAATGTATCATGACATGACCAAAATATAACAATTTATGTTCGTGCTGTTTTATTTTTACTAAAAGCTGTAAATAAATTTGTTTTGCAAGTAAAAAGTCAACTTTTAAGCAATATAGTAATGTTAAGACTCAAGTCTACTTATATGATGTTTTTCTTACTGAAAACAAGCTTTCTTTGAATCTTAAGTTGATTATTGTTAATGTAAATGATATATTATTATATTTTATAATCAAATAATAAAAATTTTGCATAAAAAGACATGAGTAAAGAAGTTAAAGGAAGTCTTTTTTAAAATAAAATTATTAATCAATAATCTGAACACATGATTATAATATACATTTTTATATATTGGTAATTTATATAACAATAAAATAGTTGACGTACAGAATATTTCTTTTGTTTGCTAGTTTGATATTTAAAAACGAAATGAATTTTATGTATATTAAAAGTATAATAAACGTCTCGAAAAGTATTGATTATTTTTACAAAAATAATTGTGTAGGATTGATGAACTAAAGACATAAACATTAATAAAAGATGGATTCAATTTATTAGAATTGTTCGACATGTGAATGTTTTTAAAAGTTATCAAAAAAATGTTATGTGTAATGGAAAACAATATTGAGAAAGTATTTTAAAACTTCTGAATGAAAATAAAAAACAATACAATAGTTTGAAAAGTTAATGGTAATAATAGAAAACGCATTGGAAAATTTCTGAAATAATATGCAAGGTAAGTTAGAAGTTTGAAATATTTTATTAGTTAGTAAGATGAAAATGTGTTAATAAAAAATATATAACTACAGAATTGCTATTTATTAAATTTATTATGAATTTTTTTAAAAAAAATTTTTGGTGCACTATAATAGTTTGTTCAGTAGTAGAGGGATGAACCTAAAACTTAAAGATTCTTGAGTGGATTCTGAGCTGTATAATGATCACGTGATTGAAAATGCTATAGCAAATAAAAAGTTCATTTCATAAAATATTTAATTAGATTTGAAAAGGTGAATAGTAAGATAATCTGGAATGTGACATTATTTTATTTAATAATATAAAAATATTGCTAGCTTTTGAGGGGTTATTAATAAATAAAAACGCAAATTATAAATTAGAGTAAAAAAAAATGTATTGAAAGAATAAAAACAAATGAAAAAATAAGATTCGATATATACTTAGAGATAGAGATATTATAAATATTACATAAATGATATATATATATATATATATATGTATTTATACATTGACTAATTTCATTATTTTATATTAAATATTGAATGTCTTTAGAAGTATTTTAACTTTATTTAAATATTCCAGTTACATTCAACTGTTAGTAATAGGACCCAGATTAGTATATGCACAACGTTTCAAGAGGTACTATTTTATAACAGATACTATTTTCCTCTCTTCTTCAGATGTTGTAGGCCTGACTAGTGACAATACTAGCATGGGAATTGAACCTGCATCCTTAGATTCTTGAATATTGAATTTTAAGATAATGCTTTAACCAATCAAACCATGCTGCCAAAGGTAACAGTCAGTAGAAATTTCATATACTTATCTATGAGGTTCTTCTTAATTTCTCCACTTTCTCTAAGAGCAAAGTTGATTTCCATACATTATGTATAGTTAGTTATACTACGTTGAATTAAAGGGTTATTCACCACTGCCATGTAAATAGTTTTTTTTTATAGTTTTTTTTCTTTGTATTTTTCCTCTTTATCCAATATCTTTGTATTTTCCCAATTGAACATATATTTGTTAGTATATACATGGTCTTCTAGCTTAGATACATCTGTTTTCTCTATTATAGTCATCAGTTTGTGCTTTTGTAATCATTTTTCAATAGGCCAACTGGTGTCACCAACATACATTCCTCCATGTTCACATGATATTTGATAGATGCTGCTTTTATTTTTCAGCATTTCAAGTTTAGGCTTTGGAGATGTTAGAATTTCCTGTAGTGTGGTATGGCTCTGGAAAAATGTTTATCTGTGACTAACTTTACTAATAGATGCAGTATTTAGGCCTTAGAGGATATCATTGTTGATAGTTTTTGTTGCTCGTTAAATTTTAAAACAATCTATTCTATGGTTTTAATTCTAGACACTTGTGCATAGTAATTACATACTTGTATATAATGCCCACAACATGGCAGTGAAGTACAGCTCAAGTAAATTTTTACAATCTTTTTATAATTACAATCTAATGGTCAATATATGACTGGCAAACAATTATTAGCTATAGTCCAAAGACAGTCCAGTGTGAGTTGAACAATTGAGTGTTAAACTAACTGTAAAATCAATCAATGCTACTGTAATAACTATTCAATCTTTTAATATAAATAGTTGAAGTATCAGAGTGCTGCAGAATCTAAAGCTAATGGTTTATATTTATTTTATTTTATACATGTAATTTTAGAACTACAAAATAAATTCTATTCGATCTTTACATAATAAAGATGAAAAAATTGCACAAATAAGGACATAGTAAAAAAATGTCACATAGTACCCAATATTTTAAAATTAAAAATTATCACATGATCACCATTTCCTATGCTTGCTTATAACTGTTATTACAACAGGCAAAACTCTTCTCCCTGATGAAGGCCACAAGCCAGAAACTAGTCTGGGAATATTGGATGAGTAAGCACTAGATGGGGATTTTATGGACAAGCCTTCTGGCATCCATTGATTACTCTGGCTTGCATTGAGTGGCAAAATGTATAGAGAGTTTTGCCTAGTTTAATAAAAAATATCACTAATTGTTACATAGTATTTTGTAAGCTACCCAATTCAAGAGCTAAAGGATTCTGAATTAATTCTCACTTGAGTAAAGTAAAAATGAAATTCACTTAAATAGAAATACTGAGGTCAAGCTGTCATTTTGGAATATAAATAGTATATATTATATTATTTCTGAGTAACTAATCTACAATTAATTGCTATAAAAATTTAATAATATAATAATAATCTAAAATTTGATAACAGGATCACATAACTAGTAAGTACCGTATGAACTCCTGAAAGCCAATGCTATAATTAATTGCTGTAATTGTTTTAATAATATGCATATAACAAGATCATAAAATTAATCAGTATATTTTACAACTTAGTGGATATGAATAATATTAAATTTATAATAATGGGATGAAATGAATAAGTGAAGTGAATGAATAGTAAAAAAAACCTTCAAACAAACATACTTGAGCATAGTTTTCTGAAAAAGGCTGATTGTTTTTAATTAAGTTATAATGCTACATCAAAATTATACTAAAAAAATTGCTTTTATTGGGAGAATATGACTAAAGATAGAAAACAAAGAAGAGTTATAAGAGAGAAGAGAAGATCAAGACAAAAAAAGAGTCATAAGTATACAAAGTAGACGTTGAAAGATCTCAAATAAATCGACAAATTGTCGAGCAAGAGAATTATGGAGACTTCTTATTTTCAATTTATGGAACTGCTTGTACAATTATTGCAAAATTCACTTTTTATTTTATTGTTTTTGTTTCTATTTTTTTTTTTTTACAATTATTATTTATGTGTAAATTTAAATTAAATCTCATTCACCGATGGTTGAATGTATGACCTCATTTTTGTTTTTTATCAGAATATTATTTATTATGAATTATATATGTAAAATGTATGTCTTTGCTCATATTTTTAAAGATTTTATTAATAAACTTCTGATTTATTTATTTTTAAATAATATACATCGTATTGAAATTTTTAAAAAGTGTACTAGTAATGCATAATATTTCGGTAGTGTAATTTTCACTACAACACTCTCACTCAAGTTAGGGACTAGTTTCCATACATTTCTAATATCTCATGGAGTGGTACAATCATAAACATATGACCAAAAACATGTAAAAAAAGATCTGTGATTCCCAAGATGCACATTTCATGCAGTACCAGCACTCATTAGTTGATGCAGATCACAACCTCTTACACATATCTTTATTATTGTTCAGTGTATACATAGACAGCAAATTGCTACAGTTTACCAAATAGTAATTTGCTATTCATGTATACACTAAAAGATATGTGTGAGATTGTGGTGTGGGCAAACTGATGAGTGTTGGTTAAGCATGAAATGTCTCTCCACAAGGTGTTAAAAGTGAATAGAAACCATCTTCTACCTTGAGTAAGAATGGTGTGATGAAAAATACACTACATAAATATTATTTATTATTGTAATGTAGAGGTATTAGTTCGTCTAAACTGTAATGTAACAATGATAAATATACACAATACACACACACATATATACATAGCCAAGCTTTAATGAGTACTTTGGCTTATGACACTAAATGAAGGATTAAGAAAATGTGGCACATTTCTAAAGATAAATACGCCATTAACAAAAAAAAAAAATCCTGCGTTCTCTGGTCTAAAAAATGTCATATCTACCTTACATAATAATATATATAAATCATATATAAATTATCACGAACAATATATATACACATCCATTCCCCATTACAACTATTGCTACCTCTACGACTCATAATAGTCGAAAGCTAGCTAAGTAAATTAAGCCAAACTACTCATTAAAGCTTTGCTATATATGTGCTGCATATATTTATCGTTATTACATTATTTGTTATTGGATAATCTTTAGTTCATTGAATAACTTATAAAATTATTAACATACATTAATAATGTCTTTACATTTAAATGTTTATTTTTTTACTTACTAAAAATATGGAAAAGTGTGGTATGTTACATTCTTTCCAGAAGGCAGATTAAGTAACATGGTTTCGAATACTATCTAAACATGTAATCATTGATTGCTCCTGCGTTCCATCACTTTATGTCAATTTATTCTAGATGTCAATATTTAGAGATACCGTACATCATAAACTTTAATGATCCTTTTATATTGTTACGATATGTGTGAACTTGATGTAAAAATATATATGCGTGTTGTCTGCGAAAAATTAAACATAAAGGAATGTGTTGTTCTATTCTATTATGGGAGTAATAAAGTTACTTAATAGTAAATTAATCAATTAATCAAATAACTCAACGCTCATGAGAAAATTAACTGAACGGTAATACCAAATGATTTCATTATTATTTCAAAGATTATAAGTCAACTTATCAAAGCAGGTGATAAAAACAGTAATTATTTTATATGCAACTTATTGATAACTCATCACATTTCTACTTTAATTTTTATTTTTCAATCAATACAAAAAAATCGATTGACTTGAGCTTAAAATAGCCAAATACAAAACAAGATTTTAAAATAAAAAGTTAATGTTAAATACAATGCAGTGAGGCAGTTAACTTTTTAAAAAAAATTACCAATGCATTTTTAATAATATACGTATATCATCATCATCATCATCATGATCATTTTCAACCATTATCTATCCAATGTAGGATAAAGGTTCCTCCAAGTTCAATCCATCTTTTTCGAGCTTTAGCTTCTCTTCTCCACACCATGCCAACACACTTTCTTCTTTGATATTTTCATCTTATATGTGGTATTATTCTAGGTCTTTTACAGTATCTTGGAATCCAGTTTAACATTTCAACTATCCAGCTATTATTATCACTTTTAGCAATAGGTTCAACCCAATTCCACTTCAGTCCTTTAATTCTTTTAATGATATGAGTAACATCTGTTTGTTTTCTCATCTATGTATTTCGTTTTCGATTTCTCCTTGTAACTCCTAACAATCATCTCTTTAATATCATTAAATACATAATATGTAATGTGTCTATTTAATATGTACACATATATACACATTTTATATATTGGAAAGATGCAGACAAATATTCTAATAATTATTTAAGTCAGATGTCACATGACCTATTTTAATAAGCTTGTGTTTACAAATGTTATATATAGAGCTCACAAAATAAGCTCTTAACAAGCTTTTCAGAATATCCCCAACTCCAGACCAGTTTCTGCTAGGATTCCAGTAGCAAAAACTAGTCTGGGGTTGGGGATATTCTGCAAAGCTTGTTAAGAGTTTATTTTGCGAGCTCTCTATATAATAATTATTTAGATAAATTAACATGACAATAATTTTTGCTATAAAAATAAAACACCATTTAAATAATTCACTGATTATAAAGTCTTTTCTAATAACTCCACTTTGTCAGTAGTGGAATCTTGATAGATGAGGCATTCTAACTAAGAGTACTAAGTACCCGCTGTGTTTTTTCAGCTTTACTTTACAGTTGAGCTCAAAATACATATGCATATATGTGTATAATAAATGAGAAACTTATTTGGCAGACTCTAGTTTGGATTCAAGCTTTAGTATCATTAATCATTATTTAACATTAAAAATTTTTAGTAAACAATATCTTATAGAAATATAAGAAACAGAACAAATCCATAAGCATAACGTATGCAAGATAAGCTTTAAATATGTAAAGTTAGCAAAATTCGCCTAGTGCACTTTTGACTAATTAATTGTATTAGTCATACCCTTTGCATTGACAAACAGACTTACCTCCCTCATTGTATATGTTTTAGCTATGATTAATAATCAATGCACAGAACATAAAGGTAAAAAGAATAATATGTTTTAGCTATACTCAAACATTGTCAGTTATACTAGAGATCTGTCAACCATGTTATAAAGATGCATTTATACTTTTAAAATAAAATATACCACATAAATCTGTTTATATGAAAATCTATGGCCACTATTTTGACTTCATTGATAAATTTTAGCTTTCTAGCTTTCTTGATAAGACTTGGTCATAGTTAAAACATATTCCACATGAAATATCACTTGATTTATTTTATATTATTAGAACTTAAATATGAACTAGAGAGTACCAGTATTTACTTTTTATTTATTAGTTGTATTTTCAGTAAATTAAATAGGTACTATATTTAATTTAATATTAATGCAAATCACTAATTTATGATGGTTTGTAATGAAACCATAATTATCTCTTATTTACATAAGAGATGGTTAATTTTATGTTTAAATGTAATTGAAATTATATATATTTATTACATTAGTTTATTTTTATAGAAAGTTTCTGCTTATTACTCTGAGGTTATTTGACAGCTTTTTAAACCTCTACCATATTGACACAGCTTATATGAATGATCAGTCTATTTTTTTAAATTAGTAATTAATAATATTAAAGTGTGAAATGTGCACTAAAGACTATTAAATTTACTTCTCACTTACTACAAATATTTTTATAGCAGTTATTGATATAATAAAATATATTCTTCCAGAGTATATAAACAATTATCAACTATTACAATAATAAATCATTGATACAAACCAATAATTGTTGTTTGCTGAGTTAGGCCAAGTTTATACTCTGGTAGAATATATGTTATTACATATTATGTATAGTATATATTGTGCCTACTGAAATTGGAGATGTATTGAAGTATGTGGTAAGAATGTCAGTCAAATTTTTAACTTTCTTTCTTGATTTTTGGATAATAAATATGTTAATTTATGAAATATTAACTGTGTTGCTATGACAACAATAATTTTAATATAAAATTGTTTATTATTAATTGTGTTGTAAGATTATAAATTGACTTTATTTATTTAAAATTAAGAATAAATATGTGAATAATAAAGTATAAGGCTTAGATGACTTTTTTTTATATTTCATTTTTGTTATTGCATTCATAATAGTAAATAATAAAAAGTACAAGTAAATGTTTAATATTACAGTAGAAGATATGTAATATATTGAAAATATTTTAGAAATATTACATACAATAAAAATTCACATTTTACAATACCAATACTATTTTTCATTTCAACAACAAATAAATAATTTACACTATATTTATTTTTATTAGTTGAATGATACAATATTTATTTGGAGAACACTATCTGAAATAAATTAATAAGTGAATGCAAATAATCATTATGGTTACTCTGATGTCAATAAGAAAATCTTATAAATAGGACCTGAGAAGCTTGAACTAAAACTTCTCTATCTTGTTTTTGCTTTAAAGAAGAGCACATAAATTTCTTCGCATGGATTTTTTACCTTAAAAATAAAAAGGGATAAGATACTACATTCTCTGCTTTATAGACCAGAGCATCTTATTGATGAAATTTTATGAGAAAATGACAACTTTCTTATAAAAAAAAAAAAATCATCTGCCACATTACGTTGAAAACCATCAGAATATTTATTGGGTAAAAATGGATGTTACATATATTTTAAAAATGGAATATAAACATTAGAAGGTATACAGTATTCATATTTACTTGCTGTGTGATTTTATTATATTGATTGATCAAATTTTTCTGAGATATTAATCAGTTTAATTTCCATCATATTGCCTTAGGTAAAGAATAGCATCTAATCATTCATATTATTTTAAAATAATATTTGCTTATGAAAGAATCTCTTTATACAATCATGAATATAAGATAGTGCTTATGTGTACAATGTTATATGAACCAAATAATTATTATTTAATGGAATAATTTGAATATATACATAAAATACTGGAATTGACAAAATATACTTTGAATTTAAAGTTCTCATGCATACATTTTATCTTCTCTGGATTAAAGATATAACTATTGATTTTGTAGTTTGAAATATAGACATCATAACTGTGATGCCATACTACAAATATAATATATGAAGACTTTCATTCAGGTTGTTTATTTATATTTGTCATTATATGGGTAAATGATGATTTCATATTATTATTATTTTCAGGATGTTCCATGTAGTAAAATAGCTAAATAGCTGATGTTTAAATACAATAACAAGTATCTTCCTCAGAGCGCTCTGAGGAAGATACTTGTTATTATACTGTAACCTCAGAAATTTAGCTGTTTTACTACACGGAATATTCCGAAAATAATATGAAATCATATATATATATTGTTTAACTTTATTTAAATTGTAAATTTATTTATTGATGAATAATATATATATATGGTTTAAAGTTAATTAGTGATTTATTCACATACTAAAATATGATAGAACTATGTTTTTCCTAAGTTTAAACTTTTCTCTTGTGTTATAGCAATTACTATTTAAGAGATCCCATTTTTTAGTGATTAAAAATTTAACTTCGAATATATCATATATATTAGAAATTTAAAAAGATTTTACCATAATAAGTATTAACTTTATTTTGTTCTCTTAAATTTTTACCAACAAAGAACTAGATTTATCTTTGTATATATATTTTTACATTACCGCTATGAATATGAGGCAAATGTCCTCGAAAGCGTATAATAATTTTTGGAATCGTTATAGCTTCTCATTCAAGTGTTTCATAGCTTCTTAATTTGTATATAAAATATATATAAGAATATATATTTCAAACTCTCTTATATTTTGGAAAATGGGAATGTCTTGCAACACATTTGTGATACATAGACATATAAATTTAATTTTTTTGTTATTAAATAATTGGAAATTAATAAGCAATCACATATGTAAATAGCAAATTAATGCCAATCAACAATTTATTATGTATTCAATTAGATCGTATGTGTAGACATCGATTGTTTAAATTCTGTTCATTACATATGCATTATTTTTAAATCATATAATTGATAGTTATTTATTAATAAATTTGAATTTAAGTTAACTCAAATAAACATGTTTGATTGTTGTCCAGTTGTGCAAACGAATTTATTGCTCAATAACATTTCAGTGACAACATATAACATTTGAGTGACAACATATAAAATGTCTATAACATAAAATTTTTATTTGAAATAACTATATTCTATAATCCAGAAGTCAAATTCCATTATTAATAGGTGAGTATGGTTATATATATATTGTATGGTTATTATTTAACTAGATATAAACATTATATGATAATCATAATTAAATATTTGTGTGGTTTTATATAAATTATTATTTAGATAATTATTGTATTAAGTTCATGGTTGATCATTAAGATCTTAATTCTATTTAGTCGTAAAGCTGATGGTAATATATTTTGTTCTGTTAGAAGTGAGAATAATTTGCTTTAATTATATTTAATTTTAGTTGATGTGGATGTAAATTCAATTAACTATTGAATTTTAATATTTGTACTTGATTATAATAAATTGATAAAAAAATCAAGTCAGATGTCACATGACCTAATTTTAAGAAAGCTTGTATTTACAAATGTTATATATGGAGCCTGCAAAACAAGCTCTTAACAAGCTTTGAAAATATCCTCAACCCCAGACCCGTTTCTGCATCTAGCGTCGTCAATGAGGTGCCAGGATATTCATTAGATTAAAAATACTAGCTTCATTAAAATTAGGTCATGTGACATCTGACTTGATTTTTTAGCAACTTATTTTTGCTATTAAGGCTTTAGTGATTTTATATTGCTAAGACTATTAATATATGGTGTATCTGAGCTTAGTTCAGTCCCATATAGCTGTTTGAGTCAGATAACTGGATTTTTAGATATATGGATGTCTAAAAATTTCAGATTTCTTCTCAATAGTTATACATTAGATAAAGTTATACATTAGATAAAGTGCTGGGCTTTCCTGGTACTTTTAATCTAATGAATATTCTGGCACCTCACTAATGATGCTAGATGCAGAAAGTGGTCTGGGGTTGAGGATATTCTCAAAGCTTGTTAAGAGATTGTTTTGCAGGTTCTCTATATAACATTTGATTATAATAAATGCTAACAATTCTTTTCATATGTTTTGATTATTATAATATATAACTTTAATAATTTAGTTACAGGAAATTTAAAACAAATTGATATGATTAGTTAATGTACTTAAGTAAATATCCAATAAATATCTACTGTTTTTTCCCATATACTGGTATAATTGAATATTATGGATTCTAGATTATCTAAAACATTCATTGATGTTACATCATTATTAAGAATTTTATTTTACTACAACTAGATAAATTAACAAGAGTAAAGTCTATATAAGAATGTAGTATGGCTGAGTTAATATAACTTATCATTTGTCGTTTTATTACGTATTTTATGTTTTTATAAATAATGTGATTAGTAATGATAAATTAATATAAAAATATAGCATTAATAAGTTGGTATTATTTATTATTTAATTAAACTAAGATTTAAAATTAATTATTAGGTCATATATCTATTTAGATATTGGAAACATTGGAAACTTATAAGGCATATTAAAGCAATTATCATAACCATTAATGAATTATTTTATTTAGATATGAACATCTTTAAATTTTAGCGTTTTATATATAATTTTTGATTAATTAGGTATATTAAAACTTACTTGTTTAATGATTTGTTATTGGTTTCCTTCGATTATAAGTGAAATCTATCATTGTTTTGGGATAATGATATTTGATTTAACTGCTTTATTTTAATGTATCTTAAGTAAGGTTTGCATTTAAGGTATTTGAAGTGATGAACTTGTTTGTTTTCTATATATTTTAAATGCTGTTTGAATTCACGATGTTATAATAAAGATTGCCATCGCCATTTTGTTTTACTATAATTGACAGTTGGATAAATGATTAAGTAAAAAATTATATTAAGTATTGAACAATAATTTATTGATTGGTATTTATTTAGTTTAGCATATTATATTTCTTCTGTTATGAACAATATTATTATTTACAGGTATTATAAAATTAGTATTATTTTTATTTGATTTACATTTTATTTAGTTATAAATGTTATCCATTTTTAGGGATTATTTTCATTCTATTACATAGGGTGACCAATGAGCTATATTTTATTCAGCTTACATTGCGGTTATTATTCCATTGTACATTTTCAATCATTTACAAATGTTACCTAAATAATTGGGGCTATAACAGAGATTAGCATATACACATATTTATTCTCTAATAAACAAAACCGTAATTGGCAGGACATAATTAAACAGAATCACATTATTATGATTTATCATATCTGATTTGTTCCAAATGGATCTCAAATCTGTGATGTCTTAAAAGAAGAGTATACTGTTATTTTTATCCTATTACAAACTCTAACTTTAAGAATAGTAATAAGTTATTTTATCATCATTTTTTTTATGTCAGTAATAAAATGACTAAAACATATCGGGTAACTTTTTATTTCATTAAAATATATATTATAACATCTCAATGTAACTTTGTTTGGAAGAGATTTGGTAAGTAAGAAACTGTTCCAAATCGAAAATGTGCGAGAGAAACTAAAATCGCACTTCTGGTTGCGTTTGTTTGTACTAAAAACGCATTCGCATACGTTTTAGCTTTTATAATCCACACGAACGCAATCACTCGACGTCCAAACAAAATATATAATCAATGTAAATATATAATTTTTCAGGGATTTAAATATTGACTACTAAACTTTTAAAATATATAATTTTTCTATTTAAACAGTCACTAAACGAATTTTTACTTATATAATTTTGTTTAATCTATTCATTAACTATATAATTAATATTTTTTTATTAAGACGCATGTGCTTGAGGCTACACCCTTAATGAATATTACTTACGTAATAAATGTGCGTTTAAATAAATTTATAATTACAACTTTAAATTATCGTAATAGATTTCTCACTATAAAATCTTTCCATTGACTCGTAGTAAATCGAAAGATTTCACGAGTATTAATGAGTAATAAGAAATGTGGACTTAATTAGTGAAGTATTGAGTAACTTCATGCTCTCAGACCGAACCGCTTCAGCTTCACCTATTTAAATAAAAACTAGGTTGAAGTAAAGAAGGGTTCCCCTCTTTCCTTCCACAGAGTAAGCTTGTGGTTTAAGACCTGTAGAAGTCCCTACTATGCATGTGCTTGAGGCTACATGCCTTAATGAATATTACTTAATTAAGACTTATCGTAACAATTATCCCAAAGCTTTTCTTTAATCAACATTTACTACTATCAAAATGAATATGCATATCAGGAATTTTATGTACGCATTCTAAATTTTAACTTATTGGATTCAAATAGCAAATATAATAAAAAAAATTAAATAACCTTAAATAAATCAGCAGTGTGGTATCTTGACCGGAACTTAAATGGTATTGAAATAATGATTAATTGTTATTTACAAGAAATAAATAATTTTGTTATTTTTTTTTGCTCATGTGTCATAGCATCAGCTGGAAAGCGAACCTGCTAACCCGGGACAACTGCTTGTAAAGAAGCTGTCGCTGACCTCTCGACCACCAATGCTTGACATTTTGTTATTTTTATTTAATTATATGGTATTATTAACTAATAAACGTTACTTTTGAAACTAATAATACCATATAATTAAATAAAAATAACAAAATTATTTCTTGTAAATAACAAAACAATATAATAATAAAATTCAAATCAACCCTATATGACAGCAAATATTAAAGATAAATATTTATAATATGAATTATCTTCATAGGATAACAAATATTAAAAATAATGTTTTCGACTCTCTTGAAGGTGTATGCAGTGTATTTATTGATCGTATCTATATTTGATGTATAAACTCATAGTATGTGTGGTAATACAATATACATGTTATAGGAAATGGATTGCAATATTCCATCCCATTTTTACTTTGAACATATAATCGAATTAAGTATCTCAAACTATAAATTTAATACTTATATATTTGTTACTTTCTTTATCCATTCGAGTTTGAATTCAAATTTTATTACTGTAAAGTTTATTTTACAAATACTATGCAATAGGGTATTTTAATACTTCTCCAGCATGTTAGTGTAAATGGTATATAAATTATATCATAGCAGAAAATCTCATCTAATAATTTTAAATTAATTATAGCATATATTTTAACATCTAGTATTTGGGAAACCAAATATAAATAATTTTCATCCTGAAATTGTACTACTTCTAGATAGTTTTATTCAAACATGGATGGAGAAAGAAACATTAAAAGAAAAAATCACAAATGATGAAAATATAACTTAATATTTATATTTTAAATAAATTTAAAATGATGGTTAAAAAATGTAATATCTCTCAACTAACAAAAATTTAATCTGTATTCATTTTCACTTTTCTAGCACACTATACCCTTAAATATTGAATATAAAGTATACTACCTGGATTTCCAATGGAGCTTTATGGTCAGATTTGATATATTTACTACTCTAATAATTTATTAAACTATTCATTAAAACATAACTAACTAATACATTGTCATGCATATAAAGTTTATATGGCAATCCAATATCGAACCTTCCCAAATTTATCAATGATAGTACTGGCAAACGACAATACATTTAACGATTTGTAGCACTATTATTCAAAGTTTACTGAAGATTAAAACTATCACAATCAAAATAATATATTTTGTAAAATATTTATCTCAAATATTGAATGTATATTTAAAATTCCTTTAATCTTCTTAATTCTTCTGATAGTTGCAGTATAAAGACATAACATCTTTAAGTAACTTTCTGTCAAAACAAATACTCCGGTCACTATACCCTTTCATGCTTATGATGTTTTAACGAAAATTATTTCAATCATTTCTATTCAATAATAATATAATATGTATTCCTTTGTATATGAGGCACTTCCAATATCCTTTACCAAAATCTTTCTTTACTGGATAAGATTCTGAGATAATCACTCAACATTTTATTGGTCTACATTTTAAAAAGCACATTATTTTGAAAATTGGAGAAACACAGTTTAGTTGGTTTAATTTTTGAACAAATTTTGTTCTAGAATTTCAATATTATATATTTCAAATTTTCTTAATTGAAAATGTTTTTTAAAAATGCTTGTTTTTCCTTTTATATATTAATTTAAAATATATCCACTACTGCTATTGAAATAAAGTAGAGACCTAACCCTATCTAGGGCAGACTCCTAGATAATGTTTTTCTTAACCCATCATCCTCTGGGAGATAGGCACAAAATGATGATTTTGGATAAAACCAAGATCTTACACTACACTGAAAATATGATTTCTCTCATTTTAATTTACTGGTGTTTATAAGTTTTCTCCTATGATGTCAAAACTTTCCACAATGCATCTATCCTTGAAGTTGATTTATGGGGCATCTCCATAATACCGTAAATAATTAGATGAGATCCTATAGTTTTTTCTCTCAATGGGCAGGAATTTGTATTCATTTTGAAATTTAAAACGATAAAATAATAATAATAAATTTACCATCAATTTATCATAAACAAATAAATAAAAATGCATCCATTTATTAATAAATCTTATTAGAGCAATAAATATTAGATCAATAAAGCTTTATTAATATTTATTAAATCTAAACATTTAATTATCTAAGATTTCAGTAATTGTTTTGTTAGTTTTATTTCCATAGCGCACACACGTTTATACATAAAATATACAAAATTGTATATATTTCTAAATACTAGCACTTCTGATGATTTAATTGACAATTTATTCATTTTGAATTTGTTGTAAATTTGACTACTTATGATCTCACTATTTATTTACAAACACTATTTTATGTGTATCTGGATTTATAGCTATCATTAAAATAATTCAGTAATTGTTTCTTAAATTGTTATAAAGAAATGCAATATTTAATATTTGAAAATATTCAAAAACAAATATTCGAAATCTAAAAAAAAATAAAAGCGATTAACTCATTACACAGTGACCTTCTGAAAGTTTACCCTTGATTTTACACCTATCATTTGATTTTCCTATCTATTATAAAATATATAATCAAGAAATGTTTTTAATAATTCATGCCTTGTAGACCATAATAGCATTGATACAAAGCTATAATGCTACAATATAAATATATAGTACCATATATATGAATATTCATGGTTATATTATTGAAAAAAAAAACATTTTCTGCTAGTTTGAATACTATTTGTCATGTGATTCATTATATATTCAGTTTTTGTAGTGAATTACACCTCTTTGATTTTTTATTTTTGATCACTTTACTCTTTGCACATATATATATAACAGAACAATGGCAAACAACAGGCATTATACACCTGAAATAGTTTTCTCCAGCATTAAAATTATATATATATATTGTAGCATTTTGATTGGTTATCCATGGTAAGAATTGTAGTAAATGAAAGAAGGAACAATTAGAGATTGCAAGATAATAATTTATTTTAAAATTATCGTAATAATAATATTTTTTAAGTTTAAATATTTATTATTAAACTTTATATTTAAATTCAATTAATAATACCATGTATTAAAAACATACTTATAATTAATACTTTAATGATTTAAATTAGTTTTGTTTGTAAAATATTTATTGGTTTTAATTATTTTAAATAGAGACAGAAAAATATTTATTTAAAAGTCGTAATAGTTGATTTGGTAGATTGGCCAATGAGATTTAAGTAAATAGTTATCTGACATCACTTTATCCCGGGCTTTTTAAGAGAAAGAGAGGAGCAGACAATCAAAGTATAGATTCATGATAAAAAATAAAGCAGGGAGCAGTTTTAATTTTTTTTTTCGATAAAATTATAAAAGTTTTAAAAATATTTAAAGTATTAAATGTCAAAAATAATATTTAAAAGCTGTTTAAGGATATAAAATATATTATATTAATCGTTAATGTCACGAACTGGGTTTAAACCAATTTCTTTATTATGACCTAATTGCAGTCCTGATCATCTACTTATAACTAAAATGATATCTAAAAGAAGTCTAAAAGAAAAGCTAAAATTATTCTTATTTGGGATAATCATGAAAAAGAAAAGACAACTACATTTCTTCAAAGAAAGATATATCTGTGTTCATGTAAGAAAGATTAGTTTATTTATGCCAAATTAAATAAGTTGATTAGTCATATATTAAAAATGAGAAACAAGTCTAAAATCTTTAAAAATAAATTTTCAAAACTTGTAAAAATATTTTATTGGACTTTAAAAATAATAACTTAGTTGAGAGTGATAAGTCTATTTTAAATTAATATTATGTTTGGATTGAATAATTGACGAGTGATAAATAGCTTGAAAAATTTTAAAGAAGAAAATGTTTAGCTTATATTTAATAATGAATAAAAAAGAGGACAGATAAAAGATGAATTAATATTTCTCATGTTTTAATAGAAAGTGAAATCTTATTATAAGAAAGGATCCATAAAAGGGGAAGGATAATCGAAAAAGTCTAACTTTTTAATAGAGGATAACCATGACGAAGATGATACACTATAGTACAGGAAGTTAAATGAATTTATTCATATGTATTTAAATTTTACGATTAATAAGTAAGAGAAAAGTGAAGAAATAAGTTGAAGTAAACTTATTGATAAATTAATTAAACATATTTTAAAGTTTTGTAATGTGGAAAAAATAATGTGAAGATGTATTGAGAAGATTTGTTAAACTCTTTCGTTAATGTATTTTTCAAGAGTATAATTATGCACATGTAACCTTAAACTGATCAAGAAAAAAGAATACATCCAATTCAGAACTTTTGTACAGTTAATGTTGTGCTTATTTGTCAAATGTTTTATTTAAATATAATTGTTTGTAGCAGAAAGAAGATATGAGAAGTACCCAAATTCGCGAGGAATGGTGAACATCTATTGGGTTACCATGGTAGTGTTCAACTAGGAATTGAATATTTTTTTAAAATAAAAAAAAGAGAAAAGGATTTTAATTTTAAATTTATTATTAATATTTTTTTGTTTGATATGAAATATCAATACTAGGTATATAGTTAGCAATAATTGAAATAATTTTTATATGCAATCTAGTATATAGGGGTAAAATGCATTAACCTTTTTTTTATTCATTCTTGTTTTTTAAAAAAGAAAAAAATGAAGAGTATGATTAAAGATATGAAGAGAGTATACATGAGTTATAACATGAAAGTGTATGTCGGGGATATAACATTTTAACTTTATATTTTAGCCGGTATATATTTTTAAAAATTGGGCGTAGTAAAATGTGTTGTAGAGGTATTTCAAATTTATTATCATAAAGTATATTTGTCAAAGGGGGATGAACTAGTGGTGATAAATAAAAATTTATGGGATTCTATGGAAGTATAACAATAAATTTATTATAAAATATAATGTTATTTATGAGAGTAAGAAAAGAGCGAATGTTAATGTAAAAAATAAATAAATCATGATCTTATTTGTTATATATATCTATAAAAGTATCATATTGATGATAGTAAATGAAGATTATTTGTTTTGTAACATGATCTCAAGTGTGGATAGAAAAATATTAATGGGAAGATTGGTTTATATTATTAATCTACAGGTGGTATAATAATAGATGCTGAAGACACAGTAGAGAAAGATGAATTGAAATTCCAGGATAGGATATAAAAATATCATCATGAAGATCTGATTGAATAGTTGAATGGGATTAATCTTTGTGATACCCATATAGTTTATTAGAAAGAGATGGGAGAATTTTCTGCAAAGACATGAGTGTAGTATATACAGTAAGTGCTTGCTGTACAAACCAGAGTAAATGATTACCTGGCAAAATATGACATCTCATAAATAAATCTTGATAGACCCTTGGCTACAAGAACTGCCTTCCATTCAGATCTTAGCTCATTTATGTAATTTTATTTATTAAATAAAAATAGAATAAAAATAAAAATACTCTTATTACTACTATTATCTCCAGATTTGTCACCATTAATATTACTGATAGTAATGATTTTATGTTTATTTCTACAGATGTAGTGTAAACCTAGTTATATTGTGAGATGTAAACTATTTAGATCTTCTTTCATGTACTTAATGAGCTTCAAAAATAAAATAATTTGCAAAGTTGAAACCTTTTTCCAAGTCCTATTCCAAAATAAATTCTCATTAGTTGTTCCACCTTGTGTTAACATCTCAACTAAACATTTCCAGTTTTCTAAATCCATCCACATCGTTGCTTTCTTGGCACAAAAGATTTTTCACTAAAAAGGGCAGAAATAAAAAGAAAGTATTTTAAACAGAACTAGAAGAATAAATAATTGATATTAGTTGTAAGTAATGCATTTAAAAAGTAGTTCAAGAATTAAAAAGACTTAAAAATATTGGTTGTTTTAGTATGTGAGATGTTTTATTTAATAATTTTATGATGATATAATTATATTAATGCTAAATTTTGTAGCTGTTGATATGCATTATAATTTTATACATCAGCCATAACTGTTATTAGTTATATGCCAAAAGATTAGTCTCGTGTATTATATTAGACCTCATTATATGAGTAGCATTAATGTCAAATCTGAAATTAAGGTCAATGGATTGATTCAGTTCTGGGATTTCTTATCTCAAACTTCCTATGAACTCCTAAGAAATCATCATCATCATTTTCAATCCACTACAGTATTAAGATTTTTTTAAAAGTTTAATCAATCTTCTCTGATATTTAGCCCTTGTTCTCCATATCACCCCACCCACTTTTTTCTTTCATCCATGTCACATGTGGTCTCTTTCTAGATCATTTACGATTTCTTAGACTCCTGTTTAAGATTTCAATTGTCCATCTATTATCATCTCTTTAGCAATATGTCCAGGCCAACTCATCATTTTATTATTATTTTTTAAAATCATCAATCAAGTTTGTATTTTCCATATCTTTCATTTGTTCCTACTCTTCTCATTATAGTTTTTCACAATATTTTTTTCACTTATTCCTTTCAATATTCTTACACAATTAACCTGTTCTTTCATTTATCTCTTTTATTCTTCTCCAAATTCATTTCTTTAAAGCCCACAACATTTTGCTTTTTTTTTGCAATAATTCGTGTCTCTGTTCTATACAATTGACAGTCCAATTAAATATTTAACAAATCATTGTCTTATATCTTATTTCAACGGATTATAAAATAACCTATTAAGATATTGCAAAATAATAAAAATCTATTAATTTGTATTATAATTATGTATGAGTAAATAGAATGACAATATCATCATCAGAAGCAGTAGCAGTCAATCATAAATGAATATGTCCTATGTGATAATGCTCCTTTCTACTTATAAAATTACCAAAGCATTTAAATTGGATTACATTCTTAAGTTGGTAATCATCTGTGCTAAAAGCTGCATAGAATTTTTTTCCATCACTGACTAACAAAGAATTTGAGTTTTTTGAACATTAATTTTTAAATCAAAGTTTTTATATGTTGCATTTCAAAAATTGAAGTATCTTTAGATTGTCTTTTGAACTGTCAAAGTAAATTGAAAATCCAAAAAGATGAAGCTACTGTTGAATTTTTAATGAATTCAAATTTAAAAAAATTGCCATTAAACCAATATTCACATCTTAATCTCCATTTCATTAAACTTCCTATAAATACTTAAAAAAACACTATCACAAAATCGCCCCCAAAAAAATGTCAGAGCAAGTACACATTCTATTTTTACAGCAGTTTTCATTTCAAATGCTTTAAATTTTATTTAGGAAGCTGTATAATGTTAATAAACTTCGGTAGACAAACAACTAACTTCAAACATTATCATCATCTTATTGGTTAATTGACACAAATACTGTGATCATCAATAAAATCAATATATAAATCATAACGTTTGTTTCTGAAGTTTCTTAGATAACAAAAAACAAGTCTATAGCAGGAAAACTTGGTGATCATGTGATGATTAGTATTTCAAGTTTATAGCACTTTTTGATTCTCTAAAACCATTTTGAGTCTCTGGTAATAATTCATTTATGTCTTAAAGTGACCTATTCAACAAAATCCATGAGAAACCTTTCTTAAGTGAATAATAATAATATCCATAATAAACAAGACAAAACTCTCCATTTAGTAGTGCCACCCTGTGCCAACCAGAGTAATCAATGGATTCCAGAAGGCTTGTGCATAAAATCCTTATCTAGTGCTTACTCATCCAATATCCCCAGACTAGTTTCTGACTTGTGGCCTTCATCAGTGAGGAGCCTTGGATCTGAAAGCACCACACCTAGATCTTAGAATGTTTGATAACAATTATGTGCTAGTATAAGAGATGGTGATCATGTGAATATCCATAATAATTACTGAAATCATATATTCCCTTTATTTTTATAAATTGGAACAATAGAGGCAACCATAAGCACAAGTGGTACAATTTCCTGAGTCCATATATTCATAAAAAAATTACAACATTTTTGAAGCTAACACATCATCACCATATTTCAGAACTTTTCCAAATATAGATACATAGATATAAAGTTATAATACAACTGTAGTTCTATTATGAATGTAAAAATAAATAATTGTGCATCATTATTTATATTATTAAAAAATGACAATATTTTTTTGAATTCATTTTCTAAAAAAGTAATTATTTTAAACAAATAAAGTAAAAAATAATAGATAAATCGCATATAATATTGTTTTTTAAATGCCAAAATATCGTATGTTTAAATAATATAAATTTATAAATGCAAATTTATGACAAATGAAAGCTTATATAAAAGTTGTAAAGATCTTTAACATGTTTTTTAAGAATTATGCTTGCCGATATATTGTTCTAATTAGGGGATTGCTAGTTACACAAATGACCACTTTCTTAACATAATCAATAGTTTTACTTATATAGGGTGCTATAGATAGCAAGATTAATTATTGTTAGTGATAAAAAAAGAGTGTTTCTCATGCCCATCCCTCTTCTATGTATTTAAATGGATACAGTCCTGTACATGAGGGATCAGAGTGACTTGAGCTAAACATGGGCATGATAACAATATTGACATCAGCGTGGGATTTGGGCTTTCCATCATCGGATTTTCAATAGTATGGATGGCTGAAGAGTTGGAGGTTGGAGTAGAATGAAGCCTGTCCATTAAAATAAAATATTTGCTATCTTAATATAAACTGAGCACTGATTATATATATGTGTGAGAGATGATAATCTGGACCAACTAATGAGTGCTGGGTTAGCATGAAATATGTATATTGGTGATTATTGATCTTTTCTACATGTGTATGATCATGTGTATCAGTGATATGAGATAGTGTGGATAGTTTAAAGATGCTTGAAAGTCTGAGTTCAAATTCCCTATATTTAAATATTTATGATTATTTTTTCAAAATATTTGTACAGTAATTATTAAAAACAAATATTTATATAATCCCACTTATATTTTTGTCCAAATATGATTTATTTTTGTAGCATTAAAGAAACTGAAACTATATTTAATAACAGTTTGCTAAACATCATAGTACAGATTTTTTGTGATGTTTTTAATAATTATAAATACAATTTTATATTTTAGAATAGAATAGAATTTGATATTCATTATGACTTAACATTAATTTATTCTTGTTTTGCAAACAAAGTTTAAATCGACAAAGTTTCATTATTTTTTTTCTCCACCATTATACTAATCAATCAATAAGACAAAAATTATTGTTCTCATTATATATGTGCCTTGAAAAAGACTATAAAAAATAGTCGAAACATTGGATTTTTTTTCTTTTTCATGATTATAGTCATAAAAAGCAAGTTTTAAAAAGGAGTTAGTTTGTTTTATTTCTATATTGGATATATATGAACTATTTTGAAAGGAAGAACTGTGTGCTGGATATATTAAATTATTATTTTTTTTTCTATATTTGCAAAGTTTATATATGATTTCTAGGATATTTTTTATTTGTAATCTTATATTTCTAAAAGAATCAAATCCAATTTATTAAATTCTACTATAAAATAAAGATTTTAATATTATAATTACACTCTTGAACATTTACAAAAAGTACCACTAGGGGAAGCAATCGAAATGTTCTACCTATTGAATACTTAATTGATGCTTACTGATGATTTGATGCAAACAATCAACCACTATGCATCTATACCATTAACATTTCCTGTGATTCAAACTCAGAAGAACACATGAAATTCTTAGTAATTAAAGAAATCACTGAAATTAATCTGAACAAAAAGAAAATACCAAAACTTTTAATAATAACAATGAATCAAATAACAAAACATGAATTTACAATTACATGCAAAAATTCTTTAAATCATTAGAAAAAGTGAAAATGTCCACAGTGTGGTTTGAAATGTACAAAAAAGATAATGTAAATATTTTTTTCCATTCTATATTATAATAATTACTGAATATAATATTTTTTTAATTCAATGATTTTTATTTAATTTCTTTTCTTTCAGCAATTGTAACATAATGTAAACACATTCACATGTTTGTTAAGAGAATAAGATATTTTATCCACAATTAATATGCTTAGCATGATTTCAACTATTATATGGTCACATGCATAGCAATATAAAATTATAACAAGTCATGTGACATATGTTATACCAAAGTGGTAATTAAATGCACACTGTGAAAATTTAAATGATTTAATTTTCATAATCCAATTTCTTAGCAAAGGGATACAAACATCTTTTATATTAATAGAATGCAACAATTTCCTGTGCAAGGCCATTTACTTTCATGAATAATGTGCAAACTTCACAACTAGGGTTGCTATCACATAGAGTCCAAGTTTATATTTTTGGAACATGAGATTAAACAAGGTCATGTCTTCGAGCCAATGGAGGCTAGAATAGTGTGTCTCAAAAGAAATGACAGTTATGAAATCATGGCACATAGGCAATAACTTGCACACTATTAGTAAGAAAGAGGTTTGTATTCTTTTGTCAAGGAAGTGAATTATGTAAATTAAATCATTTACATTTTTGCAGAGAGCATTTAAATGCCATCCTGGTATAACAGATGTCACTTGCTATAATTTTATATTGCTAAGAATATAACTATATAAACATTTAAAACATGCTAAGCATATTAGTTGTGAATAAAATCTTCTTTTAATAGTCGCAACAAATGTGTTTACATTGAGTTACAATAATTTTTTTTAGCTTTGCTATTTCTGCTTCATAAATTAAATATTTAAATTCAAAATCAATTTTGAAATAACATAAAAGCATTTATTATAACAACCAAAAATAAACAAAGCAAATAATTTGCTGCATGAAATAAGCATAAAGTAATTCTTAAATAATCCTACAAAAGATTATTCAAATTAATTGAAGTACAATGAAGAAGAATTTTTTTGTTGTTTTACATTATTACATTTTGCAAGAACATACTTGTATTTAAAATAAAATATATAATGATAATGAAATTTCTACTTTTTCAACAAAATATTTTCCCTTCCTATTGCTATTCCTATGTCATCCTGCTGTTATTTAGTAGAATTTATTGTCATGTTTAATATCTTAGCTTTTCTTGGATCATTTATTCTTTTTAGTGATTGAAAATTTGATATGTATGCTTTTATATTAAGCCTTTTTTATATACTGGGAAAGTTTTTCGAATTTTTGTCTCTAATCTAGAAGAAATAAAAGAAAATTCATTTACAATAAATTTACTACAATAAGAAAGGACTCTTCTTCATATGTTATGTATATGTTATGTGATTGCAGTATGAATCTGAATACATTCTGAAGTTGGACAGTACAAAGAATAATTCGTGGGGATTACGTAAATAGGGTAAAAAATAATTTTTCTTTTCCCCCTTTCATTCTATTAAATTTGATACCTTACACACACATATATATATATATATGGGATAAAGGCCTTGAACTCAGACTTTAAAATTTCCCCAACTATCCTATCCATATTATGCATGACCACATACATGTAAAAAAAGGTAAAATGTTTTCCAATATCATATTTTGTGCTGAACAACCGTTCATCAGTTGGTCCAGATTATCATCTTCAACACACCTTTACAATCACAGCTCAGTTTATATTAAGATAGCAAATCTTCAAACTTTAATTCGACAGGTGTCAATTTTCTCCACTCTCCAACTTTTCAGCCATCTATATCAATGAAAATCTGAGGAGAATGGAGAAGATTGAAGCTTGTCCATTAAAGTTTGAAGATTTGCTATTTTAATATAAACTGAGCAGAGCTTGTATATATGTGTTGGAGATGGTGACCTGGACAAACTGATGAGCACTGGTTCAGCATGAAATACTAATATTGTAGATCATTTATCTTTTTCACATATATGTCATTATGTGCATTAGTTGTATAAGATGTATTGAATATCTGTGGGGAGATTAAAAGTCTGAGTTCAAATCTAAACAATATACATGTATTTAGTTATTATACATATATATATAATATTCTCAATGATTAATATTATGTGATATATTGAGATTAATACTCAAACTACTGGTTTACTGAAAGTATTTCATTTATTTCATAAACCAGTATAAAGCTACGCAGTAATTAAATGGTCACGATAGAAACTAAATGATAAACAAATTTTCATTTTAATATAAACATATTGTATCTATGTTTCTTTATATAAATTAGGTCATGTGACATATGACTTGATTTCTTTGTAATATATATATATCATTTTGTATTTTGAGTTGCGTTATCATTTATGTTCACCTTATTTTTTTAAATAAATGTCACTACTATTCTCAAATCATATTGATTCCAAATAATTATAATTATAATAACAAACATCATTATCATCACAATAATAATATTAATAATATTAATTTATATTTTATAGTACATAAATGGATCTTTTGTTAAATAATACCAGGAATAAAGCCTCTCACATTTGTATTAACAAAAATAAATAAAAATGAAGTCTGTAGATAAAAGTATTATTTTATAAAATACTTCATCAAAATATAAGACAAATAGATAGGAGATTCAGTTAAACAATGATATATAATAAGTATATTTTTTTTGGAAAGAAACTGTTAGCTCTTCTTTTTTTTATTAGTTATTTTGTATAGTTGTTTTATATTTATTTTTATGTATTTTTTGTACTAAAGAATTACACTAAATTCTATTTTTCCTTTATAATATAATAGTTTTATTTATCTATTTAAAGATATATATATATATATATTATTAAAGTTGGAGTTTAAATATAGACAACAAATTCATATTCAAATTATTCATTAAAAAACGAGTAATTTAGATTTAGTACAGATAAAAAAAATATTTCTAATTTTTGGTTATTATGGTCAAGATGAGACTTTTGAGATAAATAATATAGCTGACTTCAAAGGTCTTTTAAACATATATTAAATAATGTCCACAGCACCACATACTTTATTTTGCAATAATATGAAAAAGACAAATGATCTTCAAGATGTATTTCATGATGAATGAGCACTCATCTGATACTCCAAGTGGTGATGTGGAGGTTATTGGATATATTTATAAAAATATTACACATGGAAAAGAGAAATGTCAATAACTCCATGTGTATTTGTTTAGTTAAAAAATCCTAGAAGCAATCATGCAGGTGCTAAGCCTGTACAATGTATTAATCTCTATTTTAGTAAATGATTGACAATAATCATTATTATATTTATTTGGAGGGGTGGTGTCAAAATTGTAGGTGGAGTAAGTGTGACTCTTGCAAATTAAAATGTAACAATTCTTTTAAATAATAAATATATTAAATTTACTAAGTGCAAGCAGATGATATAATAATAATAATGTAAAAGGCTGAAACCTTTGATCAATGCTGTAATAACGACTGCATGTGGAACTCTCAATTCAAAAACACAAGCCAGAAATAAGGGAAAAATTGCTTCATAGTAAATCGAAAGATTTCATGTTGTTTATTTATATATAATATTTAGTGAATTAAATATGAAGGTGTTTTATGCTCCATGCTCTTAGTTCTACGCTTCATGCTCTTAGTTCAGAATGCTTGAGTCTGGCTTATTTATATATAAATTTAAGTAGAGAAGAAGGTAGGTTCCATCTTTTTTTGTATTTCTGGCTTGTGTTTTTGAATTGAGAGTTCCATGTGTAGTCATTATTACATCTGATTGGCTGTCACATAAGCATTTTTAAGGTGCATCAGTTAAAGGTTTCAGCCTTTCATATTATTTTTAAATAATAAAACAAAATGCCCTTTTTTAACCTTTCTATTTTGCCAATATATTAAATACATTTGTATTAAATAAATAAAATATAAAATGGTAAATAAAGTTTAGTTAAATAAAATGATGATACATAATTGTTATTACTTTTATTTTTACTAATAAAAGTTATTTGTAAAATTTTAAAAAATCCTTCTTTTCTCCTCCTCCTCTTTCTTGTTCTTTTTCTTCTTCTTCTTCTTATATTATTATTATAAAGTCATAATTGATTATTTATTACACTGCATTCAGAGTAGGTTATATTTACCTGTTTAAAGAGGTTTATTTAAACTTCTTTGTATCAATAATTTCAATCTCTATGGTCAAGTTGTAATCTTTAGTGTCTATATAAACATATTAGATCATTGATAAAGGTGGGATTCCGACTTTATTGTTAAAAGAAAGTTGCCTTGACAACAATTTGAAATTGTTGATTGTTATTAATATTAGTATTGTCTAAGTGTTGACTGGTTTTTAATGATTACTTGCAAACCCATTTAACCTTGAGCATTATTACATATATATATATATATATATATATTAAAGATAGAGTTGCTTCAGTTTATTGTTGCTTGTCATATGATTTTTTTTATTATACTTTTTAAATAAATTAAATCATGTAATATAAAAAAAATAAGGCAAGTACAATTTGGGAAGCTATGATTCAAGCAAGAATTACTTGTAATCTAATGATCAACTAGTTTGATTTTCTTTTTTCCACAAAATTCTTAACAGTTTTCTATCAATAGAGTGTAATATCATCAATATTTATTCAATCTTGTTTTCTTCAGTGTCTATCTTTCACCTGCATAAAGAATCAAAGATCTATCATAGCTTAAGTTATTCTGGTGTTTAATTTTAAAGATATGTTAACCATTGCTAGATTTTTATTTCAAGTCTATAAAATAACAGTCTTCAATGCAGTTATTATTATTTTGTAGTGGTGAATAATTCTAGAAGACAAAACTGCTTCCATGTGTTTTAGTTTTCATTTTAAAGACAGTGTTACCTTAAAATTCAAAACTCACTAATCTAAGGGCCCAGGTTCGAATCCCATGCTAGTACTGTCACTGGTCAGGCCGATTGGTTAGAGCATTACCTTAAAATTCAAAACCCAAGAATCTAAGGGCTCAAATTTGAATCCCATGCTAGTACTGATACTGGTCAGGCCAGTTGGTTAGAGCATTATCTTAAAATTCAAAACCCAAGAATCTAAGGGCCCAGTTTTGAATCCCATGCTAGTACTGTCACTGGTCAGGCCAGCAACACCTGAAGAAGAGAGGAGACTAAAGTCTCTCAAAATGTTGTGCATATACTAACCTGTTTGATGTGCTATTACTAACAGTTGAATGTATTTGGAATATTTAAATAAATTTTTCTAAAGACATCTACATATATTAGATGATGGAAATAGTCCAGTATAAAAATACAACTAGAACACCATCATTACAAGCCTTCAAAAATATACCATACTTGTTATTATATTTTTGTCATATTGACAATTAGCTATGATTAGATTGTTTTACTCTGATGATTACTAATGAGTTTCTTTAGGGCATTACTGTTAGTTATAATTGAAATGCTATCAGCATTGAAAAGGCATATATCTATCCACTGTGAACCTGCACTTGTTTTTTCTTATTATTTTGTTTTGTCTTGTTAATTCACTACATAAGCTTACTTAAAAAATTTTCTTTAGATTATTAATACATTTTATAAATGTAAAGGTTTATATTTTAATAAAAACTTTGAAGCCTATGTTTTATTTATCAAAGTCTTTTTTTGTATTTGAATTTTTTATAATATTTCTAATATTAATTATCACCACTAATACCTTATTTTGATATAAAAGCTGTTTGTGAAGATATATATGTTTTTTTTTTTTTTAAAAAACAACAACAATAAACAAACAAGACTTTAAAAAAAACCAAAAGAATTTAAAAAAAACAATAAAAAATAATCTTGAAGCTAAATGTAGATAAAAAAATACATAAAAAATCATGTAATTTTTTAAAGATAATAAACATTGTGATTACTGGAATTCTATTCCAATATAATCAATTACTTTAATGTTTCATTGAAACATCACAATTCATTTCTAATCTGCATATTTTATGTCCTAATTAAGCATAAAATTAATAGCTCTATTTTTAAGATTTTTAAACTTTCTATCTGTGAATGTTTATATTATCTTATGAAATGCTTTTCTTTATGCTGGTGAATTATTCATTTTTTGTTTAATTTTTATAACATAAATGGAATCTACCACTTTTAGAAAAACTAATCTCAATTTATTTAAAATATTTTTTAAAATCATCTTTTATTATTAGCTTGCTTCAGGATTTCTTATCATTAATATTGTTTTAGTAATATTTTAATAGTGTATTATAGAGCATTTTTAAATAAAAGTTTTTGCCAATGCCTTTGTCCTACATAAAAACATATCTATTTTTCACATTCATATACTCAGAAATATTACCAAAATCACCTTTTCCTTTATTTTTGCTATTATATCTTATATAAATCCAATTTATCCAAATCACTTTGAACCCTTTTTAGCAAAAACCTTTTATTGAACATATATACACATACATCTATATTTCAACTGTCCTTCAGTCTTCTTCAGAGCTATGATATACTGAAGAAAATAAAATAAAATACATAATTATATAAATAATACTATAAAAATGTAAACAATAAAAAACTAAAAACATAAAATATATAACAAAACCTAATAAACTGAAATAAATATAATTAAACCCAAATAAAATAATCCAATTAATATAAAATAGACAATCAAACAGAATATAAATATAAATTATACATGTGTATTCCTAACTATATACATATATATTCAAAAATAAGTATTAATCTAAATATAATATTCATTTTTATTATTTTTTATAATCTCTTAATTACAATTATATGAATATAAAATTATATATTTTATTGCGATGGAGATAATAAAAATAAACTTTAAGTTTATAAGAAATAGAAGTAATTAAGGGACTATGAAAAATAATAAAAACGAATAATATATTTATATTAATAATTGTTCTTAAATATATATGTATATAATTAGGAATACACATGAATACTTTATATTTATATTCTGTTCATATTGTATATTTTATTTTATATTAACTGTAATATTTTATTTGGGTTTAATTATATTTATTTCAGTTTTATTAGGTTTTGTTATATATTTTATGTTGTTTTTAGTTTTTTATTGTTCACATTTTTATGATATTATTTATATAATTATGTATTTTATTTTATTTTATTCATTATCTCATAGCTCTGAAGAAGACTGCACGACAAACCAAAAAGTAGGTGTATGTGTATATATGTACAATAAAAGGTTTTTGCTAAAAAGTGTTCAAAATGGTTTGGATAAATTGGATTTATATTGATGTACACATTTGGAAAAATAACCCCTATTACAACCTAACTTAATTTGAATAGTTATATTATTATGATAAAATATCCTGTGTGTAAACTTGTTATGTGCATTTTCTATTGCACCTAATCATACAAATATACCTTTTTCCTTAAGAAGCCAACATAATATTTAAATTGATTTGAATTTTCAAACTGAATAATTTATATAAAAAATTCATACATTTTTGAAAATAATCTTATGGCATATATATAATTTGACCTTGATAATGCTAGATATTGTTTCATGAAAACATTAGGAAGTAATACAAAATAACATATGGTTTAACCCAAAAAATATTTTGATATATCATATATCCATGAAAACATTATATATATATATATATATATATATATATATATATATATATATATATATATATATATATTGTAATGGCCAACTTACTATATTTTAATTGATTTGAGTACCATCTAATAATACTTTCAGGAAATATAGAGGCGCATATATTTTAATAGAATTCAGAAATATTTTTCTTAATATGTTATGATAATAACAATTGCATAATCCAATATTTATAACTCATGGCCAAATTATGTAGAACATGAGTTATTTCTGATTAAATGTACATGAAATTAATATACACTATTTAAAAAAGCAGCAACAACAAAAAAACAATTATTTACAAAGTATCATAATTGTCATAAAATATATAATTTTCTTTTATCCTTAACATACTTCCATTACCAATAATATATTCATTAATTAATGTCTGAAATTTTTTTCTTATGATTTGATTGCTTTTGTCAAGTAAATTTAATTAAATGGCAATGATTTATTTATTAGTTATTTTTTAATTATCTCTTATTTTTCTGTAAAATGTCAAAGGATTATCTTGATTACTTTTGTACATTAAAATTTTAATTACATGTTATTATATCAACATAATTATGTGATCAACTACTCTTGCTGTTAAGTAAAATCCCAGACCTTTAGTACCATGAATATAATCTTATACATAGCAAATCTCACAAATATAATATAATTATTCCTATTTTTAGCTTCATAGCAAAGTCATATATATATATATATAGTGTAATTTGACTTGCAAATTCACTTTCAATGCAAATCTTGGTATTTTTATAGTCATCATAACAGTAATTCTAGGAAATTGTCATTTTAGATCCAAATCCCTTGTTTAATACCTCAAACTTAATTAGCTGTAGGGATCCATTTGAATCTGACCTTGAATTTAAAAAATGAACCCGTGAATGAATTCACTATATAAATATAGTCTATTCTAGTCATTAAAATTTAATATTAGAATAACTACATTTAGATTGCAAGTTCTAATACACATAACAAATATATAGCAGTTAATGCAAGGGTGAACTCTCATACTAGGTTTTTCGATCATTTAATATAGCAATCAATTTAATTTAACTACAGTGCTTATTCTGCAGATTTCCTTTCTACTAGTGCTCTTGTATTTCTAGCACTTGAACACTCCAAACTAAATATTTCATATGCTTGTACATTCCATGTATTTGAAATAACTATTACATCACCGATTATTTTATCTAATTTTACATATTTTCTGACAATTTCCAAGTGGAAAAAAATCATATATATATATTTTTAAAAAGATAAAATTGTAATTAATCATATATATTTAACTTGATGGTATTTTAAAAAGAAAATATATGTATATAAAGGAAAAGAATAAAACAATTTTTTTATTTTAGTTACTTTAAACACGGCCGTATATGTACACATAATAGCAAACATTAATTCGTTTTTTTAATCAAAATATTCACTTTTTTTTTCCAATTTCTTAAATAAATTTCCATAAACATTTAAGAGGTTTATACATAATAAAGTAAAACTTAAAATGATTAATAGTTTAAAATACCAGTCTAATTGATATTTAACCACAGCATAAAGTTTTATAAGTACTATTATCTCTGCAGATCTTTATGAGAATTTCTATCCAGGCTAATATTTTTCCCTTGATGACATGCATTGCTTGATTTATTTTATTACCATGTTGCTTTTTTTTTCCAAGTCACTACATGGTATTTGATCAGTTGTTTTGTCTAAAGTGTGTTCATAGAATTATTTCATATTTAGGCATTTTATTTCACAAAGAGGAAACATTCTTTTAAAATAGCTTGAACAGTTTTATCAATTAGGATCCAGACTAGACTTTAGACATTTAATGATTTTCTTTTTTTAGGTACTGATAATCATGGCAGACCAATGTAGAATAAATTACCTGTATAAAACAAGAATCAAAAAGATAAATAATCAAGTTCAGAAAAACACTGGCTATATATACTATTGACCTTTTGTTTATTATACCTGGTTGACTTCTTTTATTTTATTTAATCTAGAGGATCTCAGTTTGCTTTAATTATATTTAATTGTTAAAATACCATAATTATTTAATTAGTTAAATTTTACCTTGTTTTTGAATCTCTTATCTAAACACGAAATACAAGTTTAAAATTAAAACCAGTACTAGTCTTTTAATTTTCTTATTTTCAATGTATTTTCTTTAATATTAATTTATCTAATGATGCCATTTTTGTAGTAAACAAGTCATTTGAACATGAATTTAAACTTGCACACATTCAGTATCTTTTTCTAATTTTTAATCGTTGATAAGAGGAACTAGCTACATTATTTTAACCTACTTTATACAATTTGTTATTTAGTTTCGCTTAAATTTAATAACTTATATTAAAACCTATTATATTATTTTAAAATATTACTTTTAATAATCCATTCTAAAATTTCTACATTATGTATTACTTTTATTAATTTATTTTAAAATTTCTATTATATCGTATAACTTTTTTTCAAATTTTTTTGTAAGGCTATTTTTATTAGCTATATCCACAACTACTGAAATCCAGCTCAATATTATGTGAAAGATCACATGGCATAAACTCCTGATCAGGCCAGAAACACCTGGAGAAGAGAGGATATATACTAATCTGTGTGCTCTTACTTACAGTTGAATATAATTAAAAAATTTAAATGAAGTTTAAAAAGTTTTCTAAACATCTTCAATATTTAATGTTAGATTGCCAAAATGGACCAATATACAAATACAAATAATTTGAAGATACTTATTTATTTCTCAAGACATTTATTAAACTAATTAATATCTATGTGACACTATTTATGAAATGAGTATAAATATGAGTGATACATTACAAATATGGATAATAAAAAATTACAATATTAGATGAGTTATGGGACTAACATTATTGAGTTCAAACAGGGTTAGGTATTTAATGGTTAAGTTCTTTGTTAACTTTATTGGAGAGTCTGATATAGCTTCCATGTCTCTTGAAAAATGAATGTTGTTGCAAGAGTTTTGTCTCTTTGTTTAATTTTTTCTATGCTCTGAATAAATAATGAGTTTTCATCTGGCTTGGGATGTTGGTATTGTGCCTTGCACCTTACAATCCAAATGGCATAGATGATGAAAATTGCCAGCCTGATCGTAGGAATATCTCTTCTACGAATGCATTCTTTTATATTAAGTATTTTGTAGTACTCTATCTTTGAATTGTTAAATATTATTGTTTTAATATTACCTAAACCCATGCATGTTTTAATTATGTGGTCAAATGTTTCCTCATCCCTGCCACAGCTGTGGGAAATTGATTGGACTTTGGTGATAGATCTTTTATATCTGAGGAACCAGTTGACCGGCATGGCATCCAGACTAATTTTAAGTAAGTAATCTAAGTATTTTGGTTCTAGAGCCCAATAATTGAGTAGGATAATTAGCTTGTGATTGGTTATTCCTAATCTTGTGGTAGAGATTTGATTATTTTGTTTTAAGATGCGATGGGCATCCCATAGCTTGATCTTGCTTTGATAATTGTTATGGGCATTTATATTTTGTTGCATTGTTAACAGGATTAGATGGTCAAGCCAGCTTAATTTTTTTTTGGGGGGGTGGGGTGTCAGTAGGAATTATGGATTCAATATGGTCATGGCCATACTATATTATATATCAGAGTATGTGATTTCTGATATTTAATTGAAGTGATGGAATGTAGTGACATTCCATTTAATCTTTTGTTTTCCTTTGTTGTTATTTTTAAATATATATATAATAATTTCTAAGACAAATAAATAATTTTTAAAAAAATGCCTTTGAAGATTGAATAAAATTTTAAGGATAATAATCTTAAAAATTTTTATATTAATTTTGTGTATTAAAGTTATATTTTGTTATTTTTCTTGATAATTTTAATTATCAGTCATCTTAGTATTTACTTTAATTTGAATTTGATATTTTTTTGATGGATTACAATATAATTTCATCATGTGTTGTGTTTACTTATATCAACATAATAATTATATTCTCTCTCATGATTCATGTTTCTAATATTCTTGCCACAATGAGTTAATGTAATGAGTATGGGAAAATTAGTGTGAGTATAGATAAGTGTAAATATCTTTTGTATGGTTGTCATAAGATACAAAAATTGTAAATTGGGATAGATAACTGAACTTTGGTTGTAAATTAAGTATTTTATTGTTTGTGCTTCTTAATATATGAAATAAACGGACTAATATGCATGTTATATGCAGTAGTGATTCTCTACGATTACAATATATATATATATGTTGAAGTGACTGTTTTCGCAGTGAAAGATATTTTATGAAACATGTTTTCATCCAGGAGAAGATAAGTGTTATCTTATAAAAATAGTGGTAATAATTTTTTTTTATTCTATTAAACTCGGAATACATCATAATATATATGTTATATTACTTTATGGAAAACAGAAGTTAAATAATAAAAATCAAAAGAAAGTCAATTCTTAAATATAGTAGATAAAATGATAAACATTTTAAAATAGGATATAGTAAGATCTTTTTAAGTATTTCTCTATATAGAACCATTGAAGAATAAGCGTTTTAATAATATAGGTAGTCAAATATATGATTGTGAAGACTGGGCACTTTTTTTTTCATTTTCCTCCCTGTCTAAGACTAGAAGATTTTTCAAATATAACAGGATTGACTATGGGTTCATATCTGAAGAAAAAGTCCCCCGTTTATTAGGAACCTGTTAAACTTCAAATTTTTTCTGGATAACAAATCTTTTAACTCAATGCTGAAAAGAAAAAAACGTCTTAGGAAAGAACTCTCTTGAGATAAACGATTGTTGAAAATTTTAAAAAATTCTACAATAGACATTTGTGAAAAATTATTGGAGAAACCATTGTCATGCCGTGGCTTTGTAATGTCTGAAGATTATTTAAGCCTTGACTTGTGTGCGTATATATTTTATAAAGATATAAATAAAATAAGCACAGTTGCGTATAGTTTGTAAGTACAATTTTCTACTTGAACGTTTTATTGTAATAAAAGTTTTATTTGATTATTATTAAGTGATAAGTGACTAATTCATAATTACCCAAAAGTCGTTAACAAGGCGGTATCCATTAGTCTTAATAGCTGAAAAATGAAATCTCACTGGGGATTGTATAACGTACCCAATTCTGACGTTTGATAAAAAGCAAAATATGTCTACCGCTCTTGGAGTTGATGGGGCATGATGTAGTCTCGTGAAATAGTTAAATTACTTGATGGATTGTTGTCTTAATAGAAAATATATCCAAAACGACAGAGGAAAATCTTGCTTAGATGATTTTATCCCGCAAGCATTATTGAGAAGATCTAGTTTAAATGTTTATTATAATCAGTTTGTAAACAAACATGAGTATATTTATTTTAATGAGAAAACTCTCCAGCTTCATTTACTTGCTTTTTTTTTTTTACCTTGGAATATTTTGTAATCCTTTTTATTTATTAAGTACTACGCTGAATAATTTTATCACCATTATTTTTTAATTGATTAGATTTAATTTACTCGCATAGAACTAGCATCAATGTCAATCAAAATTCTTAAGTGATCGCTCTAAAATAGGAGTGTGGTAACAATATTAATAATATTACAAGTATACTCTTTTATGTTTCTATAAGGTTCTCTGTCTATATAATATAAATATTAAAAGACATATAAAAGATCATTAACTTGTAATGATTTTATTTTAAACATTAAATAAGTTTTTTTTTTTAATAACTGAAGTTCAAATATTGAGTAAATCTCTCCACGAAAACATTCCGATCTCACTTTTAATTCTTAAATAAATATTATCTACTAAAAATTTTACTTAAAATATATCTATAACAATTTAAGTAAGTAAAGGAATTTGAACTCAGGATTTTTCAATCTATTTTTTTCCACTCCATTTCAAGCATCCGATATACATGACCATACATATGCGGAAAAGATGGAGTTGGAGGATGAATAGATTAAAAAAATATCCTGAGTTTAAATTTCTCTACTTACAACTATGAAACACTCAGTATAAACAAGTTATATACTACCATAGAATTATTATAACAATTTTCTAAATTATTTATAATCATTTTAATTTTTTGCTAAAGCGTTAATTAAGTTGACTTTAAAGAATAATTATCATGCAAAAAATACAATTAATTTTGGTAGTCCAAATGTGATTATATAATCTGTTAGTCATGTATCCTATGGGTTCCATCAAATTTATTAAAATCTAGAATTTCTTCAAGGTAACATTGAATTCGGCCTTTAGCCAATTTACTACATATTTATTATTGGTCAGCAATAAGGTAATAGTGATTCTTAGCTAGATGTTAAAACAATGATGAAAACAAGCTCTTCAGATCAAGCAACTGGTTACCAATTACCTTCATCACTCTTCTTCAGTTGAGAGGTCTATGTAGGAGTTTATTTGAAGATGTTTTTTTTCATCTTCATATACCTAATTTTTTAAATGTTTAAAATTCAAAACATTTACGTATTCATTTTTTATAAAGATATTATTTACAGCTATATTTTTCTCATTGAAGGATTCTGATTTACAACAATATTAAATAAAAAAAGACAACGTGTGTTAGTATGCTGAACTTATAATAATAATTGCAACACATTCAAAACGGTAAATCAAACCCATTTACAACAATCTATAAACCCCCACAATCATTCATATATGTGAACATATATATTTATAAAGTATTTTCCAAACTTTTTTATATCTATAAAAATATTAATATAATAGAACTACTACTATATTGGCAGCATTTGGTTTATTTTAACACACAAGTATATATATAAACTCAACCCTGCACACCACTAGCTGAAAATAAAATACTGTAAATTAATACAAAACCAATCCTAAATTTTTTCAGCATATATGTTTTTGTTTTTTTTAATTTTTGTGTTTGTAAATGCAGGTAGCACTGTTTAAATCTTCTAGCTTTGGTTTATATTAAATTAATATATATATATATATATGTGTGTGTGTGTATTAAAATTCCTATAAACTTTGAGCAAAATAGTATTAGCTTCAAACTGGATAAAGATGTTATTAAGTGTCACTGTAATAAAACCTTCATTTAGTCAAAGGCAATGTTATTTTATTGAAACATTAATAATTGCATACTATAATATTCTATGGTTGTTTCTCAAAAATTCCATAAATTGGAATACATCTTTTGTTCATGAAAATATTCACTTCAATATATATATATTGAATTAAATATTTCCATGGATTGTTATTAAAATAGAATAGAAATGAGGAGATTATATCCATGTAAACATAAATAACTTTTAACCTTTGATGTTGCCAAGAAAAGATCAATTACTATTAACTGATCTCATTTACCTAAAATTGCTATTTTATTGGAATTTCTTGTTGAAGTATACCATGAAAATATATAATCTATTAGCATTATTTATTTACCCTCTCTATAGAAATTTGTAAAATTATTGGATAATCAAGTAATATCTTGCACTAACATGATATCACCAACTGGTCAAAAAAGAAAGTGATATTAGATTAATAATAGCACTTCAGTTTTGTTTGAATAGATTTGCAACACTCAATTTGATGTTAAAGTTTGAATATAAATTGCTCTTATAATTTAACATAAGTCTGCTTACAGTTTTATAATCCAACTCATTTTAAAATAATCTTGTCTTTAAATAAACATTTGAAATATGTAAATATTATCTATGACCTATACAAATTTATAGAAACTTAGAGCTTTATATACAGGAACATTTAATAAAAAATCAACTAACTTCTTGCATTGCATCTTTCTGTCAATCAAACCTGGGACCAGTTGTTCAGAAGATCAATAGAGATTAAATCTAACATAACAACTCACTTTCATTTAAATAGACTTTCAACATTCAATTTGATATTGATTTAACTAAAGTTTCCTTTGTATCAGTTTAACATTAATTGACAAAGAACTTATAATCCAACTCATTTTTACAAACTTTGTTTTCAAATAATGGAAGGTTTACGTAAATTACTATTAAAATTTATGTTTAAACTCTAAAATAAAATTGAGACTTTCCAATCTATTTAAAGGAAACTGAATTGCTATGTTTGATATGATTTCAATTGGATGATGTCAATATATTGCTATATATATATATATATTTGACTATAAGTTTCTATAAATTGTTATATAGAATGTAAACGAATTATGAAAAATTACATGTTTATGTGGTATTTAATTAATTAATATTTGCATTTTTAATATGTTTATTTGAAGGCAAGATTATTTTAAAATGAGTTCGGTTATAAGGATTGCTTTGTCAATTAACATTAAACTGATAAAAAGAAGGCTTTATTTAAATTACTACTAAAATTCATGTTCAAACTTAAATAACAATTTGAACTTTGCAAATCTATTTAAATGAAGATGATGGTGATATTAGGTTTAATTAATAGAACCATATGTATTACAAGCAGTTCATTGATTTTTCATCAAACTTTGTCATATATAAAACTTCAAGTTTCTATAAATGTAAAGGGGGAAAACCAATAAATAACATTAATAGATTATATATATGTATATGCAGTTCAGGTATTATATATATATATATATGTGTGTGTGTGTGTTGAGTTTGAAGTAAAAAAAAATATTTTTACTTCAACAACAACTCAAACAAAAGAACTATTATAGGTTTAATAAAAAATCAAGTTTGGCACCAGGAATTGTCAGTTACTAATAATTAATAATTTTTGGCAATGTCCAAGATTAAAGTTTATTTATATTTACATGGACATTACCTCCTTATTTGTATTCTTTATTATTATAACAATCCATGGAAAAATTTAATTCAATATGTGAATGTAACATTACCTTTCTTATTGCATTGCCAAATCCATATAATTTAATATCATTTATGTTCTTTATTACTTTTTACAATGCTTTTTTACAACCCACTATTGATGGTTTTGATTGCCCCAGCACTGTTCTTCAGAACTATAACAAACACAATATAAATACATGAATATATAATTTTACATTTCATATATATATATATATATATATATATATATATATATATATATATATATATATATATATATATATATATATATAATTAATAAACCAAGTCATAAATTTTATAACTTGCTTTTAAGCTTGCATTTAAATGATTACTAGATAGAGTTTACCAATAGCTCTAATCAAGCTTTATTTTATAAGTACTGAAAGAGAAAGAATGCAAAATCTCCATCTCCAGACCAATTGTTTTTAAGCTTATGGCTCATCTAAGTGGAGCACTGGGACTCCAGAAACTAGATCTAAAATACTAACTCAAAAGTCAGTACTTATAAAACACATTTTCAATTTGAAAGCCTGAACATTTCAGATATGTAAATGTCTTCAAATCCAGCTTTATAAACCACATAGCTATATGGATTTGAAGAAATTTACATGTCTAAAAAGTTCAGGCTTTCAAATTGATAGAAACATGTTTTATAAGTGCTGACATTTGAGTTAGTATTTTAGATCTAGTTTCTGGAGTCCCAGCACTCCACTGAGGTGAGCCATAAGCTCAAAACCAATTGGTCTGGAGATAGGGACTTTCCGATAGAGATTTTGAATTCTTTCTCTTTCAGCACTTATAAAATAAAGCTTGATTAGGGTTATTGGTAAGTGCCATCTAGCGATCATATATATATATTCTATCATATAATCATTATTTGTATACCCACATAGATCTTTATATGATTATTATTTTTTTATATAGTATAAATTTTAAACTTTTTTATATTCTATATTTATCAATCAATACTTTCTATAATCATATGTATATATTTTATTTTTATTTTATTTATTTTTTATTTTATTCTTATTAATTTTTCAATATTTAACTCTAACATTATATATTCATATTTTTATATTTTACATTATTACTCATTATATTAACATTCAATATGTATAATTTTCTTTAACCTATAATATTATTTTTAACATATTTTTATACATATTTTTTACTTAAATTTTCAAATCATAACTACTATCAATTTAAACTTTTTAAATTTACCAGTTATATTTTAATAGCTTCCTCTTTCTGTTTTTTATATAATTAAGTCTATTTTTTTCCTTCATATCAAATTTTTTTTCAAGCCCAAATCTCTATTTAATATTGGCTTAATATTATTAATATAAATAGCTTGTTTTATTTTCCTAAATATATCAGCAAATTTTTATCATATTACATTGAATTCTTTGTTTTTCCTAATTAATTTACCTTAATATTAATAATTTGACACTTTTTACAATTAATTTCATATATTCCATTTATTTCATTATCTCAAATTTTTATTATAATTACTAATATACTTATTTTCTAAAATACTATATATTAACTATTCTAACATTTATTATATTATTAAATTTTTTTAGTAATTTTAAATAAAACTTTACTTAAATTCTTAACTACATAGTTATTTCCTATCTTTACATCTATATGATTAATTTTATCTGCATTATTACTATTTTTTCTTTATTATTATAATTATTATTATTATTATTATTATTAATATTATTATTATTATTATTATTATTATTATTGTTGTTGTTATTATTATTATTATTATTATTATTATTATTATTATTATTATTATTATTATTATTATATATTATATAATCTATTACATTTTCTATTAACTCAATATTATCATTTATACATTTATTTGGATACTCATTATTTATAAATTCTTATTTTTATTCAGTCTATTAGTTTAACATAATCTTCTTTACTTGAAAAATAATTTACTGTCCTATGAATTCTAGAATGTATTGTATTTACTTTATATTTGTATTTGAGTGCCAATTAGTTATCATCATCATCATCAACCATTATCAATCCACTGCAGGATGAAGGTCTCTCCAAGTTCAATCCATCTTTTCCTAAGTTTAGCTTCTCTTCTCCACATCACTCCTGCACACTTTCTTATTTCATCCATCCATCTCACATGTGGCCTCTTTCTGCATCTTTTACAATCTCTTGTAATCCAGATTAAAATTTCAATTGTCCATCTATTATCATCTCTTCTAGCAATATGTCCAGCCCAACTCCACTTCAGTCTTTTAATTTTTTCAATGATGTCAGTAACACCTGTTTGTTCTCTTACCCATACATTGCATTTTCGATCTCTTCTTGTTACTCCCAGCATGCATCTCTCCATACTTTTTAGAGTGGTCTGTCTCAGATCCATAAATAAGAACTGGCAAAACACATTTATTAAAACCCTTCCTTTTCAAATGCATAGGCATATTTCCTTTCAGTATCAAGTTATTTCTACCAAAAGCACTCCAACCAAGTTTAATTATATGATTAATTTCATCCATTATGTTTCCATCTGTATTAAAAATCTGACCAAGGTATTTGTAACTGTTAACTTCTTCTAACTCATCATAATCAATTTTTATTTTCATATTTTGAGAAAATCTATTAGTTATATTATTATCTATATTACTTTTTTTATGAATTGATGTTTTAATCTTATATTTCCCTTCTTTGTTTGACTTAATCAACTTTATATCTAAATATAACAATATATTATTCTCTTTTTTTTTTTACAATAAATTTAATATTTTTATCGACCTTATTAATATCCTCTATAAATAATTTTATCTGTCTTTATGTTTTATTAAATATCAATAAATAATCATCTACATATCTTTTAATGAAGATTGAAGCATTATTATTGACTAACATTAACTTCTCTAATTCTTCCATATAAATATTACTCAATACTTTACTTAATGCTCCTCCTATTAGTAAATCTTTTTGTTTATAAAAACTATCATTAAATTGAAACATTATTATATTTCTCTAATCTCCTTTAATTGTTTTATAGATATATATTTATTTATTATTATCCTTTTTATATTTGTTAATTATTATATCTATTGATTTGTATGCATTGATACAATGTTCATTTTAAGCATTGTTAAATTATAATAACTATATTTATTTATTACATTTTTAATTTCACTTAATAAAACTTTATTATTTTTATATTTAATTTATAGGTAGTATTAATATATTTTTTAGCACCTTATTTGCCAACCATTTGGACACTTTAATCACAATATGAACTACTACCATTAATAACTGGGCCTAATGGTACACATTTTAAAAAAAATTTAGATGCTCTGTAAATTTTAGCAGCTATACAATCTTTTACCCCTAAATAATCAAATGTATTATAATCAATTATACGCTTTTTATAAAAGTCTCTTATTATTGTATATACTCGTACATTTAATAATTTAGTATCATCTTTTTTAATTCTCCCAAATATATTATCTTTCAACATATTATTCATTTTTTTTGTATAATCCTCTTTATTTATGATTACCAATTTATTCCCTTTATCTGGCATTGTAAAAACTATTTTATTCGTATATTTATTCTTTATTTCTTTAAGGTGCTTTATTTTAACAATATCATTATCCTTATTTATTCCTTTATTTTTATGTTTCTTCTTTATTCTATAAATCATATTGTCTACTTCATTATTAGATTCTTCCATCCATACTTTATTACTAATAATTTAATTACTATTTATATTCTGATAATTATAGATTTTGTAATTTTTTTATACATACTTCTGTGCTACTTTCTCTTTTAACATTCTTAATTCTATTATACCATTATTACCATTATATCCATATTGTACATATTTAATCCCTTTCATCATCATCATCAACCATTATCAATCCACTTCAGAATGAAGGTCTCTCCAAGTTCAATCCATCTTTTCCTATCTTTAGCTTCTCTTCTCCACATCACCCCTGCACACTTTTTTATTTCATCCATCCATCTCACATGTGATCTCTTTCTGGGTCTTTTACAATCTCTTGGAAGCCAGTTTAAAATTTCAATTGTCCATATATTATCATCTCTTCTAATAATATGTCCAGCCCAACTCCACTTCAGTCTTTTAATTTTTCAATGAGGTCAGTAATACCTCTTTGTTCTCTTACCCATATATTGGGTTTTCGATCCCTTCTTGTTACTCCCAACATGCATCTCTTCACACTTCTTTGAGTGATCTGAAGTCTCTGTATTGCTCTTCTATTAAGTGTCCAAGTCTCAGATTCATAAGTAAGAACTAGCAAAACACATTTATTAAAAACCTTCCTTTTCAAACACATAGGCATATTTCCTTTTAGTATCAAGTTATTTCTACTAAAAGCACTCCAACCAAGTTTAATTCTATGATTAATTTCATCCATTATATTTCCATCTGTATTAATAATCTTACCAAGGTATTTGTAACTGTTAACTTCTTCTAACTCATCATAATCAATCTTTAGTTTCATATTTTGAGAAAATCTTTTAAACATTACTTTAGGCTTTTTAACATTTATCTTTAGTCCTACTTTTTTACTTTTATCTGACAATTCCTGTAACATTTCCTGTAGCTCTAAAGCATTATTTGCAAAAACAACTACATTATCTGCAAAATCTAAATGACTTAAATAATCTCCATTTACTCTCACTCCTTTAACTTCCCATTTTAATCCATAAAATACTTCTTGCAGCATTGCTGTAAAAAGTTTTGGAGATATGGAGTCACCCTGTCTTACACTCTTTTCAATGTTGATTTTCCTACTATCATTATGTAATCTAATTGTTGCTGTTGCATTTTTCTAAATATTCTTTAAAATATGACAATATCCTGGATCTACACCCTGATGATCCAATGATTTAATCACTGAAGAAATATCTATAGAATCAAATGCCTTTGCATAGTCTACAAATCCTAAGCATAATGGTAACACATATTCATTTGTCCTTTCTATAATTTCTCTCAATATCTGGATATGATCTACTGTACTAAAATCACTTTTAAATCCAGTTTGTTCTCTTGGTTGGTGGAAATCCAGTGTTTTCTGTAGACGAGTTGTAATTATCTTAGTAAAAATTTTGTATAAAACTGATAAAAGACTGATAGGTCTGTAATTTCTAATATCTTCTTTATCATCTTTTTTAAATATTAATATTAATACTGCATTCTTCCAATCATCAGGTACATCTTTATCATTTAGACATTTGGTATATAACTTTGCTAAAAAATATTCTTCTATTTCTTCACTTGCTTCTTTTAATTCAATCATTACCTGGAGTCTTCCCTTTCTTCATAAATTTAATTGCATGTCTCACTTCCTCATTCAAAATTCTGGGCAATTCGGAAGATATAGTACGTATAGGAGGCACTTGTTCTTTATTACTATATAATTCTTGATAGAAGTTTTCTACACATTTCATGATGTCATCTCTTTTTAGTAATACTGCCATCTTTTTTTCTTATTGCAGATATAAATTTCCTACTAATACCAAAATGTTGTTTTACACTCTTTAGACTTTTATACTCTTCTACAGCTTTCCTTGCTAGTTCACAATTCTACATTCTTATATCATTTTCAACTCTTTGCCGCAGCATTTTACAAAATTCAAGATATTCAATCTTTTTTAATGCATCATTGTTGTATATTCTCATATTACTGTTTTTCTTCATAAATTCTCTAGTCTCAGTAGAAATTTTATTGGTCAATTGCTGCTTTTTTCTACCAGCTATCTTTGTTGCAGTTTTTAAAAGTGTATTTTATTTTCCTATTAATGTCATTCAAATCTGAATCAAGTTCAAAATGTACTAATACTTGAAACTGATTTGTAAGTTCTAAGTTAAATTCATTGGAATGTTTCTGAAGATTAGGAATATCAACTGTAAATATTGTTTTTCTTAATAATTTTTGTCTCTCTAGTTTTGCATTAACATGTATCTTATATCTTACTAATCGATAATCACTACCTGTGTTAAATTTATTAAGAACATTACAATCTTGAAATATGTATTTTCTGTTAGTCAAAATATAATCCAATTCTACTGTACCTTCATTTGGATGCTTCTATGTCCATTTCCTTTTACATTTTTCTCAAAAAAAGAATTCATAATATAAAGTTTTTCTTTTTCTGCAAACTCCACAAGTCTATGTCCTCTCTCATTTCTATTACCATAATCAAAAATTACCTATAGCATTTTCATCTTTCATTTGTTTACCAATTCTAGCATTAAAATCTCACATAACAATTTTAAAATGTTGTTTACTCTGATCAAAAGCCTTTTGTACATCCATATAAAAATCTTCTATAACTTCATCACTAAGAGAACTTGTTGGGGCATAAACCTGAATTATCTGCATTTGGTATCTGCTATTAAGTTGTAAAACTAATCTTACCACTCTGTCTTATACATCATTAATCTCTATAATGTTATTCCTCCATTTTTTTTATTTATAATGAATCCTATTCCACTTGTATTTCCAATATTTGTGCCTTTATAGTAGAGTATATGTCCACTTTTTAAATCAATTGTTTCTTCACCTTTTCTTCTGACTTCACAAAGTCCTATAATGTCCTATTTAATATAAGACAGTTCTTTTTCTAACTCTTGCAATCTTCCTTCACTTGAAAGTGATCTGCAGTTGTAAGTGCCTAAATAAAAAGTCAGCAAATGGCAGCCCAAGTCTGCAATCAGGGATTCTTAGCACCCTCCACCTTTGGCCACCAACTTCTGCCTTGGTTGGTGACTTTACAGCCTCCTAGGAATAAAGGCCATGATTGTATATATTGGAAAAAATATTCGTAAACTCGGAGGTAGAAAGCCAATAAACTCACCACGCTTTACTTATATTTTAATTTTCTTTTTCTGTTAATTCTATATATGTCATATTATAAATTAGCTCATTATAATTACTCCTTTTCCTTTTCATCTTTGTTTAATCCTTTTTCTTCCATTAATCTCCTTAATTTCTTATGTCTATTTTCAGTATTCTTATTTATCTTATTTATTAATACCTTTTTGACCTACATAATTCTCTAAAAAAAATTTTTCTTCCTTAGTTATTTTCCTTGTTAGTATTGATTCAATATTTAAAATATCTCTATAAAATCTTTGTTTTATACTATATTATAAATAAATTAGTTTTAATGTCCTCTTTTCTAAATCTTCTATAAACTTGATTTTATTTCTTATCATTTTCCTATAACTATTAATCCTTATAAATTTTTGTATTACATCCAATATTCTACATTCTTTTAAATGTTTTATAATATATTTAATATTATTTAATTTGATAATCAATTTCCATTTTTCATTTAAATAGTGGGTTGTAAAAAAACATCATAAAAAGTAATAAAGAACATAAATGATATTAATATTATGTGAATATATATATATACACACACACCCTTAATCAATCAAATTATACATATCTCAAAATAATATATATATATATATATAATAAAGAGCATGCTGATATTTCTAAACAAGCTTATTTTATTTTTATTATGATAAATGCTATAGAGAAAGCATTCAAATTTTTATCTATGATTGTCCCCATCTCCAGACTGATTTCCAGCTATAGTTCTCTTCGTTGAGGAGTTAGGACAATTTAATTTTAAAATTACATTAATTGAGATATCACGAAAGTAAATAATCAAAAAAGAAAGTAATATAGTTATGATAAAGATAAGTCATAAATAAATTGAAAGAAAGCACTTTCACATATTCTACATAGTACTATCAATTTATACTTAAATGTTGTTGGATATTTATCTAAATGTGTTTGTTCATTATACTTTTGCCTTTAAACAAAAGTTTTTAAAAAGTAAAACTTCTATCCTGTTTTATTTTTCTAATAATGAAAATTAATAAGATAATGATGAAATAAAAAAGATAGTATTGTACCTATACAAAGAATTGATGCATAATGAGTATTTTATGCAATATTAGAGTTATGATGTTTTAAAAGAGACCTTTCACTTTTGTGATTTTAAAACACTGAATAATGTGGATGAGGTAAATTTCTTCTCTTTATTTAAAGAATCTTGTGATAACATTTGATTCCCAAAAATTTGAAAGCGTTTTTGTTGTATGTGCTGTTATATTTTGAAAAATATTGCGATAGACATTTATTAAAATGTTCTTACAGAAGATTTTAATCCTTTGGTGAGTATGCATATGATTTTTAAACTGCCATCAACTGAAAATCATTTCCCATAATTTTATCCATTTATTCTGTGTAATTTATGCTTTTGACAAACTTTTATAATGACCGGATTGTTAATTTTTTTTCTTTGTTTTTTTTCTTCTTTTAATGACTTAATAAGATCTTCATTTTTTAGAACTTTTATAGCCTTTCTGATTTTAACTTTTTCATCAGTCATACAACAAATTCTTTTGTCCAAGCTTTTAATCTGGTGTAAACATTTTTTAAAAATATATCCAACAATTTTTACAAATTTTTAAGTCATACTCCATATTACTCTATAGACACTTTGATATGTTTTAATTCCAATTTGAAAACATGGACTGTTGTTTTTATGAATAGTATTGATCTGCAATAATAAAAAATTTCAACATTTTATTAATTGAGCATTATGATTAGCGTTAAAGCCTGCTCAAATTTTATTTTATTAAATACTAAGCAGGTAAAAAGTTTGCTACAATGGTGTATTTTTTTTATAGTAAATAAAATCATAAATATTTACTCTGATTTCGAATTTAATAATAAATTTGTGAGTTTTTACAATTTTAACATTTTAAAAATAATACTCTTTAAACAAAAGTATGCTATAAAAAAAATCAAGCTTTAAAATAATCATTTTGGAAATCAAAATAATTACTCGTCAGAATCCATATGATATAAAGTTTTAAAATTTGAAATCTTTAAATTATTGCTAATAAAACTATATAAATTTTGTCAGTTCTTAATGAAATATTTTACAGATCTTGAAATATCTTTTCAAGTTGAATGATTAATTTGCAGTAAGATCTATTTGTTAAAAACAGGCAATTTACCTATAGTTAATGAATGCTTTTTAATACATCTAAAGTTTGTTAGAAATGTTTACTCATACATGTAGGATTTAACCACTAAACATCACATGATCACAATTCTTTATGCTACACAAGCTGTTAACCAAGAAGCAAAACTTTCCATACAGTAGTGCCACTCAGTGCAAAACAGAGTAATCAATGGATGCAGAAAAGGTTGTGTATTAAATTCCTGTCTAGTGTCTACTCAATATCCCCAAACTAATTTCTAGATTGTGGCTTTCGTCAGTTCAGAGCCTTGGATCTGAGAGCACATACCTCGATCTTACGAATTAATGCACCCTCCAGCAGTCACCTTTTACCTTTTTAGTTAATTATAAAGCTTTGAGTCCAAAATGAAAACACAATAATGTTTTCAATTCAAGCTTATTTGCTTGAATTAGTCATATAAATTTTAACACAGTTCAGCATTATACATTTTGGTGTCTCTGGTTCTTTAATAACTACAGTCACCATAATTCCATTGGAAAGGGTTGGTATTAAACCACTAAACATTATACGATCATCATTCTTTATGCTTACACAATCTGATAACACAGAGGCAAAACTTTTTATACAGTAACTCTACCCAGTGAAAGTATTAGTAATAAATAGATAATGGTAGTGTATAAAATCCCTACCTAGTGCCTACTCATACTTTGTCCCCAGACTAGTTTCCAGCTTGTGGCTTTCATAGTTAACTAAAACAGTAAAAGGTGGCTGCTGGAGAGTTGCATTAGATTCTAAGATTTAGATGCAATGCTCTCAGATCCAACGCTTCTTACTAATAAAAGCCATAAGCTAAAAAGTAGTCTCAGGATAATGGATGGGTAAGCCCTAGATAGGGATTTTATGCACAAACTTTCTGCATTTCTTGACTGCTCTGGTTTGTACTGAGTAGTGCTACTGTATGGAGAGTTTTGCCTTTGTGAATTGTGGGATAACTGATAAACAAAAATATTGGGGACATTTTTTTACAGTAAAAGTAAAAAGGAAAAAAAAAATAGAAAAAAAATTTGTTGTTTCACTCTAAAACAAAGATCTCTTCAATATTTTTTTTTTTTTTTAAAAAAAAAACACTTTAAAAACATTATCAGCCATTTAATGAGTGTTATAGAAAAATGTTCAGTGCTGATTTAGTTTGCACTCATGGTCATTTTGAAATCTAAGGACCATCCAAAACCATTGCTGACACATTCAACTGACAAATGACAAATATTGAATAAAAGTACTTTAAGTTCATATTTTAGAAATTATAAGGTAGTAAAAATAATATGCTTTATTTCATTATGGGGATACAGTATAATATTTTAGTATTTGGAAATTCTAAGATTGTTTTGATTAGACTTCTGCAACTGTTTCCCAATACTTTATATCAGCCAAACCATCCTTCCCACTCCCTTTAAATTCCTGCACTTTGCACTGTCATATTTCAAATATTTTGTGAAGGTAGATTTTAAAAAAATTCCTAATAAAATAATGTATATTATTTTTACTAGTTTATAATTTCTAAAATATGAATTTATCAGTTAGACATGTCAGCTATGATTTTTAGAGCACAAACTAAATCAGAACAATTTTTTATTATTTCACTCTCTACAAAACAGTTTATATTGACACTCCAGTCCCATATTCAATAATACCATTTGCTGATATTAAGAAAATTTTAAATTATTTTGTCTCACTGGAATAATAAATTGGCATATATATGTATTAATATTGGCGGGATTCCATCTTTATTGTTAAAAGGAGGTTGCCTTAATGACACTTTGAAATTGTTGATTGTTATTGATATTGGGATCGATTAAATGTTGATTAGTTTTTAATGATTACTTACAAACCCATTTAGCCTTGAAAATTATTATACTTACTATATGTTGAGTCAAATTTGAAATTTATAATTGCAGTTTGTAATTTTATAATTGATTATTTATTAGTCTGCATTCAGAATAGATTATATTTACATGTTTAAAAAGGTTTATTTAAACTTCCTTTTAACAATAATTTCAATTTCTATGATCCAGTTGTAATCATTAGTGTTACATAAGTATATTAGAACATTAATAAAGTTGAAATTCCACCTTTATTGTTAAAAGGAGATTATCTTGATGACAGTTTGAAATTGTTGATTATTATTGATAATCGTATTGACTAAGTGTTGACTAGTTTTTAATGATATATATGGTAGTTTACACATTTCAAATAAATAATATTAACTTTAAAAAAATCAAATTAATTAAAGCTGTAATATTTGTTTTATTCTTAATTTAATTGTTAAAAAAAAGGAAAGGAAGTGAACTTCTTTTTTTCCTCATGTGTCTCATAGCATCAGCCGGGAAGTGAACCCGCTAACCTGGGACAATTGCTTGTAAAGCAGCCGTCGCTGACCTCTCGATCACCAATATGATAGTTTCCCTGATTTTAATGCCTTTTAAAAATATTTATTAGTTTTCAAATAAATCAAGATGGCACCCTGTATTTTTATTAATGGTATAGCTTCAAGGACCTATAATCTACCAATAATATGTTAGTTGTTAAATTAAAACAAAATTAATAAATCAATTGTTAATTTTAAACAAAGGGAATAAATTATGATAAATTTTATTAAGAATTTTATTTCGTTTTTATATGTGTACTTATAATGGTGGGAAGCAACAAGATGCTCTTAACACAGTCATACTTTGACCCAATTTAGCCTGTTTCTATTTGTCGGCAGTTTTTTTTTGGTGTAATAGTCATATTGTTAGAAAATTTGGCTCCTTCCTGTTACAGAATATGATGCATGGACTATTTCCAA